>CM057091.1:23429033-24029033 GCA_029959045.1 Taenioides sp. WSHXM2023 | reverse complement strand
ATTAAAAGGAGGTCAGTGTTAAATATAGTTATTGCTATTATTAAATGGTAATTGCACCTACTACCTACTACAGCTACTATAATTGTTTTTGACCACTAATGTCACATAGGGCAGTCAGTGTAGATATCACATGGATAAAGGAGCAATCGATTCCATATCGGTTCCATCAATCTTGTTTTTATTTCTACGGCTTTTCACTGACTTTAACAGGAAGAGATGGCTAAGCTCAAAGTGACCTAAAATGTATTCAGTACTCATATTTGGGCAGGTATTTCATGTTTCCTTTGGAGTTTACATTTGTTTACATTAGCAACCATTGCATGAGACCTATTAGACATTCATTAGAACCTATAGGGCGACAAGCAGCAAAAACTGATGCTAGTACAGCTACTACTGCCAAACACTATTGATAAGAGAGTTGGTGGGGATAGTAGTGGTGGCAAACAAAAGATAGATTTTAGATAGATAGATGATATTATTGTACAACAATGTAAACACTTGTAGTTAAAAATAAACTATTTATCTTAAAGGCGCATTGTGTAACTTCTGGTGGAGGGTCAGTCAAATGCCTTTCTCCATGGAGATGTTATTGCTTTGTCTGGAATGTTTCACAGTATGGCATTAAACCTTTCTTCACTGAGACAAAACCAGGCAAAGTTACAGGTCAGATCTGTGGAGAGGCGATCCTGCTCACAGTCAGAATCTGTCTGTTTTTCTTGGTGTTTTTGTTATTTTTGAGTTATAAAGCCATCTGTAATTTAATAAATATAAGGTAGAGCTCTTTAATGTCACACTGTGGAGCATACCAGGCCGAGCAGTGGCATATCCATAGAAACAAGAAGGTGATGGACCCTCATCCAAAAAGTTACACAGTGCACCTTTAAATGTTAATGTTAATCTATTGATAGAGTTGGGAGCTTTGTCCTTGTAATCTTACCCAGTGTGTCGCAGGGTTCATTCTTCCAGGAGCAGATGTCCAGTCCAGTGAGTAGAACCGCATGGTCGTGTCTTTTTCCACCTTTACCCATCAGCCCAGACTGCCACTGACAGAAGCTGTTGAGTGACTGGTCTGCATGGTGATTTATGGTCAAACCCACCTGGAGAGTTGAAAAGAAAATTACATTTAGTTCAGACTGGGCATAAAAATCTTAGAGGTTATCTGATATTTGCATACTTACAGGATCTTGTTCCAACAATAACAAGCTGACCACTACAACATTGATATCAGTCCCAATGGTGCCATCTTTGAAAAGACTGGAAACCTGTAAAATAGACAATTAACGTGAGAAGGCGTAATACTTAATTCATCCTGGAGTGCTTCAATGTAGAGACGGTTTCAGCTAAGGATGTACCGATATGATAGTGGTATCGAATATCGGCACTGATACTGAAAAATTTGCTGTATTGGGTATCGGTTCCTTGATATCAGTTCTGTTCACCTTTAATTGGACGCATTAAGGCTATTTTCAGTCGTGATATAAAGGAGAAATAACAGTTACAGAACACTATTGGATCTCTGTGGAATAAGTTAACTGTGTTTTAAGGAAATAAGTGCCATTGTCAGTCCCTCCACTGGTATCGGTTCATATCAGGTATTAGCAGATACTTAAAGGTGCATTGTGTAACTTTTCTGCTGGAGGTCCATTACCCGTTTGTTTTTTATAGATAAGTCACTGCTCTGCCTGGAATGTTCCACAGTATGACATTAAACAGATCTACCTGACATTTATGAAATTACAGGTGGTTTTTATAGCTCAAATAAGCTATAAAGCTATAGCTAGAAAAACATTCTGACTGTGAGCTGGTTGCCTCTCCACAGATCTGACCTGTAACTTGGTCCTTTTTGGTTTTCATGAAGATAGAAAGGTGAAATACCATACTGTGAAACATTCCAGACAAAGTGATAAATCTCCATGAAGAAAAGCTTTTGGCAGACTCCACCAGAAAAGGTACACAATGCACCTTTTAAGTCAAAGTACTGATATTGGTATCAAAACATCCCTAGTTTCAGTGGTGGTCATCTGGGCATTGTTTTTGCAAGACATTTCGGCTCCCAAACAGAAGCCAGTTTCAATTTTGATGGTACTGGTACACAGGGAAATGTATCCTAAACTGAGTTGAAGTCCAGCCCCTAAATCCAGCCTTAGTCAACTCAGGTTAGAATAAGTTCCATCATTTGATTATGGCTTCTGGATGCGAGCCAAAACGCCTTTATCACAAAAACAATGCCCAAAAGACCAGCACTGAAACCATCTCTACAAAGTCAATCAACATCTCAACCCAGTAAAGCACATCCCACTAAACTGAAGAAAAACTTCAAGTAGTTCAAAAGTACTTCCTAAAATCATAAATTACTGCAGTTTTCCAGCACAAGTGCAGCACATTGGGCCCAATTAAAAAGTTGCTTGTGAATGTTTACAGTGAGGTACATTAAACGAGTATATACAATGTGTTGAGAATTTAACACAGTTTTTTTCATAAAAACAAAGACCCAGTGTGGTGGAGGGAAAGCATAATTCCCTTGTTGGTTACACCCTAAAATGTGTTCTTTATTCTGTGTTTCAAAACTTTATACAAGTAAAGATAAAAGTTTGGTAAAGTACAGAAATTTGCAAGTTCATGCATTCAGCTTGGTTTTGCATGCTAGAATAAAACTAATACAAGCTTTTGGCAGAAGTTTAAGGTGCACTATGTAACTTTTCAGTTGGGGGTCTGGGTCTTGTTTCTGTGGATATGTCATTGCTCTGCTTCGAATGTTCCACAGTGTGACATTAAACAGATCTCCCTTACATGTATTCAATTGCAAGTGGTTTTATTACTCCAAAATACCTAGAAAAACAGGCATTCTGACTGTGAGCAGGTTTGCCTCTCCACAGATCTGACCAGTAATATGGCTCTCAAAGCTCACAAAACTAATATGTATCTCTGTGCATCTGACCCAAACTGCACTCACAAGACTGACAGGGGGAATTGATGCAAAAACAACTATTTATGCAAAAAACGAAACAATGTATTTGTAAAAAGAAAGCTTAAAATTGTGAATCATGAGTTTAATCTGCATTTTACCTAAATATAGAGACAGACACACTACATATTCCTCAAGGCCCAGTCCAGTTCTGGCTAGTTCACTTCTCTCAAAAGCTGCGGAGCTGCACGTCCTGCTCCATTCACTGTGTATTGGGAATTAGCCGAGCTGTGCTAAAATAAATCTATATTTAAATATTTCATAGAGGACGGTAGGTTACAGACACATAATCAAAGACAGCGTGTTAAGACCTTTACTACGATGTAAATATTTCACCAGAGGAAGCTTCAGTGTTTAAAAAAGCCGGTCTTTATGTCTTGAGGCTAGTGCTAAATGAAATTAAAATGAATTAGTGATGTTAAAATAGCTCTACGATCTGAATGATCTTGCACAGAAAAACAATGGACTCATTAGATGTCTTTTCATAAAGTTGTTCTGTGTTCATCCTAAAGGTCTTGACACGCTGTCTGTAATAATCCATGTGTTGCCTGCTGTCCGCTGTCTGATTTTTTAAAATATAGATTTATTTAAGCACGACTCTGCTAATTTCCAATACACAATGAATGGAGCAGGAAATGTGGATCCGCAGTTTTTGAGAGAAACGGAACTAGCCAGGTCACTCCATGAACAGGGGCTATTCTATTTATTCTTTGTCCATCCTCACCATGTTCATGACGGTCAGTACGTAGGTGGTAACGTTGTCCCGGCCGTGTTTCTCCAGCATCTTTCTGTCTGCCACCACCAGGGTCTCCACGTTCAGGGAACCCACCCGGTTGGACAGGATGGGCGATCTCTTTGCCCTCCCTGCCCCTTCCTCCCCGGGCACAGCAAACTCGTCCGGCATGATGAAGCGGTCCGCCGTGGGGGGCTTGGGAGCGTCTGTGTGGGCACACGGGGATGGGTGGAGGGAGGAGAGAGGATTACAGAGACAAAGAAGTACAGAATGGTGAGTTTTAAGTATTGCAGGGGTTTTGATCACAATATAAAAGAGAGAATCAGTGTAACAATGTAGTCTGCAATATACAGGCTGCTTAAAGGTGCATTGTGTAACTTTTCTGGTGGAGCGTCCGTCACCTGCTTGTTTCTATGGATACGTAATTGCTCTGCTTGGAATGTTCCACAAAATAACATTAAACAGATCTACCTTACATTTATTCAATTACAGGTGGGTTTATAGCTCAAAAATACTTAAACAGGCATTCTGACTGTGAGCGGTGTTGCCTCTCCACAGATCTGACCTGTAACTTGGTCTGGTTTGTTCTCCATGAAGTTAGAAAGGTCCAGACAAAGCAATAACATCTCCATGGAGAAAAGCATTTGACAGACCCTCCATCAGAAACGTTGCGCAATGCAGCTTTAACAGTGGCCTTTGTTGATACTTTGCAGTGATCTTGCCTGGGGTGTTCTACATGTATCTCTAGTGGTGGGATGTTTAGGAGTTACCACGGTGACACAATGCACACTGCCAAAAAAGTTCTAAGATTGTCTGGTCCTGTTTAGGAATTTGATTTTCAACAAAAATGGAGACTGTGAGTAGCTGAAAAACTGTTGTTTTTTTTCTTTTTTCTTTCTTATTTTCTTTGTTTGTTTGTTTTTAAGTCTAAGTTCATTTTATGCATTGCACTTACATTATACTTGATAATGGACAAAATGCACTTAGAAATCAACATGCAAAGAATGTGTGCAGCTTCGTTAAAGTAGGTCAATAAATGTGTATATTTATTGGCAGTACAGCTTTGGCAGTGGGAGTCTAATAAGTGTGATGTCTTTCCTGGCTCGTGCCATGTGATAACAGAACAGCTCAAGAGTCGAAAGGCCAGGAAATTCACTCCCTTACACTCACAGTTTCCTCCTTCCTCTGCTAAACAGGGAAAGTGAAACCATGAGCCTGCCAAAAGAGTGGAACTGAGGACGGCGCAGCTGATACACTAAGCTGAATATGGATTTAAAGAGGAAATGTTACAACTAAATGCTTGAATAATAATATCAAAATGTTTCGCAAACTTGGCGTGTTAATGTGAATTTAAGACTATAATGTAACCCAGTCGACAATTAGAGCAAAAATAGAGAGAGATAGTGTGTCAGCTTTGTAAGAATGTTAACCATTCTGCCATTTTGCACCCCAGTCCATGTTAGAGTGATGAAAACGTGCATATTTTTTTCCTCAACACAGTGCAAAGACCAACCAAACCAAATCTTAACCAAATGAACTGTTTCTAAATTTAATCGTAACCTTAACCTTAAGCTGACTGTGAAAAAATAGTTAAAACAAAGTGACAGTTGTGTGGCATAACTTAGGGGAAAAAAATATTGCTCGAGATTTGCTAATAAACAGGGATAAGAAGCTAAAACCCATGAAATGACATAGCCAAATAAAATACTTGCCATTGAAAAAGCACTTTTCTAATGTATAACAATATATTTGAACAACTAATGTAGTAACCATGGTGAAATGTCCCATATGTTTTAAATATGTACAGAACTATACGGCCAGTGGAATCCAGCCAATTAGTGTTGTCCAATGTTTTATAGATTACGGTGCTGACAGAGAGGGACCATTTGCTTGTTTCAACTCACAAAGAACAGACTAAATAGAGCTTAGAGAATCTGAGGTATAAAATATTCCCTTACATACATTGCTTGCGGCGTCCACAGAAGTGCATCTTGTCGTCATGGCGATGGGGGTGATGGTGGTCATGGCGATGTGGGCTGTCAGGTCTGGAAGAATTGGCTGAAGATGGCTGTGCAGATCTGCGGTTTATAATGTGTTCCGCCGAGCGCTTGTAGACCACATGAGGGTGATGGCCTTCCGGGGCATTGTAGTTGTGCTTTTGAGCCAAGTGGTCCGGGAGTGGTGAGATCAAGTACTCCTCCTGAGATATCCGGATCAAACCTGACTGGAAGTAAAAACACAAGGAAGTAAGATTAGTAACAGTAAGATTATATCAGCTGTAATTCTAATGCAGATGTTGTAACCGGGTAATATGTCGATGGTGTCTTAGTTAAGTATGCAGCGATCCAGCGTTTTCAGTTCCGATATCGATCTCGATACTATGGCTTTAAGTATCTGCCTATGCCCAGTATCAGCCAATACCAGTGCAGGAAATAAAAATGTACTTTATTTTCTTAAAAACTAAAAATATTGTATGACAAAATGTGTGATGTAGCTCTTATTTATCGCTCAAGTAATGACAGAACAACTTTGTATTGAAAGCTCAAACATTATGAGAGTTTCTTCACAAACTATTACCAGTAAATAGTCTTTTTATATCTCAAACTAATTTTCATGGATCAGTCCCAGGATCGATATCAGTGCATCCTTAGTCTTGGCTAAAATTTGTTTTAGTCAACTAATTATTTAACTTCGATTATTAAGTATTAATATGCGACAACAGCAGAAAGGAGAATTTTTTTTTTTTTTTTTTTTTGTCTGTATTTGTATGTAGTAACATAGCAAAATATACTCAGGATTCATAAGTTTGAGCTTTATATAACTGCATTATTTTTTCAACTTAACTTTGTTTAGAGAAAATACTCTAATCATTAATACATTTTTATCTATTCATATCAAGTATATTTTCCAATATTTCCAAATAATCTTACACAAACTCTCTGTACAATTCCTAAGACTGTTGTATACTAAAGAAAACATCAGCATCTGAAGGTCTATATTGATTTCAACCAATTAAGACACTTTTATTTATTTTTTTAAGTATTGAACTATTCTGATTAGAGATAGACAGAAATATCGTATCTGCTATCGGCCTTAAATCTCCAGCACATGCCAATATTTTGTTTGGGCCAACCAGCTGCATAAAGAATACACACAGAGCTTTATTTGAACACTTCAGCGCTGAAAGGGCACTGCAAAAAATATGACTATACTGCTCTCTTATTGGTCTGTGGTGAAAAAAAATGTTGAGGGTGAGTTTGTAGTTAATTTAAATGACAGTATTTGGGAAAAATAATCTTAATCACATCATCACATCATCACATCGGCTCAAAAATATTGGCAAAGCTGATCGGCCATTGTTTTCTCTGAATTCTAAATAACCAGTATAGGCATTGGACATAAAATAATATTAAAAAAAATCTGATCACATTTTTGTATAGTATAGTATAGTATAGCTATTTATACATACAAACATCACAAAAAGAGCCAAATACCTCATAAAGTTGTCATTTTGGCGTTCATGTGATCATTTTGACCCCAGCTGACCTCATAAACTTACACACAGAGCAACTCAAGCTCATACATTCCCTCTGACCATAACGGGCCACTTAATTCAGCCCTTCAGCCGCTGAATGTACACAAAATAGCTGTGCAATCAATCACACGCACCCACACATACATGGAAACACACTGCGCCTATGGACGTTATTAAAAACACTCCCCATCCTCCGACCCAGTGACACTTTGACCCCAGTCTATGTTTATATACGCGATCTACATGCCTAGCAACGGACTGAAGTGTGCATGTATGTCTATAACGCTTGACCCCTTTCCCCCAGAACAGCAGGTGGCAAAATAAACAGACTCCACAAAAGCGAGGCGATGGCAAGGACTTTGTTGTCAAAACAGAGCTGGGGATGACGGGCAGGCGGCCATCACCAACTCTCCGTCTAAGCCTTCATCTGTCCGCCCTCCTCTCCTCTGCTCCGGCTAGGGGGAAAACATCGAATTGCGATTTTTTGGATAAATGTTGATATAAGGTTCGCAATTTATGTTTTAATAAAAGGATTCTGATGAAAGTTCACCCTTTAAACAAGTCCGAACCAGATGAGGAAAAGGCTGAAATACGACCTGAGAAACAAATGCAAACATCACATTTCAGGACATGTTTGGGTAACTACAGGGCCAGCAGTTTGTTTGATTTTATGGAGAATTAAACTAAATAGCAGCCTTTGTGATTATCTAACTCCATTAATGTTGTCATGATAATAAAATTTCAAACTTGGCTTCAATATTAAGGAATAGACTTGACGAAAACGATTCCCATACCACCAAAGAATGTGACTTTCAACATTAAATTGTAGTACTTTGTTTTATATTACCATGTGGTCTTATATCTGTGTAATCCCTCAGTCGTCCAGGTAGGTTCCATAGTGGTTCATGGGGGTATACTAATCTATGTGGTCTTGTTTTAAAACAGTCCAAGATCATTCTGAAGCTATTCAGGAAAGGTTCATTTCTCAGTACTTGCTCAAAATAGTATCTTACTATGGATTAGTATCTGATTTTCGATACTTTTTACAATCTTACTGGCAACCCTAGCTCCAAGCAACCCTCCCTTCCTTGACCACCCCGGTTGCCAGTGCATATCAACTCATAATTTATCATGTTTTCTCCCACCCTTCTTCCTCAGCGTGAAGGGAAGCGTACTGTCTCACTCTATTATTTTGACTACAAGCAAGTCCACATGGTCCAATGCGAGGGAGGTGCTGTCTTCTATTCTGGCAACGCTTTGAAGCAGTAAGTATTAATACCTGCCAAAACAACCTTGAGTGAGATACTTGACAGCTGTTCCTACCTGCGCTGTCCAGGGTTGTCAGATTTTCAGAGAGAAACAAGCGATCAAGGCATATAAAAAAGCCTAAAATAACTAGTTGCGTCACAGCTGAAAAAGCACTAATGAGATGTGCACATTTAACATTAAAGGTCCTATATTACACTAAATTTACTCTTGTGAGCTTTAAGCCATGTCATAATGTTGTTACCTCATCAAAACATACATTGAGTAATCCTTTCTTTTTAGTCTGTCAACATCTCCAACACTTAAAATGCTCTGTTCCACCTTGTGACATCATGAGGCCTTTAATAACAGCTTGTATTTCAGTCATTACCATAGACTTGTCAAAGTGCCAGTGGGGGGGGGGGGGGGAATGCAACCCAATTACAAGTGACTTTCCAAAAAAAGAAGCTCAAAGTAGCTGTAAAGGACGGGACTTGGCAACTTGGGCCAGTTCAGTAGAAGAATAAAAAATGTTCTGAAGGCCATATTCTGACCCCAAGCCTTAGCTTGGACAACCCTTATCTATTATGATCTCAGTATGTATCTGTCCTAAAGTGCACTCAGAAGACTACAACTGCATGGCAGTCCATGCAAAAACTGTACAGAGATACTAGGAAACAGTGTATTTATATTTAAAAATGCAGATTAAACTCATGACTCACATATCTTCAGCTAACTCACTCCATGCCTTCTCCTTTCTGCTGTTTTTCAAATAAATCTTTATAATCTAAACAAAACAAAAAAATCAAGTGACTAACACAAATCTTTGTTCATAAAGACACCAACTAAACGATTAAGTGCCTACAGCCCTAACCTGCGCTATACCGCATGTGGATACTGCAAAGAAAACATCCACCATCATATGTGAATAAAAATATACTTAAGAAGGAGAGATTAGGAGGTTACTTGGCAAGCTGTGTACTATAGCTGCTCAGAATCAGTCGGAATCCAAAAAGAGCGATGAGGGGTCAGAGGAGGTGTCTCTCATCAACCCACACGGCTGTCTTTTCTAGTTTAGCTGTCTTTTCATCTGACTGCAAATGTTTAGCCATTTCCTACGGTGTTAGCAAACTAAACTCAGTGTGAAGACAGCACGCTGTCCAATATCGTATTAGACCATGACTGTTTTATGATGATGGAATAATGGAATATTTGACAGCCAAAGACATGCAGTACACGCACATACAGATGCTAAAAATGCTTTATAATTGGATATAGGTATGCTAAAATATTGAAATATCGATATACATTGTGATACTAAATGTTACCTGGCCAGCCAGAACCACACACTTTGACTAAACTTTACAAAGACGAGTGGATCTGCAGCCGTGTGCTGTCTCCCTGATTTCAGAGGGCGTGATTGACAGGCGGATTCACCAATCAGAGAGATGCATGCTCCGTTCACATCAAAAACAAACATGGCTAGTTGCACATAAAAAAGGAGAAAAATTGACATAACTCAGAAACAGTGCAGATTTTTACAGAATCAACTGTCGAAGCACCAAACTATTACTTATTTCAGGTAAAAGTTATATATTTTGTTCTGAATGTTACAAGAATTTTCGAGAGGAGATGCTACAAATTAGTCTCTGTGGTTGGATCATCGAAAATTTGGACAGAGGTTTTTCACGCTCTGGTCCGGTTCCAGACCATTTTAGATTTGATCATATGATATCGCCAAGAGGATTTTTGGTATCTTTTAGCATTTTTTGTGACCGTACGACAATTCTGTTGCTTATTTAGTGGACGGAAACTTGTTTATTCAACACACTTGACATATTCTGTTTTGATGAATAAAATAGATGTATTTTATATTAACTTTGCACAGGTAGAGGTTTAACAAAGAACGATTGTTGAGTATCAGGTGCAATATATTGATTATCGCACATTTTGCCATATCGTGATAATATCATATTACAAGCATACGATATGTCTCATTTTGACCCTAAGAGCTGCTTTTACAATAAAGCTGTATTTGGGAAAGACTCATTTTACAGGTTTAGTACTAACATATATAATTAGCAGGGAGATGACTGTCTGCCCAAATAAATTTCACCTCTTAAAAACATATTCTTAGGGACATTTTGTTCAAACTAATCAAAGTTTTGGATCCATGACATTGAGAGTTCAAATTTTGTACAGGCATAATAATTATTAACCGCTAACACATAACATATTTAGCTCACCATGTTACCATTTATTGTTTTGGGAATGCTATATTTGCCGAAAACAAGTTAACAAGTTTTATAAGATTCATTTTCGTTTTTGACGCTCTGATTCACCTCTCACTTTGCTCTCTGCGCTAAGTCACTCCCCCTTCGGAGAGCTATCACAAACAATAAGAGTGCATCTCTTCTAATGAAGACTCATCAGGTTTGTGAAGTTGTTTTGTACAGTTTAGGATCATGCTTTTGTATATTTATGCAGAAATGTCACATGGGAGCATGGATGACGTAGTTTTGGTGGCTGAGTATTAAACAGAATCTTACAGCTAACCATAAGGAGGGTTTGAATAGGGCCCGGGAGAGATCGCTAAATCACTGAAACATGCACGGATGACTAAAAAAATCATCCATCCATCCATTTTCTCCCGCTTAATCCGGCTGGGTCACGGGGGCAGCACGCTGCCCATTACTCTGTGCACCAGACCCAGACCCCTATGAACCCCTCTGCAGGTGGTGAGCCCACAGGAGGGGTGTTGCATGTTTTTGGTTGATGGGGGGAAACCAGAGTACCCGGAGGATCCACACAGAAAGGCCCGGGCAACCCGGGGATCGAACCCGTAACCTTCTTGCTATGAGGCATGAGTGTTGCCACTCAGCCACCGTGCCGCCCTAAACCTACTATTATGCAAAAAAATCAGTTTTGCATAATAGTAGTAATTTAAGGATCCATTGGTCACATTTTTATATGGCACCTTTCCACCTTTAAGGCACTCAAAGCACTTTACAACAAGGAACCACTCACACTCGTGTATGAGACACACTCATAAACCAGTGTACGCGCACACTAGGGGCGAGGTGGGTTAAGTGTCTTGCCCAAGGACACAACGACAGGATTCATGGGAGCTGGAATTGCAACGCCAACCTGTGGGCCAGTGGATCTGACCGCTTAATCAGCGATTTTTTTATGTCAAGAGCGGGAGTCAAACTGCCAGCCTTTGGATCAGTGGACAAACACTCTACCAACTGAGCTACTGCCATCCATTAGTCGTGAACAGGCATGGTGCTTATACAGAATATTCTTTCAATTTCAATCGCATTTTCTCAACTGAAAGAGCCCAAATCAAATTCATTTTAAGACATGCTCAAAACTCGCTTTCTTTCTAAGACTACCAAAATATCCACTGACATCTCCCAGTCTCTTTAGGAACCCGGGCGGTTTAACTCTCGGAAGGCCGCATCTTTAGTTGTTTCTGTATAAACTCCAGGCCCTTTCAAGGTTCCCAACCATGATATTATACTGCAAATGAGTAAGTGCTTACATGAGGCTAAAGACTAGGCCAGAGCAGTGAGAAGCCCCAAGCTGGTGATTAGGGGCCTAAGAAGGAGCACATCTGCACACAGGATCACATGAGCGCAGTGTGTGGTGAGAGGGAGAAATATCATAGAGAAGGGCCCCAAGGCGTACAACTTATTCAACAGAATCACTGTCTGAATAATTACAGTTTGCACAAGAGAATTATGTGTCTTTAGAATGGGCTTAGAAATGACTGGAGATGGTAATTTGGGATTTCGGATCAGAGGATGGCACAGTAGGCAGGAGCCAGGCAGAAATTAAAGGGAAGTCTTGGATTTCTAATGCTTTAAACTGATTATTTTTAAATTAAGTTGCACTGGAGTAGATGAAAATGTGACTGTGTGCAGGGATTAAGTGCATATTTATGTAGTAGTACTAATAGTAGTAGTAGTAGTAGTAGTAGTAGTAGTAGTAGTGGTGGTGGTGGTAGCAGTTAGATCTAATGTTGTAATTGTTTTAAAAATCTTTTTTATAATTTCTCTTCTGGGATCGTACCATAGACTGTATATATAAATGGGTATAGCTAACCTGCTAACTGCCACTTTCCAAATAGGAAGTGAGCGCCGGCGCACTTCCAGCTCCATCAACACCAGCTTCAATTCACTTTGTACAGAGAAAACGTTGCCCCTCTCTCTGTAACTGCTGCTGTCCAGCTTGTCATTTTGGTCTTAAAATGTGCACTATTTTTTATTTTGCTCTTTTGTCTGTAAATAAATTCCTATTCCTAATATTGAACTGACTCCAAATTCATCCCTATAACTGCCAGCCTCCGTGAGCTTCATTTGACTGGAGCCGAACACTATGGGTAACGTCACACTCCGTTAGTCCACTTCTTTATACAGTCTAAGATTCGAACTCATGTTTCCAATTGCACAGGAAAATAATTATTTTGTTAGTTATTTGTTAGTATTAGTGAAAGTGTCACTTTTCGGTGTCATTCACATTTAATTTGATGTGGATGTTGAGTTTGCCTATGGTCTGGTATGGAGATAATGGATTCTTATTCATTATTTAATCAGGAAAGATTTGGAATCAGGAAAAAATTTGCTATCTAATTTTCAGGGGAGTCTTGGTCGAAAAAGGAGCCTATTGTGCATGTTTTTAGTAGTACGGGGAACTAGAACACCTGGAAAAACCTGCACATGGGGAGAACATGCAAACTCCACACAGAAAGACCATGCCACACTGCCTGAGAGTCAAACCCAGGACCTTCTTGTTGTGAGATGGAAACGCTGCGCACTTCACTAAAACTAAAATTTGATCTATTAAGTCCTCATCTGGTAGTTTTTGTTTATTTACTTTTTGTCTGCAGAAATACCATATTACCATAAATATTCAGAAAGCTGTCATAGAAAGGCTGTTACTTATCTTGCATATTAGCATATCAGCATAGGTTTGCATGTCAGATGTGGACTTAAGCTGAATTATCCAGAGGGACAGGAGCCAGATTGAAAATGCAAAAAAGTCTGAAGGTGATTAAAGACAGACTGCAGACTTTGTCTTCTAATGATTAGACCTGTAATGTGTCAATAGCCCAAAGCACTACTATCATTAGCAGCATCACTAATTGTGTTTGAACAACCTACTGACACCATTTACACACAACTGGGGGCGGTGCTGCAGATTTGGGAGTGTAAAAGAGGAAAACTGATGGAGCTTTTGTCAGTGCAGCCGCTGGGTACAGTCCTACTCGTTATCCCATGTAGGCACAGCAGGGGGCAGAGGGCTACTCCCACCACAGCCCTTACAAATGGAAATGTCCTCTATCCAACAGACCGTAATTACACTTTAACTAGGTTACATTGTACTTTCAGGGTTTTATAAGTGGACTTAAGCTAAAGAGATAAGGGGGTCAAAAAATCAATACTTAGATACAAAGATACGAATGACCTTGAAGTTTGTCAGAAATATAATGACCATGTGGTGAAATTAAAGGTGCACTATGTAACTTTTCTGATGGAGGGTCCACCTCATGCTTCTCTTCATTTGCCTGGAATGTTCCACAGAATGACATTTAAGATATCTATTTACATGAAGACAACTAGTGTCATCCTCAGGTCAAATCTGTTCACTTTGTAGAACATCAATAGAACTCAGGTTCCTTAAAAATAATAAAAAATTCTTTAACTGTGATCAAAATTGAATATGTTTATAAAGATCATTAAAGAAGGGTTTGCAAAATAAGTCCACCTACATCTAAGGATTCAATGATAAAGATACTGGTATTGCATATCGGCGCAGATACTGGAAAAAGTAACTGGATCGCATGCCGGTTCCATGATATCGGTTCAGACGATATCCTGGTTGGGCCTTTAATTGGATGTAATAAGTAAAAATTAATTTCCAGGCTGATTTAGGCCTAGAACGTCTCATAATGTTTGAACTTTCATTCATACAAAACTGTTCTGTATTTAAGGATAGTTAATCAACAGTTACATAACACAATTGGATCACTTGTGTCATAAGTTAGCCGTGTTTTAAGGAAATAAGTGCCTTTTTCCATCCCTACACTAATATCGGTTAATATCGGGTATCGGCTGATTCTTAAAGTAAAAGTAAAAGTACTGATATCTGTATCAGGACTGAAAAAGCTGGATTTGTGTATCTCTACCTACACCTTTGAGATGGGTGAACCATTTTATGATCTTTTGTGCTCCTTGAATTTCCAAGTAAAGGAACTACAGTCTCACTTTGTGGGATACATTTGATTACCAGACTTTGCACTACCAATCCAGGACAAACAAACCAAACCACATTAACCCCACACTGTTTTCTATACAGCAAATTATGTTTAGTTGGCGATTTAAAACTGGGCTTGTAAAAAAAAATGTATCCATAAAGGTCAGATGTAATAAAATCTAAAAAACGCCATCCAGATTCCAGACTATCTCAGGGTCCCAGGCAGCTCTCTCCACTCTGGAGAATGTATCCCGGCCCGCGGTGACAATAGTGGGTCAGGTTTGATGCATGGGCTTTGTTTGCCTAAGTTGCGGCATCCACTTGAAGACTTCAGCACCAGCCATTACTCTTGTGTGAGAAAGACCTTGCACAGAGCGCCACTGTCATAGCTTTCCTGTGTTTTTTCCCTCCGCTTCACACACCCCGCTGAGCACCAGCCCCCCTCCCCCGCCCCTGCTGGCATCTAACAGTGGGCACTACATCACTGTCAGGGAGCAGACCACCAGGGAACAGCTCCGGGCCACTCTCCTCTTGTAGCACCAGTCTCCCAGCTCCTCTGAGGCCCAACCCAGCGCTGAGTTATGGCCAGGCCGAAGAATCACATTGTAGCGTGGAGACGGTCCAATTTGTTGGTCCTAACAGAAAACGGACAGGTACAAATGGCCCAGGCGCTGACTGGGAATCACTCATTCACCTGTCAGTTTGAACCTGGAAGGAGGGGGGGTGCCGTAGGGATTGGTTGGTGACAAAATGGGTTCTTTTATTTTTTGGAAGAGTTCATGAGTGGTAGAAGTTGTACATACTATAGGGTTATCAAAAGCGTTGATAAGTGATACTAAAACTAGCTGAGAAATTACATCTCTATGCTGTACTGAGGGCTCTCACTAACAGCTCAGTCCTTGTTATCTTAGACGGCATCATCAGAAGTATAATACTCCCTACAGTGAATGCTGTACTAGACTGCGTGAAAACTCCATAGTCATGCATCTTCTCTTCAACTCTCGGGCTACTACAATTTATCCTACAGCACTAGTATATTGAAACTACTACTACTACTAATTTGAAGTAGTGATACTGAAAAATTCAAATAAACATGATAAAACTGAACCTTTCCTATATCTTTTTCGAAAGGTCATAACTAGTATGCTGTAAAACCACATGATAATATTAAAGAAACTACAATTATTCTATGTTGAAAATCACACTCTTTTGTCAAAAATGTGTTTTTATTATCACTGTGGCATCAAAATCGGTTTTGAGTGTCGAGCTCTTTCCTTAGTAACAAAATAAAGTTTAAAATGTTATCGTGACAGCACTACTAGTATGTATCATACTACTTTTCTCCAAATTTTTAACTGTCACAATTTGTCCAAGTTTACAGGAAAGATACAGAAAGTCCCATCCCAAAAAACACTAACAAAATGTGGCAAAAGGAGAAATTTAATTTGTCAACTGGACAAAGTTTATTTGGTCGAATACGTTTTGCAGCTCATCCAAGCTGCTTCTTCAACTTTCTGTGTTTATGACTTCCCAAGAGATTAAAACAACAAACTATCTAGTCACACAGAGGCATACCAAGATAATGCCATATACCAAAAACGCTACAAAATACTTGTCAAAATACATGAAACAACAATGCAACTATATACATTGTACTTATCCAAAAGATAAATGCATAAATGCTGACCCTGATTATTTCTATTAGTATATTTTATTTTATTTTTACTTGTACATATACATTATATTATGCCTTATTTTACACCAGCCTCTTGCTATTTTTGCTACTGATTTTGAATGTATTATTACCATTTCTATTTTTGTTCTTTGTCATTATAATGTATTGTGATGGGTGAGCAACTGTGTCCAAGTAATTTCCCTTATGGGTCTAAATCTCTAACTTTAACACACTGCAACAGAATGTAAAAGCGGCTATTTGAGAAACAAAATTAGACTGAAGGATGTGCCATCTCTTTATTTAAAAAGACATTTTGTTGAGTGATAGCCATAAACAACTGCCAGGGACACTTAGAAGCATAGTTGGATGTGAACCATGTGGAAACTACTGTGACTATCCCAGTTGATTGTGTGTCGTGATTGAAGGGACCAGGGTTGCCAGATTTTTTTGGAGAGCAACAAATGATCAACCCTTTGAAAAAAAAGCCAAAAGTAAGCAACCCCAGCCCCACAAAAATAAGTCCAAAAGAGAAGTTAAAAGTTGTGTGCCAAATATTTAAAAATTAGCATATTTACAACGTTAAAAGCTTGTAATTTAGTCATTACTGGGTCTATTAAAGTGAAACAGAACTGAAAATGCTTTAAAAAATCACCTCTTTTATGACTTGAAAGTGCCTCTCAGGATGCAAGCCCAAAAAATGTGTCACAATTTGGAAATGCCTTTCAGAAAAAAGAAGCCAGAAGTCGCTATAAAGGAAACGATTTGGCATCTCTTAAAGGGGTTAAGTGGCTGATGCAGTTCAAACTAAACATGCACTTCACTCGTGATTGTAGAGTTGTGTTTTCCTGTGTTGTGTTCATTCACACGTTTGAGTAATTCTGCATTATTAGGATGTCTTCATCTTCAAAGCTCAAAATGCTCTGTTCCATCTTGTGATGTCATCAAGTGGTAGTTTTAAAGTTATTAACAGTTACTTTTAATCTTAACTGAACTGAATATTTTTAAGAATGCTACAGAAATTCTACAATATCTTATGGTGTAGTGTGGCATGAAGAAGATTCAACAAAGTTAAAACAATAGATGTTGCTTCAAAGTTTGGCAATTCCAGTGCTGCAAATTATTAAAATGATCCTGGTAAAAAGTTTTAAAACACAGAGGAGCGCTTCCTGTATCACCACTCAATGAGATCATGAGGTGGAACAAAGTGTCTATAGTTTTTAATTAATTAATCATTGCATTTATATAGCACCTTTCAAGACACCCAAAGCGCTTTACAGTTTCATTGTTCATTCACTCCACACTTGGTGGTGGTAAGCTACTATTGTAGCCACAGCTGCCCTGGGGCTGACTGACAGAAGTGAGGCTGCCAATCTGTACCATTGCCCCCTCCGACCACCACCAACACTCACGCACACACCACTTTCATACTAGGCAATAAAGGTGAAGTGTCTTGCCTAAGGACTGTGGCACCTGGAATTCCCAGCGGTCTCCCATCTAAGTACTAACCAGGCCCGGCTTTGCTTAGCTTCTGAGATCTGACGAGATCAGGCTTAGACAGGGTGGTATGGCTATAAAGTTTTAGAAAAGAACACAGCCTAAATATGCAGAATTTGTGTGTTAAAACAATATAGATTTTTTTAAAGAAAAGTGCCGTATAGGCCCTTTAACTGAATACCTTGCTTCCTACGACTCTCCAAGGCTCTCTCCCTTTGTAAAGTGAATACTGCGGGACAAATCACCCATAGCACAACACCTTTAACCTTAACTAGGTTATATTGTACTTCCAGGGTCTTGAATTTTGTCAGGAATATAATGATCCAGTGGTGAAATTAAAGATGCACCATGTAACTTTTCTGGTGGAAAAGAAAAGTGCAGTGTAGGCCCCTTAATTGAATATCTTGTTTCCTATGACAAGATTCTCCCTTTGTAAATTGAATACTGCGGGACAAATCATCCATCCATAGCACAACACCTGCATCGACTTGAGAAAAGAGCAAATGCCCCACTCTCTCCACGGGGGTCCGAGGCAAGAGACGGGGAGAGGTCAGAGCCAGTGCCCCCTCCTCCCAAACAACACAAGGCTCCGCGCCGACAACTCAACGACGGCCATTAGACACAGGTTTGATGTGCAGACGTGTCGATTCACACTGTCTCCTCCGCTGGTTCTCACAGTCTCACTGTATACAGACAAAGTGACACCTAGGGACTGATTGGGCTGTTATGTGGGATTAGCGCTGGACAAAACAAGTTTGCATATTGGTTTCTGGGGTTGCAACAGTTCCTAACCTGTCTGCGTCTCTGCCTGCAGGGGCTTGGGAAAGGCCAAAGTAAAGGTCTTGGGCAGCTTGACCGTAACAACTGCAACAGAAAGGAATGTTGAACCTGTCCTGTTTGACGAACTAAATAATCTTGACATTCAGGAAGGACAAAAAGAAAAAATTATGCACATTTGTATTTAGATATTTGTTAGTTTGTTTTCATTTATAAATTAATATTTGAAAAAAAGAAATCAAAAATAAGAGGGCAAATTATTTGGGCGATAGTAGCTCACTGTTTGTCCTCTGATCCAAGAGTTGGCTTGGGCAAGACACTTAACCCATCTTGCCTCCAGTGTCTGCGTATACTGGTGTATGAATTTGTGTGTGAATGAGTGAGTGGTTCCTTGATGTAAAAAAAAGCGCTATATAAAAACATGACCATTTAACATGACAAAGTGAGAACTTCAGTTGTCCTGCAGAAGCAAAGAATCAATACATACAGACTGTAAATGCATTTAAAGTAATGTACAATATGTCTCTAACATATGTAGGCCAAGGTTTAAACCACCACAAAGCCCTTGAAAATGGGATGCTGCTTCAAGGGGCTCTTCATGAATACATTTAAATATATTAACGGTGAGCATCATAGAACAGAACAGAAAACAGAAAGTCATACGGAAGATCTACAATAATGTGTATCAGCCATCTATACCTGTTGCGTTCAATGTACTCAGTGAGGGACAGGAGGACACTGGACAAACTGCTCTCCATCATGGACACTCCTGCTCACCCCCTGCACCAGACTATAGAGGGACAGAGGAGATAATACTCCCTACAACTGTACAACAACTCACCCTCACGTAATAGATAACCCCATATCCTATCAATCATTACTTCATCTTTACGACCTCTTGTATATAGCTAAGATATATCTGTATTACTATATTTCTGTATTTTATTTAACTTCATATACATTTATATTTGACACCTGTCTCTTGGTATGTTTTGTACTTATTTTGAATTTATTATTACCATTTATATTTTTACACTTTCTTATTATATTATTATGTGTGAGCTACTGTATCCAAACAATATCCCTTGTGGATCAATAAAGTCTGTCTAAGTCTAAGTAAGTCTGAGTTTAACCAGAGAGAAGGGAGCAGGCTGGACACCATGGAAAGCTGTAAATCACTATGGGCCTCTGTTTGCATTCACACAAGTGGCAACGGCTCTCGACTTGCCGAGAACAGCTCCGAACCTGAGGGTGCAGGTTGACAGGCTCCCTCCGCCTCCTCACGGGACCCCCGCACCCGAGCGGAGGGGATTGGGGTCAAGCGGCATAAGAAGAAGAAAAAAAACCTCAAAAGAAGAAAGCACCCCCCCCCCCCTCCTCCTCCCTTTCTTAGGGCCCTTCTCCGCTCAAATCAGAGCATTTCGTGTGCGCTTTCATCTCACGCGAAAGTGACAGACAACTTCGATAGGGAGAGTGATTAAAAACTAGCTTTAGGGTTCATTATTGAAGACTTACTGTGGAAAATCCCTCTATTTTAGCCTGCCATCCACCCGGCCTTGTTCTTAATACCGTCTTATGTCCCACTCCCATCTGCCCAAGCAAACCTAACTACGTTTATATGCACTGAGAAGTCAGAGTGTGCTAAACTACTAAACTGAACCCCTCTCTCTTGTCACTCTGGTCCCGGTCTACATTAAGGGTGCAAACCATAGACTGTATATATATATATATAAAGGGAAAAGGCTAACCTGCTAAGTCCAACTGACTTTACATTGAAAATTGTCATCCCTCTCTCTCTAACTGCTGTAGTGAACTTTTATTTCACTAAATAAAAACACCGTAAATAAATTCCTATTGCTAATGTGGAATTGGGCTCCAAATTCACTCCTATATCCGCTAGCATCGTGAGCTTCATTTGACTGGAGCCAAACGCTATGGGTGACATCAACTTCTTTTTACAAACTATGGTGCAAACTTGGGGCTACCAGACGAGCAGGGACGTCTAGTAATTTAGCATTGGTACAAAAACTTTGCGTCATACATATAACCACACTTTTGGCAGAAATAGATTAAGCGACATCTCATTTACGTTGATTACTTATTTGCTCTTAATCGCACAAATACGCACACTGAAGCTTTGGCAGATTTTGCTTTCACTTTAAAGCTGCGGACCAAAACAAAAACACATGTGCTGGTCCACAGGGGAGGGACTGTAGTGTCTCATTGGTGCCGATGTGAGTGAGTTAAGATCCAAACACATGTCTAATATTGTCCTGGCTGTTTTTCACCCCATGCTGTTGAATGCCTCTCCTAGTCTGCACCTAATGTAATTCAGACTGCACTTTTACATGCAATGGGCATCCAAGTACGTATCAGCTTCTCTAGATGTGTCAATGGGATCTAGGAGATTCAAACCACAGTACCTACCCTAGTCCAGGGTGTTTCTGCATTTTGGAAAATCGGTTTAAACTGGACAAGACCCGTCGGTTTTCTGTATATGTAAAGTACAGTGACTGAGAAGTGAATCGAGGGGCTATTTTTGGCAATGGGAGCTGGTGTTGACACACTTCAGCGCCATTAAAAAGCGGGTTCAAGTCTGCAAATCACGTACACAGTTGCACTTCCCCTTTGAGCGTCTTCTGAGCGCGCACAATGACGCGGAGAAAAGGGTGGAAACTAGACCTCTTCTCTTTTCCCTTCATCTCTTGCTCACACCCAATTTCTTTCCCAAAAGCCCTTTGACATCTCCCTATAAAGAGAGCATCAAGACTCCCTGGGATACCTCAATGCAGACAATGAATTCACATTATTCTCACTGCTCGCCTCCCGGACCAGCCCAAGTCTCTTTCAATATCTGGCACGTCACTTCTTTTCTCTGTCTGTATTCTGTCGTTCTTTCTTTTCCATCTTCTTCTGTTGTGTTTAATCCCACCTTAATCTCTTGCACCGCAGAATCAAGCGTGCACCAGTGGCTCTTTCTCCATTTCGGTCTAATCCCAGTTCTCAAGGCGGAGGGCAGGATGAAAAGCAGAGGTTAACTGCTTCATTGTCGTAAGCTTCACGGCAGGCCGGAGACGCACAACTAAAGACACGGCTGGAAGCTACTAATCACTATTGGTCTGGATAGTGAATCTGCGGAGTGCGTTTGTGGACATTTGTAGCATAAAAGCAAATAGAAAAGAAGTTTGTGAAATGCTTGACCAGTCATATCTGCTCTGTGTTAAAATAAAAGTAGAACAGCCAAAATTCCAGTAGAATACTGAACAACGAGGGGCATTTAGCCTTTCCTCAGAGACAGCTTCTTCTGTGTACGCAAATCAAGTGCAACTGCCCATGTGCTGTAACAACACAAAGGCTTTTTTTATCCTTTTTATTGTGCACATTGATTAAACTCATGTGTGGCTTAATACTTCATGTGTGTTTTTAAAGGGTGGTCCTGTTTTGAGGAAAAGAAGTATTTTACAATATAATAGCTGAGTCTTTTATATAATACACACATATATGGTCATAAAAAAGGTAAATTTACATACATCTTCAAGTTGTGATGTGTTTTGCTGTTGAGTGGCCACATAGATTCACCAGTTATATGTATATACTTAACTTTACAGTATGTTCTAAGTAGGTCATATAGTAACAATGACATTGAATAGATTACAAAACTGATGAGAAAAAAATCTTATCGCCATTTTCTTAGAGGCAAGATCTGATTTCATCATAAGTCACAGAAAATTAGCACTGAGGCAGCAGACGCCATCTGCCATCTGAACATTGACACTTTACTGTGATGAGGAGGAGGATGACCAGTATGAGGTAGAGAAAAGTATTTGTATATTTGAGCATAGAACTGTATTAAACAGAAAAACGCTTAATATCAATATGATATTATCAACAAAATGGCATATCACAGGGATCGGATTACAATTGGAGCTCTGAGTCCATCTATTTCTAAGTAATGCTGGTGGTGCTTTTAACTTGGCAAGAGCCCGCCAATTAATGCTGGGCTTTTTTTTCTCTAATTGATTAATCAAAATTTTTTATTAAAGGTCCTATATATAAGCCATGTTGTTGTTACCTTATCAAAAACATACCTGGAGTCATGTTTTGTTTCATTCACACATGGGCAGAAATTATCCAAATGATTCAGGGAAGGTGTATGGAGTTGGAGTGGAGCACTTTCTGTATCACCAAATGACATCACAAGTTGGAACAGTGTTTTCAGTGTGAGAAAAGAACTCGGGGGTTCGTGTGTTAAACATGTGTGAATGAAACAAAACACAACTCCAGGTATGTTTGTGATGAGGAAACAACATTATAACATAAATCAGAAAATAGCGTAATATGGGCTCTTTAAATTTTAACAAAATAGTATTGAAGTACTGATATCATGAAAATAAACAAGTCAAACTTTAAATATTTAACACAAAAACACTGAAAAAACTGCTCCAAACCACATGCTTTCACTGACAAATGATGTGGGCCTTTTGATATAAAAGACCAAAATTGAACATTGACATTATTAGACTTTTACTGAAACTCAATCTCCATTCAAATTCAATTAATTGTTTTTCTTATTTACTGCTAATAACATTAAGCAACATCAAAGAAATAACCGTAAAAAAAATAATAATAATAAAATACAGAAACAGATCAAAGCTTCAGTCATGGCCCATTCAAATTCAATCATGACCCGATCACACTGCACCCGGGTGGACCTCTTAAGAGAACGGGTCAGTGGTGCCTCTTTGTGAGTGGAAGCCAGCCTAATGAAACAGACAATGCCAAGATTAGCAGTGCTCCAACAATTGCTACGAACGAGTGGCAGGGCAAGCGGGAGGGGAGCGGGATTCAGGAGAGGAGGAGGAGATCCGGACAAGACATGATGAATGGAGGTATGTCTTTAACAGAGGAGTAGAACGAGTAGAACGTACATCTGTTTAGGACCGGCCTGGGAGCTGTCAGGGAGCGAGTGTTGGTGGGCCACAGAGGCTAGTCACCTCATAAACCGAATGACCGCAAGGCTTCTGGTAATTACACAGTACTCATGCGTAAGGGGAAAATATTAATAGTAATTCTTAGATGTTGACAGAGACAAATAAAGTGAAGTTTGCAACCTGGCAACGCAACAGAATATCAATACATAAATCAATAAGGGGAGCGTTGGGGTGGTGGTAAATCTGCATGTTAGCCGGCTTGAGAATGCATTGGACTCCTCTAGATGTCTCTACCAAGGATGTTATCTTTGGCTGGGTTTGGGTTGTTTATCAGATGGGCAAATTTTGGCAACACTCAAAGTAAAGGTGCACTATGTAACTTTTTATTTGAGGGTCCTTCACCTGCTTGTTTCTATGGATATGTCACTGCTCTGCCTAGAATGTTCCACAGTATGACATTAAACAGCTCTACTTTTAGCTCTTACATTTGTTCAATTACAGGTGGTTTTAGAGCTCAAAATACTTAGAAAAACAGGCATTTTGACTGTGAGTAAGGTCGCCTATCCACAGATCTGACCTGTAACATGGCCTGGTCTCCATGATGATAGTAAGGTTAAATACGATACTGTGAAACATTCCAAGCAAACCAATAACGTCACCATGGAGAAAAGCATTTGACAGACTCTCCACCAGAAAAGTTACACAATGCAAGGCGCTGTACACGTTTTTATTTCTCCATGTGTTTGAGAAAATTGTGTCTTTTCCCAGCACAGATATATTGTAAGAGCAGCTTCTATCAACTGCGTGCTGTATGTGTCTCATTATGAAGCATTTTATTGTGCGATGATCAGGAAGTGCACATTAGCATGCTAGTTGTTGTTAGCTTAACCGTGACAGCAAAACTCCGATTTGGTCTCTGAAAGTTGTGGAAAAAGCTTATAAATAATTAGAATACTGTATATGCATAAGGCAAGTGTGGAACAACTTTTGGAGCAAATGTTTAAAATGAACTCGTTTTTCAAATTTTTCAAAACAATGAAAATAGTACAGCAACTTAAAATTGAGTTTTAAGCCATACTACTGTTACTTCCTCAAAAACATACCTGGAGTTGTGTAGAAATCCTTTATTATAGTATTTTTTATACTTTATATGAAAGTGAATCCACATCAGAACTCCTATTCAGAAATCCTTTACAACTGCATGGCAAGGAACGGTCTATGCCAGTACTGACCTTATCAAAACAGGGACTAAACTTGGACTAAACCTGGACTTGAATGTGACAAAGGACTTGGACCAGGACTAGAACAGGATCAAACCAAAGTCTACAGAAGAAAAAGTGCACCCTTCCTCACTCTTACTTGCACTTTGAAGCTCATAAATCAACAGTGACAACATCCCATTGAAATAACCATTACCGGAGTGAGCCATAATTAACAGGATTCTTACTAGGTGATTTTGCTGCCAACAAGAACAGCGTACCTTTTAACACATAATACCAGCAAGATAAACTGTTGAAAAATCCTCAAAGACTGTGACTAACTTTCATTCAAATTCAAATTCATTGGTGCCAAAGACAATTACTAGCCAATCAGCATGTCTCCCTGTTGTCCTTAACGATACTACAGAAAGTACTACGAAGCATCTGCACAATTACTACTTCAGCCAATTCGCCCCCCAGTGCCCCATGAAAATTCAGAGCGCTTCTCCCCTAAACCGGCTCTTCAAATAAACTTAATGATGGTCTTTCTTCCTGGTCAGCAATGACAGTGGTGTAACCTTTCTTCTCCTCCTTTTCAAGTGGCCCTACTCTATTATCTCGTCCACTCCTCCCTGTGTTCAAAGCAGCACTCGACACAATGCGAGAAGGTGATGCTGACTCTCCCGGGTGGTGATGTCACAGCGAAATAGCCCCAACTGTTACAGGGGGAAAGTGTGAATAGAAAAATACAGGCTTGACTAAAGGTTGGTGCCTTGAGTGGCCAGTGCGGATGAGGTGAATGTTTGCGTTTCCAAATTGTCTGAAAACTATCATCTTCGCTGAAATAGCCTTGGATGCGTTCCATTAGCCCGAGGGAACAGCGATTTTCAAAAGTTTCTGTAGAGATGAGGCAATCCATTTGGGGTTGTATGAGGTTTGTATGTATGAGGTTGGTCCAGCGCTCTATATAAGCACTGACTGAATTGATGTGAGTACAAAGAATTAATACCACAGCAAACAAAAAGCAAAGTAAAGTTGTCAACTGGACAGTTTTTAGAGGGGAACATATTCACTCTTAAAACACTGGGCAACTGAGGGATTACAACAACACTACTACAAACATCCGATAAAAGTTGCCACTACTACGATCGCTCAAAATATACTTCATTTATAAAACGCATTTTGTGCCGCAGTGGCTTGATCCCAACTCCAACCAAATACATATTGGTGTTGTGTCCTAAGGCAAGACACTTCACTCATCTAAGTATGAATGTGGTGTATATGCGAGTGATCGATGGCGGTTCGGTCGGAGAGGCCAATAGTACAAATTGAGTTGCTTTTGTCAGTGAACCCCAAGGCAGGAGGTGCTCCAGCAGTAGATTACCATCACCAGGTGTGCACTGACTAAATGCAATGTAAAGCAGCTTTGGTTCAAAAAAGCTTTCTACACAAATCAAATGCATTAATACACATTCTTACTACCCGTACATGCCACAGCTAGCTAAGTTTGTAAAGATGTTGGCAGTTCAGTTCTTGTGTCAATGCATTTTGTCCTTGAGCAAGACGCTTTACCTCAAGTTTCTAAATAAGCTGTTGTATGAAGGATGTATAATGAAGGATGTAAATCCTAATAAACGAACAAATATGCAATATGAATGTGGACATAGCTACTTTTCTACTTTTACTGTTTCGTTATTATCGCCCTTAAAGTTATAGTTCAGGGACATGACACAAACCGCTTCTATTCTTAGTGCTATAAATATTTAATTAAAAAAGGAAATTGGTACTGAGTTACTTTCCACCCCAGCACAGACTCAAGAGATGTGGAACTGTCAGCGGAAGACACTTACCAGTCCTGCACATGTGGAAATAGCAGCAGATGAAGATGACACATTGTGGACTATTCCCTGATAGAGACAGCTGTGATATGCAGGATCCCCCATCACTGTGGAGACGCCGGCAGCGCTCAGAGTCTGTACAGTGAAGCCCGGGCCCACCACAGATGAGGGCCGCAGGTCCAGCTGCATGTCCCGACCAAAGGCGGACAGGTGGTAGTGCAGAGAGGACGGGGGGCTGAGGGAGGAGAGGGACCTTCTGCTGCGATGGCTGTGTCTGCTCAGGTCATGGCTCAGATATAAGCCTTCAGAGTCCACCTCTACGGGGCTCACAAACACATAGTCTGAAAGAGAACAACAAACAGGTTACAAAAGATAATGTTATTGTGTTAAATGTGCAGCCAGAGCAAAGGCTCAAGCACTCTCGTCTCACTTATGAGAAAGTCCTCCAGCTAAGGCTCAAGATCTGGAGATGGTGCACTGTGCTGCCCACTGCTCCTGACAGGTTGTCCCAGAGATATTCAAGGATGGGTCAAATGCAGAGGACAACAGAAGTTTGAGGAGGGTGGGGGGTAATTGAGACATGCATGTTGCTTGATTGTTGCATGATTGACAAAAAAAAAAAAAAAAAAATACTGGCAATTTCATGTGCTTTTATCCAAACTTTTTGAAACTGGATTAGTATGACAGAAATTGGCCAGCATGCAGCTGGCCAGGAACAACTACTGGGTCACTTTTTAGCCTGTCTCTCCACAAAAACACATTGTGCATTTGCTTATGACAGCATTATTACAGCGTCTTTCTACGGGCATTCTTTGTTTCCAAAGGCTCTTTAGCATTAATACACCATGCAGCAGCTGCTCACAGCGCTGAGATCATATGGATCACAGATGGCTTTTGACAGAAGCAATAACACTAACATCATATTTCCATGCATATTAGATATGAGTCAGCCCGAGGTCGTGAAGACATGATGTCTTAATTTCACCAAGTCAAATAAAATGTAAGAAACTTAAATCATTTTCACATGAAAGAAATAATACAGTGGTCTGACAATTTATATATATATATCATGCACTTTTTTATAGATAACCAGCTGAAGTCTTGTGACTATAATATCATGTTTGTATACAGTGAATGGCTTGCAGAGGAGACCATTCATTCTCGTCTACAAGTAACACTGGTACAATAACTTTGCGCAGCAATCCCAAGGATCACGTTTTAAGCCTATGCCTGAGTGGTGCCAGCTGGAAGACGCATCAGCCCATATCAAAAGGCAGGGAGCACTCACCGTGATTTAATCCTTGGCTGTCGCTGGCCGCTCCGGTGTGGGAACAGTAAACGTGCAACGTCTGCAAAAAAAAAGAAAAAAAAAAAAAAAAACATAGACAAGCAGCAACAGGTTGGTGCAACAGTGTAACAGTGGTTAGGGTGATAAACGGGCTTCATGACGGCAACATGTGTCTCCCAACCACATGCGTTGGCACAGTGTGTAGCATATAATAAAAAAAAAAAATCAAAACACAGCTATCAAAGTGCGATAGCTTGTTTTGCTCGCTGTAAATGCATGTAGAGAAGTTTGCACCTGCCTTGATAATGTTCCAGCACATCAGTGTGGGCAGGAGCCTGATGGAGGCACATCCAAGAAGCGGGATGGGTAAAGTCCATGTCAGAACAAACAGACA
This sequence comes from Taenioides sp. WSHXM2023, assembly GCA_029959045.1. NCBI lineage: Eukaryota > Metazoa > Chordata > Actinopteri > Gobiiformes > Gobiidae > Taenioides > Taenioides sp. WSHXM2023. Next base: position 24,000,701 of record CM057091.1, on the reverse strand, counting down.
ATCCATGGTGCACGCATAGACGCTTTACACCTCCGTTACCTCCGCAGAGAGCGCGCAAGCGGTAATGACCTGTGGAATCGGAGCACGCAACTCCGCATTGTTGAGCAGTAGTTCCCACTGAGGTCGTCCAGGTGAAACGTGCAGCAGGTCACGGGGCAAAATACAACATTCACGCATCGGTAAGTGTGTGCGTGCGGTGTGCGTGACGCTGCAGGTTGCGTGGCGTGCAGGGGATGACCGAGCAGAAGTGCTGACTGCGCATTCAGCCAGGCACTGTGAGGCTCGGCCCGGGAGATGGAGCGCAAAGACACCGGGCCCTGCAGCCAATCAGCGCGCAGCATCACTTTACCACGAGGAGATAAAAGAGACAAGACCGAGCCTCCGTTTGGCGGAAACTAAACTTACCGCTGCGTTCAGGCGCCACTTGTGCATTTCGGTTTGGGCTTGTGCTGTATAGATCCTGGATTATTTGAGAACTATTTCCTCAAAACGGTTTTAGTAGATAAAATATTAAAATGGTAGCGTGGTACAAACTTAACTCGTTTGTTTTTACAACTATTGGCTGTAGCTTTTACGCATAGTAGTCTATAATGCTACTACTGGTTGATCCTGTTAAGAAAATACAGTTTTTGGAAAATGTTAGAGTTGAACTTAAAATACTTAATGTAGTTTGGGTATAAAGCAACTTTTTACAGCAAAACATTGAAAGGTGTACCCAACATTTTTTGGAGATGTTACTGCTTTGGTTGGAATGTTACACAGTATGGCGTTAAACAAACGTATCCTGCATTTATTCAATTACATGTTTTAATCACTAAAAATACACTTAAAACATGCATTAGTGCTGTGAAATGGGTCGCCTCTCCACAGACCTGGACCTTGTCCTTGTGGTGTCTCTTTGGTGATAGATATCTTTAATGCCACAACAACATCTCCACTGAGCACAATCAGGTCCAGAAAAGAAACATAGTGTACCTTTAACTTTTTTTAATGCCAGCTTTTAGCTATAGACATCCAAGCACTGATTTCATTGAAAACGTCTGATAGAATTAGACTTAGAGTTAGCCGCCACACACTACAGGATTTTTCGGTCTTAAGCGATTTTTAAACATGCGACAAAAAGCACACACTACAGAGGAGAATCTTATAAGATTTAAAACCTCCGATCGCAAAGACTGCAGCAGGATATGGCTGCGTACCACAGGCTACACAGATGTGAGTGCACCTCGCGTCAGCTGTTTCCTCGCTTTGAGACTCTTAAGTGTTCAAAAGATCTGAGTTTTGCACTTCTAGTTTAGATACAAGTCAAAACTGTAATTATTAATTGTGAAATGTGGTGCAATACTTGAGATACATGAGTTTAGAGTCTAGAGTCACTATCGCTAATCTGCATCTTAATAAAAAATCTCAGCAATATATAAGAAGTTATAAGGAAAAACAGTGCAAAAATGATATGATGACTGACAGGACATAGGGTTATCAGTTATATAAGGGTGAGTTGTTGTACAGTTGTAGGGAGTATTATTTGTTACATAAGGGTGAGTTGTTGTACAGAAGGCGAAGACAGGTCAGTAGTGTGGATAAGAAACCTTCCCAGAGCAAACAAACCTGTCTTATCACTTACTATTGCTTATTGCACCATGTTTTCACTCAGTACTTGCCAAATGGAATAAGTGCCATTAATTAGGCATGCGGTGGCTCCTCACTCCGCGGCAGCCAGCACTGTTGTGGCATGTGTGAATCCTAATTGCTGTGAACAGGTGGTCCCGGGGTTGCCTTTCCATCCCACTGCCTGGCAAACACCTGGATCTGTGCTGCCGGGAACGCACTGACAGACGCAGTTCTGAAGCTCGCAACGCAGCCAACTTACTACAAAGATTTCACACTCCGCGAAGCATAATAAGGCTTCTCGCTCCCCGCCAGCTCATCTGACAAAGCACATCCCAAACACAGGATCACCTTATAAACCCCACAGCGTACACAAGGGAGCACACTTTGGACAGTATTTACCCAGCTTGACCTTTCCGTGGTTGATGGGATAGTGTGATAATAGCTGCAGATGACTAGAGACGGTCTTGACGAGGAAGTAAGTGAGTGACCCATAGCCTCTTTTAGTGTGTGTAAACAAACAAAAAGATAGAATAAACCAAGTAATGGTGGTAGTCCGATGTGTTCTATCAATAAAAGGTATTACAATCAATGCCAATGTGCTTTTATCAAAAAATACTGTATCCTATTAAATTAAAGAGAAATAAAGATTGAAAATAAGCTTGACAGGATTAGAGATGTAAGAAGAGTAACTGAAATATTGTGATATTGTCTCGTCAAAAATCTTACAATAATATTGTGGGCCGTCACAGTATATCGTTGTTAGGCAATTTTAAATCTTAGTTCTTTGGATTATGACAGAACTAAAGTTTTGTCTATACATTTTAAAAAGAAAAAGTAGCATATTCACAATTTGGTTAGCCTCCACAAAATATCACAATAACTATCATACCGTGAGATGCATATCGTGAACATATCGTACTGAGAGGTTCCGATATCGTTACAACCCTAGGCAGGGCCAACAAAGCAGTTCAAAGCTTGATTTTACCATTTTTTCCACAGATTAAAGGAGCTGTACTTGATTTTAAAAAATGTGAAAAACAGAACTATAGCAGTTTGCAGTGGTCCAAAGTTATTCCTCACTTACCTCATGTATTCTGAGCATCCTAATGATTCACCGTGATGAGTTTATAAGCACTTTTCAAAACTTGCAGAGGCCAGAGGGATAAAGCTAACAACAACTAGCATGCTAATGTTCCTGATGATCGGACAATAGCATGTTTTATAATTAGATGCAGACATATGGCAGACATATTTTAATATGAAGAGCTACTTATGCACTATAGCACTAGTGGAGGAATTTTGCTCAAATATATGGAAAAATATTGTGTACAGGCCCTTGAATGTTTATTTTTAATGTTTTGACATTTCTTTGGTCTCTTTGCTACATTGTGGAGTCCTCTTGGAAGACATAAAACTAGACATGATTTATTTATAATATGGCTGTGATTAAGGCTGCATTCACATTTGTCCTCGTTTAGCTCTGGTTCGCACCCATTTTGAGTCCTAATGTAGATTTGGTTTAGTCCTTTTCTAGTCCTGGTTTAGTGCTGATCTAGTGTGAACGCACCTAAAATGCAGTAACCTTATTCAGCTGTCCGCGAGTCAGGCAGACTGTTCATTTTTTAGTAAGCAGTTACGAGATATAACTCCAGTTCTATGACTCTATAGAAGTCTTATCTCGGCTCAGCACTTACAAGACGCTGTGACTGACACTCCCAAGACTGAACGGCGAGTAGGAGCACAGCTGTGGCCTTAGTGCTTACATCTCCAAAGTGTATGTAAAGAAACACAGACACGCATTGTTTCCATAGCTAGCCATACAACACGCGGTTGAGGTTTCGCACAAGGTCAGGTCTGACACTACCTGATTGCTACAGCCGCACAGAATACCACAAGAGCACAACATGACAACAAGATTAGAAAGTGGAAAGAATTGCGGTGCGGTAGGGCATCGGGGTCGTTCTCTCATCTCTCACAGTGCTTCTTGTGTTTTGAAGTCTTTTCGCTTGGATGCCCTTCTGACAATGTGCTGTGTATTGTTTGTGGAGGTTACAGATGTTTGTGAATACGAAAAAACTCTCACCATAGCAAAAACAAGCTACCCAAATAAGTCAAAGAGTTGCAAGGGGCTGTCATGCTAGCCTCTCAGTTGCTTTCCCAAACCTCATATTTGGTTACAGTTGATAGAAATGTAATATATTGTTTTTTTAGCCCAAGGAAAGAAATAGCATATGTGGGATTTAAAACACATTGCGTCCCTTGAGTGCTCTCCCCCAAGAACAGGAGGTTAAAAAGGGCAGAGAAAAACCAGTGACAAGTAGATAGTATCTTTAACCCATGCAATGACCCAAATATATGTAAACAAATAGTCTGTGACAATGTAAACATTGAATTTCCATCAATACTCTGGGCCTCAAGGTAATCCAGCTATAGAAAGATTGTGAGCCTTTCTGCTTTCTCCATGTAAGATACACTACCATTCAAAAGTTTGGATGCACTTTTTCATTTATTTTTCTTCTTTATTTCCATGATTAGTTATACTGCAGATTCTCACTGAAGGAATCAAAACTATGAAAGGAAACGTAGCAACCAAAAAAATGAATTGAAAACTGAAAAGGTACATTGTGTAACTTTTCTGGTGGACAGTCAGTCACCTTCTTGTTTCTGTGGATGTGCCATTTCCCTGCCTAGAAGGTTAAACAGAACTACCTTACATTTATTCAATTACAGGGGGTTTTATAGCTTAAGAATACCTAGAAAAACAGGCATTCTGACTGTAAGCGGGGTTGTCACTCCACAGATCTTACCTGTAACTTGGCCTGGTTTGGTGTCCATGAAGATAGACAAACAAAAATTTCCATAAAGAAAAGTATTTGCACAATGCAGAAAAGTTGCACAATGCACCTCTAAGGTTGATCTTTGATCACTGGTATCCACTTTCAGCATTTCTTGACCCTGACAAAGCACAGCTGTGAAGTGAAAATCATTTCAGAGACTTCATCCAGAGGTCAAGGCCAAGGGGTTGCAGCACTGTTGACAAAGCAAAGAGTGGCAACTTTGACGATTGAATATATATATATATTTTGGTTGAGTTAATAAACTTTTTTTTATATTGAAAGTCTTCTGTAGGTATATAAAATATAGAAAGAAGTACAGGTAGTGTAAATCATTATTCTAGCTCTTATCATACTTAAATATTTAATTTCATTCCATCCTTGAACACATAAACAGTTGAGTGTAAGGCACTTTTGTTGTTGTCTGCTCTGGGGCAAACTGGCAGAGATGTGCCATTCTGCTCCTATGACTTTTTCAACCACCACTAATCTCCTCAGCACAATAAACAAGACTTGATAGTAACAGATTCATGGTTTCAGGTAATTTATTCCTTCTTGATTTGAATTGGATTTTGGTAAGAACCTTTCCCTATCCAAAAGACTTAATATTTTATTATGAACTGCGTTATGACTATAAAAACATAGCACCATTGCCATGCCAAATCCTTCAAATCAGGACGTGATTCTTGCACCTGAAACCCATGAATGAAGCCACTGGGAAGGGCATCCCACTTAAAAACATATGCCACATCCACAAAGTCATACAAGTATGAAAAAAAGACCTCCATGAAGTGACTGCTGTTATATTATGAATTCCTTTCCTTGTTTTAGGCCTATAAAACAAAATGCATGTTATTATTTCATGGTGATGTTGCACACTGGTGTTGTTAATTTCGTTAGCTCGAGGGCAGAACACAACACAGTCCTTATGCCAGATCTATTTGTGCTGAAGAATACACTTCACCCAAAGTATTTCCAGCATTCAGCTTTGTGTTGACAAGCTAAGCCTTGGTCACCGCCTTTGCCTCAAGGCTGGGAGAAAATAAATTATTCTAATCATACTCTGAAGATATTTAGATGCAACTATCTCAGGATTGCTAAGGCTAATTTGCATTTCTGCACATATGGAGCTTAACGGTGGCAGCCTACTCCCTTCCACAAGTAAATTTCACATTCATTTTTCCCCATAGACAATCAGAAAAAAAAAAAAAATAGATATTAAAATGATATAAAAAGCTTGCTCAGGCATATTGAACTACGTGGTGACTAATGATCCCAAGAGCTATCATTTTATTTCAAATCTGTTTCTTTATAAACTGCAAAATTATGAAAACATTTGACAGAATCTTGTATTTTAAACATGCTTTTTGGAGTTTGTTACCACGTAGCTGATTAGCGTCTGTGATGAACTCTTAATATTTGAATTTTTTGAAAAGTCTATGGGAAAAATTCATGGAAAATGTACTTAATGACCTGGAGCGGACTTCGAAATGGGTGGGACAGTTGAGCTTCATACCAGAGGTTTTTATATTTGTTAGCATTGCTGTGAGGTTTAGGCATATCTGTTGGTGTCTTCAGTGACCTGTTAGTGTTTATTGGCATTATGTAGTGAATAGCTATTTTGTCTCTTTTGTATTGCTGCGGAAAAATACACAGTTCTGTTCTACTGCAACATATACAATAAAATACAGAACAAAGAACTCTTCATAGCACATATTAAAGAGCCGATATGACACTATTTTGTTTGTTATAATGTTGTTTCCTTGTCAAAAACAAACCTGGAGTTGTGTTTTGTTTCATTCACGCATGTTTAAGACAAATCCTACATATTTAGGTTCAGTTCCTCTCTCAGACTGGTCCACCTTGTGATGTCATTTGGTAATACAGGAAGTGCTCCACTGTGTTTTTAAACTCCATACACCTTCACTAGATTCATTTGGATAATTTCAGACCTGGAATTGACAATCTTTATTGAAAAAAAGGTAAAAGGAGCTGTTAACTTGAAAATGACATGACATCACAAGGTGGAACAGAACATTTTGAGGTTTGGAGATGTAGACAGAATAATAATAAAGCATTACTCAGACATGTGTGAATGAAACAAAACACAACTCCAGGCATGGTTTTGAGGAGGTAAAAGCGTAGCTTAAAGCTCACAAGAGTCAATTTTGCGTAATATTGGACCTTTAATTTCCAAACAGTTACACCTCTGATTGTGAATGTGCTACAATACTCATGTTTACAGAAGAGCAGTTAATGAAGCAAGAGTTTTATCTTTTACTAGCCTACATCTAAAATAAAAACAGATAGGATTATAATCACACCCTTGTGCAAACAAAAGGCTAATACACAACTGAGTCATGACATGTTTTGCACAGTGTGTTTTGGAAGCCTTTATGTTTCTATTGTTTTTTAAGTCTGGACAAAGAATTACTTCAGAAAATATTCAAGAGAAGTCAACTGCAACATGCAAAATTCTCAAAATGTGCAGGGTAGTTTTAGCTTGTTTATTTTTAACTATCAGATATAGTTTGAGTGTGAACTGTAGCCCCGCCCAGTTGGTCATTTTCTTTTGTTTTTATATTGAACCAAATACACAGAAACAACTGTCTGTGATGTAATTGTTTCCACAAAGTTTACAGTTTCCATTAGTGCTTGGGACATTTGGCTCCTCTGGGAGATCTGAATCTTATGGTTCTGTTCACTTCAAAAAGCCGTTCAAAAGACTGGCTCTTTTGTTATTTATTCATACGACAAAAGCCAATGTGAGAATTCATTATAACTACAAACTAATCACAGAGAAGACTGAGATTTGTTTCATTTGGTTCAAACTAAGACTAGGAGTGTGTTTACCCTTTGAAATGATGAAAATCTAAATACACTACCATAATAATTATTATTATTATTATTGAAAAACTAACTGTTATTATAATGGCAAATATGTGTTTTTGTGCACAAAGTGGTCACTCCTTTTGCTTACTCTGCTTCTGTGCTGATTCTTGTGTTAAGAGTGTCAAAATGCATACAAATTGAAAAGAAAGGGATTTGGTTCTTTTAAAAAACAAGATTCGATTCCAACACATTACAGAACCCTTCAAAAGGGCCGACTCGTGTTGTATTTTCAGTCTTAAAAATGCTTCATAACAGATCTATTGTCCGACATAGGGATGCACTCATAAGGCTTTTTCATTTCTGATACCTGTTATGATACAATAATTTAGCAAAAGTATCTGCAGATCCCCAATATCAACCGATACCAGTGCAGAAAATAAATAAATATGACAGAACAGATCAAAATGTGTTATGCAGCTGTTATTTCTCTCTGAAGTAACTACAGAACAGCTTTGTATGAATAAAAATCTAAACATTATTAGACTTTCTGATCCGGCTATGAGCAGTAAATAGTCTTATTACATCAGTTTGTATGTCCAAACAGGATATCAGCTGAACGACATTTGGAAGCCAATATCTGATACAGCAAATTTTTCAGCATCAGCGCATCTCTAGTCTGTCACAGGGTCAGGCAGTTGTTTTCCATGATTCTTGGCAAACAATGTTCCTGACTGGATGAAAAGCTATTTATCTCAACCAGAAGAAGTTAAAATCAGGTACAGGCCCTTTAACCATGAGACTAAACAATGTGTGTAAAATGTGTGTCGTTCCAGGCCAGCAGTTTCTATTTCTACCTCCCACCAACATCAAGCGTGACCGAGCATGCGAAATATAGTAATTACAGTCCATCTCCTCCAGACGCCTGTGTGATATTAGTCTTGTACAAAGTGTGTGGTGAACATTTATGCTGCACTATGGCAAAAATATGGCCTTAGTCTGTAGAGCCCTGTCTTTGAGAATGGGCACTGTAGAATCAGGTTTATGGCAAGTATGTTGTGACAGAAAACTTGCTGGCTTTTTGGAGGTGTATTTTGTTTCATCCATGCATTTTTGAGCGACTCGTGTGTGTTCCTTTATGTTTTTACAGTTCACACACAATAAACTGACTAATCTTCAAAACATTGAAAATATGCCTAAAGATGCAAAAAGATTGCATTTAAGTACTGGTTAACAAATGTTGTACACCAGGTACAACATAAGAAAATATTGGTCCCGTTCCATCTAAAATAGGGCTGTACCAGGTCTAAAATACTCTAGGTGCTACCATTACTACCAAAGTTAAGGCGCTGTATTGCCTTAACACATGAAAAACAGTTATTCTATGAGTTTAAGTGCTTTTTACAGCTTTCACAGCACAATAATGCTAACACCGTCTAAGTATAATAGGATTTTGTTCAAAGTTGACTTTTTAAATGCATCCAGAAGAATTGACAAAAAGACATCTTAAGAAATATAAACTGACAAACCAACAGAAGAGTTACATTTCAAAACAAATTTGTGCAGACCTAAACAAAAAATTTAGCAGTTTTGTGCAGATTAAGACAGAATATTTAGTTGTTTGTTTTAGGAATTTGTGGTACCTCAAAAATTGCATACTTTGCTTTTGATAATGTCCATTCAAACTGCAATTTGATTTCGATTAATTTTGCAACTCTACAACAACTAGCATGCTAACAGCGCACCAGCATATAATTTTGACCTAAGAGTGGCGTTTACAATTTATCTGTACTAGGGTGAAACAAATTTACTTAGTTACAAAAAGGCCTGTTTTAAGGGCCATCAAAAACATATCTGGAACTGTTTGTTTCATTCACATGTTAAACACAAATTCTGCATATTTAGCCTTCTTCTCTCAAAAAGAAAACACTCCCACACCCTGTGATGTCATGTGGTAATACAAGAAGTGCTCCACTGTGTTTTTAAACTTCATACACCTTCACGGGAATCATTTGGATGATTTAACACCTGGAATTGCCAATTTATACTGGATTTAAGGTAAAAAGTTGTTAACTTGAAAACTACTGCTATATGGCATCACAAAGTGGAACAGAGCATTTTGAGCTGCAGACAAACTAATAAACCAGGATTGCTCAAACATGTGTGAATGAAACAAAATACAACTCTAGATATGTTTTTGATGCGGTAACAAAAGACAATTTTGTATCATATAGGCCCTTTAAAGGTGCAGTGTATAACTGGTGGAGGGTCCGTCAAATGCTTTTCTCTATGGAGATGTTATTGCTTTGTCTGGAATGTTTCGCAGTATGGTACTGAGCCTTTCTATCGTCATGGAGACCTGTTTTTCTAGGTATTTTTGAGCTATAAAACCACCTGTAATTGAATAAATGTAAGGTAGAGCTGTTTAATGTCCCACTGTGGAACATTCCAGGCAGAGCAATGACAACTCCATAGAAATAAGCAGGTGACGCACTCCCAACCAAAAAGTTACTTAGTGCACCTTTAAGAACTAATGCAACAAAGGTGAAAAATGCACTTCAATGCATAGTACAGGAACTCTTTGCAGTATAAGATTATTATGAAAATGAATATTATAAAATCGCCTGCAGTAAAGATTTCTCCACATTTAATTAGACGTACACCGCAATAAAGCCCTAGGGTTAGTTCAAAGAAAATATCCTATAATCTCATTTGCAGCCTGCTCAGTTGTTACGCGGCTCCGGTTCCATATGATGTGGCCCTAATGATCTTAAGTGCCCATTTCCTCCAACCTTGTATTTCACATCCAAGGAAAACGCACGTTATAATCTTCTCGCACCTTACAATAGAGAAAGAGATTAGATAGACAAATATGGCCTATACGAAACGGTAACGCTGGGATTCCCCTTGCTCTCACTTTGAAGTATACGCTTAGATGAAAAGCGAGGTGTCATCAGTTGTCAGACGGGGGGAGGGGGGTACAGGGGGCGAGGAAGGGGTGGGGGGTCCCGTCAGCACCTCCTGGGCGCCCGGGCTTTGATGACGTCGAGCGGCCCGTGTCAGATGAGGTGCTAACTGCTCCCTGGATGTTTGCAAACAAGAGAAGGAGAACAAACAAACAGACAGAAGACGACTGCAGCCAACGAGGGACCAGGGGTATTTTTTTTTATTTACATGTGAGTGCTTGAATTAGAAGATGAAAGTACTTTAATTACTGAAAAATATTTAAAGGTCTTTAAATTGACTCCTGTGAGAATGTTGTTACCTTGTCAAAAACAGACCTGGAGCTGTGTTTTGTTTCATTTACACATGTTTGAGTAATCCTGCATTATTTGTCTGTCTACATTTCCAAAGCTCAAAATGGTCTGTTCCACCTTATGATGTCATAAAGAGGTAGTTTTCAAGCCAACAGCTACCTTTTATCTTTTGTTCAGTAGAGATTGGCAATTCTAGAGCAAAAATGATCCAGTTGATTCTAGTGAAGGTGTATTGAGTTAAAAAAAGTGGAGCACTTCTCGTGTTAGCGAATGACATCACAAGTTGGAACAGAGTGTTTTCTGTCTGAGAGAAGAACTCGGCCTAAATATGCAGGATTTGTGTGTTAAACATGTTTGAATGAAACAAAACACAACTCCAGGTCTGTTTGTGATGAGGAAACATTATAATATAGATCAGAAAAGAGTAATATGGGCCCTTTAACTGAGAATAAAATGTTCAAGAGCCACCTGGAAAATTCCACAGTATGGGAACAGATATTACATTTATTTAACAAAAATTTGTATTGCTCAAAAATAAATAAAAAGATGCATTTTTACTATGAGTGGACTCGGCCTGGTGTCGTCACCTGCTTGTCTCCATGTAGACAAGTTTAATGCCATACCAAGGTCTGTTTAGCTCAAGATCTGGAGATGGGTCCCAAGGTACAGTACTACAGCTGCCCACTGCTCCTGGCATAGAAGGACGGGTCAAATGCAGATGGAAAATTTCCCTGTGGGGACAATAAAGTATACCTTAACTTAAAAAGCCCATATTACGTTATTTTCTCATCTATTATCCTCATCAAAAACATACCTGGAGTTGTGTTTCGTTCCGTTCACACATGGTTAACACACAAATCCTGCATATTTAGGCTGAGTTCAAACACTTCTGATCTCATGTGGTAATACAGGAAGTGCTCCACTGTGTTTTTAGACTTCATACAACTAGAATCATAATTTCAGCTCTGGAATTGCCGGTCTCTACTAAGCAAAAGATAAAAGGAGCTGTTAACTTGAAAACTGCCACTTCATGACAGAGCATTTTGAGCTGGAGATGTAAATAGACCAATAATAAAAGATTACTTAAATATGTGTGAATGAAACAAACCACAACTCTACGTATGTTTTTGACAAGGTAACAACATTCGAACATGGCTTAAAGCTCACAATAGTCAATTTAATATAGTAGTAATAGTAGTAGTAGTAGTATAGTAACACAAGACTTTGAAATGGCGTCTCCATTTTCACTCTTGTGTTACACCACCCAAAGACATGCACGTGTTAGCTCAATTTGTGACTCTGTATTGTCCCCAATTAAATGAATGAATAGACGTCAGTGCAGTGAAAACTCTTTGGCTTTGTCCTCATCTCCATTCAGGTTCCTGCTCTCCATAACGTGGAAATAAGCATAAGAATCCACGATCATCCAAAAATGTGTAATAGTAGGTCATTTAGCAACAGTAGCCTAAAGCACATGGGTGGGTCTAATGGCTGTTGAATTTTGCATGTCCTTGGGTAAGTTCTTTCCTCCACCTTAATTAATTTAAAGATTCGTATAGTCGGACTTGTACCTCTGAATTATTAAAACGACCTAATGAACCTAATCAGACTCTTTTCCCCACCTTGTCTTGTCTTGGAATGAATAAGTTATGAACCAGTTGCATTTTCAGCACAATTATAATCTCAAAGCAGCAATTTTTTGTGAGAAATCCAACTGAGAGAGACTTGACTATAACTAGGGATCCAGCTTTTTCAGGTCCAATAATGATGTCAGTACTATAGCTGTAAGTATCTGCCAACACCAGATATCAGTCTATACCAGTGCAGAGACCGTAGACCGTATAAAGAAGTGGACTAAGGGAGTGTGACATCACCCATAGCGTTCGGTTCCAGTCAAATGAAGCTCACGATGTCGGCAGTTAAAGGGGCAAATCTGGAGCTGAGTTTCATATTAGGAATAGGAATTTACTTACAGACAAAACAGCAAAATAAAAACACCAAAACAGTTAGAGAGAGGTGACAATTTTTCAATCTCAAGTCAACTGGAGCCAGAGTCGATGGAGCCAGAAGCACCCTCGTGGTCACTTCCTGTTTGGAACGCAGAGACTAGTGGGTTAGCTGTGTTCATTCATATATACAATCTATGGCAGAGACTGAAAACAGCATTTATTTCCTTTAAACAAAAATAAAATAAGGCAAAACTGATCCAAATGTGTTGTGCGGCTGTTATTTATCTCTCAAGTACCTGCTGAATAGCTTTGTGTAAATAAAAGTTCAGTTGGTACAGTGTTTGTCCACTGATCTGAAGGTTAGCGGTTCAAATCCTGCAACATATTTGTTTTTACTCAGAATTTCCGTTGTGAGGTATATATTTTATGTGTTGAAAAATTAACTTTTGACATTTTCAGCACATACATTTTCAAGCCCTCAAATTCAGCAGTCAAAATTTTCACAGCAAAGATCCAAAATGCCAAGGCAAAAGCAATCAATCCTATAAGCGAGATGATCTAATTTAGTAACAACCAGGAAATGCTGCAGGGAACCAATCTGACTGGTCAGAATTAGCCTAATCCAAACCTTATCTCTAGTAATAAAGTGTCACTCAAACACGCGTGCACAAAACAAAACAAAAACGACATTCTAAAATGGCTAAAAGCTTAAAAGCTCACAAGAGTCAATTAGGACCTTTAATTATAATTTCTCTGGTGTACATGTAAACATTATTCCAGCCAACACTATAGATAAGCCTGCCTTTTTGCTGGACAGCCTCATGTGGGTGCAGAGTCAAAGTGAGTGAGCGTATTAGTGTAAGCTACAGCACACCAGAGCTCCTGCTGCTGTCCACTTCTTTTCTTCATTAGAACCTTCTGTAACATACTTATTCCCCATGAGAGATTATCCCTGAGTACAGCCTTTTCATTAGATGCCAGCAGACGTGAAATAATGTGTCTGTGGCCTGAATGTCAAACATGTGTACAGTGGAATATCAAAAGTTCTGGAATATGCATATTTACTTAGACTTAGACACATTTTATTGATCAACAGGGGAAATTATTTGGACACAGCAGCTCACACATCACAATATAATATAATAACAAAGAGCAGCTTTTTAAATGGTAATAATACATTTAAAATAAGTTGCAAAAATAGCAGGAGACTGGTGAGGCTTAAGGCTTAAAGGTGCATTGTGTAACTTTTTGGTGGAGGGTCCGTCAAATGCCTTTCTTTATGTTGATGAAATGTTATTGCTTTGTAGTTTTCAATGGGAATTCCAGGTCTGAATTTACCCAAATGGTTCTAGTGAAGGCGTATGGAGTTTAAAAACACAGGGGAGCACTTCCTGTATTACCACATGACATCATAAGGTGTTTTCTGTGTTAAACATGTGTGAATGAAACAAAACGCAACTCCAGGTATGTTTTGGATGGAGGAAACAACATTATAACATAGATCAGAAAATAGCGTGATATGGGCCCTATGGCATTACATTAACCTGTATGAATGAATCAAAGTGAAGCTAATAACATTGGTTGCCTAGTGAAGGCAAATCAAACAATAGAATTATAAAAAAAATTGTGCCAATGAAACAAAATACAAGACTAGGGATGTTTTTGATGATGATGTTATAAGACAGTTAAAGACGTGCTGTATAACTACTTGGATCGAAGTAGATTAATGTTCCACAGGCGAATTATTTTGAATTTACTATCTGATCCGTTACTTGGCATGGCGGTGCTTTTCTCCATAGAGATTCTTTTGTCTTTCTTCTTTCTGTTAAGTTTAAAGAAGACCTCTGTCTGCTGTATAATTATAGTTTATAATATAAACACCCGTGGAGTGTTATGTTATAATTGCACATTTTAAATTGCAATATTCATCTAAAACGACTTAATAAAAGAAGTTTGCTGACTTCCACGTCGGTATCCAATGGGAGCTGATGTTGCCATAAACGTCGTCACAACAAAGAGCCGTGTAGCTGTTGGTCCCTCCTATGGTTAGCGAGTAGCAGATATTCTTTTATTTGTACCAAAATGACAACGCAACACTGCCAAATCTTACGCGTATCATTGATTAAGCAAATAAAATTGAAGAAGAACGAAGTAAGAACATAGCAGTGGGCATTTGGCGGCTTGAAAATATTAAAAGTTGCTCAGACATGCACGGATCACTGCAAAAACAACTTCGAGAAGGTAAATGAGAAGGGGAAACAACAATAGCATGGTAAAAAGGTCTGAAAAGTCGATTTTCCAGAATAGGTCTGTTTTAATGCTACATATGTGGAACATTCTAGATCAGCCATTCCCAAAGCCTGCAGCGCTGTCACCTCCTTATCCAATGATCCGTCAACTTCTGTTCAGGAAAAATACATCTAAGTTTTCATTCATCCCATAAGTAACACAACGTCTGAACACTTTGGTTGTCAAACTGCATTTTAAGTTGTTTTTTTATGTTTTCCCCATTTTCCCCACTGGAACAAATAACGTCTTCTATCTATCAACCGACTCGACCTTGGCAAGGCACTGGCGATGGAGAAACTTACAGTATCTCCTATCTCATATTTTTATCTCTCTTTCTAGCAGCTTGTGATGACTCTCCCCTGTCCACAAATCCGCATCTACGCGAGCGGTGGAGCAGAGCGGGTTTTTCACTGTTGTGGCGGCGCTGGGCTGAGAGGAGATGTTTTAATGTGCTGTTTAATTCCCATTAGATACGGTCTGCTGCTGGCCTCAGGTCTCTCTGTACGAGACTCAGTTACCAAACGCATTTTATTCCCCTTTGCATTTCTTTACACAGCTACAAGTGGAAAAGTAAAAACAAAAAATCTTGGGTTTGGGTTTGGGTTTGGGTTGGGGTTTTCTCTGTATAATTCGTCTTTCTTGTATGTGCAGGTGTGGTAAATATGAATGTATGGAAATTGTCTGAACACACGTAATAATAAAGAGCACAGTTTGAATTTGATAGGCTCAGCAACGCCCAGCAACCTGTTAGTGCCACTACGTTTTTGAGATGTTTGTGCCAACTCTAATGCTAATTCTAAGGCATAATAAATATTAAAACAATGCCACAAACCCAAATATTCTACATATGAAAATAACTGAGTATTGTCTATTTATGTTTAATGATTTTAATAAAAGTGACTGACAGCTGGCTAGCGTTCAGCTGTGCACGGAGCCTATTGGTTTTCTCTGTAGAATCTCTTTTATGTGCACATGTGAAGGTAAATATGAATGCATGGAAATTGTCTGAACACATGTGTAATAAAGAGCACAAACCCATTATAGAAACTATAACCACTGGAATGATGCAGGTGGGGTCAGCAGCAGAGAGAATGGTGCGTTCCAGTTGTTCTCAGAGGTTGGATTTTCCAAGTTCAGACTTGTAAATTTAAAGGGGATCGGCCTTCCAACTGGGAATTCCTACTTGGAAACTTGGGTAACATCTCTGAGCCCCGACCCTGAAACACCCTGAGACTGGATACAATTTAATATCCGACTACTGATTTCTTGTAATTTATGCATTTACTATGGAACCTTTTTTCTGATTTGACAAACTAAAAAAACCCAAAACACATCACTCCAACTGAGGACAACTGGAACGCAGCAATACTGTGGTTTACAATGAACAAAATGTTAAATAATGATCTGTTTTTTGTTTTTTTTCTCCTTTTAAAGAAATCATATTGTGCTTGAGCCTGCTATATACTGTAGTGATAACACCCGTGGATCATTATGTTATAGTTTGCACATTTTAAATATATTCATTGTAATATTATTCTAAAACACAACATGTCATCACAACAAAAACTCAGCAACTCTGATGGATAGCTGCAGATCACAAATTTGCACCAACATGACTACGCAGCTCTGCCGAATTCTATTTGTGTCACTGATTAAGAAAATAAAATTGGAGAACGAAGTAAGTAGAGAGCAGTGGGTGTATGCCGGTGGTGGCGAAAACAGGGGTCGACCTGCAATATTATGAAAAATTACGATTAAAGATTGCTCAAGCATGCACAAATCACTCCAAATACAACTGCGAGAGAGTAAACGAGAAGAGGAAACAACTATAACATGACTAAAAGCTCTGAAAAGTCTATTTTGTGTAATTATTTAAAGCAACCTGGAGAAATCAGACCATCCAGATGCATTTTGAGAAACAGACCCAAAACCTCTCCGCTAAGATCCCATTTACTGTCTGTTTGTCTTATTGAACCAGCTTAGTTTTCTCAAATTCTCATGTTTTACCTGCGTTACTACGAGAACACACGTAGACTGGCAGGCTGTGTATACAACATTTGGGAGCTTAGTTTGTTTGAGCTGAACCACATCACCACAGGCTGACTGACTTGTTTTTGCCACATGTCCTGTTTACACGCTCATGTGCTGAGTATCAGATTAACAGTTTACGTGCATTGTCTGATAATATCCATTCTGCATCTAGGGACTCCCCGAGACCCCCGCCAAGGCAATACAACCCAAGCGGCTGTCAGCGCCTCTGCGAACAGAGGAAGCTTTTAATTTGAGCTTTTAGGGCTAAATATTTACAAGTCAACTGTGAGGCTAATCCTTTGATATTTTAATGCATATAGAAAAGACAGAGGGCATGTCTGAGCTAGTGCAGCCAAGTTCTGTAGCTGGATTTGCAAGAATTTTGACCCAAAAAAAAGAATATAGTTTTAAGTCAGTTGGTGCGTCGAGATTTGAAATGATTTTTGGTTTTCTTTGCTTTTCTGTAACTCATGAAAATGACATAAACATTAAAATGCAAATAGCTTTTAGTTATGTATTTTTAGGGTTATGAACTTCCTGGTCCCCATCCTAAACTCTTTTTTTGGATTTTAGAATATAAAAAAATTACAAATGATATTAAAGAGGGGGAATTACACTTCTATCATTTGCTTGTTATAAATAAAAATGCTATATTTGCCCAAACATATTAACGTGTTTAATGAGTTTCTTTTTTTTTTTTTTAATGCTCTGAGTACCTCCTTCAGTCACTCCCCCTTCAGAGCACTACAATATTATAATCAGCATGCATTTAGCTAATGAAACTACTACGTTGTATCAGGTTTGTGAAGTTGTAGTGTATTGTTTAGTATCATGTTTTTGCACATTTATGGAGAATTGCCATGGGGGAGCGTAGGTGATGTAACAATAAGGACAGATCAAATAGGGCCCAGCAGATATTGGTAGATTACTGAAACTCATTTTTTTTTTATCAGGGAACCTTATAACATGGAAAAAAAAAAAAAAATCCAAAAGGTGGATGTTGCATGATAAATAGGGCCACCGCAAAGAATAAAGCCACTGTTCTCTTTCTGTCAGTTCAAAGAAAAATGGCACAAGCCTCTAGTGTAAACTATGATACCAAATTACACTTTAAATCAAAATCAATTCAAAGGTGGATTTTTTTATGACAACTCCAGGCAAGCTGAAAGTTCTATTGTGCATAAATGCTTCACAAGGCCCCTCTATTTCATTGTGTGCATCTGTGCAGTGCGTTTGTGCGTTTGCCTGTACTTAATATGGTTATCAAACAAACTAGCTCAGCATATGAAAATCAGCAGGTAAAATGAGCCGCATTACCTCATTCTTTTTCCCCAGGTGAGCGGAGTAAGAAAAGGTGTTTTGTGTTGAGTGGCGCCCATGCAGATTCACAAACTTCGTTTGGAACAAAGAAGGTCCAGCGTCGGGTGACAGACGATATAAAGAGCTCATGTCTAAGATAAAGCTCTAGTCAGCATTACTCCATTCATATCGGAGGCTTTCTTCTAACTCTGCATTAGATTGCTTTAGTTGTGTGTGTCAGTAGGTTAGCCATGAGGGACGGATGACAGCGGAGGCCTTGGGGGTTGCGGAGGCAGTTGTTGGGGGTTGCCATAGCGATGCTTCTGCGGAGGGAAATAAAGAAGGGCATTAGATAACAAAGGAAATGAAATCACACTCTCTTAGGTCTGCAGGGAGGTGTGTTATTAGCAGTGGTGGAACGTACAGAGTAAAAGTACTGTAAAGTAGAAGTGCACTATGTAACTTTGGTTGGGGGTTCATCACCTGCTCGTTTCTATGTATATGACATTGCTCTGCCTGGAATATTCCACAGTAAAACATTACCTTACATTTTTTTAATTACAGGTGGTTTTATAGATCAAAAAACACCTAGAAAAACAGGCATTCTGGCAATGAGCGGCGTCGCCTCTCCACAGATCTGACCTGCAACTTGGTTTGGTTTGGTCTCCATGAAGATAGAAAGGTTTAATACCATACTGTGAAACATTCCAGATAAAGCAATAACATCTCCATGGAGAACAGTATCTGACAGACTCTCCACTAGAAAAGTTACACAATGCACCTTAAAGTATACATTTTAGGTATTTGTACTATATTTTAATTTAAAACACAGTTAAGATCATTATATTTAATGTTTGCAAAAACATTCACACTCCTTTCTCCAATTTGGCCATTTTTTAGGTTTAAAATTTTCTTCCTGGTTGGGAAAAAACAGCTTCTGTCTAACAAAATTCAGCACAAATCTTTTATCAAAATCAATACATCTGAAGCCTTATAAGACCTCAATGTTTTACATTTTACTCTTTAAAGGGCCTGTATTACATTATTTTCTAATCTATGTTATAATGTCATTTCCTCATCATGTTTTGTTTCATTCACACATGTTTAACACACAAACTGAGTTCTTCTCTCAAACAAAAAACACTCTGTTCCACCTTGTGATGTCATGTAGTAATACAGGAAGTGCTCCCACTGTGTCCATACACCTCCACTAGAATCATTTGGATAATTTCAGCCCTTAAATTGCCAATCTCTACTGAACTAAAGATAAAATGTAGCTGTTAACTTAAAAACTACCACTACATGACATCACAAGGTGGAACGGAGCATGTTAAGCTTTGGAGATGTAGACAGACTAATAAATCAAGATTACTGAAATGTGTGAATGAAACAAAACCCAACTCCAGGTATGTAACAACATTCAAACATGGTTTAAAGCTCACAAGAGTCAGTTTTGTGTAATATAGGCCCCTGAAGTACATTTTTAAATAGGTACTTTAATACTAAATGGGGAATCTTTTGTAGTCTGTGCTGCACATGGCACTGCTGATGAGGTGTAAGGAACATTGTCACCAGAACCACTCTGTACTCCTCTAAATGTTTAGAATGTTGTAAACATAGATAAACAGCTGAAAGCCAAATTATACAGCTTTGTGTTTAGGCGGAGCATATGTGGCCTACTTTGTGAAATAGACATGCTTGGACTATGACAGATTTTGCAGCTCTTTGACAAATTGTTCAACTGATTGCACTGGAATTCTGATATGGTATACATTTGTGTGAAATCTGTCAATTAAACTGTACAAAAACCTAACCTAAATACACACATACAGGAAAAGTCTTGCCCAGGGACACAACAATCATACTGATACTTTAATATTAGTCTATCTACATCTCCAAAGCTCAAATGCTCTGTTCCACTTTGTGATGTCATGAAGCGGTAGTTTTCAACTTAACTTTTACCTTTAGGTCAGTAGAGATGAGCAATTCCAGGGCTGAAATTATCCAAATGATTCTAGTGAAGGTGTATGGAGTTTAAAAACACAGTGGAGCAATTCCTGTATTACCACATGACATCACAAGGTGGAACAGAGTGTTTTCCGTTTGAGGGAAGAACCTAAATATACAGGATTTGTGTGTCAAACATGTGTGAATGAAACCAAATATAACTCCAGGTATGTTTTTGATGAGGAAACAACATTATAACATAGATCAGAAAATAGTGTAATATGGGACCTTTAATTCTCATTTTGAGATGCATATAAAAAGGCACTTTCATATAAACCTGTCACAATAACACATTTTGAAGCATGATGCAGAAATATTTCAATAAATGATAATATTGAAACTACTTTCTGCCACTGATACAATAGCAGTACTGCAAGATAATTCTGGTAAACCATTTTTAAATAGACAGTATTATTCAAAAGGCCTGAGGTACAAAAATCTTATCGGATTACAACAAAAATACCCAAACTTTCCCCACTTTTACAAAGAAATTGTATACACAATACATTTTCAGCCCCAAAATATATTGCCCCAGCTTTTTGATGCGTTGAAGGTGCACTGTGTAACTTTTTGGTTGTGGATCCGTCACCTGGTTATCTCTGTGGATATGTCACTGTTCTGCCTGCAATGTTCCACAATATAGATCTGACCTGTAACTTGGTCTGGTTTGGTCTTCATGGAGATAGAAAGGTTTAATGCCAGACTGTGAAACATTCCAGACAAAGCAACAACATCTCCATGGAGAAAATCATTTGACGGACCCTCCACCAGAAAAGTTACAAAGTGCACCTTAAAAATGATCGACATGGCTAATAAGTCCATTTAGGATTTTGTTTTCAAATAAGCCTGAGAGACGTTCAGAATTGTATGCGGTTTTAGCATTTTTGCCAAAGGATTATTATTAATATCTGTGCTATGGGAAAAGTAAACTCACATTTACATGTTACAGCAGAGATTCAAGTTAAGCCAGGACTTAACCTGGTTCAAAAGGTACACAGAGCAGTAGGTAAAAGTAAGTCTTACAGGTCAAAGATATGCTAAGGTCAAAGCTACAGACCCGAAGACATTCCACAAAGGTGCGTTTTCTTACACCACTAATAACAGTTAAAGCGTGCTAGTTCTTATACATGTGAGGTGTGAAGTAACGCCGGGGTCAACAGTTGTCAACTTATGGCCGTTACTCCAGGTAAAGTCAAGCCTGACGTCCATGTACAAGTACAATATCTGTGTGAATTGGTGGATAAAGTACTCAGGTTTGTTACTTAGGTAAATGTACATATACCAGAGTAAAAGAATACTCAAGTGAAATCATCAACTTAATAGGAAGTACCTGTTTAAAAATTTACTTAAAGGTTCTGTATTACACAGAACTGATTCTTGTGAGCTTTAAGCCATGTTATAATGCTTGTAATGTCATGGGGTAATACAGGAAGTGCTCAAGTGTGTTTTTAAAGTTCATACACCGTAACTAGATTTGTGTCATTTCAGCCCTGGAATTGTCAATCTCTACTGAACTAAAGGTAAAAGGAAATTGTTAACTTGAGAACTACCACTTTATTACATCATAATGTGGAAGAGAGCATTATGAGCTTTGGAGGTATATATAAATATAGACAATTAATCCAGGATTACTCAGTCATGTGTGAATGAAACAAACACATCTCCAGGTTTGTTTTTGACAGCTTTATAACATGGCTTAAAGCTCACAAGAGTCAGTTTTGCGTAATATAGGACCTTTGAGTACAGCGCTTTATTACTTTTACTTTGTTACTTTTACCATTATGAGGGTAGTACCAGGAGCAGCGCTGGTGGTGACAGACAGAATAGTTTCCACTGTTTATGGAGGCTTGTTTAGCACGATATTGTTCCATAAAAGAGGAGCGCTCACATGTGGTGAGACATGGAAGCCATGCACCAGACCAGATTAGTAAATATTGGTGATCTGTTTCCACATTGCTCTAGGCCTACATCAGAGAGAGGGGTTTTCTGGTGGCATTAGACTACACTTACACAGTGTTTTAAAATATGGGTTAACTTGCTACCATACAAGCATCTCAGCATGATAAATATTTACAATAGGCAGGATTTGGATTTTCTTTGTGAAGAAGTACAGATGTATGTGTCAGTGTGTGTGGTGCACTGGAGACGACTAGTGAGAAGTGCTGCTGGACACGTCCAGTTTAGTCAGTTTAATCAAAGTACAAGTCTGTTTATTTATGAAATTGTTTTTAAAGGGACCATATGATGCTATTTTCTCATCTGTTATAATGTTGTTTCCTCATCAGAAACACACCTGGAGTTGTGTTTTGTTTCATTCACACAGTTAACTCACAATCTGCATATTTAGGCTGAGTTCTTCTCTCAAACAGAAAACACTCTGTCCCACCTTGTGATGTCATGTGGTAAGGATGTGCTCCACTGTGTTTTTAAACTCCATACCCCTGCACTAGAATCATTTGGATGATTTCAGTCCTGGAATTGCTAATCTCTACTGAAGTAGGTAGGTAAAAGGAGCTGTTAACTTGAAAACTGCCACTTCATGGCATCACATGGTAGAACAGAGCATTTTGAACTTTGGAGACAGACAAACATGTATGAATGAAACAAAACACAACTCCAGGTAAATTTTTGATAAGATAACAACATCATAACATGGCTTAAACCTCTTTTTTGTTTGTTTGTTGTGTAATATAAGACCTTTAACCTGTTTTGTCTAGCAATTGGTGGTGCTCAGTGCTTGAATCTGTTTTTTTAAGTAAAGCAATAGCATTTATCACACTACTCACAATATAAGTCTAAAGAGATTTTCTTACTAAGGAAAATGGCTCAGAAAAGGCTACAGATTTTGATACTACTAGACAATATAATAATTATATCTAAAAAAAAAAAAAAGTAATTGTATATCACTGTAATATGCAAAAAGAGAAATTCAGTTTGTCAACTGGACAAAAGTTTATTTGCTCGAATACGTTTCGCAGCTCATCCAAGATGCTTCTTCAGTTCTGAAGAAGAAGAACCCCATGTGTTCTACCTGGACGACTGAGGGATTTTACACACATCACTGTAATAATAATTGTCAGCATAACATTTAAAAAAGTTGTTCCACATGGTCTTATACTAGTTTTGATTTACTGTAAATTGTATATTGTCACATTTTTATAAAGCGTTTTTCATCAAGGAACCACTCATCCATTCACACATTCAGGGGGAGTTAAGTGTCTTGCCCAGGGACACAATGACAGCATTAATCTGTAGGAACTAGAATCGCACCGCCTATCTGTGGGTCAGTGAATCTGACAGTTCAACCAATGATGTTCACGTCAAGAGCAAGATTCGAACCATCAACCTTTCGTATCAGTGGATACTTGCTACTGACTATTCTAAAACTTTTCAGGAAACATCCAATTTAGGCCAATTTACACTTTTTCAGTATTGATACTTGTTCAGGTAGTGGTGTATCTAGTTCCAGTATTAGCTTTAGTATCAAAGGTTATAGTCCTCATAAGAAAACTTCCTTCATTGCCCTGTTAGAATGCTTAAATTTGAGACAACATCTGCAAGTCCCTCCACCTCCAGAGCTGAAGAGACCCAGACTTGTGGTTGTGTTACTTCCACAGATTTCCAAACACAACGTGACAGTGGGCAGGTCATCCCTCTCCACAGACAGTCCCTGAGGGACAGAGCCACCCACCAGTCACCAGCCACAACCAGAGCCATGGATCACTGCCTTGGTCTGTGCAGAGGGGGTTTCCACAGTGGGCTCCATGTCTTACCCCATTCCCCCCTCATCTTGGGTCAGGCAGCGACAGAGCACAGGTCCAGAAATGTGCCATCATGGACGAATCGCTTCAGTTTGTCAACTGGGATTCCACATATCAAACCGTGACTCAGCAGGTTGGTGAAAGCACAGGGACTGGGTGTGGAGCAGGTTCTGGACCAATGACTGACAGCCGACTGACAGCCACAACAATCCAACATGGTGCGGACCGGTGCGGATAATGTCAGAAATAACAGTATTCTTTAAATGTGCAGTATGGAACTTTTTGGTTGGGGATCTGTCACCTGCTCTTTTCTATGGCTTCCAATGTTCCACAGTGTGAATTTAAACAGCTCTAATTTACATTCTGACTGAACAGGGTTGCCTCTCCACAGATCTGACCTGTAACTTGGTCTAGTTTAGTTTCCATGACGATAGACAGGTTTAGTATCATACTGTGAAACATTCCAGACAAAGCAATAACATCTCCAGGGACAAAAGCATTTGACGGACCATCCACCTGAAAAGTTACACAATGCACCTTTAAATGCTCTTTCTGTACTTAACTTGTCTACATCTGGTGAGTTGAGGAGAATGGGCTATTGAAGGAGCTGGACCGTGCCAGTGGTCAGACTCCACAGCCTCCTCCCTCCCCAGAGGACAGACAGACAGACGGATGGATGACCCAAAATTACAGCAGAACTACATTTGGAGGATAAACTGGTCCTGTAAAAATACACTGTGCGGCCAGACACTGGAAAACACGCAGGATCCCAGGGGCGTGTCGGAGGTTAGGCACGTTGTCCTCTGTATTTAGAAGTTGTCTTTCTAGGGATAATCTCCAGCCACTACTTCTGCACAGAGCACGGATCTCAATTTGTGGGTTTTCTGACAAGACCGGTGCAATGGCTGCCCTTTCATGTATTTATAAATATGTATAGCTTGTTTGTAGAATAAACCGCAAAGTACAAGAAGAGTAGAGAGCACAGGAGAAGTCAAACCACAAGGATGTCATTTGCTTGATGTGAAATCTCAAATGCTGCCAAAGTAAGGACACATTTTAGGACAAACAAATGGCAAATATTTAAAGGTAGTATATGCTTGAAGTAATTTGCTTAAAACTCACATTGTGTTGATGCATTTGTTATTAAAGTGTGGTAAATTGTAATGTAAGCTCATGTGAAAATATCTGACTTGTATTTGAGTAATTTATAATGTGAAAATGTGGATTATGATTTGTTTTAAATGAAAGAATGGGAGCGTGCATGCTTTGATTGTGAATGGATGGATACTTGGATGTATTTTAAATGTTTTGTTTGTTAATCTGCCCGGTGACTGCAGATGAAAACTAGTTTTAACTAAATGTGGTGTAAAGCATCTTTTCTTTTATGAGATGAATGTGTTTGCACATGGTCCCTGTTAAAATAAACCAATATACACTAATGCACCAAAATCAATCTTGTGATAACTAATTGCAGGCAAAATCTGAATCTTAGAGCTCTTTTGTGTGTAGAAATTGTTCAAGAACACATGTTATACTTTGTGGATTCAGTTCTGTTTTTTGTTGGAGTAAAGGGCTGTGGGGACATACGTGCTGCTGTCAAGGAACCACACGCTTTGACAACAGTTTACAAAGATGAGCAGGTGTGGACCTGTATCCTGTCTCCCCAATTTCAAAGCGTGTGATTGACAGGCAGCTCAACCAATCAGAGAGACCCATGTTAGAACAAGCGATTCTTTGAGTCAGACAGGAGTTTGTTTTACCTGCTTCACATGTTTCAGTTGCTTCCTGTAGCCTTCATCAGAAGAGTCATGAGATGGTGTAGTGATGTGTCTTGTAGGCTGATTTACAGGGTTTTGCCAGACAGCAGGGGAAGCTTAAAAGAATATAATCAAAACATAATTTAAAAAATACATAATTTTGAAAATATGCACCCCAGAGTCCAATTTGTTTTTACCTAAAGAATACATATAAAGTATTTATATTTTTCATTTGCAGTGCTCATCTTTCCCCAAAAAATGTATTTATTTATTTTTCATTCGTTCATTAATTTTTGGGGCATAATTGAAGTGTATTCTTTCAACTCAAATAACGACATATGCCAATAAAATTGTACAGCTTTTAAGATTTAAGGGTTCGCTCAACTCACCCCAGTCTGCCTGACTACAACTAAAACAATTTAGAATCTTAAAATGACTCTGAATGGTAACTACTAAACCCCAGCACCAGCAGCCAATCATGGATCAGTGCTAGTGCAGCCTCTGCAGCTCAGTGAGTGAATTGGAGGTTCTGAGCTTTCACAAGAGGCGTGGCTTGTCCATATACTGAGAATGACAAAGACTTGTATGTGTCCTCTATCTGCACAAAAATGCACTGACAACCCAGTGATTGTAGTTTGTTTTTACCGTTAAGAGTGACTTCATATTAACTGTAAGCTGCAAATGAATATGAAGTCAAATTATACCACAAACATTCAGTACTCAAGTCTCTTTGGGGGGGACCTTTTTGGCACAGATTTTAGGTCACATTTTTCGCTTCCCTGTGTCCGGCCTCCCAGCGCACGGACAATATCCTCCAAGGGACACAGCACCATTACTGCTGTCTGCGCTGACTTTCCAATCTCCTCTCACCAGTCAGTCCAGTGCTGCACGCATATGTGTGTGGGTAAGCCAATTTGTTTTTACTCTGCAAAGAAAAGGAGAAAAAAAAAAAAACAGCAAAGGAAATAAAGCGAGCGGACAAAAGATGGTGGGCCTCAATGATGAAGTGACCTGAAGAGAGGTGAGATCATTTCAAACATGATTACACACACACACACACACACACATTTTATTGTGCCGACCTGACTCACCCTCCGCACCAGTAGTGAGCAGGATATTGCTGCTCCATGCACTCTTTTCACTCTGTGGTCTGAAGCCCGCTGAGTTAACAAAAGCCCCGCTCAAGGTCCACTGGGGTCAACAATCACAGGGAGGTTCTTTTGGAGTGAGCAGAAAGCAAAGAGCGCCTGACATTGAGATTCCACAGCTTTGGATGAGCACAAGCAGCAGGTGCACAATTAAAAAAAAAAAAAAAAGTTGTGTTTTAAGGAAAAGCTGCCAGAGTTGTCTACGAGAGATATTGCTGGTATCCAAGTTTACTTTTTTTTTTTTTTACACAAAATTTACTGTTGTGAATGTTACGCCGTGTTATAATATTGTTACCTCATCAAAAACATACATGGAGTTGTGTTTTGTTTCATTTACACATGTTTGAATAATCCATTTCCAAAGGTCAAAATGGTCTGTTCTACCTCCTGACGTCATGTAGTAGTACTTTTGAAGTTAACAGCTCATTTTGCCTTTTGTTCAGTACAGATTGGCAATTCCAGGGCTGAAATCATCCAAATGATTCTAGTGAAGGTGTATGGAGTTTAAAAACACACTGGAGCACTTCCTGTATTAGCACATGACATCACAAGGTAGAACAAAGTGTTTTCAGTTTGAAAGACAAACTCAGGCTAAATATGCAGGGTTTGTGTGTTAAACATGTGAGAGTGAAACAAAACACACAAGACAATGTTCATATCTTGATTTACGGACAAAATAGCAAAATAAAAACACAAGGAATTGAGTGGATTAATGAAAAATGACAAAATGACAAGGCTCACTGCAGCAGTTACTACAATTTTACAATTTTTCAATGTAAAGTCAATTGGAACCAGAGTCGATGGAGCCGGGAGCACGCTCATGATCACTTCCTATTTGGAACACGGCGGCTAGTAAACATGGTGTATATACTAGTAACTGACCAACCTGAATGAAAGTGTGTTTTGGCAGCAGCACAAAGCCCTGACTGTTGGAGCAGCCAAACTCATGTCAGCACCGCTCAGCTACATCTGAAAGAGGCATACAGCAAACTGTCAAATTTGTAATTAAAACAAAAAACAACAGATTTCCATATAAATTAAAAGGTGACAGAGAAATGTTTCCGTACTGAATCTTTGTTAAAATATAATCTCCTTTGTGAATTTTGTTAAAGGTGCACTGTGTAACTTTTCTGCCATCTGCTTGTCTCTATGGTGACGTTATTGTTTTGCCTGGGATGGTCCCCACTCCGCATTAAACAAATATATTTTGTATTTATTCAATTAGATGAGTTTTTTTCTTCTCAAAACTACCACAAAAACATGCATTCTTACTGTGAGCGGGCCCACTTCTCTACAGATCTGACTTGTAACTTGGCCTGGTGATGTGGCTGCTTGTCTCCATGGAGATAGTTAAGTTAAATGCCACACTGTAGAACATTGCAGGGAATATGGAGTCAAGCACCAGAAAAGTTACTCAATGCACCTTTAACCTCTTAATGTTATAGCCGATTTTTCCTAAAACTCCAGACTAAGAAGATTCTCAGTTGAAACAGAATCTGTTTCTGAACCCTTTGGAGCAGAACAACCGGCTGGACTCTTTGTGAAGCTGAGGCTCTGGAGTTTTGGCCTCTGCTGTCCTCTAACCATACTAAGTTCAAGCTCTACATGGAGGAAAGTCAGATTCATATTCTGCTTAAATTTTTAGGGTAAATATAAGAATAGGTATAGCTGGTGTCCCTGGGGATGATCAGAGAGACAAACAATTGAGCATTTGTTGGGTTTTGACAATTTCCATGTCAAAATTGAAGCACATCTCACTAAAAATGAGATGTAAGGACTTGTAATTAGCCAAAAAAGTGGAATTCATATTGATTTCCAATTACATTTGTGTTTGCGTGTGTTTTATTTGTGGTTTTGGAGTATAAACATCTCAGAATGGGGGATTTGACTGAAAAAAAGCAGGTTACAGATTTCCATTAAAGTTTTAGATGTCCATGAGAGTGAAAATTCCCTTTTATCAAATGCTGGACAAACAGAAATTAATTAAGAAAAAAGTACAGAGGCCTTATCAGCTCCCTTGGAACATTACCAGATTGGACAGGTTTAATGCATAATGGTAGGCTTCACTTCTCCAGTAGCTCAAGGTGATTTAATATCAGTATCAAAGTCCAGAGAACTGAGGCCCATTCATGTCTACTACAACAAGAGCAAATAAACTGCCATCCGTCTTTAGTTCTAATGGAGGCGATAACTGAACTCCTTTGACAATAGCACTTTGTTCATGTTGAAACACACCCACACCTCTAATCCGCGAAAAACAATGTATTAATCTATATATTCCACACACCGTAATCTCAAAGCAAACCGTGTATTTGTCTCAATGAAATAATGCGAATGCGAGGATTAAAAGACTTTTCTGGATAAGAGCTGAGTGTTTCTTGCACAAAACTATTGTATCTGATTAGTGTTAGCAACTGCAAGATGTGCTGACAGTATAAGGACTTCATTACACTCTCAGACAGGGATTAGAAAAAGAAATTTGGCAACCCAGCTTTCACTGAATTATTCTAACCATTAAGTGTTGAGACAATCACTTTGACTTTGTGTTTGATTGTTTGGATTAGTGGTGGGCGCCATGACATTCTAATAATAACACATTTTTTTGGTCATATTGATCAATTACAATTTTTAATTTGGTGTTATTTTATCTTATTGCAAACAAACTAAAATGGTTTTCATAAAAGGTCCCATATTATGCTGTTTTGTGGTCTATGTTGTAATGCTGTTTCCTCATCACAAACATACCTGGAACTGTGCTTTGTTTCATTCACACGTGTTTAACACATAGCCCACATAATATTTAGGTTGAGCTTATCTCTCAAACAGAATACACCTTGTGATGTCATGTGGTGATGCAGGAAGTGCTCCAAAAAGTGTGTTTTTAAACTCCATACAGCTTCACTAGAATTATTTGTATAATTTAAACCCTGGAATTGCCAATCTCGACTGAACTAAAGGTAAAAGGAGTTGTAAACTTGAAAACTACTGCTTCATGACATCACAAGGTGGAACAGAGCATTACTCAGACATGTGCGCATGAAACAAAACTCAACTCCAGGTATGTTTTTGATGAGGGAACAACATTATAACATGGCTTAAAGCTCACACGAGTCAATTTTGTATAGCATGGGACCTTTCATTTCCTGAACATAAACAAGACTTTTAATCATTTAAAACCCAAAATGCCTAGTCAGTTTTTTCTCTCTAGTGTCTGAACTTTGCTCCAAACTAGAAACTCATACTGATTTGAGTAAATGGACAGCCTCTTGCTTGGATGCATTTGACGTCATCCTCTGGCAACAAAAGTTCTCATTATAATGGTTAATCAACTTCAGGGTTGTTTAATTTTTAGTCATTGCCTGGGTTCTATAAAACACACTTCTCCAATGCTTTACAAAGATATTAGTCTGGTCACTATCGAATCTGCAAGAGTTCTGATGGGCGTGATTGACAGGTGGATTAGCCAATCAGGGACAAGCATGGTTCGTCCATATCAAAACAAATATGGCTGCTTATGAGGGAAAAAGAAAGGGGGGAAAAAATCACAAGGGACTGAAAACCATTGTGGGTCAATGAAAGAAGAACTGAACTCTAAAGTTAATCTGAGTTAATATGAAGGAAGTGGGGGCCAGACTGATATTTCTGTAAAAAATGTAGAAATACTTGCCATGCAACCTTTGTTCCAGACAAAGTTTGACACATAAATGCAGGCCCGTTGATAGAAATTTGGGGACTCAAATGGGCCCCCCTCTAGTATAAATTAATAGGAAGAGGATCCAATTCTGGGCCCCTAAAACCCTGGGGCCCTGGACAACAGACCCCTTTGTCCCCCCCCATCTACTGCCCTGCATAAATGTGTGGTATATTTATTGTAACTCCTTATTCAT
The DNA here is from genome assembly GCA_029959045.1 of Taenioides sp. WSHXM2023. Classification (NCBI taxonomy): domain Eukaryota; kingdom Metazoa; phylum Chordata; class Actinopteri; order Gobiiformes; family Gobiidae; genus Taenioides; species Taenioides sp. WSHXM2023. The sequence goes on along the minus strand of CM057091.1, from coordinate 23,970,042 downwards.
GGCATTCAGCCTCCTGTTATACGCATTTTGATTACTTTTTCCACATTCAAGAGATCTAATATTTTGTTTTAAAATGCCAGTCACTATGGCAACAGTCCTTCTGAAACCCATGGATAATGTACAAAATAAGCCCTTGAAAAGACTCCATCCAAACCCTGCTCTTTGATCCACGCTGCTGCCCACAAAAGAGACTTCACCGGGGCTCAACACTTGACTTGGCCTTTAATGACAGCACGCCACGTTTATGAGCTCATCCCTCCCTCCTCCTCCTCCTCCTGCTCTTCCTCCCCACACAGCAGAGAGGGGCATCGGCACACCGGCCTTGTACCCGCGACACGACACGGCTCTTGTGGTCATCTCATGCCCACTGACCACTTTCAACTGGTGCCAGGCCCGGAGGGAAAGCAGTGCCCACTGTACGCATGTGAGTGTGGGTGTATGTGAGGCCAGGGGACGCATCTCTCCCTTGTCCCTCGATTTTCCGCCCTGATTGGATTGAATGCGATGCTGCTGGCCTTTCGGTGGCACAGCTGAATCTCTTCATCGGGCTCTTGCTTTGATGGAGGCAAACGTGCACGCCACAGTAGACGTGACATCATCTCTGGGCGCAGGCTTGTTTACACGCCAGAGGAGGGCACCACACGGCAAGCTCGCTGGAAGGAGAGAGGTGGCATATTCATAATCAAGATGTATACTGTTGACAAAAAGTGTATATTATTGGTGATGTATCAAAAGATGTAAAAAATAGTACAAGTAATCCATTGTGATTTGTATTAAAAGTTCTATATTACACAAAATGGATTCCTGTGAGCTTTAAGGTTGGGGACCGCCGCACTAAAGTTATAGTATAGCAATGGTAAAGTATTTCTGAGAACTCTTGAATTCATATATGAATCAAGAGGATTCATAGTGTTTTTTGTGTTCCTCCCCTAAGTTTCCCAGTTGATATTCCTCCTCAGTTTCCCCCATCAACCCAAAACATGCTTATCCTCTAGCTAAAAGCTTAGTCACAACTGCCCATACAACTAGCTACGGGTGGTCTACGGGCGAAAAATGGCTCAATCCGTACGGGGCACGCAAGTGGCCCACACGAAATAGCAAGCCTGTAGACCGCTCGGTGAGCCCGTACGACGAAAATGTGCATGCACATTTTTTTCTACGGGCATGCTGCGAGCGCTAGATCAAAGCGAACACTTGTACAATACGCAAGGGTTCAGTACGGGTGAAGTAGGTGACCCGCAGGTGTGTTGTATGGATTTTTCCATTTTTGGGCACACCAAATCTGGTGGACTGTACAAGGGACACGTACATGCTCTTCAAGTGATAAATGTGGGTCCCTTGCGTGCCCCATGTGTGCAGTCTGAGTGTTAGAAATAAGAGGCTATTTTGTGCGGGCATCCTACAGGCACTTACATATCCCGTACACACCCCTTGCGTGCTAAAGGGAGGACCCTCGTGTACATAAATGGCTGTGATTTGAACGTCCCCCTCACATTCGTGGCTAGAATTCTACACAGAAAAAAACACAACTGTCCACAGTCATGCCACCCAAGGGAAAGGGAAAAGGGAAGAAGACTGGCAGGAAGGAGCAGACTGACGAGGCTGTTCCACCGACACCTACAGCTCCAGCCGAGTTAGAGTCCCTCAGAGGGGAAAGCGAAGATAGCGACAGTGGGGAGAGTGCTGCCACCAACACAGGGAAACGCACGGTAGTGGCCTACAGTGACCATCGTGTACTTATATCTATATATATAAGGTGTGGGAGGCTAATATTGACGTCTGCGCGTGCGGCATTCGCATGGGGTGAGTAAGGGGCCTGTACTTGCATCCTACCAACGCCCTGAGTGTGGCATAAGGGCACCGTACAAAAGCCCCACCCGTACGTCATAAGTGTGTGCAACTTACGCTACCTTTAGGAATACCTCACAATACACTTAAGACACGCACAGCAATCGCAAGTTCGATTTTCAGCAACGCCACGTGAGGTAGCCCTGCGAGCCTCAAAGGAACTGCAAGACACACCTACGGCCCCCTTAAGATGCGCATTTAACAGCACGATTCTGTCTACAACGTTCTACGGGCCCGCACGACTCCAAAACCCGCAGCGTCCGTACAGTAGGTTTCATTTCTGCATTGGACCCATCCTTCAGTGACTCTGGGCAACCTGTACTTAATCTGGAGACCTGTGGTGTCTGTTTTGGGTTAATGGGAGGAAACCAAGCCAGACACAGGAAGAAACATGCAAACTCCACATAGAAAGCCAAGGAGTTGAACCTAGAACCTTCCTGCTGTGAGGCATGACTAAAGGATGACTAAGGGGTGGGTAATTTAGTTATTGCCACATGAACACATTACATTCTTTTATCATTCAGTTCATACAACCCTGAAGCAAAACAGTATCTTCAATATATTTACAAAATATTAAAGCGGAAGTGGCATTTTTTCTCAAATCAGTGTTCATCCGCCTGCATACACCTTCACAAGTGTCTGTACACATGCTGTGTCTTGATGGTGTATCACTTTGTTGAATATGTTTGTGCAGCGGGGCTCTTACAAACCTCCCTCCTGATTTGTTTTCACTGTAACAGGGGATTGCTTTTAAATATGCCAGACTTCCACCCAATATCTCCTAAAATCCTTGTGAAAATTATGACTCAATCATAAGCGAAGGTAATGACTGTTTACTGTGTGATTTTAACAATGGCTCTTGGTGTGTGTGTTACGCCCAGATTTGTATCCTTAGCCCCAGGTCCTGCACTAATTTTCCTGAGCAAAGCGAGGATACAGTAATGAGGTAGTGCTAAGTCCCTGGCCTGAAAACAGAGAAGAGGAGGGATACGTTATGGTAAAGCAGCACTAAAGGTGTAGGGCCAGAGGGGAGGGTTACATGGATCCAGGCAGTTCTGGCAGCCACCACATACATCCTCCCACACAACAGGACTCATTGTTGTACATACAAACACAACGCTCGGGTTTCAAACATCTACACTGATGCACAAGACATTCACACCCTTTTACATAAGGCTACACTTAAGGACATTTACTCAAACCATCTATGTGTGATATGTTTACCTCAATATTCGTCTGCACCCATTTTGATAAGGGTATAGCTACGTAATTGTAGAGTTAGTTGCCAGTTTTTATCCAGATAGCCCTCCCCGATTCAAATTATACTTTATTTTTGAAAAAAACTAGGGGTAAAAACGTGCACAGTCCACACAGAAAGGCCCAGGTAGCTCGCGAGTTACTTTGGAGAGATACTAACTACTACACAATATTTTAGCTGTATGTGCCTTAACCCACTCTCACGGAAAACTGTTCATTTGAAACGTTGGTTCTACAGGAATCATGCGACTTCTTGTGGTATTAGACACATACAGTTCTACTGCTTGTAGTTTCTCAATTTCCTCTTCTTCTTGGTGGACCTTTTTATTGTAGTTCCAACCCACTTGGCCAAACAAAAGCCAACCATTGTCTCTTCTGTGGTCTCCATCTCCTCATATCTTTGGATCTCATTGTCATTTACATAGAGCGATGTAACTTCACTGTCAGCTTTTGACCAGGCTCTGACTTTTAGAAGAAAATATTTCATTTCACGAGTCCACACTCCAGCCATTACAACTTCAATAGCCTTGACTTCTTTCTTGTTTCTGTCTGTCCTGTTTTTCTTCTATTATCTGACAACTAGAGACCCTCAGTTACAGCGCTGTTGTGTTTAGGCTCAGACAACTCCATGTTGGGGTTCTCAATGAAAACTAAACTGGGCCAAAACTTTGCTCAAACTCACAAATAAAGGCAGGTGGCACTTAGATTAAAGACTGTGGCATAGAGACCTATATTTCTTACTAGAAGTCTTATAAAAATTGTGTTAAGCCCACAAACTAGACAATTATATTATATTTTTCAGTTAAAATCTGAGATAGGTCTGCCATTTTGTTCTTTTAATGCCACAGAAAGTTCCCGAGTCATATGACTTCTGTAGAAACCAATAAGAAAAAAAGTGACAATTTTATTACAGTTTTAGCGCTCTAACTGTGAAACTGATTCATGTCTGTGGACAGATATTTCTACTTCACTGTTTTCTCTGAGAGCAGATTCATTCTGCTATTAAAAACTACAATTCACCATGTTTACCTGGAATACTTGGTTCAAAGACTGTGAATGCCACTACAAGCAGCAGCAAATCTGTGAACTAAATAAACACCGTCATCATAAATCAGCTACACAATAACAGCCTATGAACCAGCCATTGAACTATAGTCACAGTTTAGCTCAGACCCCTTTGTATTTCTATACCCAGGATATAAAAGCATCCTCGGTGGTCAGCATGTACAGTTGTGCACTTTTGTCTCTTTGAAAAGCTTTGCAATGCGGGCTTGGTTCCTGCAGCCGTACAGCTTGTGCGTAAACATGGGCCTTTAATCAGTTCTTCCAAGATGTATTGTGACTGCCTCAAGGCTGGCCTGGTTGGCAAACAGTGCTCAGTAAGCCAACACAAGTGCGCTGCAAAGAGGGCCCGCGTAATGAAGCTGTTATTAGAGCATGTATACAGCAGCAGCATGTTTGATATTCACTAAAGAAGCAATTAGCAGCAGACTATTCTCAAGGTGCACACCAGCAAGACTTGAAAAACACAAACCACTCAAGCAGGAGCCCAAAATGTGGTAGTTAGAGGGGCTGTTTCATCCGAGGTTCATTTTCACTGAATTCACTGCTCTAATGCAACAGTCGGCTCAAGGGTACTACTGCCAAGTTTGAAAGTTTTTGGATCTGGGGAGGACTGAGAGCCAGACAGGAAATCCATTTTATGAATTACTTTTCTTACTACAAGTACATGAGTAATCAGATTAGTAGAAGAGCTGTAAATTAGTTCAATTGCATTTAAAGGTGCATTGTGCATTGTGTTATTGTTTTGCTTGAAATGTTCCATGGTAAGACATTAAACATATCTATCTCTAGTTATTCATTTCAGGGGTTTCTATTGCTCAAAAATACAATCATGCCTTCTGTGAATAGGGTTGCCTCTCCACAGATCTGACCTTTAACGTAGCCAGTAGTTTACTCCCTTTATATAGATAGGTTAAACTTCTGTCTAGACAATGCAATAAATTCTCCATGAAGACAAACAGTTGACGGACCCTCCACCATAAAAACTGTGCAGTGCACCTCTAAGTGTGTGGAGCAGTCACCTTATACAAAATTGTTTATTTATCCAACAGAACGTTAGAAAATGCAAATAATAAAACAGTCACTGGAAACCTCAATGAACCACTGTGAAGGAGAGATCCACTCCCGAGGACGGACAGGCAGGCTAGATGTGTCCAGGACTGAATCAGGACCAAACCAGGAGTAAACCAGGAGTAAACAACAGGACTAAACCAAGACTGAACCAAGAGTAGGCCAAGAGTAGACCAAGACTAAACCAGAACTGAACCAGAATCGACAGGCTGTAGATGTGTCCAGGACTGAACCAGGACTAAACTGAGACGAGCACAAGATTAAACCAGGACAGAACCAGGGGGCAAAAGAGAAACACTGATGAACCACAGTGAAGGAGAGATCCACTCCCATGGACAGACAGGCTGTAGATGTGTCCAGGGGTGAACAGGACTGAAGCAAGTGTAGACCAAGACTAAACCAGGACTATACCAGGACTGAACCATGACTGACAGGCTGTAGAGGTGTCCAGGACTAAACCAGGTCTAAACCAGGTCTAAACCAAGACTGAAGCAAGAGTAGGTCAAGACTAAAACAGGACTAAACCAGAACTGAATCATGACAGGCTGTAGATGTGTCCAGGTCTAAATCAGGTCTAAACCAGGACTAAACCAGGGCTATACCAGGTCTAAACCAGGACTAAACCAGGACTGAACCAGGATAGACAGGCTGTAGATGTGTCCAGGACTGAACCAGGACTAAATTAAGGATAAATCAGGACTGAACCAGGACTAAACCAGGACTATCAGGATGTAGATGTTCCAGGACTGAGTGCTTCCATTCGCAGAAATATACTTACCTCAGATTCATACACTGAAGGATGGGTCAAAGGCAGAGGAAAAATATTTATGCCTTCTCACTTTGCATACTGTTGTTGTGCCCTGGAGCATCGCACTTCCTCACCTTGCCTGGGTGAATGTGAATAAGCAGCACCTTACCACTACTCAAAGACAATGTTATATTCAAAATACCCCTGAGGTTTAAAGTGCATGTTGGGTTCATGTTTTTGTAATTATGACTTGGTTTAGTGGGATTGTACCTGTAGAGAATATTCATCATAGTTTCACATCTGTTAAAGGTACATTGTGTAACTTTTTGGTTCGCGGTCCATCACCTGCTTGTTTCTATGGATATGTCTGGAATGTTCCACAGTATGACATTAAACAGCTCTACTTCACATTTGTTAAATTACAGGTGGTTTTATAGCTCAAAAATACCTAGAAAAAAAGGCATTCTGACTGTGAATGGGGTCGCCTCACCACAGATCTGATCTTTAACTTGTTTTGGTCTCCGTGATGATAAAAAGGTTTATACTGTGAAATATTCCAGACAAAGCAATAACATCTCCATGGAGAAAAGCATTTAAAGGACCCTCGACCAGAAAAGTTACACAATGCACCTTTAAGTGGTAATGACTGTGATTTTGTCAGATTTTTATAACCTAGGCACGTTTTGAGCTTTGTTAACAGTATGTTTGCTATAGGCTACAGAACTGGAATTATCATTTCCATTTACCCTCTGAGGCTGAAATTTGGATTTTAGAAAAGTAATTCTGAATACCACCAAATGAAAGAGTAACTGTACTGGAATACTCAACATGAAGTACATATTCTCAGTATGTGTTACATTACCCTAACCATAACCCCAGCCATATTCATTTCCATGGAAACAATCCGGCGATGCTAGCTGGCCAAATTACTGCTCAGATCTGGACAGAGGCGAGGCCACTAATAGGATGAATGCATGTTGTTATTAATTTAATTAGCAATACAACATCTGTAATTGAATAAATGCCAGATAAGTTTGTCTGTAGAAGATTCCAGGTAAAGCAATAACACCACCACAGAGACAAGCAGGTCACACCTCCTTCAGAAAAGTTACATATTGGGACTTTATATTCACTCAAATAAATGACAGATTGACTTACTTACTTACTAAGCTGTGCATTGCTACTATAAAATCTGTACAAATTTGCTATATTAAGTATAAATATAAATAAATAGCTTGGAAAAAATCAACAATTTACAATTTTGCTTCATTTCCAGTCTCAGTCATTTGAAATAAAAAATACACAAAGCTGCTTTAAGTACACTGTTTTCCAAATGATACCCCACAAAATGACTCTATTCATTCAAAATACTAAATGACTGGTTTGTCAAGTTTAAGCTCGTTCTATTCCTTATTTTGCACTGCCATCTTGTGGATTATCGTGGTACTAGAAGACCAGATTTTATAAAACTTAAAGATGTAATTTTCTGGTGTTATAAAGTTGTGTCCTCTTCACAGACATATCTGGAGTTGTGTTTTGTTTCATTCACACATATATACTGAAAACACTTTTGTGATGTGGCTCCACTGTGTTTTTAAACTCCATACACCTTCACTAGAATCATTTGGATCATTTCAGACCTGGAATTGCCAATCTCTACTGAACAAACGGTAAAAGGAGCAGTTAATTTGAAAACTACTGCTTCACGACATCAGAGTGTTTTGAACTTGAGAGATGTAAAACAAAACACAACTCCAGATACGTTTTTGATGAGGTAACAACATTATAACATGCCATAGCCTCCTACGACCTGGTGTCCACATGTGTAACACACAACACACTGATACACTATTACACTATTACACTGTTACAAAGCCTTTCACACACAGGCGGAGAGCTTAGAACAGCAACAATGCAAAAATGTTCAATTTAGAACTTAAGTTTATAATGTTCAGAATGTTTTTTTTTTGTTTTTTTTTACTTTGTTAAAGGCATATGTCTTCTTCCACCTGTTAGCAGCACTTGAAATGAGCCACAATTGTTGTTTTTCATTTTGTTTTTACACTCAGGAAAAATTTTGCTGTGTTCAGGCGCTTAATAAATAGTTTTTGCAAATCATTATTCAGCTGTGAATATCCTCATACATTATTTTTCTCAGAAACGACATCATGTAAAAAGATAATTCTTTGTTTTTGCACTCATCAGGTCCCAATCAGCCCAAATAACAAAGAGAAATCAATAAAGCTTTGCCATGCAGGAGTTTGGGTCCTAGGAGGCTAAAGCTCACAAGAGTCAATTTGAGGTAATATAGGACTTTTGAAAACTATAGTACTTTATTTGTGCTGGGGTGAAGGAAAGTACTGGCGCCACCGGTCAAGCTTCAACATGACAGCAGCAGATGTGACAGTGTGTGCAGCTGTGTGGCTCTCCCAGCGGGTGTCACTGGCTCGACGGGTGTCACAGTGGACAGATTGGTCTAAGGACAGTGATGAAGGCTGAGGGTGAGTCTGACACACTGACAGACAGAGATGGACTTGTACCACCCATCAGAAAAGACAAGAGAGCAGAGAGGAAAAGTATTTCACTGCAATAAATACATGAAAATAAAAGATGTGGTTTAGAGAATATCTTGAAGTAGGGTATTTGATTTAACTTAATATTTCTCGCTCTCACATGTACATCTTTAAGGTGGAAGCTAGTGGGTTTGAGATGTGCAAGTGCCTCAGTTAGTTCCGGGAGAGACACTTGCTAAATTCAGCGAGGCGGTGGATAGCACAGGGCATAACTTGGGAAGCGTTGAAGGGGCGAATGATCTGTGCTCTAATCTTGACTATTTTATTCATAAAAAAAAGTCCTTGAACAATTCACAGAAGTCCACTGAGTTGGTGAGGCAGGCGTGCGAGGATGGAGGATGTAGTCGGGAGTTTAAAGTCTGGAAAAGGATCTGAGGTTTATGAGCATTTGATTCAATGATGTTGGAAAAATACTTACTTTTCGCAGATTGTTCAGCTTTTTGATAGCACTTTAAGGAAGATTTAAATATTTCATAAGACACATGAAGTCTGTCCTTTTTCCATCTTCTTTCCGCACTTCTACAAGCTTGTCTAAGTGTACGAGTAAAGTCATTTAGCCACGGTGTTGGTATACATTTAACTTTGGGTCTTCTGGGTTTTTTGGGGGCCACGGAGTCCAGAATTTCTGAGCATAGAGTTGAATTTGTTACTTAAGTCCTCTGTGACCGCGCAGGGGCCCAAAGCTGCTGACGAGCAGTGAACAGTTCAGACAAACGTGGAGCTGTGGAAGAGCGGATCAATTGGGTAACGGTTTTATGAGGTAAGGGTTTTATTATGGGGCATGTTAAAGTACTCAAAAGTGATTATAAAGTGATTTGATACACAACAGTCAAAAATATCTATATTTGAAACAGTAAAACCTGATGAAAAAATGCGTCCTTTTCATGAGTGGGTGTTTGTACGAGTTGGGTTTGATTGAAACTTTCAGCTGTCATTACAAAATCTTTTACTTAAGTCTTTGAGGGGCAGCAGATATGAATATTAAAAGCCTGTCACTACAAGAAGACATGAAGGAGAATTCTTGAATGAAATTATTATTACATTTTAACTGTTATAATCCAATATAGGCAAAAGATCCAGGCAGATTAGTCCAAATCAAATAATTGTTTGGCCTTCTCAGACAGCTGCTGTCATCTTGGATTGTTTTGCATATAACAAATGGAAGGGAAATATATTTAATGCATGCAAATAGCGAAGTTACATAGTGCACCTTTAACTTGAAACAAAAAGAAAACAATAAGATTTATTCCATTAGCTGTTCTTTTTCATTTCTTGAAATATAAAAATACATCCAAAACATGGAAGTATTTCTATTGGTGTTAGAATTGTATATTATGATTTCAAAAATAGGATTTGTAACTTTGTGTAACTTTTCTGTGAAACTTTTCTGTTGGAGGGTCCGTCAAATGCTTTTCTCCATGGAGATGGCAGTAAACCTTTCTCTCTTCACGTCGCTCAAACCAGACCAAGTTACAGGTCAGATCTTTGGAGAAGCGACCCCGCTCACAGTCAGAATGCCTGTTTTTTGAGGTATTTTTAAGATATAAAACTACCTGTAATTTAATAAATGTAAAGCAGAGCAATGGCATATTCATAGAAACAAGAAGGTGGTGGACCTCCAACCAAAAAGTTACATAGTGCACCTTTAAACGTCAGTTTTTAACACGAGAGGAGACTGTCAAACTGATAAACTATTCCAAGAATCCCAAGCGTTTCGGTTTCAGTATTATTTTTCCTCCTAAATGGAAGTTGCAAGTATCACAATATAGATCTGATACCAGTGAGTTTTTTTTTTTAAATGGGTTGAAGGAATTTTACCTTGGCGTCATTATTTTTGCTCCACCTCAACATGAACTGATCAAAAAATGTAATATATATGCGCAGATAAACTAAAATAAGAACAATGGCAAAAACTGTATAAAAATAGCATTTTCGGAGAAAGTTTAAGTATCAGTGTTTTTGCATGAGAATCATTATTTTTCGATAGCTCAGTCAGTATTGATATACGGACATTTGGTTTTAATTGCATCGAAACAACTCAGTTCAGAAACATTATTTGAATCCAAGACATTAGTTTGTCCTTTTTTTTATTCTAGTGGTAATGTAAACAGCAGCCTGCAGCGCGCTCATGCCGTGCCTTTAAAATACTTGTGAGTGTTGAAGTGTGAAGGTCAAAGGTCACGTGTTACCTCGAGGGAATGCAGGGTTCAGCTCTGTGAACTGTGCTCCACGAACAGCTGCTCTCCTCAGTGCACCCAGTGGTCACCGGGGGGAAAAAAAGAGAAGGAAACTTGCCTGCGTTCTTACAGTGAAAGAATAACTGTATTTGTCGCTTTCAGAAGATACTCAAAGTACAATTAAAAAAAATATATATATATACACTGTATTGTACTACCTACTTCATTAAAGAGCCTATATCACACTATTTTCAGATCTGTTTTTTTTTTTTATTAAATAACAACATTATAACATGGATTAAAGCTCACAAGAGTCAATTTGGTATAATATAGGACCTTTAAAGGCCCATATTACACCTTTTCTGTATGTGGGTTAAACGTGTGTGAACGAAACAAAAACGCAACTCCAGGTATGTTGTCGATGAAAAAACGACATTATAACCTAGATCGGAAAATAGCGTAATATAGGCCCTTTAAAACGAGTGCACTGTTGCTTAAAGCTTGCGTCCACTTAACCCACCCCTCGCTTTTCCACTCTTTCAAAGCCTATTCTGACGCCTGCTCCTCCCTCACTCTCACCACTCACTTCTCATAGTTTCTTTCTGGACACAAACCCAGTTGTCTTTAGTCCCTCCTCTCCCTCTCCATCATCTCCGAGTCTTCTGCCTGTTCCTATTACAAATCCTGATCCCGTACTCGGCTTCTCCTTTGGGTGCATTTCATATCTTTCGTCGGCTGTCCTCCCCATTTAATCCTTTCGCTCAATGTGTAGAAAAGATTCTCGAAGTCTCGTTGAGGTCTGACCACAGTGTACGGGGGAAGCAGGAGGCCTTCTCGTACAAATTTAACCTGGACGTGTGTGTGCCGTTTTCCAAAGACTCAAACTGTGCAGAGGTGGTGAGAGGGAATGGGGCTGTGGGACTGCTCACGTGTAATCTTGGTATGTCTTGATTCGTTGTTGTTGATTCCTGTAACAACGTTCCCTGTACTGATGGGGGGGTGATGCTAGCTGGAGGCACTGCTCTGTTTGAAGCTCTGTTACTCAAGATTTTAACTTGAGGTTTAAAGAGGTCCATATTCTGCTATTTTCTATTTGCTTCCTCGTCAAAAACATATCTGGAGTTGTGTTTTGTTTCATTCACACATGTTTAACACGCAGGTCCTGCATATTTACGCTGAGTTCTTCTCTCAAACAGAAGAACACTCAATTCTACCTTGTGATGTCATGTGGTAATACAGGAAGTGCTCCAAACACATTCACTAGAATCATTTGGATAATTTCAGCTCTGGAATTTCCAGTATCTTCTAAACAAAATGTAATAGGTAGCTGTTGATTTGAAAACTAACGCTTTGTGTTATCACAAGGTGGAACAGAGTAGTTTGAGTTTTAGACAGACTAATAATCCAGGATTATTCAAACATGTGTGAATGAAATAAAATATAGGACATTAAAATATTACTGGCCTATAAAATGTTGTGATCTGTTTTAATAAGCATAAACAAGGACACTGGCTGGTTCACATGTCATTATATAAACTTGTTTTGTTGCACTAGACAACAGTAGAACTACCCATGATGCAATAGGCCGGTGTAATGAAGTCTTACCTCAGCAGTACATTTTTATAATGACACGACTATCCCTGTGACCAGTCTCCCAGTTAAGGTCAGAGCATGCGTATGTGCCACCCGTAATATGCGCCCCTGATCGATGGGTGTCACCTTGGCTCTGACAAATGCCAAGTTATGGTGTGCGCTAGTTCTTGGGTGTCATCATACATCACAAATTGTTTTAGTGAAATGCAGGGTTGCTGCTGTGGGAAGGTGTCATTGTTTAAGGTCCCATATTACGCAAAATTGACCCCTGTGAGCTTTAAGCCATGTTAGGATGTTGGTATCTCATCACAAACATACCTGGAGTTGTGCGTTGTTCACACATGTATAACACACAAACTCTGCAAATTTAGATTTCTTTTCTCAAACAGAAAACACTCTGAGCACGCTACAGGAATTGCCCCACTGTGGTTTTAAACTTCATGCGCCTTCACTAAAAGGATAATTTCAGCCATGGATTTGCCAATCTGTAATGAACTTAAAATAAAAGTTAGCTGTTACATGTGCACTGTGTAACTTTTTGATTGGGGGTCCGTCACCTCCTTGTTTCTATGGATATGTCATTGTTCTGCCTGAAAAGTTCCACAGTATGACATTAAACAGAGCTACCTTACATTTATTCAATTACAGGTGGTTTTACTGCTCACAAATACCTAGAATGATATCTAGAATGAATATCTAGAATTGTGATGAGCAGGGTTGCATTTCCACAGATCTGACCTGTAACTTGACCTTGTTTGGTCTCCATGAAGATAGAAAGATTTAATACAATTCTGTGAAACATTCCAGACAAAGCAAGAACATCTCCACGGAGAAAAGAATTTGACCAAAAAAAGTTACACAGTGCACCTTTAACTACCACTTTATGACATCACAAGGTGGAAAGAGACTATTTTGTGTAATATAAGACCTCTAACATTATAACATAGATCAGAAAATAGCGTGATATGGCCTTTTAAAGTCTCACCTTGTTGTTCCAAGTCAATAAAAGCTGCAGTGTCGCTCTTCACCAGCAGAGGGCGCGCACGAGATGGAGAATAATGGCAGAAGTGCCACAGCCCCGCGGAGCATCGTAACAGAGCGAGCGTGTCAGCTGCCATTACGCTTCCTAAACCTTATCTTTGCGTTGATAACTCTCCCTGGAGTCTGCACACACGCCCGGGCCCGCAAACACGAGCCAAATACGCACATTATTACACGGTTATTATTACAGATATGGAAAAATAGGCGACATTCACATCGCATCATCAGTTCATTTGTGTCACCGTCTGCAGCCCATCTGTCCCACCGCTGTGACTTGGGGATGCGCAGGGCTTTACAAGCTTTACATACACTAGCTTTTCATTGCTTTCCTTTTTTTCTTTTTCTTTTTTTTTTGTTTTGTTTGTTTTTTCTCTCAAATTAGCATGACTTTTGAGAATAAACGTGTGCTGCTCCCCTATTACTTGTGCCAATATACAGTATCTATTAGCAGTGCTGGAAGAAGTAGTCAAATAAAATACAAATACAAACACTCAAGTAAAAGTATCTCATGCAAAAAAAATCAAATTAAGTTAAAGTACCCGTTTTAAAATGTACTTAAAGAGTAAACAGTATTTTGTGCAGAATTTCCAGATCTTAATAAAGCTTCAAATGTACTGATTTGTGCTGAAATGATTGAACTGATTAATTTTATTTGTATGTTTTTGTTTGTTCAATCAATAAATGTGCTAAAATAAGTCTCAAACAATAATAAAACAGACTTTCAGTACAGATACCTGCTCTCAAACGTAGTGGAGTACAAGTAAAAAGTATCCACTTTAAAATGTACTTACAGTACAGTGTTTTAATATTTTACTTTACTTTCCACCACTGTCTACTACTATTTATTTAGTTTTCAGAGATTTAAAAAAGGGTGAAAGTTTTGTGATGCATTATAGTCAAAGCAAGGTGAATCGGTTCAGCTCATTAAAGCCAAAGAAGGTCACTTTTTGCTAAATTAACTAAAATAAAAGCAGGATTTTTCATTATGGATGAAATATTGCACTGAAAAACATGGGTCCTTACTGTGAGCTGGCTTGCATCTCCACAAACCTGACTTCTATTTGGCCTGGAGTAGGGCATACTCCTGCGTGGTTCCATAGAAATGTTACTATTTACTACTGTGTTACTATGTTATTTATTTCCATCATGCAGTTGACTTTCCACCACCAGAAATTGACTTTTTTTTTTTCCTCAAATCTACTTCTTTCAGATCAAACTGAATTCTGATGTATTCAAACATTAGCTGCACACCCGTGACTTCATCTTTTGACCTGTACTGCTCTCTAGTGGACCAACAAAATATTGCATCTTTCTTTTACAAGCAGAGTTGGTGATTTTTGTTGTGAATTTAGATGCCGATTAGCATGTAACAATTCATAAATAATGCTGATCTTGTAACCCAACTAATGTTTTGGCCAAATTGAGTTTTCTGTCCCCTTCTGCTGCGGCTGTAGGTGTCATTGGCCCCGTCCTTGGCCAATCAGAATTATTTTTACAGCCATAAATACACGAGCCACCCCAGTCAAGGCAGGTCATTTTTGTAATTTCCAGAAAACCTTGAAAACTTTACGCTATGAGGGTACCAAAAAGCAAATGTTTTACTTCCCATCAGAGGTGAGAATAGTACAGAACAATGTTACTCAAGTAAGAGCAACGGTACTTCAAACTTCAAGTAACTCCTGAATAATTACTTAAGTAAATGTAACTGGGTAAATGTAATTAATTCCAAGGGTCCATGTTACGCTGTTTTCCAAAAAGTTATAATGTTGTTTGCTCGTCACAAACATACCTGGAGTTGTTTTGTTTCATTCGCACATGTTTAACTCACAAACCCTGTACATTTAGGCTGAGTTTTTCTCTCAAACAGAAAAAACACTCTGTTCCCCCTTGTGATGTCATGTGGTAACACAGGAAGTGCCCCATACACCGTCACTAGAATCATTTGGATAATTTCAGACCTGGAATTGCCGATCTCTACTGAACTAAAGGTAAAAGAAGCTGTTAACTTGAAAACTACCTCTTCATGACATCATAAGGTGGAACAGAGCATTTTGCGCATTGGACATGTAGACAGACTAATAATAAAGGATTACTCAAACATGCGTGAACAAAACAAAATGCAACTCCAGGTATTTTTTTTGATGAGGTAACATTATAACATGGTTTAAAGCTCACAAGAACCCACTTTTTGTAATATAGGTCCTTTAAAAACAGTAAAAAAAAATCTGCAAATTCCACCAATATAAAACAAACACTTTTCAAGCACATTTTACATTTATTTCTAGACAGACTGACAGGGCGATTAGCTGCTTGTCCTCACAGAATGATTTCCCTTTTCCATTATTTGTTATCTCTTCTTAGACAGCCCCGTCCCATTGTCATGACTTTGACAGCTCAGCAGTCCAGCTAATTACCCGTCACACCAAACACACTATCACTTGAACATACTTCATAATGAACAAAGCAAATATTTTCTTTTTATTTCACTATGAAGAGACTTATTTAACACGACAAGCTCCGATCTCTTCCAGTGTGTGCTAGTAGTTGATTTAAAGCTGCACTGAGTAGCATTTCTGTTTCCGCGGAGATCTTGTTCATTGCTTTAGTTGGAATGTTGCGCTGTTATGGCAAAAACTAAGCTACCAATTTTTTTTTTTTCATTTACAGGTGTTTGTTCAATACCTTAAAAAAAAAAAAAAACATGCATTCTTACTGTGAATGGGCTCGCCTCTCCGCAGAGCTGACCTGTAGCATGGCCTGAAGGAACCACCTGGTAATTTCGACGGAGGTAGACAAGTTTAAGGTCTAATGCTGTTGAATTTTCTGGCAAAGCAATACTCCTCTATGGAGACAAACAGAAAAGTTACGTAGTGTAGCTTTATATATACTGAGCGGGCAGTAGGCGTGTGA
This sequence comes from Taenioides sp. WSHXM2023, assembly GCA_029959045.1. Classification (NCBI taxonomy): domain Eukaryota; kingdom Metazoa; phylum Chordata; class Actinopteri; order Gobiiformes; family Gobiidae; genus Taenioides; species Taenioides sp. WSHXM2023. Next base: position 23,953,762 of record CM057091.1, on the reverse strand, counting down.
AAAAACATCAAAATATCGATATATCGTGATAACAAATTTGGTGATACAGTATCGCCATCGTGGGCTGCTGTATCGATATATCACCAAGAGTATTTTTTTTGTATCGTTTAGAGGTTTTTTTGTTGTTTTTTTTGGGATCACACTATTTTGTTGTTTGTTTAGTGGAAGTAAACTTGTTTATTCAATACACTTGACATATTCACTGTTTTGATTATTAAAATAGATGCATTTCATATGAACTTTGCACAAAAAATATTGTTGATAAAATGTATTTGGTTCTTAAAAAACAGCAGCTTATATCAGAGTCTACTGGGGATCGCCATACCGTGATAACATCGTATCGTGAGCCGGGTATCGTATCGAATCGGGACCCTGATGATTCCCAGCCCTAATTGTCCGTAGAGCTCCTTTATCTTGTATCCTCGCTTGCCCAACTGTCTGCAACTCACTCACTACTTAACATTGCAAACTGCAGTGTTACAGGCATTGGTGTGCATTCATAAGCAGTTCCACCTGCATCACACCGACATTATGTGCTTTTATGCCAAGAATATTAAGCAGATGTTCTTCTATGTTTGAGCAAACCTGCAGCCATAACAGATCTGACATCATTTGTATGCAGAACAACTTTATTACTTTAGTTAAAAATATGCATTTCACACACAATAGTCAAAATGAGGTTGCAATCAGTGAAGGATGGAAACTTTAATATTGTGGTGGGTACAACAGCTTCAACCAGATTTTCATCATGCACTGGCACAAATCTAGCCTTGTACAGCATTCATTTTAAAGGTGCACTATGTAACCTTTCCTGTGCATCTCCATGGAGGCAAGCAAGTGACCCTACATCAAGTTAAAAGTCAAATCTGTGTGATTTTTAAAGGTATTTTTGATAAATAAAAACACCCATAATGAAAGTCCTAAATAGTTAATGCTATACTGTGGAACATTCCAGGCAAAGCAACAACATTTCCACGGAGACAAGCAGGTGAAGCGACATCACCACCCATCTACGGTACAGCTCAAATCTGTGGAGAGGTGACAAGGCATGTTTTGTAAAGTATTTTTGACTAATTAAAACACCCACAGTGACATATGCTAGAAAATCTGGGTTAATGCCATACCGTGGAACATTCCAGGTGAAGTACTCAAATCTCCATGGAGACAAGAAGTTGCATAGCGCACCCTTTAATACATACACTTATTAAAGTAGTCACGAGTTTGTCTTTCAACTATTTTCTGACATAACCGACATTACCAAATACGATACTTAGCGCGCACAAGAATGACTCATGCTATGAATATTAAACCGTTCCATTTCAGGCGATATATGCTCGCTCGAGGCCTCTGAGCTGGTACACCTCGTACAGTGTGAGACATTGCACCTGGCAACCACAGTGCTGAATAATGAGTCTGCATTTTTAGCTAAAATAAACGAGCAAAACACGTCACGGACCTCTGATAATTCAGGGTGACTAAAACAGCATTGAAATTAAGTGCGTTATTAGTACTAGGCCGCTAGTCGAGATGAACAGCGAGGATTACATATGGAAGGGCATCTGGCACAAAGCCAATACTACAATATCAACATGTATTTAATTACTGCAAATGAGAAAGGAAAAGTTGCTGTGGTTGCACGTTGTTATTGCTATTCTAGATCTTAAAGTAATCACATATTTGCAACGGTAGTCCATAATTAAAGGTCCTATATTAAGCAAAATTTGAGCCATGTCAGAATGTTGTTACCTCATTAAAAACATCCCTGGAGTTGTGTTTTGTTTCATTCACACATGTTTGAGTAAGTCTGGATTATTAGTCTGTTTACATCTTCAAAACTCAATGATCTTTTCCACTTTGTGATGCCATGAAGCGGTAGTTTTCAAGTTAACAGCTACGTTTTACCTTTTGCTCAGTAGAGATAACCAATTCCAGGGCTGAAATCAGCTAAATGATTCCAGTGAAGGTGTATGCAGTTTAAAAACACAGTGGAGCACTTCATATATAACCACATGACTTCACAAGGCAGAACAGAGTGTTTTCTCTGTTCCACCTCCAGGCATATTTGTGACAAGGAAACAGAATTACGACATAGATCAGAAAATTGTTTAATATTTAAACTTTAAACCTTTAAATTTAAACGTCAAGTAAGTCAGTCCCTACTTACATAACGAAGGCAACAAAGTAATTACGAACAACTAAGAAATGTAACAACAAACGCGGCAAATAGTTAGTACTTTCTGTTGAACTTGTAGAGAAATAAAATAACACTAGAGGGTGGGAAGCAGAGGTTGGAGGCCATCTTCTAAATATATGTATCCTCTCTGGGCTGTCTGGTGACTCGACTGCAGCGCCGGGTTTGGATTAGGGGTCAGTGCGCGATAAATCTAGCTAACAGTGCACGGGTCATCTTTGCAGGGCTTCACATCGCCTTGCAGTAACTGAATCATGACGGCCTTGGTCAGGTAGCTGGAGGTGCCTCTCTGTCCCACCGCGGGCGTGTTGTAAAAGGCGTCCATGCTGTCCTGGAGCACGCAGAGTACAAGGTGGAAATAGTGTGGCTGGTGAAATAAAACGGTGAAGAACTGAAAAAGTCTGTACCTGTTTTTCAACGCCTTCGAAGCGACTGCGATCTCTCTGGAAGTCTGCAAATGCTTCTTTCACCAGACCGTCGAGATCAACCTTGTCGGTGAATTCCAGCTCGGGGTTTCTCTCTAGTAGCACTGAAACTACCATCAGAAGCTGCAAAGGAAAGATTTAAATAGAATATGTTCAGACAGAGAGCAAAAGCACACTTACGGTAATGTATTTTATGTTTAGAATAAAAGCTTAATTACCTCAACTATTATCTGTCTGTACTCAGGCAAGACGATGTTTTTTAGAGTGTCCTCAACCAGCAGAGAGAAGTTCATCTCGTACATGGTCATGTCCGAGAGCGTGGGTTGCTACAGATTGAGACAAGTGGACTTTTTGTGAGCCATGTTATAATGGGGTTACTTCACCATAAACAACCGAGTCAAGCATGTTTGCGTAATCCCGCACTGTCCTGCATTCAAGGCTTACCATACCATACCAGCTTTATTTAAAAAGCACTTTAAAAACTTTACAGCTGTCCAAAGTGCTGTATCCAAACATAGAACAGACAAGGATAATCACAGTCAATACAACTACTAAAAACATAGAAAATAATAAGATACTCAAGTTAATTAAGAACAAGAAATGTACATCTCACTTGTTAAAACCCAGTGAAAAAACAAAGTGAAGTGATTTAAAACAGGTACAGACAGTTTTTAAATCTCTAATGGCAACTGGTTCAGGAGCTGGTCAGCGAAGTAGGAGGACACTAGGCCGTGCAAACACTTAAAGGTAAATAAAATAATTCTGAACTCAATTCTTGGCTTAAGTGCTCTGAAAATGTGTGTTGTCACTAACTTATTTAATAAAAATCAGCTCATACATGTTAGGTAGCCATTTTTCAACAATCCATTCCAATCCTACTTTATTTGTATTGCACATTTTACCTACACAAAGTCTCCAAAGTGCTGCACAGAGTAGGCACAGTATAAATGAACAAACTAAATAAAATAAAGCATAAAGTAAATAAGCAAGTCAATAAAAAACATTAAAAATACTAAAATTAGCAAATAGAATATCGCAAAGAAAAGGACCACACAATTCTCACGTGTGAAAAGCCACTGAGTAAAAAGTTTGTTTTTTTAAACGAGACTTAAAAGAATCGACTGAAGGGGAGGTCTTAATGTGACGGGGGAGAGTTCAAAGTTTGGGGCCAACCTCAGAAAAGGGCCAGTCACTCCCTGGTTTTTGAGTCTCAGACCTCAAAGTGAGCGAAGGATTGTAGGGAACAATGAGGTCTGAAATGTACGCTGGGGCCAGTCCATGAAGTGCTTTAAAAACAAACAATAACATTTTAAAATCAACTCTAAAATGAATGGGGAGCCAGTGTAATGAGGATAAAATAGGTGTGATGTGTTCTCTATGACGTGTACCGGTTAAAAGACGTGCTGCAGAATGTAAAAAATGTTAAAAAAAAATTAAAATGTGAACCATTTCAAATGGTTTGCAGTTGGCCAAACTTTTTCTTCACTTAACTTATTCATTCCAAGCATCTTAATTATTCACTGTGATCAGTTTATAAGAACTTTTCACAGCTTTCAGAGGCCACATTGTGATAATGCTAATAATAACTACCATGCCAAGCTTTTTTTTCAAAGCTTATTTGCTCAAATACCTGGAAGAAAATAATTGGGTACAGGACCTTTCATACTAAATACCAAAAATAAAGCATAATATGACTTCTTTAAGGTAAGCTTTAGCGTGTGAATAAAGTGAGACCTAAAGTGTACCTGAGGGAGGTGGGTCCCAGCCACCACGATCCCGTTGGGAGTCCTCTCCAGGATCTGCCACACACGGTCATAAAAGCCCAGGGGAACTCTGTTCAAAGAGCCATCTATCTGCCTCCTGTTGAGCCAAGGCCTGGGACAGAGCACACACAGGGTCACACACACAGGGTCACACACACAGGGTCACACACACAGGGTCACACACACAGGGTCACACACACACAGAGCATTATGTGGAACACTGGACAGAAAATTACCTATAAGTCAGTGTGTCAGAGATTAGATCAGATAAGATATGACATTATTAAACACTGAGGGAAATTGAGTTGCAGAGTAATAAGTAATAAAAAATAAAACCTTTTGGGTGCAAAAGAGCGACCCTTTAAAATGCAACTAAATCAAAATGCACGTCACTGATTCACCAATATCAGCTCTAAATACGAAGGATTTTAAGTCTTTCTTTTTGTCAGTGTATTTTCTAGCCTCAAAATGTATTTAATCAGAGTGTAATATGTGGTAACCAAAGTAGTATATCAAATTATTGTAGTGTCAACATTTTGCCTTCATCAAAAATGTTTCTGTCATAATCTCCCGTTGAATAAACAAATAATGTGAACATTTAAAATTGTAAGTGTCTTTAAACTTGGTTTTGTTATCACTCATATCTATCTGAGTGGGCGGGGATCATTTGCCAAACTTTTTTTTAATTTTTATATATTTAGTGGTGTTAATACCAGTCTCTCTATTGAAATTACATATATTCCATTTCATGGGTCTCTGCTCCTGAGATTTATAAACAATGTATTTTATTAGTATGTAAAATGGCAGTAGAGTTGATATAGTAATGCAATAACCATTGGAAGTGTGTGTGTATGAACACACCTGCCCCTGTGCTGTGGCTGCAGCACATCCAGCAGCAGCTGCTTGATGTCACTGGGGGACAGTTGGTAGATGTCCTGTGGAGGCATGTCACCTGCTCGGATTTTCAGCTCATGTTTCATGGCCTGGACTATCCACCTGGGAGAGAATCAGCACCATTTACAACCTCTCTATGTGTGTACATATGTAATACAGAAAATCATATAGTGTATCAAGTTCAAAGCATGGACATTTTCATTATGTAAAGGTCTGTCACAAAAACAAAATCTTAAGTGTGATAAATAGAGCAATAAACAATAAAATGTATACCATCTCATGCAACAACAATACACAATATAATCCAAAAAGCCAAACTAAATTTGACACATCACAACTCCCTGTTATAAACATCTAGAAATCTGTGTGACCTCCACACTCTGTATTTAGTGTTTAGTGTTTAGTATTAGTTTCCTGTGCCTTACCCGACCCTGATCTTAAGCATGCCGCTGAATAGCTCAGGGTTGTTGGAAATGATCCATCCGATGTGTATGACTAGCTCTTGCTGAAGAACGGCCTCTCTCTGGCCGCCGTGAGGGGCACATTTGCTGTAGATGATGCCCTGGATCACTCCTGGTGACAATGGGTTAGAAATCACCTCCTCTTCATGGCCGAATAAGCCCAGGGTCACCTAGTAATAACACAGAGGCGGGCATGCGCCCATGCACACAGGACACAGGAGAGTGGAGTCACTGTATGTACATCACAACTCTACATGAGCTAAAACTATGCTTCATTGTTTGCAAATTGGCCTCCTCTCCCAGCTAAACATAAATGTGAGTGGGCAAAATTGCAGATCAGAAGATTACTCTTAGTATTTGGTTTCTCCTGAAAGCCATCTGCTGAAAATTACACCTCTGCAATCTTCCTGATGAGAGGACCTCACTTTTATGCCTCGCACTGATGAAATCCAGCACTTTGAAGACGTTAATCAATATTCCATCTTCACAACGAAACTGATTTGAACTCACAAAAAGCCTGAGGCTGGGAACAGCTTGGAACGGCTATCTTTAAATGCAGAAAGGAACACAATGTTGAATTTCAATTCCAAGGAGAAAAATAATCATTGGATGGAGTCCAAATAGAGCTAAATAGGTGCTGCCTCTTTTCTTCTACCTGAACTGTTATTGTAAGCAGAGAAGCATGACTCAAATTTAAAATCAGCTTTCACAATCATGTCGAGGAGCATTCCCTCCGCTAGGCAATCTATATGCAGATTCACACCTTGAGCTCCTTCAGCATAATGAAATGCCTAAAAGTGTTCAGAGGGCTAAAAATGAGCTCAGATAACTGACACTCAGGAGAGGAAGCTAATCTCAGAATAAGACTTGACAGAAAATGATGCACTGAAGCCCATCCAGCATAAGCGGGTGGCAGCAGGCAAACTCTTGGGCCACAATATGTCAATGGGCACATACACCGTCGCATATTAGGATTCTATGGAGGTCACGCTGGCAGCCTCGCTACAACTAAAGTTTAGATCCACACACAATGGAAGCGAGGAATGAGAACATGCAGCTATTTTTGAACAACTCCCATAGGATCACGGCATGAGGAGCTTATTATTAACATTCATTCCAACAGTGAACATTAAAATAAAAGTCCTGACATGCCACTTCCAAATCAGAGCCAATTCAGCTTGTACCAAAAGATTGCCTTCAGTCTGTGTGTCCACTTACCTGCTTGCCATGCACTAATATACTAGTAATACTGGGGGCAAGGCTGTCCACTAGCTTAGTTAAGAGACTGGCAGCAAGGCGGACAACAGACCTAGTGGCGAGAAGAAGAACATTCTTGTCAAATTAAACTTAAAGGTCCTATATTACACAAACTTGACTCTTGTGAGCTTAAGGTCATGTTACATAATGTTGTTCCCTCATCAAAAACAAGTAATCCTTTATTATTACTCTGTCTGTTCCACCTTTTGATGTCATGAAGTAGTAGTTATAAAGTTAACAGCTACCTTTTACCTTTTGTTTGGTAGAAATTGGCAAGTCTAGAGCTGAAATCATCCAGTGATTCTAGTGAAGAGTGGAGTTTAAAAACACTGGAGCACATGCTGTATTAACACATGGCATCACAAGGTGGAATGAAACCAAAACACAACTCCAGGTATATTTTTGATGAGGAAACAACGCTGTAACATAGATCAGAGAACAGCATAATATGGGCCCTTTAACCATTACATTAATACTTCAAATTTCACTGATAAAGTATTCACTGTAATAGATGTAACCCTTATAAATTAAACCTTTATTGCATTTTAATGTTCACTTCAAACTGCATGTACATATAGCAGCCTCCTCTGTACTGCAGTTTTCCTATGAGAAAAAGCACTAAACCTCACAAGTGACTTCAGCCAGGGTAACTACAGACAAACATGAATCTCCTCACAGAAGCAGTAGACAAATGGAATGACACATTAAATGATTCATGGCTATAATCAGCAGAGCTATACATTTTCTTGTGGATTTGCTTAGCCCAGCTCCCCACAGATGTGGTATTTATGCAGGTAGAGTATGTGAGATTGCACAAATGAGGTGCACCTAGAGTTTGGGAATGAGGTCATATATTATTGTGTGTGAAGCATGACGCCAGTCCAGGGACGCATTGTTGGTGAACCTATTTCAAGCTTCACTTCCTCATCCATGTTAAGGAACCCACATGAGACACTAAATTAAACTCAATATTGGTTTACCATTCACCAAGTTGAAAACATTCCCCATGTTAATTTTCCCATGTGGAATATCAGTTTATGCTGGCAAAGAATAATCAGGAGAAGGATGCAGTAAGTGTCTACCTGGCAGGAATACAGGGAGCATACACAATCAAATTAAATTTAATTAAAACAAAGTGGAAGGGCTGATTTGGGATTGTTGGAGTCAGGTCATCTGGTTATTTTTAAGTGACTTATTTCAAGATTGTCGAGTCACAAACACACAATTACATTGCTGGAACTAGTTATTAGTGTTTAGTATAAAGTGATATAACACAGTGAAATGTTTGATCAATTATCACAACAAATAACTGCAAATTAATACATGGAGATTTAACATGGCCAGACAAGGCCGAATAATAATAGAAATACGTGATGTTTAATGAGGAATAAATTAACCACCGACACGTTATGGTCAACCTCAGAAACAACATGCCGATACAGTGGCCTAGCTAGCTGTGTAAGAGAGGCAGCCATGTTTTAAGCTTATGTTGTAATGAAGATAAATGGGACTTTTTAAGGAGCTATGCCGTAAGCCTTCTGTTGATGTCAGTATGAAGAAGAGGGAAGGGGCAACATAAGCAGAGCGGCTATGTTTTGGCTTAATCTCTCAAGCTAGACAGCTAGCTATCCAACTAACACTGAGCTGACTAGTTCATTGTATTACCTGTTTCCCATTCACCAGTATAGTGGTGATGTGAGGGGCTATTGAGCCCGCAAACTTCTTGAGAATGGCAGCAACAAGGCGCACTGCCAGCCTACAGTATGGCCAGATTAGATACGAGTTATATACAGTACTTATACAACAGTATGCACATGTACTAAAACCAGTGACTTCAGATGTGTCCAAAAAGACATGTGTACAACCCCACCAGTTACTACAGTGAGCACTTAAATGACTACTGGCATTCATTCACTGCTTATGTGTAACGTTTTGTATGTGCTTGTGTAGTTGTGTATGAATGTGTGTATCTGACCAAAGCTTCCTGCTGCCAGCCCTCCTGTAGATCCTCTCCATCTCGTCCATCAGCCCCACTGAATGACAGACATTGCATTAGATTAAATACATATTTTTATGAATAGAGATGAAGACGTTATGTACACTGAACTGATTAAGATATTAAGAAAAGTAGCAGTAGAAAATTTACCATCTTTGGCAAGAAAGCCTGAGCCTTCTCTTTGAAGGATTAATCCGGCAAGTTGAGCCTGACTGGCTAAGCAGTCACAGTCCTGGGCATTAACAAAAGAAAAAGACAAAAAATATTATGCCACAAAGGTGTCTCATAGCACTTGTAACACACTTTTGTGATTCGTGTATGTCCTATGGCTTAAATAGCAGTTTGTTTTTTCAGCATCTCAAACTCAAAATTGCAGCTCCATTTGCTTTAGCCGGAGAATCATTTGAAGCTGGAAAGAAAATGAAACAGAAATGTATTGTGAATCATAACTATTAGTACAATCAATGTACAGATCCCTATAAAAAATGACCCATAGCTATGTATCCTTCAGAAAATGGGTTACGTTATTAAGTACAAGAAAGAGGAACAAAAGGAAATAATGTTCTTCAGTACCAATATACTGGCAGTATATTAATCCTCAAAGGAGCAGCAGATGGAGCTCTTAGGAAAGAATAAATGAGCTGTTTATAATAATAATAATAATAATAATAATAATAATAATAATAATAATAATAATAATAATACATTTTATTTATATAGCGCTTTTCAAGACACTCAAAGACGCTTCACATTTCATAAAAGAATAAAATATCACAAAATTTACAACATAAAATCAATCATTAAAAGCAATTTTGAACAGGTGAGTTTTGAGTTCTTTTTTGAAGGTGGGGAGGTCAGAGCAGTCACGGAGGGGTTTGGGCAGTGAGTTCCAGAGGGTGCGGGCAGCGATGGAGAAGGCTCTGTCCCCCCAGGTTCGGAGCTTGGTCCTACAGGGCAGGGACAGGAGGTTAGAGCTGGAGGAGTGGAGGGAGCGAGATGGAGTGTGGTGGTGGAGCAGGTCTGTGAGGTAAGGAGGGGCCAGGTTGTGGAGTGCTTTGAATGTGATGAGAAGGATTTTGAAGTGGATGCGCTGAGGGACGGGGAGCCAGTGGAGCTTGTGGAGGACAGGGGTGATGTGTTCACGTGAGCGGGTGTGGGTAAGGAGCCGGGCAGCGGAGTTCTGAATGTACTGTAGTCTATTGAGGGTTTTGGATGGTGTACCATAGAGGATGCTATTGCAGTAGTCGATTCTAGATGTGATAAATGCGTGGATGAGAGTTTCAGCGGCAGAAAAAGTGAGTGATGGGCGGAGACGGGCTATGTTTTTGAGGTGAAAGAATGCAGTCCGGGTTATGTGTTTGACGTGGGGTTCAAATGAAAGAGTGGGGTCGAGGAGCACACCAAGGTTGCGGATGAGTGGGGATGGAGAGAGTGTGGTGTTGTCAAAGTGCAGGGGATGGACACGCTGTCAATCAAACCTGTTGCTAATGCTCGCAGGGGCAACCTCAGCTAAAGAGGGCAGCTCACTGGTCATTGGAAATAATGTTCATATCTTGATTTGCTCACGTTTTATCTGGAACACGATGACTAGCGTGTTCCAGTCTTTATATCCAGTCTTTGATCCCACCAAACCAAGTAATAATTAGAAAAACAAAGCCTGTCACATGCACTTGCAGTTGTTCTTACATGGAACTTCTGCAGAATCTCATAAGTGGGTCTGTGTATCCATTCTTCCACGCTGATCTCAGGCTGCTGCTCCAGGTCGGACACATTGGGGGTACTCGTCTGTCTCTTCACCTTCGAGTGTTTCGGCATCTCCAACTCCTCAAAGCTTTTAAACTCTGGGATCCTTCATTAAGACACACAGGGAGACATGTATTTTTCTTTGTCAACACTGCTTAAAGGCAAACCGTAAAATAGCCTTGGTGCCTTTAAGCACTTTATACTTACAAGGGACAATGGGATGTATTTCTATGAAGTTGTGTTCATTCATACATGTACATCTTTGTGTAGAGCATCTTTTGAATAGATTAGTCTATTTAAAATTGGGATATCACACTTTTTTCCCCGCGCATTTTTAATATATTACGCAATTTTGTCTCTTTTGAGCTTTAAGCCATGTTAAAATACTGTTACCTCATCAAAAACATACGATGAGTTTGTTTCATTCACACATGTTTGAGTAATCCTTTATTATTAGTCTGTCTAACACGGTTCAAAGTTCACAAGAGTCAAATTTGCACCTTTATAACACAGATCAGAAAATAGAGTTATATTGGCCCTTTAATTTATTTATACTCACTTTCAATGCTGAAATCCAGCTGGTTTAAACCTAAAAGGACTCTCTCTGAAGTGAATCTTCACTCCCTAAAGCCCAGCACTTGCAGCCAACCATTAATCAGAGTGAATTCTGGAGGTTCTGAGCTTTTCACATGAGCGATGCCCTTCCATATAATGAGGAAAAAAATGTTTGGTCTATCTGCAGCTCTGGGCACTGGCACCTCATGCTCAGTGGTGATGACCTTTTTAAAAACATTAAGCGCGCAGACTACATACTATTCCTTAAGAATTTTTATCAAACAAAATTGTTTCCACATTCTGTTTCTGAATTTTCGGACACTCCATTCTCAGGCATTAAGATAGCCACATGAATAATAAATGCCTTACATATTAAAAAATTAAATAAAATAAAAATAGGCTTACTCTGCTTCATTGACCCGTAGGAAATCCAACTGCTCCACCACTGCTCCGGAAACCAGGGTCTAGAGCAAAATACAAACACAATATATTATGTATGGCATAAACAGCCCAAGCATTTGCAGAAAAAAAACAAAAAAAAAAAAAAAAACTCTTTCTTGGATAGATTGCTGAGGATACCAACCCCTTAAAGGTCAGCCTATAGACATAACTTAATATTCCAGTGATGTAGTTCATTAAATGGCCCATATTATGCCATTTTCTGGTCTATGTTATAATGTTGTTTTCTCATCAAAAACGCACCTATATGCATACAAATATGCAGATTTAGGCTGAGTTCTTTTCTCAAACAGAAAACACTGTGTTCCACCTTGTGATGTCATGTGGTAATACAGGAAGTGCTCCACTGTGTTTTTAAACTCCATACACCTTCACTAGAATCATTTGGATCATTTCAGCCCTGGAATTGCCAAACTCTACTGAACTAAAGGTAAAAGGAGCAGTTAACTTAAAAACTACCACTACATGACATCACAAGGTGGAACAGAGCATTTTGAGCTTTGGAAATGTAGACAGAATAATAATCTAATAATAAAGGGTTACTCAAACAACTCCAGGTATGTTTTTGAGCAGGTAACAATGTTCTAATATGGCTAAAAGCTCACAAGCGTCAATTTTGTGTAATACAGGACCTTTAAAATGTCTATTAAGCATTTGAAAGAGTGGTAAAGTTCCAGTTATAGAGACAAAGTAAATAGTCTTTTTAATATCAATATGAATATACAGTAAATATCTGTATTATTAAAATATGGCTGTATAGGAGGAGTTCAAGGCCTTCTGCTCCTGTGCCCGAAATGGAGTATTAACCATTCCCACTGAAGTCACCTTAAAACAGAAATGTAGCAGGAGCAGCAACCCAGCTGCACATAACAATGAGATGATAAAGAACAGAACAGTTTCAAAGCTTTAGGAGAGAGTTGTGAAGGGAATAACAAACAGGCCATGTTGGGGAAAGTTTAAAAAAGGAAAAAAGGTAGGATGAGGAATGATGTCGGAGGAGCAGTGCAAGGCCTGGGAACAAAGCGGATATACATGTTGGATAAGTTTGAGAACGTTATTTTGGTTGGGGGTCTGTCACCTGCTTGTTTCTATGGATATGGCATTGCTCTGTCTGGAATATTCCACAGTATGACATTAAACAGCTTTGCCTTACATTTATTAAATTACAGGTGGTTTTATGGCTCAGAAATATCTAGAAAAACATAAATTCTCACTGTGAGCGGGGCTATCTCTCTATACTGTGAAACATTCCAGACAAAACAAAAACATCTCCATGAAGAACAGCATTTAATGGACCTTCCACCAAAAAAGTTACACAATGCACCTTTGAGTAACCGTGGAAAAAAATGTATTATTCACTAATGCCATAATTTGTAAGTAAAATAAAATAAAAATAACAATTCAGAGTACATGTGATGGCATTATGAGGTGATAAAAAACTGAGGAAACACAGAGCATTTCATGTACACTACATTTTCACAATAGTTTACAAATCGCTCATAGAGTCCATCATCAGCTTCAGTCTCACATCCTGGTTCCAGTACATATCTATCTCCATGGAGACAAGCTGGCGATGGGTGACCAGGCCGAGTTACAGGTAAGACCTGTGGAGAGGCGAGCCTGCTCTCAGAAGAGATTTATAATTATTTGAAAACCATATCCACCACCTCTGCTACAGACTAAAAACTCACCTGTTCAATCTGGAATTCAACCCATGATTTCTTATTGTGTTTTCTTATAGTTTTTAATGTGTCTTTGAGTGTCCAAAAAGTACTAGAAAAGTCTGATTATTATTATTATATGTAATAGCAATAACTATTTTGTCTAAAAGGCTAAAAGGCACCTTTAAGTAACATTAAACTTAAAGATGCACTGTGTAACTTTCTGGGTGGGGGGGGGTCCATCACATCCATTACTAACTTGTGGAGAGGTGAAGCCGCTTACAGTAGAACGCATATTTTTCAAGGTATTTTTCATTTTAAAAAACACCTATAATTAAATAAAGCAAGATTAAGGCCATACTGTGGTACATTCCAGGGAAAGCAATCTCCCTAGCACATCTCCATGGATACAACCAGATAATTTCAGATAATATAATGGCATTCTGCGACAACACGTGCTTGTAAATGTCACAGCGAGTTCCAAGTATCGCACAAATCAGACCGGAATGTAAAATGAACCCCTAAAGAGCAAAAGCGTCATTATACCATTGTTTGGAAAATGATTCTTTTAGCTGTTTTGTGTTCATTATTTTTATTATGCAATATTTCCTACGCAATCTCCAAATATTTCCAAAAAAGTGCAATTACCTTTTGTATATATTCCTACTGTCTATTCTTTCTAACTCATCAAAAGGTGGTGACAGTATACGTGCCTAAAACCGTCTCTGGTCCATTTCGTTAGATCATATATAATTTTGAACAATCATTGCAATTCAAAAACAGAGTAAGTAAGCTGTTATTTGAAGCAAGCGATAATCAGAATCAAAGTGTATTCTTACATCAGAGGCACACACATTTTCTGTAATGACTCCGAAACATATAGTATTTAAAGTATTATTACTCTGAAAATTCATCAAAAAGTACCATTTTATTGTATTTTACTGCTAATATTAACGCTGAAGTAAGTTATAATGTAACCTATAACTAATTAGATGTAACTTAAAATGTAATTGTAATGAATTGTGTATTTATAATGTGTGTTCACGTGCAGATGGAAAGTAGCAGCAGCTAAATCTGGTGCAGTTCATCTTTTCTTCTTTTCTTTTGTCAGATTAACGAATTTGCACACAGCCCCTGACAAAAAGAATAAACTAAACTAAACAGTGAATCATCTACTTACAAGCCACCTCCACACGTTTTTAGTCATTTTTCCAACCCTCACAGTTCCAAAAATATTTACACAGTAAAGATTGCATACATTTACATTATTTACACTTTTTTTTTAAGACTGTTATTCAATCAGAAATCAGAATGAGCTCCTCACTTTGAGTTGGCAGATCCTGTGACTAAAACCAGCTTGAAATAAACCTGAAAGTGCTTTCTATGATATGAAGTGTTGGTCTTCAATATGTGGGAAAGGGCATCCCAGTTTTAGTTGTATGACTGTAATTTTGGCAACACTTCATCATGAACAAATAGTAAAATAGTTTATTTCACTATTTGTAGCTGACGATGGTGTCAGTATATCTGTTTTTTATGGTAATAAGTTATAGTTGCTCTGCTGTTGGATGTTGATATGTGTCAGAACACCACTGTTGTCGATTTTCATATATTTTATTTGTAAAAATATTTACCATGTGACCTTTACTTTGCCTCGGAAGTAAACAGAGAAAAAGAGTAGCCACGAAAGAGAAAAAATGAGTTTAAGTGTAAAGAAAATACACCAAGAAAATGCTATTTAACTACCGCTGGTAACGTACAGGCGAACATGGTAATATATTGTTTTGTATATATATGTATTTTAAGGTGTTGTATGTAAAGCTGAGCCATTTTCTCTGTCTGTCTTTTAGTTTTCACGGTATTCACGGTGTGTACGGTGTTAAGGAGAATAAATACTGACACACACAAGATCATCTTTTATTGAGAAGTAAACCAGGGTAAATAAATTCTTATTCCAAATATGGAACTGGCTCTAAATTCGCCCCTATAACTGCTAGCCTGGTGAGCTTCATTTGACTGGAACCGAACTCTATGGGTGACGTCACATTCCCTTAGCCCACTTCTTTCCATTTCTTTTCCAAGCCCTAACCCCTTAAATAAAACGCACTGTACCATGTCTACAAAACATGAACAACAGAACTAGCACATCTCTTATTCCAGCACACATTAGCATGCTGACAGCACACTTCCTGATTTTCAAAGGATAAAACGTTTTAATAATTAGATGGAGACAGCGAACAGAGGTCTCATTTCAATAATATAAAAATGCAATACCACATCCATCACTATCTGTTAGCCCAATGTAATATCTTTAAACATCGTAATCTTATCACTAGCGTCCTTTAATTCAGCATTTAATTTAATGTTGTTGCTCAAAGTCATACCGGGGGATTTCTAACAAGCCACTAAAATGCCTTTCCGTAATATGCCCCCCATTTTCATGCTCAGGCCGTTTTCCCCACGAGGAAACAAAAACAATGTGCCTTCTAAATTCAATCTTAACGTGGCAAGGTCAAACAACAGATAAACGGTGGCTCTCCTGCTGAAAGAAGCGGTGACTACAGATTAGGAGGTGTACCACTAGTTCCCAATGGAGCAGTTCTACCCTTGAAGTTAGATGAAAAAATCTGAAAAATTAAAGGCAATTTATTTGGTAAGATGTCCGCAATATTGTCGGTAGGTCCATCTACTCTAGGTAATTATGAGATATTTAGGTTAAAAGTTTTGACCACTCAAAATTAGCAATATTTAATGATCTTTGCTTAGAAAAATGTAAAAAAAGTCTTGCCTGAAAGGTATACAAAAACAAATATATGAATAACAGTATAAATACAGCAGAACAGGGGTGTCCAGACTTTTTTCACGGAGGAATTACATATTGAAACGTATACAGAGGACCACAGATATAGTTATTTTAGACCTCTATCACATGCAAATGCTAGTTACTTAAATTATAGCAGATTTTTTTCCACATTTGCATAAAAAGTACCACTTTTGGTCATTTGGGCCAATTTAGCAAGAAGCCAGAGGGTCAAAAACAACTGGTTTGAGGGCCACCTTTGACCCCCGAGTCAAAAGTGGCCAACAGAAGTGGCCAAAAGTCAATAGAATCATATAACACAGTATTAATGGATGAAAAGTTGACACATACCTGCAGTCTGTCAACATGAACTTTGACCCCACCAATGACCCCCTTCTTGAAGGACGCCAGCATGTCCAGGACGGGATTAAAGCGGCTTCCCCTGCACAAAAAAAATGCATTATGTTAAATTTCTATTAAAATAAAAATACAGTATGTACAAATGGTTAAATAAGACGCTATTTTGCTTGTTTCCGACAACTAGTGTTGAATAAGAATGTGTGACAAAAGGGCAGAGGTCAGGCTAGTGGAAAAAATGGTATGCTAGATAGATTAGATAAACTAGAAGGATTTTTAGATGAATTTAACAAAAAAAAAAGGTTGTTGGGCTCAAGTGAAAAACTGGATAGCGTAATTTTTGACATTCAATGCATCTACTAGCAATTTCAGTGTATTCTAAAGCTTTGAACTTGAGAAATGCATCTACACATTCACTTTACATCAGTGTGATATCCTGCAGGTTCCTACTGTAAGGTGATCAACATCAATGATCAAACTAATGGCTATTGAGTTTCCATGGTAACCACTTGAACCATATGCCAAAGTGCACATTTCTTATTGATACTTTGCAGCTGATTCCCTGAGGGTGTGATGCTGAGGATGTGATGCTAACTGAAAGCAATGCTCTGTTACTTAATCTTAGCTTTATTTTAACACAATCTGACAAGGTGAGCTGATTTGTGCTGTTAAACAAGTCTTTCTCACATGTAAAATTATTCACAATCTAGCTAGCATTAGCCAACTGTCTTTCGTTTAGTCACTCTCACCTTTTTGCTGAAAATGAAACACCTAAACAGGACTGTGAACGCTTGTATTGATCACAGGTTCCTGAAAATGTGCTGTTTTGTGTTTTCAGACTATATTAAAACATTTTAGCACTTCTGGCTAATGTGTGCATTCTGTCTCCAAGTAACTATTGAACGTTCCACCAATAGAGATCCATGTAGAACACCCCCAGTGTGACATTACTGCACAGTATCAATACAACTCCCTCGATAAAGGCTTACAGTGCTCTAATGGACCCACCAGCTTTTCTTTAGTGATACAAATGAGAAACATTATCAAGCAATCAACAAGCACGGGCAGTCCCACCTCAACACTAAAGTGACAAGCAGTACACACGATGGCGAAGAGATCTCAGGACCAGGCCAAGTATTACACTCAACACGAGTTAAATTACACTGAGGCTGTCAAAACAAGACTATTATGAGACAGAGAACGAATAATAGGCCCATGAAAAAGGAGGTGTG
Source organism: Taenioides sp. WSHXM2023 (assembly GCA_029959045.1). Taxonomy (NCBI): domain Eukaryota; kingdom Metazoa; phylum Chordata; class Actinopteri; order Gobiiformes; family Gobiidae; genus Taenioides; species Taenioides sp. WSHXM2023. The sequence continues at coordinate 23,935,968 of CM057091.1, read as the reverse complement.
AGAAGACAGAGGCCAGTAAGAACGTTATCGGTGGAAGAAAGTGGAAATAATGCCATTATGATGTGTGCCGTGTATTACTTGATGTTATCTTCACGGATGAGGACCAGAAATAAGGGACGTCCCTGCATCTTCCAGCACTGTTTGATGAACTGTAAGGCATTCTAGGCACACACAGAAATATCAAGTTAAAGGATAACACAAACACAAGGTCCACCATATATAACTCTGTATAGATCGTGCTCATGTCTGATATAGTAGCAGTTCAAATAAAACATGGTGTAGTGACTGAAGGGTCAATGTGTTAAAGGAGCCATATTATGAAACATTTACTCATGTGGCCTTTAAGCCATGATAGAATGTTGTTACCTCCTCAAAAACATACCCAGAGTTGTGTTTTGTTTGATTCATATTTAAGTAATCCTTTATTATTAGTCTGTCTACATCTCCAAAGCTCAAAATGCTCTGTTCCACACTGTGATGTCATGAAGCGGTAGTTTTCAAGTTAACCTACCTTTTACACTACCTTTTACCTTTTGTCCAGTAGAGATTGGCAATTACAAGGCTGACATTATCCAAATGATTTTAATGAAGGTGTTAGATTATAACATAAATCAGAAATTAGTGTAATATGGGCCCTTTAAACACTTGTTTTCTTCTAGCTTTACTTTAGACAAACAAATAAACCCTTTCAGCAAAATTATCTCATGAATTATTGAGGTAATCTCTTCACTGGTTTGACAATAAACAACAAATGTAAAAGCTGGGCATAAGCAACAATAAGAAATATTCTACCATGTTAAAAGTACGAGTACATAAAACTTGTCATAATACATGAGGTAAACTTTAGAAGATTACTAAACTGCATTAAATAACAGTAATAACTACACCTTAATTAGCCTTAATAAAGCATGAAGAAAGACTTATTTCCTAATGAGCAAATTGTTTGTTAAGGTTTAGCGGCTCAGTTTGAATTCCAGTTTTAACATAAAAACAAAACATTGTTGGTAGAGCGGCCACACTTAACCCCCCTTGCCTCCAGTGTCTGCGTACACCGGCGAATGAATGTGTGTGCGAATGAGTCTTCCCTTGATGTAAAGCGCTTTGAGTGCCTTGAAAGTTTGAAAAGTGCTATATGAATGTCACCTTTTACCACTGAACTTAATGTAGTTTCTTCATCACAAACAAATGACAAACAACTACACGCAATTGCTGTAACCTAATTTGAAATGTTATGTGTGTTTTTGAGTTCACAATCCTAATAAAACAAGATTAGTGGAGGGGCAGAACACCGTGAACGCACCCGGGACTTACTTTAATGTCATCAATCAGGAGCATAACATCCTGGGACAAGTAGAAGTCACTCAGATCAAAGACTATTGGGTAGCACACCACCGTCTTGCCCAGGATGCGATAAATCTGAAAGGACAAGCACACGGCAAGACAGAAACGCATTACAAGAGCGATGGCGGAGAGGTTCACCGATAGCCACGTATGCATTATTATGGGCAGAGTATAAAACAAGCTATCAATTCTGAGCTAGCCGCCGATAGCACAGTATAAGGCTTAGGGACGTGCACACAGACAAACGGATGATGATGTCCTCTGGCAGTCGGCCATTTTGTTCTCTTAAACGTTGTCCTAGCAGTGGCACGGAAAATTTGACTTGTTGGGGAACGTCTTTAATTAAGGATTATAAACTTTCAGGGCTGCTGTGACCTTCACGAGAAGCGTCAGCGCTTTGAGGAGTTAGATATTTAAAGTACAAGAAGCACTGGGCAAGCACGCACCGCCAGCTTAGCATATTAACACACTGAGCGCAAACTAAATCTTGTACTTATTTACCAGTGAAAATGAGAAAAATAAATACATACTGTAAGTGGAAAGGAGTAATGAGGCAGTAGTTGCATGTATAATTGCAAGTATATTCTGTAAATACTTTGTTACTTATTTTGTTCAGTATATGTATACAATATATGTTTATTTATGTTTTTATGTTTTTTATTTAATGGTGCATTGTGTAACTTTTCTGGTGGAGGGTCCATCGAATGCTTTTCTCCGTGGAGATGTTATTGCTTTGTCTTTGTTTCACAGTATGGCATTAAACCTTTCTATCTTCATGGAGACTAAACCAGACAGGTCAGATCTGCGGAGAGGCAACCCCACCTCAGTCAGAATGCCTGTTTCTTTGTATTTTTGAGCCATCTGTAACTGAACACATGCAAGGTAGAGCTGTTTAATGTCATACTGTGGAGCATTCCAGGCACAGCAATGACATATCCATAGAAACAAAGCAGGTGACCCCCCAACCAAAAAGTTACACAGTGCAGCTTTAATTGGCATGATGAAATTCCAGTAGTGTAGTGAACATTCAAACTTTACAAAGAGAGAGGACCCAGATGGTCTGGCATTCAAACACTACCCTCAACCTGGCTATTCTCGACTTCAAAGGCACACTATGTAACTTTTCTGCTGTGGGTTCATCATCTGCACGTCTCCATGGAGATATTTGGCTTTGTCTGCAATTTTCAGCAGTATGGCAGCAAATGTGTCTACCTTGCATTTATTCAATTTCAGAGGTTTTATTGCTAAAGAATACCAACCAAAAGATTCTCAGGGGGTCTCCAGGGGATCTTTGAAAAGAGGTCCAAACAAGATTATGGGAATTTTAATGTAGTAAATGTTAATTGCTTTTATGTAATGTATTGCAATTGCTGATCTAACATCTCCATTAACCAGAAAAATAATTACATTTTCCTTAAGACAGCTTATCAGGCAGGAGAATGATGTGGCGGTTGTGAACTTTTTAATCCACAGATAAAATAGGGGTTGCTGAGAGGAAAAAGGTTGGGACATTCTTACTGTGAATGAGATCTGACCTGCAACCTGGTGGTTTCACTTGTCTCCATGGAAATAAAAAAAAGTATATAGTCAAACTGTGGAAACAAGCTACATAGTGCAGTCATTTTGAGGCGGCCTTTCAATTCGAAATCAGTACCTTACATTTCCATTTAACGTCATTCACTTCTGCAGATATCCTTTCACTACAAACTAGATTCTCAAGAAAGAATTCCTGTGTGAATGTGAAAATGTATGCAGGTCTAAAGGTGAATTCACATCACTAGTAACCCAGTTGCCCTACAGCGTGTACACCTTAACACAAGTACACAAAGATGTACATGCATGTTTGTGTGTGGAAATACCTTGCAGGTCCCTATGCAGCCCACGGGCCTTTCAGGACGCCCACTCAGCCCCAGCTTGTTATTGACCGCCAGGAAACGATACGCCTGCAGAAATATGGAGAGAAATCAGATAAACAAGCAGCACCAGGCAACTTTATCTGCATCTGAACACAGCCCTGTATAGATTAGATTGCTAACCTTTCCCAAAAATAAATACTGCACTTTCTCTGGCGGCGTTTCAGTTTTAGATTAAAAAATTATTCTTTTGATTTGAAAATGTCACGAAGCACAGTTTCATTTCAGAGCGTAATAAAAGAGGGGCCCCGTTATGTGTCTGCCCCGCTGAAGCATTTGTGTTGTCGCAGCTCATAAAGTGAAATTACCTCCACATGGCAGGACCTCTCCTCATATTAGCCCAGCGTAAACTTATGAGACACAGCCATAATGAAAGGTCCCCATGCTGCCATTGGAGGTGAGCTAAGCAGACCCCCGTGGGCACAGGAGTGATGGCAATACAGCGAGTCAAAGTTGCAAGGAGTATAATGAAGACATCACCAACAAAGTCTAAAATAATGACATACACACATTCCCTTGTATTTAGTGTGATTTTTAAAGCAAATATGTAATAACTTTGCTTTGAACCTACGCATTAGTAGAGTAGACATGGCAACAGTGTCACTCTGATCTTACTAAAGTTATGCATTATTTAATGTGCACATATTACGCATTAAAACAATGTCTATACTTGAAAACACACTTTATAAAATACACCTCTGTTTCCATTGAGGCGTTGAACACAGAACAAGTTCAGTGATGGCTTAAGGGCTTAAAAACAGCGCAGGTGAAGTTAGGATTTTATCTGTGATGCAACAATCCAGGCAAAATGCAAACAGAGCTAAACCGAAGATGTTCATTTTGTTTTCTTAGCTGATTTTAGGTAATTTGAGGGTCTCTTTGCCAGATGTGAAAAGAGCAACATGTTGTATTGAGATCTAAATTACAGGGTTAGCTGATTTTATACATCATAAAATAGTGAGACAGATGTTTAGGATATTGCACTGGAAAATAACTTAAATATAATTGCAGTCAGCTAATTTGTGTTTAAATTGCAATTTCCATTCAGCTGCATTTATCCTGCAGCCCAATAAACTATGCCCAGACAACAGCTCTAAAAGGTGGTAGCTTCATAGTGACGGCAATTTGAGCGCTGAATTGGTGATTGTAGGGACCTTGAGAAACTTATGTAAATCAAATGGAAATGGACAAGCACAATGTATTGAGGTTTCTTTGAGTTTCTATACATGCTAAGCTTTCACTTTTATATGCACATACTAAGGGCAGCTTGGACTCGCCCTGAAACCACTGAAGCATAACTTTAAATAATTTACCTTAATTATTTGAAAGTGATGCACTATATATGAACTGTGAAACTGTAGCAAAAGTTTGACAACTTTATCTTGTTATGCAGCCGAGGCATAGCATAGCGTTTTGAAGTCGGAACTGTTTGAAGGACTCCAATGTGAAGGTGAAACAAAAGTCAAGTTTAATCTTGTGCAGAAAGCGGAGTTTATTGGCTGAAAACCGTTAGCATCAGCACAGCAGCACGGCGCATAGGGAGACGTGACATCCAATAGGGTTGACTGAAGATACAGAGGCAGACTGAGGTCATGTTTGCAGATTAATTGCAAAGTGAAATACTGCACTTTTTAGTGCAATTCAGATTTCTCAAAACTGGGATCAAAATTCAAGAGGAGCCTTGACAGAACTACTTAAAGTGTATTCATGGGAGTTGAAGTTGCCTCAATACTATTCGCTTTAGCTATTTTAAAAGAGTTTTATGATCAATGTTTAGGCTGTTACACCCTATAGATGAATCAGACAACAGTGAAACAAGTACTGATTTACAAAAACGATTTCAAACATTTACAAATATATATGTTATTGAAAGTGTATCAATTAATAATACAATATAACTCAATAAGTATTCATTTAAACTATTAATGCATACTAAGCTATTTTCTGAATGTTGTTTCTTCATCAGAAACATACCTGGAGTTTTATTTGTTTAATTCACAATGTTTAACACGCAAAACTTCCATATTTAGGCTGAGTTCTTCTCTCAAATGGAAACCAGTCAACTTGTGATGTCATGTGATAATACAGGAAGTGCCAATCTCCACAGAACTAAAGGAAAAAAGGTAACTGTTAAATTGAAAACTATTGCTTCATGACATCTTATGGTGGAACAAGTAGTTTCAGACTACTATTAATTTGAGACTAATAAAAAATGATTATTCAAACATGTGTGAATGAAACAAAAGCCAACTCTGGGTGTGTCTTGATGAGAATGACATTGTAACATGGGTTACAGTTCATAAGAATGCATTTTGTGTACTATAGGATCTTTAAATACTAGTTCAATAATTCAATTTGGTGCATTTAGGAGGTCAGACTGTGCCACCACAAGTGCATTAAGGCTTTTAACATACTGAGTCTGTCTCATACAAAAATGTTTTTAATGATGTTATGGTAGTACAGGATTTCACAAACTGCAGTAAAAAGTACTACTTATAGTCATTTGGGCTAATTCATTGCATTTGGAGCTTGGCCATAGTTCAGAAACGCATGATTTAGCTGCCCAATTTAGAATGATGGCTTTTTAATGGTATTCATTGAGGATAGCTACTATAAGCTGTAGGCCATTTCAGGTGAATATCTGATCATGTTTAAAGGGCCCACATTAGTTATATTTTCGTTTCCTCATCAAGAACAGACCTGGAGTTTTGTTTTGTTTCATTCACACATGTTTAACACACAAACCCTGCACATTAAGGCCGAGTTCTTCTCTCAAACAAAAAGAAACACTCTGTTCCACTTTGTGATGTCATGTGGTAATACAGGACATGCTGCACTGTGTTATAAAACTCCATATACCTTCAATAGAATCATTTGGATCATTTCAGTCCAGGAATCGACACTCTTTACTGCACTTAGACTAATATTAAAGGGTTACTCAAACATCTGTAAATGAAACAAAACACAACTCCAGGTCTGTTTTTGATGAGGAAACATTATAACATGGCTTAAAGCTCACAAGAGTAAATTTTGTGTAATATAGGACCTTTAATGGTGATAAAATACTATTACTATACAACAAACAGTTATCTGGTGTTAGTGATGGTACTATGATGAAGATCATTGCACTCAGACAGAATACATAGTGGGACAGCTAAATTCAAAATTCTTGGTCCAAGTGTTAGTATCCAATTTGGATTTTATTAACCCAAATGACAGAAAAGGTTAGAGCCCCAGTGTTCTACAAAGCCTTTCAAAATGGCCCAATACACAGCAGCAGTTGAACTGGAGATAAAAGCCTTCTACCACGACACCCCCTGCTGTCAGACACACCTGTTTCAAGGAAGCAAAAAGGAACCGAGACGGACAGAGATTTCTGTTCGCTTTGAGCTCACTGCTGTAATACATAAATGTGTCTCTATGGCAAGAGACAATGGAGACTAGGATTGTCAAATCAGATATTAATCAATGCATGGGTTTTAGGTTCCTTTGGTTTTAGAAGGATGAACAATCTGTTACCATAATGATAAACAACAAAAATAAATAGGGGAAAAGTCCTCTCGTTGCATTTAATAGGACGTTGAAAACCACGAATATGCAACATTCGGAGGACTTTCACATTCAAAAATATTTTCTTTAAAATTTGGTAATTGCTATGGCAATGGCCTTAATTTCCCATCTTTTCAAAACCCATGGAGTAGGTACTAATGTTTGAGCAAGTATCGATACTAAAACTAATCACTTAAACAGGACAAAATTGGAGCTTTCCTCAAGAGCTTTTTAGAATGATCTTCCTTTATCAGGACTAGTATAAGACCACATGGTACCATAAAGAAAGTACTATCATTTTATGTAATGTGTAATGTCTATTTTTTCTTTTTTTTTATATAGTGTTTTTAAAATTATTATTGGGGCATTGAAATTAGTATTGATACTTTGCGGCTGATGTCATCAACTCTGCTCTATCTGAAGCTTGTTAGCCTTTAATCTGATCTTTATTTTAACATAATCTGTCTAGAAAGAGTTACTTTAGTTGAACTACAACAGGTGAGAGGATCTGTCCTTTTAAAAAAAGTGTCACACATAACATTACAGTCACAAGCGAGCTGGCATTAGTCAACAGTTTTTCAGTTAGTTACGCTCACTCTTTTTATTGAAAATCAAACAGGACCATGAACGCTTGCACTGATCACAGGCTCTTGAAAATGCTGTTTAAATCCATTTGGAATTTTTTTCATGGGGTTTCAGACACATCTTAAAACATTTTTGACAGTGTTTTCTAATGTATTCATTGTGTCACCGTGGTAACTGCTGAACATTCCACCATAAATATGTATATAGAACACCCCCAGCGCAATGTCTCCGCAAAGTATCAATTAAGTATCAGGCCTATTCTTTAGTATTGAAATCGTGATTGAAATTTATCATGGCAAAACTCGTGGACACTGAATTTCTATCAATGCATTTCTATTTTCCTAGTGAGAAAGGTGATTTTACCTGAGCAAAATATATCAATTCTAAATCTTAGTACATAATTCATTCCAATGTGTCCCATCACAATACAACACAGGTAAACCTCAAGAAGCTTTGTTAGAAATCTGCCCATCCTTTTCCCCTGCACTCATCTGCCTTGTGCAATACCCACATTTGACCAAAAGGTGGTGCTCTGCTACTCCTGTGATACTCCTCGGGCTAAGGGAACAGGATGAGCTCCACACATAAAGCATTTCAAAGTAATTAGAACACAAGAATACCAATTGCAAGCAAATAAATGTAGATTGGGAGATTAGGCACAGTCCATTTCTCTGGCCTATAAGAGCACGACAAGGGACCCAAAGGTGCAAAGGAGGAGTGAGATTGGAGGAGAGAGGCACCCAATACCTCTTGTGTGCAGAATACCAATGAGGAGGGACAGGACTATCAAAGCGTGTATTATATTTGCTGCACTGGCCAAATAGTGCAAATGATAAAAGTTCTATTTCACAAGCTGTATGGGTGGAGATGTACAAATCTACTGAGGGGATTTTTTTTTCCAATGATCCAGGTTCTGACACGCAGTTTATAGCTGAAAAGTTCCAGCTTGCAATGCTATAAAATGGAGTGGTGGGTATCAGGGAAGCAACAAAAAGTTAACAGTTTAGTGCTGTTTTCTGGAGAGCTACACTTCAGGGACTATAGGTAAATCTGTCCCTGCAATGGTATTTTACTAAATTACTTTTATGTTATGTTTGTATCCAAGACTTTGCAAGCTTTAAGTTGCAATAAGTACATTTCTGATGGAGTCTGCACCATCTGCTAGTTGACAAAGAGATGCTATTGCTTTACATTCAACTTATCTCCATGGAAACAACCAGGCGACATGCCCAGGCCAAGTTACAGGCCAGATCTGAGGAGAGGTGAATGCACTTGCTATATGCATGTATGTATTTCAAGGTATTTTGAGATGTAAAAATATCTGTTATGAAATGTTATAAAGAAGCTTAATGCCATACTGTGGAAAATTCCAAGCAACTTAACATTTCCATGGAGACAGTAGGTGGCAACCTCCGTCAAAAAAGTTACACATTGCATCTTAAAGTAAAATTTTTGAAAAACTACTAATGTTGCAAATTAAATAACAGAGATAAAATGTGATAGTGTGAATATTTTGAGGGAATACAAAGTTGTAGAAAGTTGAAAAGTACAAAGCAATAGTTTTATTAAAACTCAATCCCTAAAAAAACTCTTAATTTCTAAAATAACACCTATTTTTGGCATAATATTGGTTTTTACTTATCACATTTTTAGTAAAGTACCATAATTATTAGTGCTGTTAGTAGTTAACTGACTGTAGTTGGGTTGTACAAAATCATCCATCATTATAGCTGTACCATACAACATTACGCAACGTTATTACCACACACAAAGAATATCGTCAGAAAATTACGGACTGATCTTTGAAATTGATGGTATATTCTTAACACAGAGTTCTTATCCATTAAACTTTATTAAGCCTAAGGTACTTAATATGGCCCTATTAGGACTCCCATTCACACTAATTAAACTGGATAGTGGTGGTGAGATATGGCTGTTCAGAACCAATTTAGTATTTAAATAAGAAAAGCTGAGGTAAGTGCAAAGGATAAAGGAATGATGCGAACACAAAAGGGGTGCGTGCAAATAGTCTCCAGGGGCAATGAATTAATAAGCAACAACAGATTAGATCATGTTTTCGGATGCTACTTCTCAAAACAAACCATGTTACTAAATATACTCATCTTTTATTCAGTCACACATTTTTATAAGAGACAGCCTTAAAGGTCCTATATTACACAAAATGGATTCTTGTGAATTTTAAGCCATGTTGTAATGTTGTTATCTCCGTTATCTAACATACCTGGAGTTGTGTTTTGTTTCATTCACACTTTTTTGAGATCTCTTTATTAATAGTCTGCCTATATCCCCAAAGCTCAAAATGCTCTGTTCTGCCTTGTGATGTCATGAAGTATGGCATCTTGAGCACTGTCCTCTGGTTTCTCCTACTTTTTCTCCTCCTACTGTTAAGAATATTCAATTACTAGTTCATTCGTAGTCTGTTCTTTGCTATTCACATGTTGTCCCTTGTCCCACTCCCCTTTTGGGGAGTGTAACTGTTTCAGATGCTGCTGTTCCAGTTTGGACCGCTGCTGCCCCCTAGTGTCCAGGACCTGGACCCCTCCTCTCCTTCCCTGTCCTGCATTAACTGTCCTTGTCCTGCTAGATTAGTAGTTTCATCTGCCTGTCCGTCCATAGAAGTGGATCTCTCCTTCACTGTGGTTCTCCTCGAGGTTTCTCCGTTTTCCCATTGGGTTTTTCGGAGTTTTTCCTTGCCGAGAAGGAGGGTCTAAGGACAGGAGATGCTGGGACAATTATCCATTTGCCTGCTTGTTGTTGGACATTCTGTATTTTTGATTTATGAATGTTTCTTATTCTGCTTTATTATCAACAATTTTGTGAAGTCTGCCGAGATAACTCTTGTTTTGATTTTGGGCTATACAAAAATAAATTGAATTGAATTAAATTGAATTGAAAGTGAAGTGTTTTCTGATTGAGAGAAGAACTCAGCCTAAATTTGCAGGGTTTGTGTGCAAAACATGTGTGATAAGGAAACAACATTAAAGCTCCAACATGCATTAATTAATCTAAATATAACTTTGAGTAAGGTAATTATGAAGGAACACTGCTACACGCTCGTAAAAGTTTATTTTTCATAATATACGTGGGGATAACTATTGTGCATTTGCCTACCATATGAATTAGTTTGCATCAGATAAGAACTAGAAGCAAAATAGTTTGGACATGGGGCAGGAGGTCTAACCACTCTGCTAATCACACAGAATGCAACAACTAACAACTATCCAAAGTTTAAAAAGAAAGATGTCAATACAGGCAAGAAGTCAAAAAAAATATTATAAGAATCATGAAGACAAGATTCTCGAAGACAGAATACTAAACTAGAGACAGGGCCGAGATTTTGTTTTGGGAGACGTGCTGCATAAAGAGTACACATAAACTCTTAGAGGCAAACAGCTCAAAACTGACACTGACACTGCTCTCCTGAAGGTTTGTGGACAAAAAGAACTGTAGCTGAGTTAGTCGTAATTTAAAATGACAATCTGGCAAAAATATTCAAAATCATATGAGTCGGTCTTTATACCAAACATCCACATTATCCAGACGGCAGCCATTTTGGGCCACAACAAGCAATGATTTCTAAAAACTGGGTTTGCTTTGGACGGCAATGTTGAGAATAGCACAAAATGTAATTGCCACTACCCTTTTGTCGGGCAGCTGTTGACAACAAAATCAAACTAGTGCGTGAGGGGGGGGTTAGACGCTGGCGAGGTAAACGAACGTACCCCTCGAGCACCAGAGACGCTGGTGGCTCCGAGATAAACCGATTCCGTAGAGGGAAGCCATGTCTGTCTGAACTGTAGATTTAATATTCCACTCGGCAGCCTCGCGCTGACTCAAAAGGGGAGAGGATGCTGCGATGGAGGGAGGGAGAGAGAGAGAGAGGAGGAGAAGTAACAGGAATGGCAGTTCAAAGGTAGACGGTGAACCGGGGGGGCAACACAACAGGGGTGGGAGCAGGATGCAGGCCTGTGGAGGTGGAAGTATACTAGTGGTACACAACTTTGGCATAGCATTATGGTCACTGACAGGTGAAGTGGAAAACGGATGTCTTCATTGAGGTTGAGAGGGACTGGGTGGGATATTGGCAGATTTGAAATGGGATGGTGTTTATTATGATGGCTCTATTGATTATAATATTTTCAGAAATATCCAAAAGGAGTATCTGCAAATGTTGAAGCAAATTATTTTTCACTTCAAACACAGTCCATTATCTGGTAAAATTTATTCCACAACACCAAATAATAAGTGTACCAATAATAATTCCGCAACCAGTATCACTAAAACATATGTTTTTGAGTTCTTTCCAAACAAATCTGCCTTGTATGAATGTAGCAACACATTTTGTATATAAAAAAGTCCATGGATGTTTGTGACTGGAGTAGGACTAGTTTTACTAAATGGATTGACTGGATATTTTTTGTACTTTTTTTTCTTTGTGTCAACCTGTTTAGAGACAGTCAACGCTAATTGGCAATTTTGCTATAAAAGTAGAAAAGTGTGTTTATGTGCATTGTCCTCAGTAAATAAACAAAATAAACTAGCAAAACTAGTCCTTTGAAACATATGCATAAAACATATGAAACATAAAACAAATGAGAACATAAAAAATGCCTCAATGTTGACTGGTTGAATATTATATATAATCTAATTTTAAGCTATGTTTGTGCTGGCTTTGTGACTACACCACCAGGTCAAAACATCTCAAAAATCGCAGCTGTTGTTGGGTGTTCTCAGCCTAAAGTGTTCAGGATCTGTCTAAAGGGTGCAAAGGAACACTAGTGAATGGGTGATAGGTGAGGTATGTGGGAAATTAAAGGTTCGCTTTGTAACTTTTCTGGTGGAAGGTCTGCCATTTGCTTGAAATGTTTCATAGAATAAAATTAAACTTATTTATCTCCATGAAGACAAGGAAGTGGGGCCAAGAGGTCAAGTTACAGGTCAGTTCTGTGAAGTTTTCAAGGTAATTGAAACAGCAATAAAAAACACCTGCAGTTGAATGAATGCAAGATAGATTGGTTTAATACTGGTTTAATATTAGAGGAAAAAACAATAATATCTTAATAGAGACAAGCATGTGGCGAACCCTCCACATAGTGCACCTGACCTGTGTTTGTTGTGTATAGTCCGAATGAAATGGCCATAATGCTCTGCCTGGCTGCTCTCCCTCGCGATTGCATTCGAAATAGAAAAGGCCCAAAGGGACGGTGCCATAAAAGATAGTATTTGTTTGGATGGAGCTGAAAGGAGAATACACATTAAAGACTTGATTTATGGAGGCTATATGGATGTAGGACAGGATCCAGGCTTGAGTGATGGATGCTGCCCAAGGGAGACACAAGACTTCAAATAACCCATTCAGATGAGGGACGCCAATGATAGATATGGTGACAGAAAACACAGAAAAAAAAGAAACTTCAAACAGCCTTGTAGTTGGATGTGTATCACAGGAACGCATTATCACTCTAGCATTAGCAAGTTTGTAGTTTTTGCCCACGGACTCGACGCTCACAGCTGTCCATACTGTTGTGTCCTTGGGCTAAACACTTGAACTTGCATGTTTGAGTAACCTTGCGATCTCTCCTGGGTACTATTCGAATCCTCCTTACAGTATTGAGTCATGCCTCTTGTACAAGGCTCAGCTCACAAACCTACGCAACTCACGCTCCCGCACGGCCCTTTTTCATACATATAACATATCATAAATATATATGAGCGGAATATAAAACAATACACTATAACTTCACAAACTTTTTGTGATGTGCAGTATTTTCATTAGCGGGTTGTACGCTGATAGTGTTGAGATAGCGCTCTGAAGGGGGAGTGACTTAGCGAGAGGAGCAAGGGGAGTGAACAAAACGTGTCAGAAACAAAACTGAAAATAATTAAACTGAAACTCTACTGAACAAAAGGTAAAAGGTAGCTGTTAATTTGAAAACTAACGCTTCATGACATCACCTGTCTATAGTATTTTACATTTTGACTGACAACAATTTTCAAACTTAAGAAAACCATACATGCCTAATATTCATTTCAGCACATTCAGCACTCATTCTTTAAAACGGATCAAAACATGGCCTTGCTGTTTTGTTGACTCCACCTTAGAGCATTATTCATTGGTGGAGAAATACTCTGTCTCTGTAAGTACACTTTAAACAGGCAGAGATATGAGCTGAGTGTAGGTTAATAGAACATGGAACGGCTTTAAAGAGAAAGACAAAGAGGCCGAGGTGTAATCTGCGGGGAGTAAATAACATTCGGGCCTGTTTATTTCACTAAAAATCCATCATATGCTTTCTTCGGCACAATATTGGCTGAAACTGGGATATTATCCAATTCCCTGTGCTTTTAGTATTTTTGTATAATGCTTGTAAAAATCTTGCAGCTTGTTTTTATTTCAAAATACTTTAACCAACACAATGAAGGATATTCAAAAACACCAAATCTGTATCTAATCTGTATCATCTCAAATGGTACAGAAAGTAACTACCTGTTTGTCTCTGTGCAGATGTTATAGCTTTACCTGGCATGTTTCATGGTATAGATTTGAAGTTTTTATCATCCATCCATCTTCCTCCGCTTATCTGAGGCCAGGTCGCGGGGGCAACAGTCTAAGCAGGGACTCCCAGACTTCCTCCACCCCAGACACTTCCTCCAGCTCCTCTGGGTGGACCCCAGGGCGTTCCCAGGCCAGCTGAGAGACATAGTCCCTCCAGCGTGTCCTGGATCTTCCCCGGGGCCTCCTCCCGGTGGGACGTGCCCAGAACACCTCCCGAGGAAGGCGTTCAGGAGGCATCCGAGCCACCTCAGCTGGCTCCTCTCAACGTGGAGGAGCAGCGGCTCAACTCCGAGCCCCTCCTGTGTGACTGAGCTCCTCACCCTATCTCTAAGGGAGCGCCCAGCCACTCTGCGGAGGAAACTCATTTCAGCCGCTTGTATCCGCGATCTTGTCATTTTGGTCATTACCCAAAGCTCATGACCATAGGTGAGGGTAGGAAAGTAGACTGACAGTAAATCGAGAGCTTTGCCTTTCGGCTCAGCTCCCTCTTCACCACTGCTGACGCTGCACCGATCCGTCTGTCAATCTCACGCTCCATCCTCCCCTCACTCATGAACAAGACCCCGAGATACTTGAACTCCTCCACTTGAGGCAAAGACTCTCCACCCACCCGGAGAGGGCAAGTTTTTATCATTTCAATACATTTCATTGAAATACGGAGCTGGGTTGCCTCTCCACAGATCTGTCCCATAGTTTAGCCCAGTGGCATCTCTTTTTATTTGTCCATGGAGGTAGACAAGTTTAATTCCATACTGTGGAACATTGTAGGCAAAGCAATATAACACCACCAACCACACAAGCAGGTGAACTAAAGGTAAAGCTACTGTGTGAACCAAAACACAACTCCAGGTATGTTTTTGATGAGGCAACAGCATTATAACACGGCTTAAAGCTCTCAAGAGTCCATTTTGTGGAACACAGGACCTTTAAAAATAACAAATCCAGGCATAAACCAATTCCAGATCTACACAGCAATTGAGCATCTTCCATTTCCCAGAGTGACATCATGACAGGGTGTGCCGATTTTCCTGATCAATCACACCCGACAATCAGCTATTAGCTAATCAATGTCCACAAACAAACTGAGGAGCAGCTCTAAGTGATGAGACAGTAATGAGGGACATCTTAAAAGCAGGAAGACAAGGAGAGCCCAAGAGACAAGGATATTGATACTTAAGCACTGAAAGGAAGATTGATCTGAAGAGGAGGGTTGCCATCAATAACCCATCACATTTCCATCCCGATAAGATGTACCAGGTATTATATAGTTCAGTAATGAATGGTGCTTTGTGAAATTGGAAAAAGTTTAAACAGGAACTAGCTAAAAGTGATTTAGTGATTTCTTTTTGGAACAATGCCTCACCTTGACCAGTTCCTTCTGGGGCCAGATCTGTATGGGTTCCACCTGTTGCGGTGTCTGTGTCTGGATGCCATAAGTGTTCAGAAATACCTGCAGTCTGCAAAAACACAAAGAAAAACATGTTTAAAGGGCCTATATTACATTATTTTCTGATATATGAACAGACACACACACACACACACATATGCTAAAATAAATAAGGCAAGGTACAGATAAATGAGGCTGAGTACAGACAAACCAAATTGAGGAAGAATCATCAAAGGAGCTGTTAGGAGCCTTTATGTTGTTTCATCATCAAAAACATACCTGGAGTTGTGTAGCTGTGTTTTGTTTCATTCACACATGTTTAACACACAATTCGGCATATTTAGGCTGAGTTCTTAGGCTGGGTGATAATACAGAAAGTGCTCCACTGTGTTTTTAAAAATCATTTTGATAATTTCAGCCTCTGAATTGCCAATCTCTACTGAACAAAAGGTAAAAGGAGCTGTTAACATGAACATTACTAGTTCATCATAAGGTGGAACAGAGCATTTTGAGCTTTTGACATGCAGACAGACTAATAATACAGGATAACTCAAAAGTGTGAATGAAACAAAACACAAGTCCAGGTATGATTTTGAGGAGGCATTATAACATGGCTTAAAGCTCACAATAGTCAATTTTGCATAATATAGGACCATTAAATTATAGATAATTTATAAAACATCATCATTTGTATTTGTATTATTTGTATTATTCTTTTAGCTCCTCCAGCATTGGTGAATTTACCCAACTGGACCAACAACTATATGTAATTATTGAATTATATGTTTACTCAAGTTCAGTGGCTCTCAAACTTTTCAGACCAAGTACCACTAAAGAAAAGATTTGGCCTTCTGAGTATCTAAGTGTATAACAGTACTATCCCAGGTCTACTCTACGGTTGAAAATTGAATCCCTCATTTCCTAAACAAGAAATTATCCAAAAGAGGACAGAAAAGTGGATAAAAATGAACTTTAAATTAGGCAAAGTCATAAACTGAAGAGCTGTCCAAGTACCATCTGAAGGAGCTCAAGTACCACCAGTGTTAGGTAAGCAAAACAAGATGCTTTCATAATTCTTTTAAAAGCGCGGATAATGGCACACGTCAAAAAGGGTCTATTTTATGAGCAAGACGCAATTACAGCGTTGCTAAAGCATGATGGTGGGAACCGTTGTATGGTTGTGTATGGACCACAGCACATTTAAAACCACACACACACAGGAGCAGATATACTGTACCTCTGGCTCTCGGCGATCAGGGCGACGTGAATCACTACATCATTTTCTATAGGACCCTGTGAAAGAGAGGAAGGTAAGATGAAGTACACCGCAATCATACGTACAGTATATGTCTGAGGGGAATAAGAAAATAAGGAATGAGTTGTATTTCAGATCATTAATTTATAGGGGCTGTACCTGATTTTTTCTATGTATTTGAGCAAAATGTGTCTTGCTCCAGCAGAGATATTAAGATATATTGTATAAGCAGCTCTTAAGCTCAAAATGAAATTGCTGTGTATGGTCTGCATCTAATTATAAGGTGATAATTGTTTGAGAATCAGGAAGAGCACTGTTTGAATGCTAGTTTTCAACTCTGAAAGTTGTGAAAAGTGATGATAAACTCCTCATGATGAATAATTAGGATGATCGGAATGCATAAGGTAAGTGAGGAATAACTTTGGGCCACTGGAAACCACTTAAAATGAACTAGTTTCGTTTTTTCACCTTTTTAAGACACAGAAAAATCAGGTACTGTGCCTTTAAGAAGTTGTTGGAAAGCGAACATTAGCTGGCTACAACTATCACAAAGCGCAATAAGGCAAAAATGCATCTATAATTAAGATCATAAGACATTGTCAATGTGAGCAAATGTTTATAAAATCTGTTAAAAATTGAAAGACTTGTTCGCTTACCAATCCACAGTACACAGTAGTGAATTAACATTAGCATTAAGAAACAAATGCAGTGAAAACACATGAGTTACTCATATGTGTGAACGAAACAAAACACAACTCCAGGTATGTTCTTGATGAAGTAACAGCAGTATAGCATGGCTTAAAGCTCACAAGAATCCATTTTGCACAATATAGGATCTTTAATTAATGTGCATAGAGCTGCTACATTATGCAAAATTAAGTTAGCATCTCATTTTTGTTTCCATATTAAAGCCTGCTTTGTTATATATATTTACAACGCTATTCATTTGTATGCACCCATTTCCTTTGAGTGACACAGTAATAGTACAAACGCATTTCACCATTAATTGTAATTGCATGTGTATGTATGCCCTGAATGCATCCTGGAGCGTTTGATCATGTTTCTCTTCGCTGTCAGGAGCCCTTCTTATATTACATTTGTTTACATTTGTTTACGAGATCTAAGTCGTGGAGTTCCCCGTCACTGGACTGAGCAGTGCTTTATTCATATCTGCACAGGAGCCATTCGCAAGTGGATAATTCATAGGCTTTCACTGCTTCATTGTCAGCATTCTCACGCCAAAACATCTAATCACACACACCAACTGCTTTATGTCTGCTAAAAGGGCCCATAGTACCACTGTGCACAGATGCTTTTGTGTATAAGCGATGACAGAATGCATAGCTCAACAGTTAAGACAAGAAACTCGCAGGTGGAAATAGGGAGAGTATTGGGAGCCATTTTGTTTGGTCGTAATGGGATACTTTTAGCCTGATCCGAAATAGCAGAAATGAAGGAGAATGGCCACTAAAGAGAGCGAGTAACAATGATAGTGGTAGTAAACAAGGGACATAAATGTGATAATTCTAAGGGAAAACAAGCTAAATGAAGCCTTATACTCAACGTGTAGCCAGTTAACAATACTATAAGCATGTTTACAAGCGGAATGGTGGTACTGAGTAATTGGTGCTATAGCGAGATTGTCATCCTGTACAGTCTAGTATAGATACAGATTAAGCAAGGTGGTAAGTTCATATGAGTAAATACAACTTATTGGCCAGATAGAGCTTTACCCATTAAAAAAAAAAGTGAGATGGGCACTGGTCAATAAAATCCAGAAAACATTGTGGAGACTCTTTCAATACATGATATCCAGTGTTAATAAAAAATGTCATTAAAAGGACCAAAATGTGTATGCCTTTAAACATGCTCCTGAGTACCCTTTCTTTGGTATCTCATGTTTTGGAACTTAGAATATAGGTTTTGTAAAGAACCACACATTATTTTGCAGCTTGGGCGCTCCACATACTGGAATCTGATGTCAGATTTAATTTCAGCACTGAAAATTACCATGGGGAAAAACTTGTTATCTAATAAAATGAACTTGCTTCGACGTGTAAAAATAAGCATCCTTTAGTAATGAACACGATTTGATGGCAGAAATGCTTAGAACAAGTCTAGGCTAAAAAAGTCTAGGCTAAAAAAACTGTGCAAGGTTATACATGTGACGCAACAATCCTGGGAAGTGTTTTGTGGCAACTCGGGGAGAGTGGTCTTACTGCATAAAATTCATCAATCAAGCCTGAATTAAACTAAATACAACACCAGGTATGTGAGATAACAATGTATATTAACACAAAACATATTTTGATCACCATGTTACCTTTTATAAAATGCTAAATTTGCTGAAAACAAAACAAAGCTCCAAAGAGTCAATTTTGCATAAAAAAGTGAGATGTAACTGTAATTCCTAGAGGGTCCTAATTCAAAGCACAATGTGAAAAAATACATTTGACTTTTCACATTTTCACTTTACAGAAATGAGTCACTACACTGACAAAACTATGAATATGGTTGAACATTTAATCTGCGGTGATAAGTAAAAATGCGACTCTAGCGTTTAACCTCATCTATTGTGAACAAATGCCAGGGAAAATAATAATGTAAAAAACGGATCTTTTGTGGGGCTCTTTTGTCTGGCATCTTACTCCCACTCAAAAACATACTACACAACTACATTCAAGGGGAAAGTTGAAGAAAATAACAGAAATCAATACTTGCAGTGATAGAAAACGTGTTGAGTGGGATACACAAAAATGAATTGCATCATTTTGGTTTTCTAAAGTGCGTTGAGAAAAGACAGTATCAGTCATGTGGGATGGTGTGGAAAGACAGATTGAAATCAAAGACACAAAGACCAATCAAACTTGCAAGAATAAAGCATACGACTAAAAAGTCCCCTTGCAACAATGGTTTCCATACACAATTTTATGGGCTTTTCTTATTATTTTCTATAATTCCTGTAGTCTTGACTGATGGGAAGGATGATGGGAGATTTTATATATATATATATATTAGTATAGTATATGGTATTATATTAGCAATGCACTGTTATCCTGTCCATATAAAGGTATATTTTCTATTTATATTCAGTCAAAGTCTATTTCAGCACCTTATTTATGCAAGCCTTTCTAGTGTGTGAAGTTTGTTAACTTAAAATGGCAATACAAATACACTTATCAGATTTCAGTTTCAGATTCTAAAAGCAATGTGTTTTACTTTTTACTTTTCACAAAGATAGCTAGATATTTTATTACATGCATGTGATGGTTCCAAGTTCCAAGTGTTGGCCATGACCACACTGCAGGCTAATGACCAGCAGAACCCAAGCACCACTGTGACTCTCTTACTGTGACACATCTTTGCATAATTTTTATACCAACAAACAGATTGTCATTCACACATTCAGTGTTGGTATGGAAATACAATTCATTTATTCAAGAATTATGGGCAAACTGAGCTAAAATCATCTCTTGGCATATTTAATATTAACTTGAGCGCTTCCAGGAAAACATATGCTGTAAAGTAGCTTTGGCAGGTGGTGAGACCATTGTGGCACGGACAGCAGATATGCATGCCATTGGCTTAGGGAATATGGGACAGCAAAAACATCCAAAACTCTTTGTAGATCAGACAGATAGATTTTTGTTGTTGTTGTTGTTGTTGTTGTTGTTGTTGTTGTTGTTGTTGTTGTTGTTGGAAAAAAAACTAAATGCTTTGTGAGTTTTGAAATGTATGCATAAATCCAAATTAGTGTAAACAACTGCAGTAAACACATCCTTCATAAATAGGCATACCCTATAGGGATAGGGATAAAAGAGAAATGTTATACAGTACCAGTCAAAACTTTAGACACACCCTCTCATTCAATAAGTTTTTTCTTAATTTGTACTACTTTCTATATTTTATATACACACAGAAGACATCAAGAACTGAAGAAGCAGCTTGGATGAGCTGCGAAACGTATTCGACCAAATAAACTCTGTCCAGTTGACAAATTAAATTTCTCCTTTTGCTATATGAAGCAAGATATATGGAATATGAAACAAAGAAAAAAGAAATCCTCAAAGCCACCCTTTGCTTTATCGAAAAATCGTTATTTAACTTTTGTCCTTTGCTACATAATTCCATATATATTACTTCATATATTTGCTGTCTTCTGTATGTAGAAAGTCTTCTGTATGTAGAAAGTAGTAAAGATAATGGGAAAAAAAAAAATTGAATGGAAGGGTGTGTCCAAACTTTTGACACCACTAGTCAAAAGTGTGGACATACCCTCTCATTCAATGTTTTTCTATTACTTATTTTTACTACATTTAGATGCATGCAGAAGACACAAGATAAATGAAATGATGTAATAAAGAGAAAAAGTTGACAAAGCAAAGGGTGGCTACTTTGAGGATCTGAATATAAAATATACATAAAGAGTAGAAATAAATTAGTAGAATAACTTTTTTCTTTGCTACATAATTCCATGCGTCTTACTTCATATATTTCATACCTTCTGTATGTATGAAAAAGGTAAAAAGGAGTAAAAATATGAGGAAAAAACCCCCAGCTCTACCTCACATTTATTCAATTACAGGTGGTTTTATAGCTCAAAAATTCATAGAAAATGTCAAGAAATATGTTAGAAATACACTGAATTCTTGTCTAAATCGATTTCCTGACAGCTACTTTCAAGTAAAACTGCAGGAATTGGACAGTGGCTCAAATTGAGACGTGATGTTGTCAATAGATTCAATATTTTTACAGTAATAACAAATAGCATTAGACTTTTTACTTGCTTTTGGAGCCAACCCGCCCTTGAGAGATCCGCCCGAGCTAAATTTGACAAAAGCGAAAAACCATTTGATAGTGAACGGTGCGGTGTGTCCTGGCAGAAACTTAAATGAATTCCAGCTCCGCTCCATTTCACTTTTCCTCCCCAAATTAAAAGCACCGAGTTGTGACACAAAGATGAGAAGCAAGCAGGAGATATTCCCCCTTCCTCATTTTTGTCATTTCATTCTCTCTGTTTTTATGCCTGTTCGACCTTTACATTTTTATCTCACCATGTTTTATTCCATTTTTGTCTTTAAAGAGTCTGTACCTATTTTTACAATGTATTTGAGCAAAATTTGTCTTGCCCCAGTACAGATATATTGTTTAAAGGTTCTATGTTACGCAAAATTGACTTTCAGCCATGCTATAATGTTGTTACTTCATCAAAAACATACCCGGAGTTGTGTTTTGTTTCATTCACACAGGTTTGAGTAACCTGGATTCTGTCTGTCCTGGAGTCTGTCTACATCTCCAAAGATCAAAATGCTGTTCCACCTTGTGATGTCACGATGCGGCAGTAGTTTTCAAAGTTAACAGCTACCTTTTATCTTTAGTTCAGTAGAGATTGACAATTCCATGGGTGTTAAACGTGTGAATGAAACAAATAAAACTCCAGGTATGTTTTTGATGAGGAAACAAAGGTCAATTATAACAAAGAATTATAACAAAGATCTGAAAATAATGTAATATGGGCTTGTGAGGTCAAAATGATACTGGTCTGATCGTACTGTCTGCATGTAATTATAAAGGATTTTCTTGTCCAAAAATCAGAAAGTGCTTGCTATGTTAGGAAAAACTGTGCTCTGGCCTCTGCTAGTTGTGTTTATAAACTCATTACGGTGAATAATTAAGATACTTGGAATGCATAAGGTAAACGAAGAATAACCTTAGACCACTGCTAACTGTTCACTAGCTCTGTTTTTCACAGTTTTTCAGGTACAGCACCTTCAATTTCAAGATTGTTTTTCAGCCTGTTTGACCTTCAAATTCTTCTCTTACCATGCTTTTTCAAACAAAAATTTTATCTGTCATTAAGTGTATCGGGATGGGAAGGAGACAGATTCAAACACTATTGACGCACACAGCAGCGGGTCTGGAGCAGGGTGCTGACAAAGCATCATGGTGAGTCATTGTGCATGTCCCAAAATGCAAAGAACATTTGTTTTGGAGTCTGTGAACGTCAGAACAATGTATTACACTGTCAAGACTACATATGAGCACAAAAATGAAAAATGCAAAATGGTAACTAATGACTGCACTGTTTTGACAAGATGCATAAACTAGGTTTTTGTTACGTACAGGTTGAGATGGCGGTGTACATGACAGGTTCTACATGGAGGTGAGGACTGAGCACAGGATTACTGTAGTTTAGTATTAGAAAAAAAAAAAAACTATTAGGCGTAATCATTTAAAAGTTGACACTATTTTCTGATAGAGCTTAAGTACTGCAACAACAACAAAAATCAGAAAAAAGGTCTAGTGTCAAAATAAAAAGGAACTATGCTGCCAGTACCTTACCTTCAAACATATGATGCATGTAAGTTTATGGACAGGCCATGGCTCATGTGAAAGCTCAGAAACACCAGAATTCACTTACTGAGCAGTTGCTGATACTGGGGTTTAGGTACTGACCATTCAGATCAGAAAGAGGCATTTTAGGTTTAAACCAACTGGATTTCAGCATTGAAACTACCAACTGTCAAATGAGAGGTTCATGTGAGGCTCATTCTGCTGTATAATTGGGTCATCATCCAACCAAATAACAATCAACATAACCATCATGCCCAATGTTTTTGTAATTAAGAATAAATCAGCATTACAGTTGTTGTCGGTAAAAGCTAGATTTGATCTGAACATGTCTGCCTCATACCTGAGGACACTTATGTCCTGTTAATGGATTTTAAAATGATATACACTTTTACAATCTTAGATACAGTTCCTTTAACTAATGATTGGTTCCTTCACTGAAACAGGTGAAATTGAGACAGTCTGTGGCATTAAGATTTAAGCTAAACTAAAATGCTAAGCTAAAATGTAAGAGCATAACTAATACACAAACACATTATAGACCTAAGCCATTTAATGTTTATAAGTTTATGCCATATAAGATTATATAGCATAAAAAGTATAAACTAAAAGTATAAGATTATATACCTTTATACCTAAATTTTCTTATTTGCACTCTGTGAAGATACAAACTTTTATTGCTCCTATAAACATGTGAAAAAACGTAGGAAAAAAAAAAAGAAAGAACCAAAGAATAACTTCGGAAAACGTGTCCTGAATTCACCTCTACTTGACAGAGTTGATTGCATTCACTTTTCTGCAACACTTGACCAGGCACTGACTTTAAAAGCTGGCTACTGTCCAACCATGTAAATGTCACAGAGACTTTGATTTCATAACTTTGCTTTGACTTATATGTCACATCCAGACAGAAAAGCGAGCTAAACTATGAATGCACAGTGGTTTGACCATTGTGCAATTAAAATGGCTGTACAAATTTTTTTTAAACATGGTTACAAAATTTTGCTTGCTGTCTTGCTATGAATAAGAAAGTGCAAACAAAACAAACCTCTGATCTCTGAACGGTGTGAAATAAACTCATTGTAGTGCTCGTAATGCAAACATTTGGACTCCTACAAGGCATTTCAAATTAATTAGTTCTGTTTTTTATGTTTTTAAGACTGTAAAATTAGGTAAATTAGAAATGTCAAAAACACATTTATCTACCCACTGACTAATAGCAAATAACTGTTATGTGAAATCCACTGTTGAAGAAAGTAGGAATAATATCGTCTCAGCGAGGAGTTTAAAATAAATCACTGAAAAGCGCCATAGAGGGAGATGTTTTATCTTGCCTGGTTTAGTATTTCAAGGTCAGAAGTGTCCCGATGTGGCGCCTGCAAAGAATGGCTTCAGGGGCTCGGCCTCCAGTGAGCGGGCCCCACAAAGGAATCACACATCCAAAGACTTTTTACAGACTAGAATTCATACACCACCAAAAACGTGGTTTCAATCAAGTATAATCCCTCTTTTTTATGGTGCAGCACAGAAGAATAACTTTAGGCTCCGTATCGACCCCAAAACGAAAAGTCTCAGAGATTCAGATTTTGATTAGCATATTTTTGAAAGTGTCAGGAGTTTAGCCGCAATGGAAATGAAAGGAATGCTTAGTGGTTCTTATCAGGGCAAAGTCAATGGCTTGTGCAATGTTTAGAAGGTCAGCAAGGAACTGCAATATATAATGTTGGGTGCATTCAATCAAGAGTGCTAAAGAGTGAGATTTTGAATTTAAAAGTGGGAAGTTCACTGATAAATAAATAAGAGTGCAATTTACTCAAAGCTGGGGTACCCAACTTGTTTCTAGTACATTTCTAACCTGCCACTGATGTAGCATTGACTTTAGAGGATAGTTCTATATATCTATAGGTATATAGAACCCCCTCCTTGAACCGCCACCTTAACGTGGTGGAGGGGTTTGAGTGCCTGAATGATCCTGGGAGCTATGTTGTCGGGTGCTTCATGCCCCTGTTAGGGTCACCCAAGGCAAACAGGTCCTGGGGACGGGGACTCAGAGGTGAACTCGTCCATCACCCTGGCTGAAGTCACTGAGGTGGTTGGCAAGCTCCTCGGTGGCAAAGCTCCGGGGGTGGATGAGATCCGTCCTGAGTATCTTAAGTCTCTGGATGTTGTGGGGCTGTCTTGGCTGACACGTCTCTGCAACATTGCATGGCGGTCGGGGACAGTGCCTCTGGACTGGCAAACCAGGGTGGTGGTCCCTCTGTTTAAGAAGAGGGACCGGAAGGTGTGTTCTAACTACCAGAATCACACTCCTCAGCGTTCCCGGTACGGTCTATTCCAGGGTACTGGAGAGGAGAATCCGACCGATAGTCGAACCTCAGATTCAGGAGGAGCAGTGTGGTTTTCATCCCGGCCGCGGAACACTGGACCAGCTCTTTACTCCCATTCGGGTGCTCGAGGGTTCATGGGAGTTTGCCCAACCAGTCCACATGTGCTTTGTGGATCTGGAGAAGGCATTCAACCGTGTCCCTCATGGGGTCCTGTGGGGAGTATGGGGTCCGGGGCTCTTTGCTAAGGGCTGTTTGGTCCCTGTATGACCAGAGCAGGAGCTGTGTTCACATTGCCTGTTCTGTTCATTGTATTTATGGACAGAATTTCTAGGTGCAGTCAGGGGCCGGAGGGGATCCGGTTTGGGGACCACGGGATCTCATCTCTGCTGTTTGCAGATGATGTTGTCCTGATGGCTTCACTGGACCAGGACCTCCAACGTGCACTGGGGTGGTTTGTAGCCGAGTGTGAAGCAGCTGGGATGAGGATCAGCTCCTCCAAATCTGAGGCCATGGTTCTTGACCAGAAAAAAGTGGTTTGCCCTCTCCGGCAGTGATGTGGTCGCTGTATTGAACCGTTGTGGTGAAGAGGGAGCTGAGCCGAAAGGCAAAGCTTTCGATTTACTGGTCAATCTATGTTCCTACCCTCACCTATGAGGGAATAGAGCTCGGAATAGAGCCGTTGCTCCTCCACATCGAGAGGAGCCAACTGAGGTGGCTCGGGCATCTGTTCCGGATGCCTCCTGGACGCCTCCCTCAGGAGGTGTTCCAGGCATGTCCCACCGGGAGGAGGCCCCAGGGAAGACCCAGGACACACTGGAGGGACTAAGCTTCTCGGCTGGCCTGGGAACACCTTGGGATCCCCCCGGAGGAGCTGGAGGAAGTGTCCGGGGTGAAGGAGTCCCTGCTTAGACTGTTGCCCCCGCGACCTGGCCCCGGATAAGCGGAAGAAAATGGATGGATGGATGGAAGTTCACTGATAAATAAATAAGAGTGTAATTAACTCAAAGCTGTGGTACCCAACTTGTTTCTAGTACATTTCTAACCTGCCACCGATGTAGCATTGACTTTAGAGGATAGTTCTATATATCCAGGTAGCCTCCTGTAGAAAGAAATTGGAAAAATACATAACGTTCGAACAAATACCGCTTCAAACTCCATTCCTGCAGCCAGATATTTGTAATCAGAAACAGCAGGCTATAATCAGGGAAGTCCTGCATGAGCTACCTGAAACTGGCCCACCAGAGCCAGGACAAACCCATTTTTATACATTTTTGACCACAAAGCTGCAAATGTACCTAGTTTGCACTAAAAATGCCCAAAAAAAAAAGGCCTAAGAACAGTAGACTGTGCTATTAAAACACCATATACATAGTTTAGTAGTAAAAAAAATTGAATTAGTGTTTAGTTCCACTTATACTGTAAGCTATAGCTTTAAAGGTGCACTGTGTAACGTTTTGGCTTGTGTCTATGTCATGTATATGTCATTGCTTTGCCTGGAATGTTCCATAGCATGATGTTAAACAGGTCTACCATACATTTATTCAATTACAGGTGGTTTTATATATCTTAAAAAAAAACTAGAAAAACAGGCATTCTGACTGTGAGCGGGGTTGTCTCTTCACAGATCTGATCTGTAACTCGGTTTAGTTTCGACTCCATGAAGATAGAAAGGTTTAATGCCATACTGTGAAACATTCCAGACAAAGCAATAACATGCCCATGGAGAAATCCATTTGACTGACCATCCACCAGAAAGGTTACACAATGCACCTTTAAGATTAATGCTTTTTCACAGCTTTAATGCAATCTGGGGTGGGGTTAGTTTCTGGCTGACATTGTCTGCAGGAGGCTACAACTTTACTTGAGAAAATTTAGGCTAGATTTTAAAAATATTAGTAGTCAAACTGGTAGTTGTAGTAGGAAAAGTAGCCACATTGTTGTATTTTACACCTTACAGTAAATGGCAGTGGCAAGGTACAACAGTATAGCAATCATACTACTACATACTTTGACTATTCCTCTACTTAAGCGTAGCAAATTTTAGTACAGATTATAATCTCATGGGGAAATAACACGACAGACCACATACTGGAGATAAAAGCCTGATTGATAGAATGAACTGTGTGATGTAACTGTACAAAGACCAAGACAGCTCCTCAGAAACACTATTCCTCATAGTGGAATTCCTACGAGGAAAAAGAAAAAAAGAAAAAAAAAAATCAATTGATATTATAGAGAGAGGCGCGGAGCTAGCCACAGGAGCGGGGCCTGTCAGTGCGGCCCTGTTTGGTATTATGCCTGGAGAGTTGATAGCACGGGGGGGGAGATAAGTGGCCTGATTACTGGGGGCTCTGTGTGTGGAGGTGTGTGACGTGAAAACATAATGACGGTACTGCGGCAGAAAATAAATACAGAGAGGTACGGAAATGAACCAACAGGCAGCATATAGGTGACGTTTATGTCGCGAGAAGGTTTATGGTAAACACTTGTATGTGAGGAGATATGAGGCTTGGCAGTTGGTTGATTTATACTGTCAGATAGTAGTGAGGGTAAATAGATGATCTTACGTGGAGCCGCTGATCAGGAAGAACATTACGAATACAAAGACAGCTGAAGTGGGTAACAGATTATTGTGTTATTGTTGCATTTTTACAACAGTGGTTCTAATTTATGGCATTTGTGATCCCCAAACTGAAAACGGTAAAGGCTCAAACAGTGAGAGATACAGGACTATATTCATACCATACTCCCTACAACTGTACAACTACTCACCCTTATGTAACAGATAATACTCCCTAAAACTGTACAACACCTCACCCTTATGTAACAGATAACCCCATGTCCTGTCTTTCCGTTTTTCCTTTCGACCTCTTGTATATAGCTGGGATCTATTTGCATTGCTATATTTCTATATTTTATTTTTACTTGTACATACACTTTTACATAAAAATGAATTTCCTTCAGGATAAATAAATTATCTACCTGTCTATTTATCATATAATTTTTGCCTTACTTGACACCAGTCTCTTGCTATATTTGCTACTTATTTAGAATTTATTATTACCATTTCTATCTATTTATTGTTGCTCTTTGTCATCATATTATATTGTGCTGTGTGAGCTACTGTGTCCAAAATATTTCCCTTGTGGATCAATAAAGTTAGTCTAAGTCCAAGTCTAGCTTTATTTCTAATGATTTTATTTTCAGGACATATATTTATATACATTTATTTGGTAGGCCAACATATTGAAATCTACATTCACCAATGTATTTGAAGCTGGTAAAGGAACTGTATGTAGCCTGTGCTCTTACTGTTTTAAAAAAGAACCAGTGCCAATACTTTAAAATGCAGACAGAGGACACATACAATGTTTTCTCATTCTCAGTATATATATATATATATATATATATATATATATATATATATATATATATATATATATATATATATATATATATATATATATATATATATATATATATATATATATATATATATATATATATATATATTCCAGGCCATATCTCACTTGAAAGCTCAGAACCTCCAGAATTCGCTCAGAGTTATAGGTAGTGAGGATTCAGATCAGACAGAGTCCTTTTACGTAGACCTGTCATGATAATAACTATATCGAGTTATTGTTCAATAGTTGTTAGATGGAACAATCTTTTTTGGGGGTCAATATTTATTATGGGGTCTTTTTCTTTGTATTAGTGGGGAATTTTTTGTTATTTTCCCATTTAATGATTGGATTTGAACTGAAGAGGGCTGAATAAATTTGCTTCTATGACTCATTATAGATACAAACTAACGGCTGAAGTGTTTCATTCATTTATTAGAGATCATGTTGTTGTTGTTTTTTACCCATATTGTACAGTTAGAATAGTTTTAGACTTAGACTTAGACAAACTTTATTGATCCAAAAGGGAAATTATTTGGACACAGTAACTCACACATCACAATATAATTTAATAAGAGAAAAAAACTGTATATTAATGGAATTTTTTGGATAATTCTTCTTTAGTGTTGTTAGTTACAATAGTTTCAATATTATCATTAATAGTATTAATACTTTAAGGTTTTAACCAACTGGATTTCAACATTGAAACGTTGAAAGACTCATGTGAGACTCATTCTGCTTTCTTATTCTTGACACACCAAATTATGACAAATAACAAAATAACAAAACATAATATTTTTGTAGCTCATTTTGTAATCAAGAATAAATCAGCATTTCCATCGTTATTAGTAAAATCTATATTTGATTTGAACATGTTTATCTGGTATCTGGGGACGTAGACAGGTCAGGTTTAAGACTTCCCGTATCATCTGGGGACCCTCTGAAACCGTTTGGAGGTTCTCAGGGTCGAGAACCGCTGTATTAGAGGGGAATTAATGTTATACTGTGGAACATTTCAGTCAAAGCAATAACATCTCCATGCAGTCAAGCAAATGGCAGACAGAAAAGTTCCAGTTCCAGTTTAAGAGTGTGCTAAACCACAAGCTGCAGGTTTTGGTATTGTCAATATCATACTTTATATATATATAAAGCACAACCACTTGCTACTTAAAAACAGTATCCTATGTGAGCGCTACGGGGCCATATTTCTTATTCATGACTTCCTGTTATTCTTTCAGATGTATCCGAAAACTCAATCTCCTCGCGTATACGTGCTGTATTTTGAACAGTGGATAACACTAGTGAATGCAGGTGTGAAAGCCCCCTCAGCTGGGAATCTGTGCTTGTACACTGTCAGCAGTAGCCAACCAACAAGCCCCTAACAGCAGCTGTGAGCCTGCTCTTCGCACACCTGGCTTCACTCTTAAGCCCAAACACATGTAGTGAATTCACCAGCAGTCTGCCCCCATCCTCCTTAGTCTACGAGCAATGTGGCAGCCTCGTGTTATACAGAAGATTAGGAAGAACTGGGCCACAGCGGTTCTGTATATCGGATTCTGTTCAGGCTATTACTGTTGTCTGTCTCCGAGGTTGTTTCCTGGCAATTCACTTTATGTTTTTGTTCTTGTCAGTGACCTATAAAAACACACAAGACAGACAATAACATGGGAAGACAGTCTAACAGGAAAGTTTGGGCTAATGGGATCTCTGGCAGCACTCCGGAACTTGTAACTTTGAGAGTTTACGCAAAGCGAAGATAAAATGTAAGACGTTAAAGAGCCCATATTACGCTACTTTCTGATCTATGTTATAATGTTGTTTCTTCATCAAAATATAGCTGGAGTTGTGTTTTGTTTCATTCACATGTTTAACAAATCCTGTCATGTTTTTAAACTTCATACACATTCACTAGAATCATTTGGATAATTTCAGAAAACTACCGCTGGAACAGAGTATTTTGAGCTTCTGAGATGTTTTCAGTATTTGTATTTAGTATGACTTTGGTCTTGGTTCATGTATTGCTGTGCACTGCCCCTGTACAAATAAAAGCATACCATACCACATGTCACACTACGTTTTTCAAGTCAGTCTCTTCATCCAAATGCACTTAATGTTAAGCATAAGTAGAGCTGAGCTGAGAGTTAATGCAACCGAACGTATGCTAAGTGAGTGTGAGTGATGTTCCTTTAGCGGCAGGTGGAGGGCAGCAGTGAGCGTCTCTGTGGGGCTGTCACTGTGGCAGACCGCTGGGCAGACATTTGCTCCTGCCACCGGCCATTTGGCACACAGCGGGGCATGAATGTGAACATACAGAGGGTTGGAAGGGGCAAAAGACCAGACAGAACACTCACTTTACAAAGGGTTTTACACTAATGGACAGTGTGACTGAGTAATATGTGCGGAACAATGACTTAAAATGGGAGAGTAATGTGGCTTATAAAACTTTTTCTCCCACTCATATACTGTATTCTTACTTGAACATTTAAGGGCTTATATCATGTTATTTTCAGATCTATGTTATAATGTTTCCTCAGCAAAAAAAATTAGTGCTGTCAAAAATATCGCGCTATTAACGAGTTAACGCAACGCTGTTCATTTTTTTATCGCGAGATTAACGTTCTTTGTGATCTAGTGAACTATTATTTTCATAAACTGTGGCCACTGCTGTAAACACGGCTGTAAACAGGAAGGAAAACAATTTGTACGAAACTGAGAAGACCGGGTTGGAGGAACAAAGTCCGCTCCAAAACATACGGCGAATCCGCGTCCACCTTCGACAAGGACCGCAGACAGCGACAGAAGCCCCTCAGCCTCTCCCCCCGGCCGCCCCCACTACCCCACGCCACCACCACATCCACAAACCCACGGAGGAGCCACACATCGGTCCCACCACTCAATAGACACCCCATGTCGCTGGACCCACCCTCTCCGCCAACAGCGCCAGCTCTGCAGTGTGACATGCAAACAAACAGCGCTGTGCGACGCGCCACCGGCCACGGCCCAGCCGCGCAGGTGTGATTGTAAACTGGGAAGTACCTGGAGGAGTAAAGAAAAGAGTGAGGGGAGGGGAAGGGGTGTCTGGACATACAAGGAACAGAGTGATTGGTCTATCCACACTTCAGTCTCCGTCCCCGCAGCCAGGTGTTTGTAATGGGACATGCTTGGTTTAAAAAAGGTCAGTCATATGTGATGCTACGCAGTGCCTGAAATTGCGGCAGCATACACTGTTTTTGAACACAAAGCTGCAAATACAGTACCTAGTTTTCCAAAAAGACTAGAATCTGATGTAAAGTTTAGTTCTACATAAGCTTAAGTAAAGGAAAAGTATCTTTATCAGTACCAGAACTGAGAAAGTTGGACGGTTCATCCAGATCAACTTATTACTATTGAGTGAAACAATTTTACAAGAATACAAAGTATTTTGTCTCCTATTTCCCCTGTCCTCGTCCTTTTCCTCATCCTTCCTGCCTGGGAGCCCTAGTGTTTGCTCACCATGTTCTTCTACCCAATCAGAGGCCTCTCCTGACCCACATCTTATCTCTGATTGATGCCTGACGGGCCCCTGCCGCCAAGCCACTTCCTCAACTTTTCCATTAACCTTGTTCTTGCAGAGTTCAGAATATATGTTTGTGGGTGTGTATGAACCGAGAAATCTGACAAGGAGCCTATAGGGTTTTCCGAAGAGTTTTACAATGACACAGTCTAGAGGTAGGTCGATTTGACTGTTATTCTCTGCATTACAAAGGACAAGATGGGCTCTCTGATGTAATTGTACAGAATAAAAGCCAAACAGCGGGGGGGGGGGGAAGACTGAATGAAAAGCATAGGGTGAACAGTTGAATATATAAGTAGATTAAGGCGGGCATATTATTCACTTTTACAGCTATTCATGATTTCCGTGGCATCCCAGCTCGCTACGCCCGCTGTGCAATATAGTGGGTGCAATGTCACGCCTGTGGCCCGGGGTGCGTTTGAGCTGACTCACCCTCACAGCCCTGGGAGTGTGTCTCTCATGCAGAAAAATACCCAGTACACTTTGTTAGCTGCTAAACATTAAGGAAAAGCACGCCTATCCAGAGGGTCCATCTTATAAAATAATCCGCCTTTCAGATGCCATTAGAGCGTGGAGATGCTGACAGCAGCTAGTTTGATTTTTATAGCGTCATGTTCTATTTATCCTGCTCACAGTTCATTACGGTTTGTAGAAAGGTTTGCATAGAATCAGGTCCCGATACACATTAAAATTAAATGCTCCATTCAGCAGTTAAATCGCAACTTCCACCGCCCCGAGAGCTAAAGTTCTAGCGCGTCGGCTGTAATGTCAACGTACAGTCGTAATGTAACTTTAATGCATTATGAAGTGCTTGCACAATATATAAGGAAGTGATCTATTATCACATTTGAATTTGAAGCGATTCAGTGTTTTATGGGTATTAAAGAGCTTTAATGTTGTTTCCTCATCACAAATATACCTGGATTTGTTTGTGTTTATAACTATTATTCTGTTATTACAAGGGCTGTAGGCCTTTAGGAGTTTAGTCAATGAATTGCTTTAGATGAATCGGTTTTAGTAGTTTAGTCGGTGAATCAGTTTAGATGAAGTGGTTTTAGTAGTTTAGTCGATGAAGCGGTTTAGAAGAATCGGTTTTAGTAGTTTAGTCAATGAATCGGTTGATGATGTCTTAGTTGACCAAAATTTGTTTGGTCAACTAAGGATTTATATGGAACAAGAACAGAAAAAAGAAGTTGGTATGTGAGTTAGCTGAGAATTTGGTATTTGTAGGCATTTATATCTAAAAAGGCGGATTTTTTTGCTTCTGTGCAGCTGTAGTTTTGTGAGTGCAGATTGGGTCAGATACATACAGTAGATCCCCTTTTTGAGTCAACCAAGGATTTCTTGGAAGGAGTTCTTTTCTCATACAGAAAACACTCTGTTCCACCTTGTAATGTCATGTGGTAATACAGGAAGTGCTGTATTGTGTTTTTAAAATCTGTACATCTTCACTAGAATCATTTGGATAATTTAAGCCCATCTCAACTGAAATAAAGGTAAAAGGTAGCTGTTAACTTGAAAAATATCACTGCATGACATCACAAGGAGGAATAGAGCATTTTGAGCTTTGGAGATATACAGAATTAACAGGATTGATCAAACATAAGTGAGTGAAACAAACCACAACAGTCAATTTTGCGTAATACAGAACCTTTAAGGGCGCTCAACCTGATTTTTACTGTCCTAAAAATTCACACCACATTCATAGACAAGATGGATGAACTGACGCTCTACCAACGGAGCCACTGCCGCCCCGCTGCCATTGTAACTTGAAAGTAGCATGAGAAAAAGTAGCATAGAAATTAAGTAAAGTGGTTACACAATACATGGGCAAGTACTCTATAATCACATTTGAATTTAGTCCAGATAAGCAGAACAGATTCAGTGTTCTATAGGTATTATATAGGAGTGTGGAGCCTGAGTGATTGTATACTGTACTGTACAATTCTATATGCTTTTCTTTTGTTTTTTGACCTAAATTTTTCCACGGGGAGATGAAAAACAAAACCTGAACCTATTAAATGCGCTCCACCTGTTTTTTACTGTCCTAAAAATGTGCTCAACTAACATGCTAACTGCAGATGATAAGACTTGCACCAAAACAACAAAAATCCAGTAGAGTCACTGAGTTTTTACAAAGGAAAAGCTATAATTTCAAATACATTTAAATTTGAATCAAAAAGCCAAAACAGAGACAACATATTTTGATATAATAGCACTCGAAAGTGAAGGTTAAGACATAACTATTTCAATGTGCAGTTAGACAGATCCAAACATCTGAGAAAGACATCAGCCCTTTTGACGTGGAAGCTATGCAAGAACAGCCACTTTACTGAAAAATGAAATGCTTCTGTTGATTAAGCTACAGTATGTGATGATCCTTGAAAGATGAAGGTTAATGACAGGAAAAAAAAAAAAAAAAAAAAACTGCAAAAATGAATGAGGAGTTCTGCACAAAAAATGTTAAGGTCTACATAACCAACTATTTAATTTGTGGAAATATTAATCATTTTTTTGATGTTACAATGTTGTTCCCTCATCAAAAAATACCTGGAGTTGTGTTTTGGTTCATTCACACATGTATAACACACAAACCCTGCATATCTTTTCATCAGGAAGTGCTCCACTGTGTTTTTAAACTCCATGCACCTTCTCTAGAATCATTTGGATCATTTCAGCCCTGGAATTGCCAATCTATACTAAACAAAAGGTAAAAGGCAGGTGTTAACTTGGACCATTTGAAAACTATCGCTTCACGACATCACAAGGTGGAAGAGAGCATTTTGAGCTTTGGGGATGTAGACAGGCTAATAATCCAGGGTAATTCAAACGTGTGAATGAAACAAAACACAACTCCAGGTATATTTTTGAGGAGGTAACAACATTCTAACATGGCTAAAAGCTCACAGGAGTCAGTGTTGCATCATAAAGGACCTTTACCTTTACCTTTACCATTACCACCCTCTAACGCAAAAAGAATTTCATTTAAGCCTAAAGCACGCGCAGCTAAGATAATATTCTTCTCCGCACGTGTTCCATATGTTAGTAAAAATAATTCACAGAGCGGGGGAGGCGGTGGGGGGGCCGACCCATCACGCCTAACAGCATGTGAAGGCTCAGCACGCCCATGTGGCTCTCCTGCCTCAGACCAAAACACTCAGTGATGCAGAGGCAGTAAGACAGCTGCTGCACCCGCGCACACACACACACACACACACACACACACACACACATCACACGCATGTTCTCCAAGTCACAGCGGTAAACTACCACTCTTCTTTTATAGTCAGGCCCCTAACTGTGACCGGGAAAGTGTGGCTAAAGGGAAGATACAACTCCAGCTCTGCGTGAAGTTGTATGTGAAATGTAGACAATGAAAACTGAAAGGCATTTTGAGCTTTGGAGATGTAGATTGACTAATAATGCAGGGTTACTCAAATGTGTGAATGAAACAAAACACGACTCCAGGTATGTTTTCGATGGGGTAACAGCATTCTAATATGGGTTAAAGCTCACAAGAGTCAGTTTTGTCTCTCTTTAAGTTTAAAATTATGCAGTAGAGAGACTGACTGATTCTCTGACATCACACGCATGTTCTCCGGATCACAGCGCTAAACTACCACTCTTCTGTTATAGTCAGGCCCCTAACTGTGACTGGAAAAGTTTGGCTAAAGGGAAAATACAACTCCAGCTCTGCAAGAAGATGTGTGAAATGTAGACAATGAAAACTGAAAGGCAAAGAACAATTATAGGAGTCCACAATGAAGACCAAGAGAGTGAATTAACTTAAATGGCCCGTATCACGCTATTTTCTGATTTATGTTATTATGTTGTTTCCTCATAAAATACACACCTGGAGTTGTGTTTTGTTTCATTCACTCTTGTTTAACGCACAAATCCTGCATATTTAGGCTGAGTTCTTCTCTCAAACAGAAAACACCCTGTTCTACCTTGTGACGTCATGTGGTAATACAGGAATACAGGAAGTGCTCCACTGTGTTTTTAAACTCGCTAGAATGATTTGGTTAATTTCAGCCCTGAAATTGTCATTCTTTACAAAACAAAAGGTAAAAGGTAGTGGTTACCCTGAAAACTACAGCTTCATGACATCACAAGGTGGAACAGAGCATTTTGAGCTTTGGGGATGTAGATAGAGTAATAATAAAGGGTTACTCAAACATTTGGGAAATTAACAAAACACAACACCAGGTACGTTTTTGAGGAGGTAACAACATTCAAACGTAACTGAAAGCTCACAATAGTCAATTCTGAGTAATATAGGACCTTCAAACTCCACCATGTAACTTTTTAGCTAAACAATAGATCAAAATAAATAGCTTATTTATTTAAGTTTATTTCATTTTAGATGATTTAATGTATTGTAAAAGCAGGGTTGGAAAGTAACTGAATACATGTACTGAAAATACTAATTTTCAGTATCTGTATTCTGGTACAGTTACTTTTTCATTTGGTGGTAATCAGAATACAGTTACTTTCCTAAATTAAAAGGAATACATGGTGGAACTTGATCATGCAATTTTGGCTTTGAAATGCACACAAAAAAAAAGAAACACACATCTTCCAGTGTGTGCATGTTTGATTTTTCATCTCTAATTAGACGCAAATTAATGTATGCAGATTACATTTGTTTGTAATGTCATGTTTTTACACTATAATATAATGCAACTCAGTGTAAAAGTACCCCAAGTATTCAGAATACAGTATTTTGATTAGACCATGTATCAGAATACTGTCTAAAATTCATTTTAATTGGGGTACTCAGTATTCTGTAACTAAATACATTTTCAAATATTCTTCCCATCACAGTGTAAAACTGACAAAAAATATGTTTCCTTATTGTGTGCAGGCTTGCATCTCGACAAACCTGACTCGTACTCTTGGCTCTTGACTCTTGGCCTCCACCTGCTTGTCTCCATGGAAATTTCTATGGCTAGAATATTCCAAAGTATGGCATAAAACCTATTTATTTCCATGGGGAATAGTCCAAATAATGGTTTTCCATGTAATCATGCAGAAAGTTGCATGGTGTTGCTTTAATCTGTGCCATAGTCTAAGATTTATTTTATTCTTACAATTATTTTCCTCTCAGTCACTCCCTCAGACCAAATTTAGAGGCAAGATGGATGAAATTACACTCCACCAACTGAGCCACTGTTGGTGGAGTGTTGCAATAATTGTCATAATTATGACATAATTTGTCATAATTATGTCATAATTATTGTCATAATGTATAACTTAAAATAATAAATTGTGATCTCTGATAATTGTAAAGAAGCACGAGAAAAAGTACTGTAGAAATGAAGGAGAAAGGTTGGAAAAGCAAAACCGAACAGGCCAGTAGAGCGTGGAGCCACAGATGGAATACACAATGAGGGGTCTTCAGGCTGTGTGGCCATTTGACCCTGGCAGCTTAACACTTAGCATCAGCTACATGAATAAACAAAGCGCCCTAATTTCCCTTGGCTCCAGCCATGTTAGGAGTGTGAGGATTTGCTGTGTTTTTGTCATACACAAAATTCAATCTGCTAAGCTTTACAAACCACTGATAACATCTCAAAGGTCAAAGGTAATTTTATATATACTCTTCTCTGAGGTGAGAGGAGGTGCACTAAATATAGACAGGAGAGGCAGGATAAATGTATTTTGATCAATACAGAACCTGGAGATAGAGAACACAACACAGTACTGAACAGTCTGGGGCTAGGGTGTACTTCTGTAAGTTTGAGTCTGTTAAACAGCTTTTAAACTTGATAAATATGGTAAGGTCTGGGTTTGGGAAAATTAAAAAGTACAAAACAGATATTATGGGATCCAAAATACAGTGAAAACGTAATTATAACTAAAACAGGCCATACCAAAAGATCTGTATGAGGTGAGAAAGCCAATTAGTTACAAGAGGAGGTAAGTACAATTAATAATAGGATACATTTTTACAGTGGAAAAATTACCATTAAAAATCTAAAAACACCACAAATAATGTCATAATTAAAGGGTTAGGAGTTGGGGTATTTATTAAGTAGTTACAAAGCCCGAGTCTTTCTCAATAACCTAACTGAACCTATTTGTTCATTCAGAAGTTAGTGGCCTGACACTATCTCATCTTCAGTCTTAGTAACAATGTGTCTGTCAATAGCTTAGTTTTACCTGAGAAAATGCTGTGTAAAATGAATTATATTTTACATTTTTGTTTTTTTCTTATGTTTTTTTCTTATTTAGATTTATCTTGACAAGAATAAAGTATAGGTAAGGGTCTTTATAGAAGACCTGTCTGCTATATAGTTAGAATCTATGACACTTGTGGAGCGGTGTTATAATTACACATTTTAAATTGCAATACAAATTAATAAAAGAAACAAATCCGCTGAATTCCATGTTAGAAAAGTGCGGTGCCAATGGGAGCTGCCGTCGCTATAAATGTCATCACAGCAAAGAGCCGCGTCTCTAAACGCTCCTAAATCGCATTGGCATTTCCGGTTAAACGGGGAACCCATTCATGTCAATGGAGAATTTGGGACAAGTTTTGCATCTTAAACATGACAAAGTCGGTTCATTTGTGTAAAATGTTCAATTTTCACGTGCACCAAAAAGTCAACACTGCACCGATTCTCTGGGGGGCTTTAAAACGGCTTT
Source organism: Taenioides sp. WSHXM2023 (assembly GCA_029959045.1). NCBI lineage: Eukaryota > Metazoa > Chordata > Actinopteri > Gobiiformes > Gobiidae > Taenioides > Taenioides sp. WSHXM2023. The sequence continues at coordinate 23,897,078 of CM057091.1, read as the reverse complement.
GTGGTCTGTATTGAACTTATTTGTTGTCAAGAAGACAAAATAACACAATCCGAATGACGATGGCGGCGCCCACGGCAATTTCTGGAATAAGGTGGATAGATAGTTCACAGAAGTATGGGATAGCTACACATCACACTGGCTGTGTAGATTTTTTATTTTTTTTTCATTTATACCAAAATGACTGCGCAACACTGCCAAATCCTAAGCATATCACATAGATTAAGAAAATAAAATTTAAAAATAAAGTTAGCACAGAGCAGTGGGCATATGCTGGTGGGAAAACGGGAGTTGATCGTCAAAATAAACTATTAAAGATTTCTCAAACATGCACGAATCATTCCAAATACAACTTCATGAGGGTAAATGAAAAGAGGAAACAACTATAACTCAGTTAAAGCTCTGAAAAGTCGTAATAGGTCTGCTTTAAGGTGTAGTTTTTAGAAAGTTTTCCCAAATCTTCTAGGAGAAAAACAAATGATATTTTCTGTAACTTCTAACTTCTTCTCCAAGACTAAAACTCGTCACTTACTCCCATATGTTGCGTCAAACTAAAAGAGATTTCCTCTTTTGTGGCTGGATGTGCCGGGGCTGCTGCTATCAGAAGTCAGACTCACAACGAGCTGTCAAACCAGCTCCAAATCCACTTTCTACAAGGCGTTATCAAGATGAAAAACCCAAGCGACAAAATACCATGCAACATTCGGTGACGCATCAAAAAAAGGTTTTGATGGCAAGTTGAAAATGTAATATTATTATTCCCCCACCAAAACCAAACATGGTGGAGACCCCGATTTGAATTTGTTGTTTACACAGCGTGCTTTTCTTTTAGAATGGCAAATACCTATTTTTATGTTGTTTTTGATGTGCTGGGTGTGGTAATTTTACTGTTGAAAATGTCTCCTCTCCACAGAATCTTATCAAGCTACGTATTATTTGCTTTGATTTGAAACCTTGACTTCTGCATCTCTTATTTTTGCATGGATGTGTTTAGAAATGTCTTTTGTTTAATGATAATGAACAACAATCCTTAAAGGGCCTATATTATGCCATTTTCTGATCTATGTTATATGGCTATGTAGTAGTAGTAGTAGTAGTTAGTAACTGTTGTAGAAGTTGATAATTACTCTATCCTATAAGCTTGACATGTATAAGGTGCAATGTAGTTTCTTTTGTGAACAAATTATACGGAATAATACTTATGATTCTAGGGCTGCAACTAATAATGTTGTTCTGCACTCTTTCCTTTTAAAGTTATTTTATTATGATCATGGTAACACTTTAGTTTAAGGACCACATATGAATACTTGGCTAACAGCAAAATGCATAAGTAAATAAGAGCTTAATTACATCTTTTTTTAGTATTTATAAAGTATTTTCAATGTATTTTTGTCTAAACTGTATTACGCCATTAACTATTTTCTTCCCATTAAAGTAGTGGGGATTGTTTCTGTACATACACTGAAATCTTAATAAGCGTTAATAAGTAAATAAATATAAATTAACAGCTAAATAACAGCTAATTAGCATATCGATTACTACTTAGTTAGCGATTAATATGTGGTCCCTAAACTAAAGTTTCAACATGATTATTTATTATGTATTGTTATTTTAGTGTCTTTGAAGTACTTTGAGTTACTTTATGTATGAATTGTGGTTTACAAATAAACTTGAGTTGCCTATTTTGATAATAATGAATCTAGCCAATTATCGTTTCGATTAATCGATTAGTTGTTAGGATCATGACCTCTGTGAATATGAGATCTTTTGCAACGTGTCCCAGATGAAGCTTTCGTGATGTTGCTTGACATCCTGATGGAGCACATGTGCAGAGAAGACCAGATAACGATTATTTGATTACTAAAATAGTGGATGAGTATTTCAATTTCATTTAGCTGTGATTAATCGATTAAAGTTGTTCCATGTAACTTTTCTGGTGAAGGTTTGTATTCGCCATCATCTTGCTATTGCTTTGCCTAGAACGTTTCACAGCATAGATTTAAGCTAATTTAACTCCATGGCATCAAGCAAATGAAGCCATCAGGCCAAATTACAGGTAAGGTCAACAACTCACCCTTATGTAACAGATAATACTCCCTACAACTGTACAACAACTTAATCTCAAGTAACGGATAACCTTATGCCCTGTTAATCAGCATATTATTTGCACTGTCGTTCTTGTCTCTTGTTTATAGCTGTGATTTTATAGTTTATTTTATAGTTTATTACTTATTTTTCCATTTTATTTTGACTTGTACATATACATCTACACCATCTATTGTTGTTACTCTCTGTTATTATATTATATTGTGATAAGTGAGCTACTGTATCCAAATAATTTCCTTTGTGGATCAATAAAGTTTGTCTAAGTCTAAGTCTAAGGTCGGTGAAGAGGTGACCCCGCTTGATATATCCTAGCAAAGCAATAACACCTCCATGGAGACTAGCCGGTTTTTCCAGAAAAAGTACATACTGCACCTTTAACATGTTTCAGCCATAGACTGTTTATATAAATGGACACAGCTAACGCACTAGCCACCACGTTCCAAATAGGAGTTAGCATGGGTGCTCTTCCGGCTCCGACTCTGGCTCCAATTCAATTTGTAATGGAAAAAAATAAATAAATAAATAAAAATTGCCGCTTTCTTCATAACTGCTGCTATTAGCCTCCTCATTTTGGTTTTTGTATTAACCCGCTCTACACGATCCCAGGACTTTTATTTCACTGTTGTCCTTAAATCAATTCTTATTCCTAACATGGAACTTGTTGGCTACAAATTCACCCATAACTACTAGCCGCAGTGAGCTTCATTTGACTGGAGCCGAACGCTATAAGTGACGACACTTGGTCCACTTCTTTATACAGTCTATGGTTTCAGCCCAGCACGATTCATGGAAAAATAAAAAAAAACGAGGCCGAAATCAATGCGTGATGCGAGTAAACTTCCATGTGGGGGAATAAGTGGTCAGACATTACAGCAGACATGGGCCGTGCATAGGGCATACCTGATTGGAGTATCTCATGCTGACGTTGCGCTGATCCTGCCGCGGCACATAGCGGTGAATGGGGTCAATATCTTTCGGGCTAATTAGCTCGTCCACTGCAATGCACACAGAAGGCCCACGCACACACGGTCAGATATAGAACAGAGGAGAGATGGACACTGACACCAAAGAACACCCACAACAATGACATGGCTAACAGCGTATAAAGGAAATCAATGCTTTATCATTAGCCTGCATTAGCGCAGGACAATAATATAATTGCCCACACATTACAGCTATGTTTAATGTGAAGAAAGAAAGATTAGGAGTTTAAAATGCATTATGATACCAGATATAAATTACATTCTATGGCAGATTTATTAAGCCTGCAGTTTCAAAGATCTGATTTGCATTTTAATAAGCTATAAGATTAGTACTGTGAGAATAAAGAGGCCATATACCCAGCAGTTTGGCAATGTTGAACAGCGCTTGACCCCAGAGAAAAACCTTTCCATCACGTCCACAGTTGCTAGGGAAACGCTTCTGGCTGCCATGTTTGTTTTGTTCCGCCTCCACAAAGTCCGCTGGGACGTAGTAGTATTTGGGGATGATGGCGTGACCTAGGATGAGGAAAATAATAATAATAATAATAATAATAATGAGAGATATAGTGCAGTACAATCCTGATCTGCTTTTAGCTAATTACTTCCATAAAATGAGGTCCTATATTGCGCAAAATTTACTCTTTGGACCTTTAAGCCATGTTTACAATGCTGTTACCTCATCAAAAACATAATGAAGTCGTTTTGTTTCATTCACACATGTTTGAATAGTCCTTTATTATTAGTCTGTCTACATTTCCAAAGCTCAAAATGTTCTGTTTCACCTTGTGATGTCATAAAGCGGTAGTTTTCAAGCCAACAGCTACCTTTTGCCTTTTGTTCAGTAGAGATTGGCAATTCCAGAGTTGAAATTATCCGAATAATTGTAGTAAAGGTGTATGGAGTTTAAAAACACAGTGGAGCACTTCCTGTATTACCACATGACATAAACGACACAAAGTTGAACAGTGTTGTGTTTTCTATTTAAGAACTCAGCCTAAATATGGAGTATTTGCGGGGTAAAATATGCAAATAAAATAAAACGCAACTTTAGGTATGTTTTTGATGAGGAAACAACATTAAAGCATAGATCAGAAAATAGCAGAATATGAACACTTTAAAATCTATTTTGTTTGAACAAAGCCAGGCTCAGATAGAATAAGAAATGTGCATAATTACCATCAATGTGAGAAATTATAAGTTCAGCTATATATTGCTAGTGATCACAGGAGGACTGAAAAATGCCTTGTAACCTGGTTTATAACTGCACCCCCATCACAGTTTATGGCTTCAACTTACTTTTCTAATCTCATTTACATTGAGTTACACATTCTGTACAGCTCAAGTAAGGGATACATCTCTCATACATTAATTTACACATTATAAACATTAAAAATCTATGTAGTATTGTATTGTAAGTGTTGTATGTGTACATGTCTTCCCACAGTTTGCAATCTCATTTTACCATTTTAGTATTTTTTACTTGCAAAAACTGTGAATAGACAACAGAACTACCACCAGCTTGGAAGTTGGATTCTTTTCTAGCATTTTTTGCAAAACCTTTATGTATTTGAGCAAAATTTGTCTTTCCCTTGTTGTTGTAACATTACAAAGTGAAACTCCAGTCTGTCCTTTGAAAGCTGTGAAAAAAGTTTATAAACTTATCACAGGGAATAATTAGGTTGATAACTGATAAGGTAAGTAAGGAATAACTTTATGTGTATTCTAAATATTGGTCTGTGATGGAGATTTAAAGCCAGTGAGCTAAAAAGTGCAAATATCGGCCCGATATACTGGCTTATTGTCCTTTTTAAGACTGTAAAAATCAAGAAACAGCACCTTTTACTAACAACAAACAAGGCAATTAACCCCACTGAAACGCGTTCTAACAAAGTGTCTCCCCTCATGTGTAATACTTCACAGTTTGTTCCTCCACGCGTACACAGTGGATGTAGTATTCCACGCAAGCGAAAAATACTTAAAGCCCTCCAATTAACTTTAAGCTGTTTTGTTAATTCACACATATCCAGTACAAAGACGCGGTTGAGACATCTGAGCCAACTTAAATAAGTACATCATTATCCTCTGTTCTCTCCAATTATTCCAGTACTTCCGCATATGGACTCAAAGCTGCTGACATCCCTATCATTTGACTATCTCTCCCCTGCAGGTACAGCGGAACGCCACGCTGAAAAAGGCTGACTTCATTCGGATGTTACGCCTTTGTGAATCTCGGTCACAGCATGAACTTTATGAATATGGATGAGTGTGTTTAATAAGAGAAAAAGTTTGCGGTGCTAAAGAATGACAGAGAGAATAAAAATATATACATAACTTCTACTCCATTGTGTGATCTATAGTATTTCTCACCGTCGTTTGAGTGGAAGATGATAGGTTCAAGCAGCTCCTGGTACTCTTTGACTTGTGCCATGTTGCCTCTGAAGACACCTGCAATACACAAACAAGAAGAAATACTTAAAGGGCTCATATTGCACTATTTTCTGAGCTGTTATAATTTTGCTTCCTTGTCAAAAACCTACCTGGAGTCGTGTTTTGTTTCATTCACACATGTTTAACTCACAAACCCTGCACATTTAGGCGGAGTTCTTCTCTCAAACAGAAAACACTCTGTTCCACCTTGTGATGTCTTGTGGTAATACAGGAAGTGCTCCATTGCGTTTTTAAAGTCACTAGAATCTTCACTAGAATCATATTGATGATTTCAGCCGTGGAATTGCCAGTCTCTACTGAACTAAAGGTAAAGAGTAGCTGGTAACCTGAAAACTATTGTTTCATGACATCACAAGGTGGAACAGAGCATTTTGAGCTTTGGAGATGTAGACAGGCTAATAACAAATGGTTATTCAAACATGTTTGAATGAAACAAAACACAACTGCAGGTATGTTTTTGATGAGGTAACAACATTTTAACATGGCTTAAAGCTCACAAAAGTCAATTTTGCATAACATAAGACCTTTAAACTGCACTAAGGTTGTTGCAAATAAAACTTAAGCATTCATATTTATACAAGTGTAAATACTTAAATACTAAAGTGATGTTAAAGAATAAAAAGTAGTCACAACAACCAAAGTACTTGAAGTGAAGTGCCATCAGTAAACAGTTCTGAGTAATCAAGGTCAGAAATGAACACAACACAAAAAGTGATTAAGCCTATAAAAAAAATGAGTATAAGAAGGATTTTTTGCAACAATATCCATCGTTATCTAATGAACACTGTGTAAAATGTTATTGTGTAATTTGAATTGTAAGCATTTAAAGGAGCTGTACCAGATTTTTACATATAATAAAAGTAAAAACAGTTTTGCTCTTACGATGAAAATGAGACTGATGTGTGTTTTATTGTCCGCGAAGCAGGAACTGAAGTACAGTCTGCTCAGTGAATAATTAGGATGCGTTAGGTATGTGAGGAATAACTCTGGACCACTGGGAAAAGTTTAAAATGAACTAGTTCTGTTTATTACATTTTTTTAGACTTTAGTAAAATCAGGTAGAGCACCTTTAACTGAAAGCATAGCAATTAGTGAGAAGAACTCCACTTCTATGTAATGAATTATGTATGGTATTTTGAGGTGGTAGATTTAGTTAGATGTTGGAGTTAGTTTATTTTTGAACATTTTAAAAGGTAAGAAACATTATATATACTTTCCATACTTGAAAAGACGGATCTATTCATGTACCACTGGGTAAATGGGAGCATGCACTGCCTTGCCTATATATTCTTCCATGGGATTTATATAAAGAATGAGTGAATATTATTTACAGTACAATAACCTTCAACTGCAGAACCTTGTGTGTATGGAAGTCATAGTCCCATTTGATATCTAACCGTTCCCATATGTTCCCTTCGTTGTATTTCTCCCACCTTGCAACCTTTTTCAAAACACCTATAAATCCTTCCAGAAAATGACAAAATGCAATTTCCTGTCAAATGCAACAAGTAGTGTTTCTCCACTTCCCAGATAACACACTGGAGGTGACATTACAGAGGCTGTGGATTCAACAAGACTTACCGTCAATCATCATGTAGATGAAAAATATGGGAAACTCGCACTCGATTCCATCAAAAAGCTGTGAAGAGACAGAGAGAAGAGGAATTACTGCTTTTCTATTACACCAGAGGGGACCAGCTCAAGGACTTTAGAGAAATGGATGGCTGAACTTTTTTTTTTTTTTTTAATTCACAGCAGTGAATACAAAACAGTGAGGCGTATGCACTGCAGTGCTGAAGGCTAGGAGGTACAGAAGGGGGGAGGTCAATAAGCTCAGAATGTCCAAAGTTTTGTTATTGAATGTTTGTTAGGACTACAACAAAGTTACCCACAAATATATAAACAACTTTTCACCTGTGCACCATTTCAAAAATATAAAGTCAAGCATCAACAGTGAAACATTCCTGATATATTTCAAAATGTGCCCAAATATTAGGAACTGTATGTGGCCTGTGCCATTACTGATTTTTAAAAGTACTTACAACACAACTGAATGTGGGTTGCCAGTGCCTTAATCTGCATATCTACTAATTTTCAGTATATATGGACAGGCCATGCCTCATGTGAAGCCTCTAAACTTCCAGAATTCAACCCAAAACCTGCACTATAGGTACAATCCTCTAGCTAAGGTAGTCCTGACTAAGTCCATAGATCAAGATCTGGATCTGGGTCCATGAGCACTACACTGCAGTGCTCACTGCTCCTAAGGAGATGAAAATGGGTCAAATGTTCAGGACAAATATCCCTATGAAGACAAGTAAGTGTATCTTACCTTTCTTTACTCGGTGAGCTGCAGAAGCTGCATTAGCATTGAATAATGATAGCCCACAGGTGCTAGGGTTTGGGTAGTGAAGATTCAGATCTGAGAGTTCTTTTAGGTTGCATTCAGCATTGAAACTAGCAACCAAAATTCATTCTGCTTTCTGATAGGAGTATCTTCTTGAAAACCAAAACACCAAATTATAACATATCCATGTCCAATGTTTTCGTAATTAACAACAAACCGGTATTATAATTATTATCAGTAAAACATATTTGATTTGAACATGTCTCCCTTGTATCTGGGGACACAGTTAATAAGAATGAAATGTAAAATCAATATCTTACATACAGTTCCTTTAAGTAACACTATTGACTACAGTAAACATTCATTACAGCTATCCAAATCATTAGCACGGATCTATACTATTGACTTGAGCTGTGTTTAAACAAGCACAACTTGGCTTCCACACGACGTCGCAAACTCCTTAGATTCTTGAACTGACAAATGAAGCGGCCTTTTCATTGACCTGGAACAAGTGAATAATTACTGGATGATAAACAAGAGCAGGCTCTTAAGCACAACAAACAAAACTATACAACTCTCACTCGTATGCGGTTTTTAATTTTGAATGTGAACAATAACTGTGATTAAGAAGCATGTTCTATAGAAACTGACCCATGTGCAGTTTGGTCAATTGCTCCTGCCATTCACTGACCCCTGCAGTCCGGTACGTGAGCGCGCATCAGTTATGTGGTCACTTTTCCAGCTTTTACCTTTAATTAAACCTTTCCTTCATGTACAAATACCGAGCTGTTGATTGACTACCTGACTGACTGACTGGATAATCAATCTGCACGAGGAGCCTATGTCTTATTGTGAAACTTCTCAGTCGACTGAGCCCGGAGAACGGGGAGGCGGCGCGTGGCAGCGGAGGGAGACAATTTTGCACAACGTGAACTGATGCGATGAGTTGTTGCATTAATCTGTGAATCTTGTTCATCCAGAAATCCTATTACAGATTTCAGTCACTGTTCACACACAGGGCTGTGTCATGTGTCAGGGCAGGCTCCAGCAGTTATGACTCGGCCTGTCTTTAGGTTTTGTAATTAGACTTTTTTTTTAATAGCAAGATACGGTAAACCTCTTTGATACAGCTACAGAAGGAACCAGTGTGTAAACGTGGAGCAAATAAATAATGGACCCAGTACTATAAGTGTCTAGAAAGGCGCTGTATAAATCCAACTCAATATTATAGGTCTTAAAGTGGCTATGTTAGTGCTAAATAGGCTTACACAGCAAAATGGTGCCACTAATAAAAAAGGAAGGGGAAGCTTTTAAGTATTACGCATAGAGCTAGTATTTGAACGCATGCTGTACCTAGAGGTTAAGTACTCTAAATGATCATTTTCTTACACTTTTAAGGCCCTATAAACATTACAAAATAGTTACCCGACAAGCAAGAACCACACACTTTGTCAAAGACTTAACAAAGACGGGTGGGTCTGGAGTCGTATCCTGTCTCCTCGATTTCAGAGGGCGTGATTGACAGGCGGATTAACCAATCAGAGATGCATGCTCCATTCACGTCATAAACAAACATGGCTCAACATAAAAGACTGAGAAACAGCGTGGATTTTCTCAGAATCAACCATTTGAATGTAACAAGGATTCTGCATTTGAGAGACACGTGCTACAAAGCAGCTGTGGATCTCAAGTTCGGTCCGATTCCAGACCATTTCAAGAATGCAGAAGGGTTTGGCTGGTCAGGCAAACAAAATAGGGCACTAAACGATATACAATTCTACAACTACAGTTACCTATTTATTTGGCAAAAGTGATAAAATCTGCCCTCTATGGCCTCGCATGCTGTTCTGAAAGAGATACTATCTGGCAAAACAGTTGGAAGAAGAGGTGGAGTCGAAGGCAAAGTTGGCTCGGGAGGGAGCTAAAGCAGTCATCCCGCACGACCTGTGCTTTCTGGCCTGTCTAGGCAGTAAACAGGCAAGGATCCCCGGTGCTTTGTGCTCCAGCAGCTCCACTGATTGTTAAAACTGTCTATCACACAGGCGGCTGCACCCTCACCGCTAAACAGACAGAGTGCACAGGCATCTGTCCCACCACGGGCTTCTCCTAAACATCCCTGAGCTGCGTGTCCAGGGACCCCCATCCACCCCCATCCATATGTGACCGCTTCTTCAGAAACTGCCCAGAACTCAGTGTTACAGTCACTTGCAAGTCGGCAGAGGCAACAACAAAAAACACACAAAACCTGAGCTACTGTGACATGATAAAGGTACACTATATCCACAGTATGGCATTATACTTATCTACCTCCATGGAGACAAGCAGGTGATGGCAGCGGGCCAATTTACAGATCATATCTATGGAAAGGCGACCCTACTCAAAGTAAGAACGCATGTTTTTTAAGGCACATTTGAGCAATATTTACACCTGTAATTGAATAAATGCAAGTCACTGTGGAACGTTCCAGGCAAGGCAATAACATATTATAATGACATAATGAGATTTCCATGGCGACAGACCACAACAGAAAAGTTACATAGTACACCTTTGGATCTTCTGGATTTGGATCTAACAAAACATTTTGATGTCCTGGTTTAGTCTTTGTTCGTTTTTCACACAACTACTAAACCCAACTGATTATCGCAGTAACAGAGGGCTTTTGGAAATCCAACCATCTTGATATTTATGAGAAAGTGCAATGCATTAATCTGGCACGGTCTCCCCTTACAAGTCGTTTCATTTGCAGTATGTGCTGATGTAGGAGCAAATATATTACACTAAGTAGACAGGAAGGAAATAGCATCAGTGGGATTGTAAGTCTACAATAAGTTATGAAACTGGCATCAATTTATCCTTTAATAAATTGTGCGGGCTGCTGCTTACATGGACAGCTCTGCAAAGAAGTGTCCCTAGAGCTGTCCAAAAAAAAAAAAAAATCAAACTCAAACTCAATTCTAAAGTTTGCATTACAGATACTTATTTCAGCAGGTATTGATACTTTAAAAAACATCAATAATACTAAGTTGGATCTTTCCAGAAACGTTTTAGAAAAGTCTTAATATCAGAATTAGCAACATTATGACTACATTAAAGACCAAATGTGCTTGTGTCTGCTATATAGTTATAATTTATGACATCTGTGGATCATTATGTTATATTTTGTAATATTTAAATCGCAATATTCTTCTAAAACAACTTAATAAAAGAAACATGACCACTGGCTTCCTCAAAATGATTACACGGCGTTGCCAAATCCTACGCGTATCACCGATTAAAAAATAAAATTGGAAGGAAGTACGTTCAGAGGAGTAAATGTATCTGGCACCAGTGAAAATGGGGTTGAGCGTCAAAATGGCGTCTTGAAAATAAACAATGAGGGCTAAGAACTATAACGGCTAAAAGCTTTGAAAAATCGATTTTGCATAATAGGTGCACTTTAAAGAAACTAGTATTATAACGTCTTGAAAATGACATGAGATTGTGAAAAAAGAAAGTTTGTTCGTATCATTGCTGTATCAAAAGTGGTGTCAAACACTAACAGTTTTCCTTAGTATCAACATCAAGTTTGAAATTTTAGTAACATGGCAGGACTAATTGCCGTGAATCTTTCAACTTTTTTGCTTGACACGATAAAATAAAGACAGCTGCAAATGTGTTCGTTAGCTCCGAGTAGGTACCTTAGGTCCATTTGTTTGTAAGGACATCACAGCAGAACAGATCTTTTTCCACAACACTTCTCTTGCCTTAGCTCAACTTTCTTTTCTGACAATTTTGCAAATCTACAACAGCCCTAAGCAATCTCATTTGCTAAAAGGGGGATATTGTTTCGAGCATTATTCAAAGGCACACTGCAGCTGTGCATGCCACAAGCAGCAATCTGTCAAGTCCTGCTAAAGCACATTGAGAACTGCTCCCCATTGGCTACAAAGGCTTTATATAGCACAGGTGTAGGACGCTGCTTTATTGTAGAAATTCTTTAAATGCAATAAGCTTGTATTAGGTAAGACATGGGAATAGATTTTATACATATCAGTTCAATGAGGGAGTATTACACTTCTATTTTGATCGGCATGTTACCTTTTATTGTTTTGGAAATGCTATATGCATGCTCCCCATGCTAAGTCACCCCCCATCCACAGTGCCATCACAGAACAATCAGTGTGCGTTCCCCTAAGAAACTACTGCACATCATATCAGGTTTGGGAAGTTGTATTATGTTATTTTCTATCATGCTCTTGTATGTTTATGAAAAATGGTTGACGAGGTAACAACGTTATAACATACTAGAAAGCAAAAAGTCAACTTTGCGTTATGTTATACCACTTAGTCTTGCTTTCAACTGCAGAAATCCCCTTATTTCAGGTCATATATTGCCTTATAATTGAAAGGAAAAATTGTCCCCATTAAGACGTTGTATTGACACCGATAAAGCTGTAATATTGTGCAAATCTGAATAGCTCAAAAGGTCATCAAAAGTGCGATTTTTCCAACAATCTGTGTTTCATAAAAGACCCTAAAGCCCACTTCTTGTGTGGCTTCCAGCACTTGCTCCCTTAGCTCATTAATGCTGCAGGGTTAGCGCAGAGGCTAAAGCACTGACTTGTATTGCATTAAGCACCCGGTCTTGAACTCACTCACTGTATGTACTCTTCAGTTCAGCTGTGAAGTGCTATTTTGCTAGGTTCACAGGGGATTCAGAGAAAGGCCAATGAATGCATGGTCACACAAATACATCCAATACAAGCAGCTTACTCTTGGAACACACACAAACACTTAACAATGAGGAGTGAAAAGCCAGAGGGATAAATCCTTGTGTTCAAATGAGTATAGGTTGTATTAGTATCTAGTATTTTGGCTGTTGAAGATCTTATATTACACAAAATGGATTCCTGTGAGCTTTAATCTATGCTAAAATGCTGTTACTTCTTCAAAAACGTACCTGGCATTGTGTTTTGTTTCATTCACAAATGTTTGGGTGAAGCTTTATAGATGAAAATGTTCTGTTCCACTTTTTGATGTCATGAAGCGGTAGTTTTCAAGTTAACAGCAAACAGTTCAATAGAGATGAGCAATTCCAGGGCTGAAATGATCCAAATGATTCTACTGAACTTGCATGGAGTTTAAAAACACAGTGAAGCACATCCTGTATTACCACCAAACGTGTGAATGAAACAAAACACAACTCCAGGTATGTTTGTGATAAGGAAACTAAATTATAACACAGATCAGAGCATAGCGTAATATGGAACCTTTAAACCAATTCGTGGTGCCTAAGGTAAGACTTAAACCCATGGGGGACCAGGTCATCTCTGTGTTTTAAGTCTTGTCTTAAGACCTACTTTTACACTGGCTTTTAACACCGCATAAGTTGTGTTGTATCCTCTGTATCTTGTATTTATTTAATTTGTTGCTTTTATTAGTTTTATTGCTCTGATTGATTGTATTAGTTCAATTTGTCTGAAAGGTATTTCTGCTGACTTTTAGATCCACAGTTTTGCTTTTTACATTGCCATTATGTGCAGCACTTTGGAAACTGTCGTGTTTATGAAATGCTCTATACAAATAAAGTGGATGGATTGAAACCCCTAAACTCCGCCCACAACCACATTTCAAACAGAGCTGGTAAACTGGGCAGTGCCTGGAAGACTAAAGGGGAGAGTGGGAGGAGAAAGGGGTGTCACGTAGTACTTGCAATAGCTGTGGCCACTAGAGGCATCACACACTCAGATTTTGGACAGTTTTTGACCAGAAAGCTACAAATTTAATGCAAGTTTGACTGACTAGTAATAACAGACTGTGCTTTTAAAACACATACACAGTTTAGTAGCAAAAAAAAGTTGATTTAGTATTTTAAAGGGCCCATATTACACTGTTTTCTGATCTATGTTATAATGTTGGTTCCTCATCAAAAACCCACCTGGAGTTGTGTTTTGTTTCATTCATTCATGTTTAACACACAAATCCTGGCTATTTAGGCTCTAGTTTTTCTCTCAAACAGAAAACACTCTGTTCCACCTTATGATGTCATGTGGTAAAACAGGAAGTGCTACACTATGTTCATAAACTCCATACACTTTCACTAGAATAAGATGGATGATTTCAGCGCTGGAATTGACAATCTCTAGTGAACTAAAGGTTAAAGGTAGCTGCTGAAAACTACAGGTTCATGACATCACAAGGTGGAACAGAGCATTTTGAACCTTGGAGATGTAGACAGACTAATAATAAAGAATTACTCAAACATGTGTGAATGAAACAAAACACAACTCAAAGCATGTTTTTGGTAAGGCAACAGCGTTATAACATGGCTTAATGCTCACAAGAGTCCATTTTGTGTAATACAGGACCTTTAACCATAATCAGGACTAAAATAATAGATCTGTTTTCTACATTCCTTTATATCCACAATGAAAACTGTAAGCTTTCAAGATACCAACCTTCATCTCAGCAGGTTTGTAGTAGCAGCGGTTCTTGTCCTCGTTGGCAGTGCGGTAGCCGTCTCGGAGGAATCGCTTAAAGCCGTACTTGCCCCGCAGTTTTCGAACTATCTTGTCCAGTGTTTGGCTGTAAAGTGCATCATCGTCTACGGCAAAGGCGGGGTAGCTGATCGTCGAAAGCAGAGCTGCATCTGTGTTCTGGAGAAGAAAAAAATATATAATAATGTTTAATATAAAAAAATATATAATAATGTTTAATTTGAGAATGATAAACAATAAAACAATGCACTTAGAAATATGTTAAAAAAAAAGTATGTGTTCATCATCTTGATGAGTTCATCCTAGAGATCGACTGATATGGGTTTATTCATGGCCAATGTCCATACTGATTGTTTAGAATACAGAGCAACTGATGGCCAGTGAGCTCTGCCGATATTTTTGGGACAATATTTTGACCAGTCTTGATTATTTTCCCCAAATGATGTAATTTTAATTTACTACAAACTCACCCACAGCCCCATTTTTACCACAAATCAATAAGAGAAGTGTGTAGTCACGTTTTTGTGCAGTTATTGGGATGAGACAAGATCTTGTGCCACAAGATCTCGCAAGACAAACTTGCCACAAGATTGTGCAAACATCCTGAAAATGATCTTGTGAGGTTTTCCCCCATGTTTTTACATTTGGATTGGATAAAAATGGAGCCAAGTACTGGCGGGTAACATTTTGGAGACTGCAGTCCCACAAAGCAGTGCTACAGTGACCGCAGAAATATTAAAAAAAAGTAAATCAAAAATGGTGAGGCTAAAATTGAGAACTGGATTGCACAATTTATTAATTATAAAGTAAAAATCTCATCTTGTCTCGTTTTCATAGATCAAGTCTTGTGTCTCGTGTCGTCTTTTGGAAATTACATCTCGTCCCACCCCTAGCAGTTATCTATCTCTAATATAAAGTTATGTCTCCATTTCATGCAATGTGTTTTCAACGACTGTGTTTTTCAGAATGTTAAAGAACCATTTGCTGTGTGCTGGAAAATATTAGTTTAATAATATAGCTTCACAAGATTAAAATGCTGCAAAAGACCTATGACCTAGATCTTGTTGGCCTCCCTTGTTAAACTTGATCTTGAATGGGATATTTATGCACTTCTAGCCAAAGACATGCAAATTCAAACTTTAAAACTGTCCAGTAACCGTCAGCGTATAACAAAACACAAAATAGTCTCTTGAAACTATTTGCTATATGGTAATTATAACATCTAACATTATAGCTTGCCTGCATTAATTTGATTACGTTATTTAATGGGAATTGTAATGGTCTAAACAGTTTAGGTGAATTTAGGATGCAATAATTGGAATATTTTCTGGAATCTGCAGCAGTATTTTGGATCTAATTTTGAGCACCAGTAAAACTGAACTTTAGTGCATTCTCGGCAAGAATGAGATGTTTGCTAATTGTCAGTAACCACAACTACTTGAAGGGCCTATATTACGCTTTTTGCAGATCTATGTTAGTGTTGTTTCCTCATCAAAAACATCTCAAGAGTTTTGTTTTGAGTTTTGAGTTTGAGTTTTGTTTCAAGCTGAGGCTGAGATCTTCTCTCAAACAGAAAACACACAGTTCCACCTTGTGATAAGTGCTCCACTGTGTTTTTAAACTGCATACACCTTCATTAGGATAATTTGGATGCTCTCAGCCCTGGAATTGCCAATCTCTACTGAATTAAAGGTAAAGGTGGCTGTAACTTGAAAACTACCACTACATGACATCACAAGGTGGAACAGAGCATTTTGAGCTTTGGAAATGTAGACACACTACTCAAACTTACTCAAACATATGTAAATGAAACGAAACACAAGTCCAGGCATCATTTTGAGGAGGTGAGAACATTCTAACATGACTAAAAGCTAAACTACAGCTCTAACTTCCTTGTTAATGTCTTCACAGGTTAAAAAAGGATGCGACATCAGCTCGGAGACATATTCACCGGCAGTACTGCACATGTCTATATAGAAGATTGAATTCCAATATTGAACCATAAGAAGGGGAGATATTATATTGATATTTTATGATTATCCTGAACTTTATTAGTTCTCCTGCACTCCTGGTGGGCTTTTAACGTCTATCTCCCATGGCTATAACATCACTCGGTTGGCCTAATTACACTCATTTCCTCTGCGGCTGATGGCTGCTATCCTGCCTGGTGCATTCAGCTCAGAGATGTGATCATTTAAGTGTCTGGCAGTTACACGGAATAAGTTTGCCTCCACTTTGGACTGGTTCACTCCAGCCGCACCGCCCACATATGTGCAGACACCACTTGCTTTTAACATTTCTCATCAAGAACACTGAAAAATCGTTCAAGAGAGTAATAAATAAGGTGGAGAAATTTAAAGGGAGATTTTTTGTGTGCAGCATTTGCATGGTGTATTTCTAAAAGATCGCTTATTGTAATCAGTGGTGGACAAAGTAGTTTTGTTACTTAAGTACAGATACAGAGCTTGAACTTGAAACCTACCACAAACACGGTCAAAATAATCCCTAAAATCATATGAAAAGTACACCTACTGTTCAAAAATTTAGTGGAATAGTGCAGTAAAGTAAAATAAAGTGCAGATACCTAAAATGTTACTTAAGTAAGTACTGAATTTCCTTCCACCAC
Source organism: Taenioides sp. WSHXM2023 (assembly GCA_029959045.1). Taxonomy (NCBI): domain Eukaryota; kingdom Metazoa; phylum Chordata; class Actinopteri; order Gobiiformes; family Gobiidae; genus Taenioides; species Taenioides sp. WSHXM2023. The sequence continues at coordinate 23,880,095 of CM057091.1, read as the reverse complement.
TGACTGTAATTGGTTTTGGTATATTGTGATATAAATAATCCTGAAATACATGTTCAGTGCCAAAGTCAAATGCTGGACATAATTAGCAAACACATTTACAATATATTGCTCGACTAGGTTTCCATGGAGTATTCACTGTGCTTTGGTCACAGTGAATACTCCATGGAAATCATTAAAAAGAGAGAGAGAAAAATGTGGGTTTCAGAATGATGAAAAATTGGGATAGTTGCTACAACAAAAAAACTATTTTAGAAACTATTCTCTCTAACAGAATAGTGAAAATGTCATCTATGTCAGGAAAAGTCAGCCATTTTTATTTTTATTTTTATTGGAAACAGTGCATATTAATTAACATTTAGTTAAATATGCCAGAATTAAACAAGAAGGCTATTTTTTATCTGCAATCCCTTGACAGATGTTAATGTTGGTCTAAAACCAAACTGTCTTTCTTTTCCTCTGTTTGTTGACTCAAAAATAAAAGAACAGAACTCACATGTGAGCGAGACTCCCGGGGTAACAGGGAGCACAGTGTTTGCCGGTTCCTGTTGTGGGCGTCCAAATCCACAAATATTACCGACCACGAGCAGCCCTGCAGAACAAAACACACAAACAAAGGAGGACTAATTATCACCTATATATTACCGCAATTTGAACATCATTGTCATAAAATTGGTATGACTTGAGGGCAATCAACAAGCTTCTTTGCAAAGCCCACTATTAGCAAGACACTTGTTATGCTGTCGACACAGGCTAACAGTTTATTTTGGTATACAGTGTAGGAGGGCTTGACAAGCACAGAATCGAGAGTCACTTGTACAAAACTGAAGTGGCACCAACAATGCTACCCTTCCAGCAGTGGGTGGGCCGACATTTTTCAGCATACTTAACTCAGAAAGTGGTCATAACATTTCTAGCCCTAGTCCACTTTTATCCATCAGCCTTGTCACTCCAACCACCTTCTAAGCACTTTTTAATGCAACTCAAATGTATTATGCATAACCAAAGAATTTTTAAACCAAAAAACAGGTCAGGTTAGTCAGAGGTTTTAGTCAAATCAGCAACCTTTTATCGTACAGTTCAGTGGGTTGTAAGTCACCGGTGTAAGCAGCTGTCAGAGTAGTGGACGTTTCACTTCAACCTTTTCCAATGTTGCATCAGCAGTGGGGAAAAAAGAAAAAAAAAAAAAAAGAAAAACATGAGGGGGAGTAATTTTACCTTGCATTCGTTCAGCATTAGTTGCCTTGAATAAGCTTGAGAAAGAAGAGATGGGTCCCTAAGGTGGTAAATGTCAGCCTCTCCACATTATGCTGTTGCAATGATGTAAAAAGAAATCAAGAAATGTGGAAACGCGTCTTGCCTGCTGTGGGTACTTGAACATGCCCCTGTCGATCAGTACTGAATTATAAAGAGAAGGTCTACAGTGGAGGTCACAAATATAGGAGGAGGATACACTATAGAAGTTGGAATGTACATAGCGTACGTGTACCTGTGCAACGACTAGGCTAGTGTCAGAATAGTCAGACATGATCTTTTAATGGAGATCATAGGAATAGCTCCATATATTCTTAGACTTAGACTTAGATTATTATATTATATTGTGATGTTTGAGCTTGTGGATCAATAAAGTTTGTCTAAGTCTAAGTCTATTCTAAATGGGAACATATAATCATCAGGTTAACATGTACGGGGACAAGTGACGCATCTCTGTCCTGCATCAATATGGCTCATATCATAGCACGATTTGGAACCATGCTGAATGGTTCTCCTCACAATCAGCACCTGTGGCAACTGAAGAAGCTTATGACCTAAGCTTCTTAAAGAAAAGAATCTTGAAAACATGTAACTTGAGTGTAGAGGTGGCCAGTATTGACAAAAAGGGGCACACATTGTTTTTAGAGTACTTGTAACTGTTGTGACATGTACTAACATTTAACAGCACAGTAGTAAGGGTTAAGGTCGGGATTATATTCTTCTTAAAGGTTCTATATTACTCAAAATGGATTCTTGTGAGCTTTAAGCCATGTTATATTGCAGGTACCTTCTCAAAAACATACCTGGAGTTGTGTTTTGTTTCATTCGCACATTCTGAGCAAGCCTAAATCTCTCAAACTCAGAATGCTCTGTCCCACCTTTTGGTAGTTTTTCAAGTTAACCTTTTACCCATTGTTCAGGAGAGATTGTCAATTTCAGGGCTGAAATCATTCAAACAATTCTAGTGAAGGTGTATTGAGCACTTCTAGTACCACATGAAATCGCACGGTGGAACAGAGTGTTTTCAGTTTGAGAGAAAAACTCATCCTAAATACGCAGGGTTTGTGAGCTAAACACATGTGAATGAAAGGTATGTTTGTGATTAGGAAACAACATTATAATAACATAGATCAGAATATAGTGTAATGAGATTGGCACACTGATGGTTAGAGTAAAATAAGTGTAACCCCAACATGAAAATCTCCATATTTTTTATATTTTAATGACAATAATCAGACGATGTTTTGGCAGTCTATCCAAAATGGGCTCAAATATGCTTGTTTTTCAGCCTTTTTAAATCGCTTTTTATTATAGAGATGAAGTTTGATATTTTTAAACATCAATTTTGTTAATAACCTTTTTTTTAATCTTCTACTTCGGTGCATAATACAATTTTACAAAAGATGTTTATAAAAAGTAAACACAATATTTATAGGATCGGATGAGTCCACGCTACTGTATCCCTCCTTCAACTGGGTGTGAATTAGACTTCAAGTCCCTGCAGAGACAGAGGAACCTGTTAGGATTTGATTGTTCAGCCATGTTTACACAGCCCTGTGAATTTAACGACGGGCTTTAAAAGCTCAAGGATTCTTCTGCTTGCAAGATCAATCTAACCAGCCGCGCTAAATCTGTCACAGGGCGAAGCCAAGAGATCATGGATACCAAATCTTGTGTCCACATAATTGATACGGTTTCCATTCAAGCAGCACAAAGACCAATAGGCTCTCACTGCAGACAATGTGAGATGTGATAGCAGGCTAAAGAATACGCCGAATGCTTCAGTAAAGAAGATGTATTGACATATTCTGGTTTAGAAAATTGCAGTGCCCAATATTAGGAGACGATTCCCGACGATTCACGACAAAATGCTGCATGCTATCAGCCCCTCCTATGGATAGCTACAGATCATGCTAGCAACAACATCTCTTTTTTTAAGCCAAAATGGTTATGCAATCCTGCCAACTCTTATATGTATCACCAATTAAGAAAATAAAATTGGAGAACACAGTAAATACAGAGCAGTGGGCGTGTATCAGTGCCAGGGAAAACGGGGTAGATTGGAGTAATGATGTCTTGAATGCAGGAAAATAAAGATTACTCTAAATACAACTTTGAGGAGGTAAAGAGGAAGGTAACAGTAAGGCAACATGGTTAAAAGATCTGAAAAGGCTATTTTTTCTCCTTTAAAGACTTCAGGGAATTTGATGTCGGAAGCAAAATAGCTATCAGAAGAAATATAAAGATTGATAGTGTTCATGAATGAGCCAGTGGTCCTGCCATCTGCAGAAGTTCTCTGATGACTCTGCAGTGGTAGGGTGTATCAGGGATGGACAGGAGCTGGTTGCAAATTTTGTGGAGTGGTACCAGGCAAACCATCTGCTCCTGAACATTGACAAGACCAAGGAACTGGTGACTGACTTCAGGAGAAAGAGGGCACCAGGGGAGCCCATTACCATTCAGGGCCAGGACGTGGAAATAGTGGACTGCTACAAGTACCTTGGCATCCATGTGAACAACAGGCTGGACTGGAGGGACAACTGTAATGCTGTCTACAAGAAGAGCATGAGCAGACTACTTCCTGAGAAAGCTCAGGTCTTTCAATGTGTGCAGCAAGCTACTGGAGATCTTCTACTAGTCTGTGAAGGCCAGCGTCCTGGACTTCGCTGTGGTCTGCTGGGGGAGCGGCACCAGTAAAAGGGACGTTGGGCGAATTGACAAACTGATCCGTAAAGCTGGTCACATGATCGGCTGTGAGCTGGAGACATTTGTCACAGTGAGGGACACGAGGACACTGGACAAACTGCTCTCCATCATGGACACTTCTGCTCACCCCCTGCAACAGACTATAGAGGGACAGATAATACTCCCTACAACTGTACAACAACTCACCCACTGCACCAGACTATAGAGTGTATGCAGTTGACGTCACAGGTTTCCCCTGATCCACTTCCGGCGGTCCAGATCTCCGTAGGCCGCCATAGTAAACACACTGTCCGATTCTAAATTACGCGTCATAAAGTCACAAAATGCCCGAGAAATGTTGTGCCTATCAGTGTTCTCAGACAAGGGACAAAGATAAAAACATTCAGCTGTACAGGATTCCTGCTGAGTCTGATCCTGACCGCAGAAGTAGGTGGATTGCTGCGATTAGACAAGCCCATCATAAAACTGCTGACAAGCCCTGGGAACCAACCAAACACTCCAGGCTTTGTAGCAGACACTTCATATCAGGTGTGGTTTGATTTGATCTTTACAATTTTACTAGTAGGTCAATCACATTGAGTGATTTCACATTTGTAAGCAAGAAGACTTAATTACTATTAATACAGTGTAACTATCAGATGTTGCAGTGTTTTTGTATGTTTTTGCACATAACTATCACTTTTTTGGTCTTTATTCACAAAGTTTTAACATATCATTACCTCCGCCAAGGAGATTATGTTTTCGCCTGCGTCTGTTTGTTTGTTTGTTTGTTTGTTTGTTTGTTTGTTAGCAAGATAACTCAAAAAGTTATGGACGGATCTTGATGAAATTTTCAGGAAATGTTCCCTCTGTAAATCCAACAGATGATTAAATTTTGGTGATGATCCAGAAGAAATCCTGGATTCTGGATCACTTTGAAAATTTCGTTAGCATTGCGTTAAATGGGGCTTGGCGGAGGTCTGCGCTGAGTGCTTTTCTAGTGTATGTTTGTATTATTATATATTTATTTATTATTCATTTAATGGTTAATAATTAGCCATATGAAAACTATAAATTTATACTCCCCGGTGAAGTGTGATGGGAAATTTATTAGATAGTTGTAAATATCTGGCCACTGAAGGTCTGGGACAGAATCTACCGCTGTTAGGGCTGTAAAAAGGACCTGGGGCACACTGTAGGGGTCCGATATGTTCAGATTAGCAAGCTTGTCCTCATATCTTTTCTTTGATTACTATCTAGGTGATTAGTGAAGTCAGTATGAGTAAAAGACGGATTTTTGTTGTCACTAGAGCACTGGCGGTCAGTCATGATTAGACCGTCAATATGGCGGATTGACAACTTCCTGTCACGTGACTGCATACCCTCTATAGAGGGACAGAGGAGATAATACTCCCTACAACTGTACAACAACTCACCCACTGCACCAGACTATAGAGGGACAGAGGTGCTCATTCTCCAACAGGCTCCTACAGCTCCGCTCAAACAGTGAGAGATACAGGACTACATTCAAACTATAATACTCCCTACAACTGTACAACAACTCAGTCTTAAGTAACAGATAATACTCCCTACAACTGTACAACAACTCTTAAGTAACGGATAATCCTATATCCTGCCAATCATCCTATCATTGCTGCACTGTCTTCCTATGACCTCTTGTATATAGCTGAGATTTTATATGTTATCACTCATTTTTCTATTTTATTTTGACTTGTACATATACATTTAGATAATTATGCCTTATTTGACACCTGTCTCTTGCTATCTTTTTTCCTACTTATTTAGAACTTATTATTACCATTTATATTTTTTTATTCTTTGTTTTTATATTATATTGTTCTGTGTGAGCTACTTTCCCTTGTGGATCAATAAAGTCTAAGTCTAAGTCTAAGTCTAAGTCTAAGTCTAAGTCTAAGTGAATGGCTTGTCTTATTCTCGTAAAGGGACAACATGGATCATAAAGCAGACACCTTTTACTAAGTGCTTCTTTCAACAGGGCTGAGGGGATAACAAAATCTATCACCGTGCACCGTTTAAGGCCTCATTTCAGAGATGATCAAAGTAGCTCAGACTTCCAATATACACTCAACGAAACTGCCTCATACAAGCTGGTGAAAAACACTCCAGCGTCAAATGCGTTCTATGGGCTGAGAAAGCTATTCCAGGTGAAGTGAAGGAGAAATAATAAGACAGAAGTTGGTACAAGTGGTGGGATTCATTTTCCAATCCATTAGGAGATGTAATGAATATCCCAGTCTCTCGGAAAGATGGAATAATAGAAAGAAATAAAAAAGAAACTGTAATGCAAGCAGCCGAGATAGAATGTAAAATATTCTGAGACAAACTGTGAATCAAGAACTACCATCAATCACAGTGTGACAAAGCCCAAAGTCAAAAAGAAAGTGTTGAATGAATTGCTAAGTGGTTTTTTAGAGTTTATAGGAGAATTAGCCAGAAATCAATGACAGTATCGTACACTGGTGACACCAAATTGGGCAGTAGTATAGTATACAATTGGGTATACAATTGCTATGTTTGCATATAACAACAAATCCACTTAAAGGCAATATCTTTAAGTACAGCATAACAATCGCAACTGAACCTATATTATAATATGGATGACTGAGCGATTACACCACTATAAGGTCATGGTAATATCAAAGAAAGCACAACAATTTAATGTTGAAAATTACATTACATTGTGCACCTTAAACTATCTTACACCATATATCTATCTATGTTTATGAATTATAGACCAAACCTATAAATACAACACATTTAACATTAATTTAAGAAGCGCAACTGTTGACTAATGTGCAGGGGAACAATACATCCCCGTGGTCTGAATACAATACAAACTAGGCCGTCTATCTGCACAGCGATCACACAAAGGGTGACAAAATTAGACAAGCCGAGAATGTACGAGCATCATGGGACCCCTTTAGAAGTAGGTGAATTATTTAAGTACCTGGTTGCCAAACAAGTTGAATCCATTGATGGCCTCCAGAGCAGCTTTAGCCAGCCCCACGGAGCTGCGGAAAGAAAAATGACACAAAGGACTTCAGTGATTTATTGCGACATAATACGCTTGTTAGATGAAGACGGGAATAGGCTAGTGGGTATCTTTAGACTGTGGAGTATTACTTGAATGGGAAATAGCTTCTTGTCCGTACTGCGTTTCTTGTAAATTGTGGTAGCGTAGATAATGTCGATTTAACCCAAAAAAGGCAAGGGATCCGCAATGGCTACAGCTACTGTGATTGCAGTCTAGACAAGATGAGAATTTTCATGTCATTTCACTTTCCATTTTGAGATGAGCAAGATGTCCCTACTTAGGAAAAAAGGAGGGAGCAGAGAGGGGCTATGCTGACGTATCAGAAATTGTTCAATACCATTAGCAGATAAAAAATTGATTCTTAAATACGGAGGCATGAGCTAATTCAATGGAGGGAGAGCTGCGGGTAGACAGTAGTAGTGGGCAGAACTGTCAGCCGCTCACAGAAAGCAGACGATATACTGTGGAGTGAGGAGACAGGAGGTTAAAAAATAGGAAACAGGAGCAAAACAGTGTCGTGATGCAATAGTTGGAGTTGACAGGAGAGAGAGAATGGCATGATGAAAATGTTGCTGGAGACTGTTTATCCCCGAGTTTAGACTGTAGGCTCGGCACAATTAGTTTTACCTAAAGTGTGCTTGTTTGCCTAAAATAAAATAGTATAATCTACTTAGGGATACAGCAATGTGATACTAGTACTGGATATCGCACAGATATTGAACATTTTGATGGTTCTTATATCGGTTTAGTTGATATCTCATTTTGGTCTATGAATTTGTGTAATAAGATAAGATGATTTAGTGACCAATGTTGGCCCAAAACACGTTATATTATTGAACTTGTACTTTTTTCTTACAAAACACATTAAAGGTGCACTGTATAACGTTTCTGGTGGAGGGTCCGTCACCTGCTTGTTTCTATGGATATGTATCATTCTGCCTGGAATGTTCCACAGTATGACATTAAACAGCTCCACCCAATATTTGTTAAATTACAGGTGGTTTTATAGCTCAGAAATATCTAGAAAAACAGGCATTCTGACGTGAGCGGGGTCACCTCTCAACAGATCTGACCTGTAACTTGGTTTGGTTTGGGCTCTATGAAGATCGAAAGGTTTAATACCATACTGTGAAACATTCCAGACACAGCAAAAATATTTCCACAGAGAAAAAATGCATTTGGCGGAAAAGTTACCAGAAAAGTTACACAATGCACGTTTAAGGTAATATTTAACCATATGCCATTAGTCTGTCCTTAATATTGGATATCAGGTACTGGTAGGGACTTTATCAACATTGTATCAGTAACAGTATCTACATATGAGGATTATAACACTATTGGGGTCGAAACAGAAAAGAATTGTTTTGTTCTGTGCTCTAGAGCGATGCAATCTCAAGCTGGTGGTTAAAAGTTTCAGTTAAAGTTGGGTGATATAATGCTAACAGTATCAGTATCGGTGGATATCGGAGGAGTTTCTAGTGTATCCATATTTGCAAAAATGTGTATTTTTTCGCCATTATCCCAGTCTGTGTACCCTGTGAGTCATTCCCAGATTGTTCTCAGTGCATTAGATTTGTCTTTTTGAACAGACTAATTAATAAAAATGGCAATAGACAAGCAATTAGGCTAAAAGTTTGGCTGTATATTTACACAATCAGTAAGAAATTATTATACCCCAGATTAACACATTGTCTGTTTGCTTTGTTTGTAACGTTTTCCATGGAAATAAGTAGCTAACAAAAAGAATGCATGTTTTTTAACTTTTTTTTCTTTCGTTCTTTTTCTTCTTTTTTCTTTTTCTTTTTTTTTTTTAAACAATAAAATCACATGCAATTGAGGAAATGCCAGATATACAGAAAATGAACAGATGTGCATCCTTTTGGTCATCATCGCTCCTGTTTCACAACTACAAACACATCTGGCCTCTATTTAAATTAATGATGGAGGGAAAAAAAACAAAAAAAAACGCCTAGGTTGAATGAATGTATGGATGAATTCTTATTGCTAATTACTAATTATGCAATGCCTATACAGAATAATGTACAGCCTACATAGAAAACAGTGCAGGTAAGGTGAAGTTTAATAAATAACTCTAGCTGTAGAAATTGCACTGGCCTTATTTAATAAAATGCTTTTTATATGCCTTGTGAATGGACATCTGGGGATATGGCCGCCAGTCTGTTATCCCAGTGAATCTTATAATTAACTGCCAACTGAATCAGTTTGGTAAGGGATGAATAAACAAGACAACAGCACTCCTAACACTGACAATGGTAATTAACTATCTTTAGTCATTCAAATGCTGTCTTCTGTACGATTATGAACACAAACCAATGCTCTTTAAAATGTACACCAGTCAGTAACATAAATAACACACATTATCTTTTCATATATGCCATGAGTTAGCAGTCTATAATTATGGTGCTCAATGTTATGGCTATATGACCCTAGAAGTACGAAAATTTCTAACTTTATTTTGATACTAAGGTCGCCTTATATTTGTTCTGATACAGCTCAAGATCTAAAGCTATTCAGAAAAGCTTCAGCTTCATTTCTGTCCTGTGAATGTGACTTTTTTTTTTAGTACTTGCGCAAACGAGTACAGAGTTTTGATAATAGTTTTAGTATCTGATTTTCAATACTTTGACAACCCTAGCAGACAGAGTTCCAATATGGCTGTTTGCCAAAAAAAAAAGGGCTCCACTCTTGCCCCTTAGTTAATAAATATGACACTGAACTAATGAATCGCTTAATCTGATATGGACAAATGAGTAAGAAGCATAATTAAGCGCATCCCTTCCTTCCTCATTTCAATGAATTTTACGTATTTTGGTACTCTCAGACCAAAAAATGACACTTTAATCATTTGTGTGGCTCTTGTTTACATACATCCCCTTAAAATCCCTTCAGCCTAGTTCACATTTGCATAGGCTTGTTAATTGGAATTGTAAAACTTTTTGTAATAATTAGATTTTTGAATATGCCCCAGTGACAAAGGCACTGTGATTGCTATCTTTTCTTCAGGGGTATCTTGGCGTACTGCTGCCAATAGCTCTGAATTGGGGAAAAAACATACTTGTAAGATAAGTATTGGGAGAAATAGAGGATCTTTATCGACCAAACTGAGAGATGAGAAGAGGAACATTCAACCTTGAGCCATTAATCAGTGGCAGGTAGTGCTTTGGGACAGTGATTTTAACTCAGAGTCCTTATCTTTTCAAACATGGCTGACCCTTTCTTTGATAGAGGTTGTTTGGATTTGACATTTTCATTTGATGCAAGAATAGCTTTTGAATAGGCTTAATATACATCACATATTTACATCTAAAAGTACTTCTATGCATTTGGGAAAGTTATATCGCACTTTATAGGCCATGCACCTCAGTTTTTCCACATATTTGAGCAAAATTTGTCTTCCCCCCCAAAATAAGCTATGCACTGTCTGCATTTAATTATAATGCATTTTATTGTCCGATAATCAGTGTAAGCGGGTGTTAGCATGCTAGTTGTTGTTAGCATTTCCATGACAGCAAAACTCCGCTCTGGCCTCCAAAAGTTGTAAAAAGAGCTTAAACTCATCTAGGTGAATAATTAGGATGCTCGGAATGCATGAGGTAAATGAGGAGTAATTGTGGACCACTGCAAACCATTTTTCACGTTTTTTAAGACAGTAAAAATCAGATATTTAATGTTTTTTTGACAGTGTAGTATTTATTGTTTGAAAATATCAGAATACTAATATCTATCAGACAATGCATGTTTACCTTTTGAGTAGTAGATTTCTTTTTACCAATGTGTTTATATCGAGTCCATTCCACCCACGTTTGATGGTGATACTTAAAAGGATTTTTTGAAAAAGAAAAAAAGAAACATGCTTTCCAAAATTCCCTTTCTGAAAATGGTGAGGCTGCACTATTACTCTCGGAGGTAAAAAACAAAACAATGTTCAATTTAAGCATCTAAGAAACACATTTTAATTAGAAATCTTCTAATTATCGCCACTGTGGTGCCCAATTGCTGCCAGGTTTGCTGCTAAACATTGCAGTAAATTGGTGCTAGATTAAGTAGCCGTGTTTGTAATTGCCTTGATTTAAGTGACAGAAAGATATCGATATGAGAAAGAACAGATGAATACACAACTTGATCTTTTTTAAAACCATAGCTCTATTTAATGTCTAAAGAATCATGTAATTGCAATTGATACTAACCTTTATATGCTTTTAGAATCATTTAGTGCCACATAAAATAGTTAATGTTATCTTCACAGTTATTTAAAAAGTGTGTGATTACTCAAATGGAAATATAATAGGCTTTTATGTATCAAATAAAAATCAAGGTAACTATGATCTTAATCAAAGATATTTGTCCAAATAGGCTCGCTTTTTGTAATTACTGAACATTTAAAAACGCTGCATAATACTAATAATATTTGAACCCCGAAATGAAAACATGACAGTGACAAGTAAATCAAGAGAATTTTAACACACATTTGTTTAAAAAGTTGTTCAAAGTATGGTATTAAACCTTTCTGTCACCATGGAGATCAAACCAGGCTAAGTTACAGGACAGATCTGTGGAGAAGCGACCCCGCTCACAGTCAGAATGCCTGTTTTTCTAGATATTTTTCTTCTGATCTTGATTTTGATCTGTTTAATGTCATACTGTGGAACATTCTAAGCAGAGCAATGACATTTCCATAAAAACAAGGTGTCGAACCCCCTACCGAAAAGTTACATAGTGCACCTTTAATGGCATACGTCACCCCTTCCTTTCCAAGCTTTTTAAAGGCACTATACCAGATATTTATAACAGAACTACTTCAATCTAAATGTCCTACATTACGCACAATTGACTCTTGTGAGCTTTAAGCCATGTTATATAATGCTGTTACCTCATCAAAAACATACTTGGAAAAAACATGCCCTTTATTATTAGTCTGTCTACATCTCAAAAGCTCAAAATGCTCCGTTCCACCTTGTGATGTCATGTAGGGGTAGTTTTCAACTTTACAGCTACTGGTTAGCTTTTGTTCAGTAAAGATCAGCAATTTCAGAGCTGAAATGATCCAAATGATTCTAGGGAAGGTGTATGGAGGTTAAAAACGACTTATTTTGCTCTCAAGAGCTCTTTATACAATATATCTGTACTGGGCAGGACAAAGTTTACTCAAATACAAGGAAAAAAATATCCATCACTATAATGTGCCAAATGTGTGTACATTTTTGTTGCTACATCTTCAACTGCAGCAAAAAGCAAGATCCAATCCTCAAATGTTGCAGTTAATAAATAGCTTAACACACTGTAGTGGACCTTTCGCGTTATAAGAAGCTAAAATCCATTTCTTCTCCAACATCGTGCTCCCTGTCGGCCCCAAGGTAGAAAAATGAACCACGCAAAACTCTGCCAGTAGTTTTTCTGCAATCTATCGCAGTAAATATCAGTTTACAGAAGTTGTTTTGTGAAAGAACATTGGTAAAGCGATAAGAATGGAGTAGATGTACCATAGCGCTGACTACTAATAGAAATTGTTTGCTAATGTAAGCAGTTTAAGCATATAGAGTTGAATTTTATCTGCAAGAGCACATAGACTAGTATATGCCCATGGACGTAGACTACAATTTAATGTTGAAAATCGCATTCTACTGTTTAAAGAAAGAGTGTATTTATTATCATCATGGTATGGGTGTTGAGTATCGAGTCTATTCCTTAGTATCGAACTTGAGTTTGAAATGTTGGTATCGTGACAAGACTAAAATATAGTAGAAACTGAACAAATTAGAGTCACCTGGAATGAAGCTCGGTGCTGCCGTTGTTGTACTTGCTGCCCCGCTCCCACATGCCGAAGTCTGGAACACGGTAGGCCCTCTCCACACAGAACACCAGGTTTTGGATAAAAGATACCTGCGTACAGAAAATAAAAAGAGATTAGGCATAATGTTATGACAGTAGGTCAGACATACACCCTCTAGTAAAACTGGGGTGTAGGAGAAATTGCTTATTTTAAACTGCACAAAATGACCAACTTTGAGGAAGCGCTATAATGCAAATCTATTCTTTTTTTTGTTTGATTCGTAGGAACTTAGTACATTCAGTAAGTGCGCATTACTGTGACTGCAAAACTCTACTCTGGTCTCTGAAAGTTGTAAAAAAACACTTATAAATTGGTGAATGATGGATGCTCGGAATGCACAAGGTAAGTGAGGAATAACTTTGGACCACAGCAAACTGTTTAAAATTAACTAGAATAAATTTCCTCATTGTTGGGACAAGAAACGGTTTACAAATCAATTTTTTATATTCTCATGGAAAAAAAAAAAAGCATAGTTTGAAAAATCCAAGGTATTCCAGTTGGGTACAATTCTAAGGACAGGCTAACGGATCTTCTATTGCTAATTGCTAATGCTGATTCTAACATACAGGGATGTCTAAGGCTAGAGGTCAAAATATTCAATCTGATATCAAACAAGCAAAACGTAAAGCTCCATTATGTAACTTTTCTGGTGCAGAGTCTGCCACTTGCTTATGTCCTTGGAAATGTTATTTTTTGACAGAAATATTCTTCCGAGTCGTACTAAACTCATTTATCTCCATGGGGACAAGTAAATGACACCACTAGGTCAAGTTACAGGTCAGATTTGTGGAAAGGTGAACTCACAGTGAGAAAAGGATATTTTTGAGCACCTGTAATTGGATAAAGGCAAGATAGACATTTAAATACCCTAATTGTTTGGAATATTTCCGGCAAAACAATAACGTCTCCATGGAGACAAGAAGAAAATGTACATAGTGAACCTTTAAAGGACTCAATTTTCTAATCTATGTTATAATGTTGTTTCTTCATCAAAAACATAACTGGAGTTGTGTTCTGTTTCATTCACTGCATATTTAGGCTTGAGTTCTTCTTTCGAACAGAAAACACTCATGTCATGTGGTAATACAGGAACTGCTCCACTGTGTTTTTAAAATCCATACACCTTCAATAGAATCATTTGGATAATTTCAGCCCTAGAATTGACAATCTCTACTGAACAAGACGTAAAGGTTAGATGTTAACCTGAAAACTACTGCTTCATGACATCACAAAGCATTTTGAGCTTTGGAAATGTAGCCAGACTAATAACAAAAGGTTATTCAAATGTATGAATGAAACAAAACACAACTCCAAGTATGTTTCTGATGCGGTAACAACATTCTAACATGGCTTAAAGCTAACGAGAGTCAATTCTGTGTAATATAGAACCTTTAAAATGATATTGTATTACAAGTCACTTATAAAACAGTACTTCACGCGCATCATTAGGATGTAAGCTGTCAGGTTGTCCCCTAAATGTCACCCAGTCACATTTCTACAATAATCAAGCGTAATGGGTGACCTTTGATATTGATCAGTGGTGAGGCTGGTATCCACAGTCTCATTACAGAGGTTAGTAAAGTAGAGACAGCAGCACAGTCCTCATCAGCTCAAGGGCAAGACTAGAAAACACCACTTTAATTAATGACCTGTTTGAAGGAGTCTGTTTGGATTGAGGCGCAAAAATCACCTTTTCAAAGAACGTCAGCGCCACTCTTGACTTCACATCCATTAAAGAGACATTTTTAAAGATAAAAGTCAAAATCTGGTACGGCGCCTTTAACTTGCATTTTCACAGTTTTAGATCAGATTGACCCCATGTTTTATAGTATAGATTGTAAAATGCTTTAGGAGAGTTTTTATATTTCACCTTTAAGATAAAAGAGTTTTTTAAATAATTTATTTGATTTAATTTTCACTGGGTGTGCTGGAATGATTCTGCTAAGAACATAAATGGTAAATTGTCGCATTAATATTGCGCTTTTCAACCTTCAAGGCACTCAAAGCGCTTTACATCTAACCACTCACACATTCACACACAGTTTCATACACCAGTGTATGCGGCGGACTCTGGGGGGGGAAACGGGTTATGTATCTTGCCCAAGGGCATGACCGCAGTATTCATCTGTGGGAGCTGGAATCCTACAACCAACCTGTGGGTTAGTGGATCTTACTGTGCGACCAGCGATGTTTATGTCGGGAGAGGGATTCGAACCGCCAACTTTCGGCTAGAGCTACTGCAGCCCGTGTCTGGCAAAAGTGTACAACAACTTCCAAATGGTGGTTGTAGTTGTTCAATTTTCTTCATACTATAGAAGAAAATAGTCCTGCTATGGTGACTCCAGGGATGTTTGTTTTGTAGCTCGAATGGTAAAAATGTACAACTTTGTTTTTGATGCACAGTGTGAGTATCCTACATAGATCAAACCTTTGATTGTGCCAGGACTAGATTTTGGAAAATGTCAAAAAATGCTACAAGCAACCAAGTTTCTATGCAGAGACTTTCTAACGAAACGAAATATATAATGTTAAATGAGCAAACAATGAATAATAATAACGGATGAATGGACAGTCTCTTAATGGTTCAATGATCCACCAACTACAAAACACCAAAACAACTATTATTATTATTAAGTTTAATCTCACTGCATGCTTACCCTTTAATGTAGTCATTGTAATGCACAAACAACTGCTCTTATCCAATCAGTCCAAGCTTATTTGTTTTGCACATTTTATAAACAAGATAATTAAGATAAGTACTGCTCATAATAGCAATATAAAACAAACATTTACAAGAAGTACTGACTTGCAAACTCCGCAATAAATACAACATTTCATTCAAATATTGTAAAATAGGCTTAATATAGTATTTTTGCAGTTGTTATAATGAAAACATCAAAATTCGTAGAGGCCAAAAATCTAACCAACCGCAGCAGCTCGAGGACCGATTGAAATGCCTGGTCTGAACAGGACCTTGGAGGCATGTCCAAATCAATAGGGACACTGGGAAACAAGCTGAAGGGGAGAGACTGTGAATGTATGATGACTTAAAGGCCTTGAATGATTAAAAAAAGACCTGGAAGTAGCTGCACTGTATCTGTGTGTGTGTGTCTGTGTGTGTGTGCGTGTCTCTGACTGATGGGTAATTTAATCCAAAATGACAAAGCAGGAGGGAGCGATGAAATGAGAGATGAGGGAGGAAAAAGGAAAGGTCCATGATGGCGGTGGAGAGAAAGAGAGAGAGAGAGAGGGGTGGGCAGAGGGAGAGAGAGGGAGATAGAGAGATATATAGGGAGAAATAGAGAGACAAAGATAGTGAGAGAGAGAAAGAGAGATTGTGGGGAGGTAAATAGGCCAGTGCGAAGGAGGACAGGGACAAGAGAGGGAGAGCAAGGTGTTTGCCTCAGCTCCATTTTGGGACTTTATGAGAACAGTGATTAATGAGGGGAACTTTTTAGTATCTTAATGGTATCTTAATGAATGTGACTTCCCACTGGCTAAACAGATCCATCTTACGCTACACTACTAGGAGACTCTCCCAGCCGAGGTGTGGGTTTATTAGCTGAAGAATAATGGCACGAACAATACAGTGCCAAATAACTAATAATAATTAAAATATAAAGTATAGATCCCTTTTAATTAGGATTATGAGAGATTAAAGTTAATAAAAGATATGACTTCATCAACTATAAATCAATACTGTATGTGGTATTGCATAGTTTGTCATGGTTGTGTCAGGATTTCCAGCTTTCCTGGTTTGCAGTAATTTGCTTTTTACTGTGACTTAATTGTAATTGCCAGACGCCCTTACTAGCAAAACCTTCTCCAAATTTGGGAACAAGAAAAGAGAGAAAATGCAAATTAATTATAATCTGAATTAATTAAATAAAATATAGATTTGATACTCTCACTTTTTGAATTGACTACATCATTGTTCTTCAGTGAAAGGACTTGATGCTGGAGTGGTCCAAAGTACAAACCATGCACACCTGTGTAACACTGGCCAAGTATACAAGCATGCCAAAAATCTGACCATTATCTGATTTCCGGAGTTATCGGATTATTGAAATGTCAGGTTACAGTTACATCTGATGTGAGTAATCCGACTGTAAACACGTACACATTTTGACAAGGAAAATTATGCAAAAAAAGGATAAATTAATAGAGAAAATGTTTCAAATGCAGTTTGAAACAGTTACTCTAAAAACATTGATTAACTGGCACATGTGCTTTTGATTATCAGATTTATTTTGTGCACATAAACACACACCCAAATCAGATCTAATTATTGAGTTATCCGATTATTCTAGTTATCTGATTTTTACTGGCCATGCAAATGTACGCAGTGAGAAAACACACGCAGAGACACATGCTGCCTAATGAGACTCTTCATTTCATGCTGCACAGAACTGCAAATGGCATCTGGAAGGAGGTCGATAGTGCATCTTCTCAGAGGACAAACAGCCTTCCTATTGCACCTCCAGAAAATACTGCAATGCAGCTTCCAGCTCGGCCCCGCGCACGCAGTCCGACTTCACAAGCAGTGACAGCTAACCGCTTGCTAATAAACCAGGCCGTAATAATGCGATTAGTTTGGCATTTCAACAGTCATTTCCAATCACAAGTCGCCACATATACAGTAGGCGATGGGAGTGGGAGGAATGTAAAGAAACCACTTCAGTTTTAATTATGCAATGTAATAATCAGGGTTTTAATATGCAAATTAAGCCTGGAGCACAAACAGCCCTGCCCTCATGAAAAGTTACACTGTCATTTTGTTCTGCCATTGGGAGTTGAGAAATTGAAAAAAATGACTAGTTATTAGGAAGACTTTTTGCGGTAAACAAAGTCCAGCCTGCAGTGACTAATTGGTAGCTGGTATAACGCCTTACCATGCGCCCCCATTCCTTAGATAAGCCCCATCTAGTAAATAAATAAATGGTCTGAGTTTACCGGCGGCACTAGTTTTTTCTGTGGCCCTAAGAGCTGCTGTGAATGAGTTGACCATAAAAACCAACAGAATTAATGAAGTTGAACTGCTCCTCAGGGCTGCGCAGTAAAAACAAGCAAAACAACCACACAGCCTCGTTTCATAATAGCGCCTACATAAAGAGAAAAAATGAATTCTAACGCTAAACCTTAAAACTCGGCTTGTCAAATATTGTTAAAATGACATTAGTTTCACTCCTATGAGGAAATTTAAACTTTTTATGAGCCAAAATAAATAGAGGTTGAGCGGTAAAGGTGCGGAGAGATTTCGTTCGAGCTGTTCTGGGATGACTGAAGGGGATTTGGGTGATGTTTTAATGGCTTTTCAAAGCACTCCACTCTGACACTTGGATTTTGAGTGTCACATCATTACCTCTGCCAAGGAGGTAATATGATCGGGCGCATTTGTCGGTTTGTCTCTCTGCCCTTGTGTCTGACAGCCCAAATATGCTTAACTGCATCTGTGCTTCTCATAAAACCAGCTGCGAGCGTAGAAGGCAAGCCAAAGACGAGCTGAGAACATAAAGGAAGGATGGGAATTTACAACTACTAAGCCTGTCAAAACAATTACAAAATCGAGTCATGGTTCAATATATCAAAGATGGGAGAATTATTTTTGGGGGCGTTAAAATTTATCATGGGGACTTTTGCTTTTTACTAGACGGGATTTTTTTGTTATTTTTCTGTGCTACGATTGGATTTGAGCTGTAGAAGGTTGAATAAATAACGTCTATCTCATTACAGATACAGCCTAACTACTATTAATTACACAAAATTGACTGTTGTGCGCTTTAAGATGTTATAATGTTGTTACCTCTTCAAAAACATACCCAGAGTTATGTTTTGTTTCATTCACAGATGTTTGAGTAAGCCTTATTAGTCTGTCTACATAGCTAAAGCTCAAAATGCTCTGTTGTACCTCGTGATGTCATGAAGCGGTCGTTTTTCAGCTAACAGTTACCATTTAACTTTTGTTCAGTAGTGATTGGAAATTCCAAGGGTGAAATTATGCAAATGATTCTAGTGAAGGTTTATGGAGTTTAAAAACACAGTGGAGCACTTCCTGTGTTTAAAGCAACTTCCTATATAGGCGACTAGACAGTTTTTCCAAGCCTAATTTACTGTCCCAAAATCCAATAAATCCAATCCAATATCCATGGTAGGACATAAAACACATCTATCTAGCATTTATTCATTTCATGTGTCTATTGTTCAAAACTACAATATTTTTTTCTGTGAATAGGGCTGCCACTCCACAAATCTGACCTGGAATGTAGCCTATAGTTGTCTATATAATATATGGTACCAAACCAAAAGCAAACTCAGCCTTCTGCTACTCCCTCCTAGAGCCAAATCCTACACTGCATAAACTAAAATCTACCCAAGTTATGATAACTTCAAAGTTTTATCGTGATTTTAGTAAATTTCACTTGACAAGTAAAATTATCTAAGACTTTTGTACTTAAAATATGAAAATACATCTTGTGACACTTAAGATAAGAAAAACAACAACTTAGACTTAGACAAACTTTATTGATCCACAAGGGAAATTATTTGGATACAGTAGCTCACAATATAATATAATAACAAAGAGTAACAAAAATAGATGGTATAGCAAAAAAGAGCAAGAGACAGGTGTCAAATGAGACATACCGTAATTATAAAAATAAATACAAATGTACAAGTCAAAATAAAATAAAAAAATAAGTAATAAAATATAAAATTAAATATAAAATCACAGCTATATACAAGAGACAATAAGGCATAAGATTATCCGTTACTTAAGACTGAGTTGTTGTACAGTTGTAGGGAGTATTATCTGTTACATAAGGGTGAGTTGTTGTACAGTTGTAGGGAGTATTATAGTATGAATGTAGTCCTGTATCTCTCACTGTTTGAGCGGAGCTGTAGGAGCCTGATGGAGAATGAGCTCCTCTGTCCCTCTATAGTCTGGTGCAGTGGGTGAGTTGTTGTACAGTTGTAGGGAGTATTATCTCCTCTGTCCCTCTATAGTCTGGTGCAGTGGGTGAGTTGTTGTACAGTTGTAGGGAGTATTATCTCCTCTGTCCCTCTATAGTCTGGTGCAGTGGGTGACTTGTTGTACAGTTGTAGGGAGTATTGTGTGTCCCTCTATAGTCTGTTGCAGTGGGTGAGCAGGAGTGTCCATGATGGAGAGCAGTTTGTCCAGTGTCCTCGTGTCCCTCACTGTGACAAATGTCTCCAGCTCACAGCCGATTATGTGACCAGCTTTACGGATCAGTTTGTCAATTCGCCCAATGTCCCTTTTTCTGGTGCCGCTCCCCCAGCAGACCACAGCAAAGTACAGGGCACTGGCCACCACAGACTGGTAGAAGATCTCCAGTAACTTGCTGCAAACATTGAAAGACCTGAGCTTTTTCAGGAAGTAGAGTCTGCTCATGCTCTTCTTGTACACAGTATTACAGTTGTCCCTCCAGTCCAGTCTGTTGTTCACATGGACGCCAAGGTAGTTGTAGCAGTCCACTATTTCCACGTCATGGCCCTGGATGGTAATGGGCTCCACTGGTGCCCTCTTTCTCCTGAAGTCAATCATCAGTCCCTTGGTCTTGTCAATGTTCAGGAGCAGATGGTTTGCCTGGTACCACTCCACAAAATTTGCAATCAGTGTCCTGTACTCCAGCTCCTGTCCATCCCTGATACACCCGACCACTGCAGAGTCATCAGAGAACTTCAAATCAGATGTATTCAGAGTGAACAGGAACAGAGACAGGACTGTACCCTGAGGGGTCCTACATTACTGACCACAGTGTCAGACAGGGTGGTCCCCAGTCGCACATACTGAGGCCTGCCTGACAGGTAGTCATCAATCCAGGAGACGATGGAGGAGCTGACACCCATCCTGAGCAGCTTCTCACTCATCAGAAAGGGCTGGATTGTGTTAAAGGCACTGGAGAAATCGAAGAACAATATCCTCACAGAGCCCTTAACACTATCCAGGTGAGAGTGAGCCCGTGGCAGAAGATAGAAGACAACTCTTTGCACTTAAAATAAGAAACAAAATCTAATGTTGCTTGAATTAAGAAAAAAAAAAAAAAAACACTTATTCCATTGGTAGATCACTGTCAAGTTGAATCTACTCGAATCAAGTAAAATGTTCTTAATTTAAGTCATTTTAACTTGGCTAGATATTGCTTTTGTATTCTTATTCATACCAGCCTATAGCACTCCTCTATTACCACTTTATTACTCTGTCTGTTAAACTTCAAAGCCTTATGTTGAACTCTGGAGTGATGTTTACCAATCAAGCTGAAAATATCAAACCAATAAGTCAGGCCAGGCGCTAATCCCTGTGCGCGCCATTGATTCCTCTGGCCGACATTCTGGGGGTGTTGTTTACCTCATCAGTGTTGTAAATGATCTGCAGACCCGAGCATATCATCTCCACCAGGTAGAGAAGGAAAAGGGACACCGCATCAATCTGGACCACAGACAGAAGGTGAGGAAAAGAATGATTACACACACATTTATAAGTTGGTCAATAACATTTGTATGTATTTATTTTTTAAATAATAATTACACTTTTAATAACCTCAATAAAACATGAACAAATACCTAATTCATAATCATATTGAATCAATTATTTATTAAGAATGATTCAAGCATAAAGTGATACTGACCCTTTGAAATTGAAACAATACATGGATACAACAGAGGAAATTCATGTGATGGAAAAATAGATTGAGATTGAAAGCTGAATTTGAGAATGAAATATGTCTGCCATCGCTAATTAGAGGATGATTAAAAGTTCAAGGGTGATTAAGAGTAAAAAAGAAATACATAAAAGAAAAAAAAAAAAGATTCAGGCTTAAAAACTACTTAACCTTTACTTCTAACCTTCACCTCTTAATTAAGCAGTTACTAAGACTGAATAAGTCTTAATAAACTATTTGTTCATTATGAATTTAAGGCCCTAATTACACAAAATGGACTCTTGTGAGATTTAAGCCATATTATAATGTATAATACCTGGAGTTGTGTTGCGTTATCTTTTGTTTAATAGAGATTGGCAAGAAAACAGCATAATATGGAACCTTTAAAGTAAACTGAGGCGTGTACATTACTCTTACTGCAATAGGTATCAGTAACTTTGTGGCCAACTCTTTTCTGCCATTTAAAATACAGTATATTAGATGTCACACGTGTCACAAATTATACACCTTCTCAGAGGTTCTTCAATGCACTTCTGGCTCTGACAAGTTAATTTTCTAACATATCCACATGTCAAGATGAGGAGGAAAAAAAGAAGGCAATTTAAAGGATGGCACTTAAAAATAAAAATTGTCAAGCCCAAGTCGATAAACTAATTTCTTTATCTTGTCTAGTCTATCACTCTAGCCACAATTTCAGCTGCTCATTCCAAACCATTTCTACTGCGAATAAATTTTGTATCCAGTCTTAAAGATACACTCTTTAAGTTTTCCAATGGAGAGTAAGTCGCCTGTTTGTCCGCATGAAGATAGCATTACTTAGCCTAGAATATTCCACAGTATATTAACCTTGAGCAAACTTGATGAGAAGATGCCATAACCAGGCCAAGTTACAATGGCCTGGTAACTTGGCCATTGTAACTTGCCAAGTCAGTAAGAATGCCTCAGTAAGAATGCATGCTTTTCAAGGTATTTTTGAACAGTATAAACATTAACCAAAAACAAATAAACGCAAAATCTATATATTTTTGTGCTATACTGTGGAACATTCCAGGCAAAGCAATCAAATCTGCAGACGCTTCATCAGAAAAGTTAGCCGGCGCGCCTTTATTATGACTGACCTGTAGGTGGTGGTATTTGTCATAGGTGTAGACCTCATCTCCGGTGTCCACATTGAAGACTGAGTGCAGACATTTGGAGGGGCTGGGGTCCTGTTTAAACTGCTCCACCTGCAAATATACACAGGCACAGAGGAAGAAGGGAAAGGTCAAAGGGAGAAGCAGGTCAGAGGAAAGCACACTAGTCATGCAAATGAAATGGGGAACTGCGCAGAGTTGTCGATGATGACTTGCTGGCATTTGAATTGAAATGGTAGGATTTTGATGGCACTTCAACAAATTTATCGAGATTATTTTACTATACTGCACTGCACAATGGAATTTATGAAATAGCATTTACTGCAAAAATTATGAAAACATCTACTGCAATCACCCAGCCCAGTATGGCACCTTTTGAATTGAATTAACTCTTAACTCTGTAAAAGGGTCCATATTATACTGTTCTGATCTATGTTGCCCCCTCCTTGAACCGCCACCTTAACGTGGTGGAGAGGTTTGAGTACCCGAATGATCCCGGGAGCTATGTTATCGGGGGCTTCATGCCCCTGGTAGGGTCACCCAAGGCAAACAGATCCTGGGGGACGGGTCAGATTAAGTGTGGTTCAGAAGCCCCCATGACGAGAAACACAGCAAGGCCAGTTACGTCGCCAGGATTGGAGTTACTGGGGCCCCACCCTGGAGCCAGGCCTGGGGTGGTTACTCGACGGCGAGCGTCTGGTGGGGCCTTCCCCACGGGGCCCAGCCGGGCGCAGCCCGAAGGAGCGACATGTTCTGTGGAGAGTGCTCTGGGAGTATGCTGTCCGGTCCCTGTATGACCGGAGCAGGAGCTGTGTTCGCATTGCCAGCAGTAAGTCAAACCTGTTTCCGGTGCATGTTGGACTCTGCCAAGGTTGCCCTTTGTCACTGTTTCTGTTCATTGTATTTATGGACAGAATTTCTAGGCGCAGTCAGGGGCCGGAGGGGATCCGGTTTGGGGACCACAGGATCGCATCTCTGCTGTTTGCAGATGATGTTGTCCTGATGGCTTCATCAGACCAGGACCTCCAACATGCACTGGGGCGGTTTGCAACCGAGTGTGAAGCAGCTGAGATGAGGATCAGCTCCTCCAAATCCGAGGCCATGGTTCTTGACCAGAAAAAGGTGGCTTGCCCTGTCCGGGTGGGTGGAGAGTTCTTGCCTCAAGTGGAGGAGTTCAAGTATTTCAGGGTCTTGTTCACGAGTGAGGGGAGGATGGAGCGTGAGATTGACAGGTGGATCGGCGCAGAGTCTGCAGTGATGTGGTCACTGTATTAGAGCTGTCGTGGTTAGGGAATTTCTCCTGCGGTGCGTAATAGTGGCTTAACACTGCGGTATGCTACTAAATTACTTAAGTCATAGTATATGTAGTATAGTAATAGTAGTAGAAATAAAGCTTATTATTATATAGCTATTAAAGACACGACAATGTTATAACATGTCTTAGTTTATTTAACGCCTGTAATGTCAGAAATGCAAACAACAGCATCTTGCTGAAATGAAAAAACAAAAAAACAACAAGTGCTTGTTTCTTAAAAACACTACAAAAATAAGATGGATAGCCAAAATCAATTCAGCAGACTTTTAAGGCTAAATCTTTTTCTGCAAATAACAGCATTTTGAGGATAACAACTGAAATGAAAAGTGCCCGTCTTTTTAAATACAGGCTATACAAGGCACTTTCGCATCACAAACGAATCTCCTTGAGCGAATAAAGAAATAACTTATACCTGGGCAATGTCCTTGTTGCGTGCGAGAAAAAACAGCATATTCACCTTTTGAGGTTTGAGAGATGATCGGAGTGGAGTTACAATATTTCTCCGATGGTGCGCTTGTTGCACAGATGCACGTGTATTTTGGAGAGGAGAGGAAATCTACCTTGGTTGTCGCGCCACCATGTGAGTGGGTCTGCATTGGAGTCGATGGGATCCTCCTGGAGATAGCGTGAGTTTGGTGTCGGCTCGAACTCTCTTGGGTATGGTTTCAAAGGTGGTTGTCTGTGGCTTCAGCAGGTCTCCAAGGGTTTTTCTTTCAGCCGCTGGTGGGATCGCTATTTGCGCCGAGGACTGCTGTTGTACAGCAGCTAACGCGCTGGCACCACTTTCTCCATCTTCTTCCACATCTAATATCTCCTCAATCACCGTGCACTTTGCCTCCTCCGTGTCATCATCAAAATTTTTGTCCCGTATCTAGGGTCCAACAAGCAGGCCTTTGCCAAAAGTTTTTGTAAGGCAGCTGGTATGTACTTCTCCTCCAGAACACTGCACATCTTGTGCTTGATGTCCGAGGCCAGAGTGGTGTTCTCATCTGATGGTTTTAAAACATCTTCACTGAGGAGTTTCAGGACGGGTTTAATTGATGAGACGGTGACATACGTCTCACCAGAGAGCAGGCATCCAACAAGATGGGGCTCCAAGGATGCCCCATCTTGTTGGATGGGACATGCCTGGAACACCTCCCGAGGGAGGCGACCAGGAGGCAGGTGTTCCGGGCATGTCCCACCAGGAGGAGGCCTCGGGAAGACCCAGGACACACTGGAGGGACTATGTCTCTCAGCTGGCCTGGGAACGCCTTGGGGTCCCCCCGGAGGAGCTGGAGGCAGTGTCTGGGGTGCAGGAAGTCTGTGAGTATGTGTTCTGTCGGTTGTAGCCACATGTCAGAATTGGAGTATTTCACAGAGTTTATTCTAAACAAATTGTTGATTTGACTATAATCAAATCATCCAAATGAGTTGTTTTACTTATGAAGTCAGCCTTTACTCCATTTTAACGTTTAAATACATCGTTTTCACAGACTTTAAGCAAGTATTTCAACAATCAAACTGTTTATATTCTAAAGGTAAATTTAGACTTAGACTTAGACAAACTTTATTGATGCACAAGGGAAATTATTTGGATATTTAATTGGACAAAACTCAAACATGAAGTATCGTTGCTATAGCAACTTCTGCACTTGCGTCAAAGTATCTGGGTAGGCAGTACCAAATCGGGTAAGGTTTCAAATCAAGCAAGATGACATCATTTTTCCATTATATTTTTGTTGTTAGTACAAGTACATAATTGCATATTATTATCCAAACAGATTATGGGTTAGCATTACTTAATGTTAGCTACCACCCAGATATTAAACCACCAAATTAGCCACTCTAGTCTAAAAAAAGGTCCTAAATTCTAACTAGGTGTACATAAAAACAGGCTATTTTGCAAGCTTATCTAGTGTGATGTGTAAATACATTTACTTACTTGCAATAACTATATAAAATAAAAGGTTTGAAATGATGACCAATGTGAGACGTGTCAGAAAGTGTTTTAGTGAAGAAAACACGAAATACATTTATTCTGACTGGGTATCATTTTTCACTTTAATCCAGGCTGATTTGTACTTTTTCATATTTACTTCCCTGACTTAAAAGCGTTTCACCTCTAAGAAATTCATATCACCTTCTATGATTCCTAGCCACACTTTTACTGCACTCACAATGCCATTTTCTTTTCGAATCGAGGCTTTGTTTTTCTTTCTGACAAGTATTATATTGCCCAGTAAAAAACATTCAGCCTCCAAGTGTGTAAGGGTCAAGAAAATGTATGACTTGGGTTTACTGTTATAGCCATCACGTTCACTGGCCAATAGACGTTTTTGTGTATGTGTGGATGCAGTATTATTCTCATTGGTTGCACATTGAATTTGAACACGCTCAGTTATAAATAATTACCCTTTTGGCACATTTTTAGCTTGTTTGCTTTCGGGAATTTACTGACAATGTAAAAGCCCGTCTAAGAGGAGTAGGAAAAAAATCAAATTGCTAAATTTTTGACAAGCATTAGATTTGAGAAATATGTTTTATTGATATAGCCCTGACAAAAACACTGAAATATGAACTAATACAAAAATTTCAGAACATGTTCCAAGTTCTAAGCAGAGTTCTAAACTACAGGGTTGGCAGTTTTCAAGCAGAATTCATGAAAACTGCAAGCCCTAAATAAGAGTGTATATTCCTTACATTATACTTACACTACTTATTTCCATATTCTAATTCCTATAACTTTGTTCCTCTAGCTTTCCTCTGGCACATAACCTCTGTGTGCCATGCTCCCCTCCAGTTCCTCTTTCTCTTCTAGTCAGGTCATAGCCAAGACCTTTTGTCCCATTTTTGGTAGCGCTGCTCTACTTTCTACTGTCCCATTGCGACTCATGTTATTGTATGCGGGAGCCACCATTTTCTCCACTCTAGCCTGTCTGTGTATCTTCAAACAGTGTGTCCATTTTTCCGTGAAGACAAAAAAAATAAGCAAAAAAAAAAAAAAAGAGCATGTAAGGCTGTGATTTATTGAAGTTGCAATGTGAATGGACCCAGTTAGCAAATCGCAAAGGCAATTTTTGAATAAGAAACATTTCCTCCACAAAGAACAAAAAACTGCTAATGCTGTAGTTTAAATCCGAAATGTGATTCTCGTGTTAATTTGTAAGTTCATACGGTGTTATTCTCAATTATTGTGGCTGACTAAATGTGAATGTTGAAGAGAATGCTGCTATTAAAGGTGCACCGTGTAACTTTCTAGAAGGGGTCCGCTGGAATGTTCCTCACTATGGCATTAAATGTAACTACCTTGCATTTAATCAATTATAGGTGTATTTATTTGCTGAGAAAGACGCCTTGAAGCACATGTGTTCCTACTGTCAGAGCGGCTGCGACTTCACAGATCTGACTTGTAACTTGGCCTAATGGCTTCACCTGTTTGCTTCCATGGCGATAGATATGTTTAATGTCATACCATGGAACATTCCAGGCACAGCAATAACATCTCCATGGAAACAAGCAAGGGTAATGAGCAGAAAAGTTACACAGTGCACCTTTAAAACATAAATTGCAAACATAATGGCAAAAAAAATAAAAATTAAATTAAATTAAAATTAAAATTAAAATTAAAATTAAAATTAAAAATTAAAATTAAAATTAAATAAAATAATAAAATTCAGCTCTAGAAGCACATTTGTTCTGTCCTGTAATGCACTGCTGTTTGAAGGGTATAGTGTGTTCTAGCTATTGGCAGTTGAGCATGGTCAATGCTTCTAATCATTATGGATACTCTCATTGTTGTGGTCAATACAAGGCTGTAAGGGTCAGAGAAATCCTATACAACAATATTGGCTGGATTCAGATATGCTCACGTAGAGAAGTGCTCTTTAAACAGCCTAACACAACATGGGCACAGTCAATCTTAGTCGCTTTAGAACTAATTTATAATTAAAATAATTAATAGCAGTTTTTAGTGATGAGCCACTGAGCCACTCTTGATCTGGCACTGGGGTGGGGACAATAAGTACACAGGCTGATAACCACAGAATTCAAACAGTGAGCATGCTAAAACTGTTTTACATTCATAGTTATTGCTTCTTTCTTATTTACATTATTTAAAGTGATGTCGGAGAGAACTGTGAATGGCGCAAAGATGAACAAATGTTGTTGTCTGTTGTGGTTTATAATAGTTAGAATAGTTTAAAATAGACTCTGTGCACAATAGCACTTGACAGCCTCACTGTTAGCCTCACTATTTCCTGTCCAATTTGATCTCTGAGGTTTTTGTGCTAAAATGAATAAATATTTAAAGATAAGGCAGTGAACAGGGACCTGCGAGTTGTGTTAAAAAGTACACAAATAAAATGAAAACTTCAGTAGAGGACAGTTCTTTTCTTTGTTCACACCACAAACTGAAGTATTCTACAGATAAAAATAATTGGGTGGTCTTTATTTTAATTAATTTGAATTTTAATAGGTTGTCTATTTTATGTTTTACAATTTTAATAACAGTGTAGTTTTGAGACACAGTGAGCTAACTAGCGTGCTGCTGTGCACATTGGCCTATTGGTGGGTTTCAGATGACAAGAACATTCCGAGTTGTTGGATCTAGTCACTAATAGAAATGGTCAGGATCCACATTTGTGCATTTAGCTTTTAGATATTTCAGGGCAATGTACAGTGTAATCAATAGGGAAATCTGGCTCTTTCCCCCATCTGGGAATAGGACATCATCACATTTTAGAATCTGAAAATACTGCCATAGAAAACTGTTATTAACATAAGCATTTTTTTGCATTATAAATTGTCAAACATCATAAAAGAGATTGGAATTACCAACCGTACTTAGCCATATTACCAAAGTCAAGAGTATTGAAAAGACATTGAAAAATGAATAGTTGTTTCAGCCCATTTATTCTTTTAATCAGAAAATGTTTTTGGGGTCACAACTTTTAATCCCATTTGAATCATTGTAATGCAGAATGACCCACTGTGTCTCTTGTTCACTGAGGCTTGCCCTGCAGTTGGCCCATGTCATGTCTCCATTAAAAATGCCTTGTTCCCTGTAAGTGTAGAGGACGGGGCCCAGAGAACAAGCGCCCGATGTAATTAACTGTGTAAACGTACTTTGCAATTAAGACATAGGAACGCTTTCCCCGAAATTAGGTCGTCAAGGTCGAGCCAAGATGAAACATAATGGTGCTGGAAGGCTCACTCTGCCCAGCACGCACACAGCCGCACAGCAGGCCACTCCATTACAAGATGGTGCTGGTGTGGGAGAAAATAACAGCGAGAAGGTTGACTAGCGGGTGTTTTAATCTTCGTGCTCTGTAGTCAAATGTCAGAGTGCAAAAGGTACTTCATTTCTATCAAAAACTAGCAACTGTACATGGTGAGGATGGGACAAGATTTCATGCCAGAAGATCTTGCAAGACACTATTGCCAAAGGATTGTGCACGCTATGGTTGTCATTGTATTATTGTATTACTGTTGCACCAATCCATCATCCAGTCCATCCTGTTGTATTGTTCCACCTGCTTTTTCAATATGCTCACTGTTAAAAACCACTCTAAACTCATAAAGGAAACACATACAGCTGCTAAAATCATAGGGCTCCCCACACCCAACCTTGCAGATCTTAACATCAGGCCCATTGGACTCTCCACAGAACAGGACCCCAGTCACCCACTACAGGAACACCTCACCCCTCGGCCCTCAGGACGGAAGTACAGAGCGCTCAGGTGTAGGAGGACCCGCTTTGGCAGAAGTCTGATCCCCTCGGCCATCACATTTTTACACAACAGGCCCCTCTGAGTGAACTGCAATGTCGTTTGTAATGTGTGTGTGTGTTTGTTGTGTTGTGTTGTTGCTTTACATGCCAAATGAGTATAGAGTATAGAGTATAGAGTATTGGTATCAAAATCGAGTTTGAAATGTTAGTATCATGGCAGCTCTAGCAGACACATGAGAAAAATGATCTTGTGTGTGATTTTTGTTCACGTGTTTACATTTGGATTGGACAAAAAAAAGGGATTAAGTGTTTGAGAAGCCGTAGTGCTACAATGACAACCAAAATATAAAATAAAGTAGATAAACACTGGTGAGGCCAAAACTGTGAAGCGCACAATTTATTTATTCTAAATCTTGTCAAAATCTTGTCTTGTTTCGTTTTTGTGTACCCAATCTCATGACTCATCTCATCTTGTGGAAATTGTATCTTGTCCCATCAACAATGACAGTAAGAAGAAAGGCTATACTCCAAATACTGATATTGCAACATATGGTGAACCACTTCTTGGCAATACGTGTATATCATGATACTTTTAACAACATCTGCTCACTACTGCATTAAGGCTGAATACGTGACTTATTCATAGGACAATTGTATTCTGATACTAAGACTATTGTGAACATGAGAGTCTTATGCCTTTTGTTACTCAACATAAGCAAAACATTAAAATTTTAGCATCGGTTTTAAGGGATATCCATGTATTATACAAGTATGAGTATTGGGACATAGTATATAGTAACGGGTGTTGGCAATATCCAGCTCTGGTAAGAAAGTTGGTTAAAGAAAATGCACTGAAATAGGAATTTTGTACAAAAGATCAACTGTAACAAATCTTTCCGTGCAATAAAAAATTATCTTGTTAGCTACAGTATAAAAATGTAGGCGCGCAGTATTTGCATGGCTGCGCCTCATGACCCTGCTAGCTGTTATCTCCATAAGCTCCAGTGTACGTCAGCCCTCACACTGATACTCATCACTGCACGTGGAACACTGCCGTTACTGTGGAAACTATTGATTGTACATTTCTACTGAGCCTCATACACTGCCTGCAAGTGCGCTTAGCTTGTAGCAAAATATAGCCAATATTGCTGGCTTTCAGATGAAATTACAACACTCTACAGGCCAATGTTATTTATCACAAATCAAATTAATGTTGTTAAAAAGCAGTGTTTGTTGTAATACAGTGAGTTCTTCGGTCTAGTCAATAATAGAAACGATCAGGCTCAACATTTGAGCTTTTGGATCACTAGGAAAAACTGCCTCTTGCCCCCCATCTGGGAGTATGACATAACGTTTTAGAAGCTGAAAACCACCTCTTTTATGTTTTCTTCTCTCTTTAAACCAACTGTCCAATGTTGGTAAGATAACACAGGAGCAGCAGTCAAAGATACACTGTCATTTTTCTGGAGGAGGTTCCGCTGAGATGTTTTTTCATTGCCTATAGGATGTTTCACAATATGTCATTAAGATTATCTACTAGAGATGCAACGATATTCGATATAATACTGAATTTTTCGATACTGGTGTCAGGATTTGATACACGTGTTTGATCGATATGCACGTGTCCCTCCATGCGGTCTGTGTTGTCATTTATTTTGGTCCGAAAGGAAAACAGTTATCGTGGCGTCCTCCTCAGATGCATCAAGAAAACAG
This sequence comes from Taenioides sp. WSHXM2023, assembly GCA_029959045.1. NCBI lineage: Eukaryota > Metazoa > Chordata > Actinopteri > Gobiiformes > Gobiidae > Taenioides > Taenioides sp. WSHXM2023. The sequence continues at coordinate 23,848,683 of CM057091.1, read as the reverse complement.
CTCCATAGGGACGTTTTATCTTCCAGTTCCTTTTTCGTTTACGTTGATAGACCCAGGAATGACAAAGATATGAACTTTTAAATACTTCAGAATCGCTTTTGGCTTTACATCGGCTTTAATCAAATGTGCTTGTATCAGGGTCAGACTGGGAACAAAATTCGGCCCTGGCATTTTTCCTCTGGACCGACCCTAACCCTCAATTTGGGATGGTGGAAATTGAGGACCGGGGGGGGGGGGACGCAACTCGCGCTAGACGCCATCGTTTTCTCTGACTCCATCTCATAAGTTTTCCTCAGAAAACACTCTGTCGTGATATTTCTATGTAACAGAACATAGTTTTAGTGTTCAGAAAGTAGATGGGAGAGCGCAGTGTGTGTAAAAAGAGCAGGGCAGTGTGGGAGGAGCTGCTGTCTGTCTCTGCTGCTGATGCTGGAGACGAGGAGAGCAGCACAGATACAGGGAGCCTCTGTGAATGCAGTGAGAGGAGAGCAAAAGAAAAGAAATCATCAACAAAAAAGGAAAAGGCTGATAGTTTAACTCCCCTCGCAGTCTATGTCAAGAGTAGACTGGCTATATTATAAAATATAAAATAGCTTGAGAAAGCACTAGTCTTATTTTCACTGAATAAAAATGCTGTAAATCATTGAACCAAATGAACTAAAACGCTTCACATATAAACTACAACTTTACAGTAGTATTGTGTGTAATGTACGTAATGTTTTATTAAAATCATTGTGTTATTAGATTATATTCATTAGCAGAAAAAAATTATATGAGTTTTTTTTTGTGTCTTAAAATCGAAAACCAATTGACATCGTGGCCCATGTATTGAGATATGTATTGAATTGTATATGTACATGGTGAAAAAGCAGATGGTGCTGTGAAACCAAGTCACCGGTAGGATCTGCAGAGAGGAGACTCTGCTCAAAGGTAGGACGTGAAGATTTTCTAGGGATTTTTGAGCCATAAAAAATAACCACAATTAAATTAATGATAGAAAGCAGGTGAGAGACCCTAACATTGCTTAAAACTCACAATTATGCGTAATATAGGCCCTTTAAGGACACAAGATCTTGAGTTAGGCCAACAGCATGTATAGTAACAACTAACCCTGGACTGAACCAGCCCTCTCCCGCACGAATACACCTGAGCTATGGGCCTATGTTGTTATAACTCCAGTAGGGATGAAATAGAACCCATCTTACTACATCCAGCTGAATGTGGATCAAATGACACAAGTAGCATGAGATGTGACTCTTCAGAGCAGGCAGCAAGTAACAGGTTGCCAGTTATTAAGCCCTTATGTCAGAAGGAGCAGCTCCTCCTATGATTGGTTACGATGATGATAACAGATGTGTCCGGTGCTTCAGAGTGGAGAGGCTCTGATTAATAGCAGCACCTTTGATCACTAACACAGTGTGGTAATTGTGCTGGGTTTTTATGTAAATATCCCACGTAGAGAAGAGAGAGCGGGCTCACCTTATCGGCCTGCCTCATGTAACAGTAGAGAATCCCTCGCATGCATTTGATAGCAGAGTGTTCCAGCTCATGAGTCCTGCCCATGTCATCATCGATACGCCTGAAACACAAGATAAATATATAAATGAATATATAGGAATTACTTAAATTACAATTCCTTCTCTTAAACCACTCAAAGATACTAATAATGTGCATTTTTAAACGCGCTGTACCGTTTGTTTCACGCAGTAAAGTAAAATGTGTCTTGCCTCAGTACAGATATATTGTAAAAGCAGCTCTGTGCGCTGTCTATAACTAATTATACTACATCTTTATCCATCGCAAGAGAGGAAATAATGTTAGCATGGTAGTTGTTGTTAGCAGCGGCGTAACAACCAAACTCCTCTCTGGCCTCTGAAAGATGTGAAACGTGCTTTTAAACCCATTATGGTGAAGAAATAGGTACAGCATCTTTTAGAGACCTCAGGTATGATTTTTCATGTTCAGTTTAAAATTATGTATATAAACTGGATGTAAAGATAATTAAAAATTTATTTCAGAGGAGAGGGAGGGTGAGTGAAGCAATTTGAATGAAGGAAAAAACTACAGCTTGATAGAACATGTTAGAAAAAACAAACAAACAAAAAAACATAGTATCTGTTTTTTTAATGTCTACATAATAAACTAGGGCTGTAGGCCTTTAATCATTTAGTCAATTAGTCGATTAATTGGTTGATAGATAATAACATAAGTAGACTAATCATTTTATTTAGATTATTTATTATTACATAATTTATATGGGACAACGGCATAAAGGAGAAGTTAGGGAAGATTTTGTATTGTTGATACAAATAAGTAATAAGGCAAATTAAACTGATGATTCACAAGTTTAATCTGTCTTATATAAAATTCTGACTTTTTTCTGCATAAATAGTTGTTTTTGCATGACCTCCCATGCAGGTGTAATCTTGTGAGTGCAGTTTGGGTCAGATACAAAGAGATACACAATACTTTTGAGAGCTTTTGCCCCCCCTTTTAGCTGACTAATCGATCTGTCCAAGAATTGCTTTTAGTTGACTGCAGCCCTGTGTGATTTATGAAGATTCAAATAAATATTCAAGTTCTATAATGTTTCGGGGTGAGGTTCTAAAATCAAATGCAAAGTAACTTTTCATTTTATGCACACCCTGATGCACTTGTAGCAACCTCAGCTTTAATTGGCTGTCACAGAACACCTACAAAGAGAGTGATGCAAATCGGATGGCACTCAAAAGTCAATCAATTAGTGAGTGTGCTGAATCCTGTGGAGGCAAGCACATCTGAGACAGCCAACAAAGGCCACGCTAATAAAGACTTTGGCTATTGGCAAAGGAGCTAAGGTTAAACTTGTTTGAATTTCACTTGAACGTGTTGCATTAATCAGACTCTGTAGCGGATATGTGACCCTGACGAATACAAAAGGGATAAATAAACTGCTAGCATCCCCAAACTGTTTTGAAACTAACTTTTTTTTATCAAAGAAATAAAGTGAGTGAGGCAGAGTTTGGATAAATGCAAGAGCTCACACTTACAGATTAGGTTATTAGTTAAGACTTGTTCCATTGCTCTTGAATGGAAATTTCTAATCAATCTGTGGCAGCAAAACAGAATTTAAATTACAAAATAGGCATAACATTTGAGAATGGTTGCTACTACTGCTTCAGAACAGAAGAATAAATCAACCTATGCACACTGAAACTGGGTAAAAATGGGAAATCTTTGCCTGGTCTGTTGGATTCAGTAGCTACCATATAATGGACCGTAACAGCTGGAGAACTTTTGATGACAAAAATAATTTTCACCCTTTGTTACACGGAAGGCACATTTATTTGCTTCCCAAACACACAACCTTTGAAACTGTCTGTCCACTATGGGACCATGCAAGGATTTATTGCCATAATGTGCATCCCTAATAACTAGGAATGTCAAGATAATTGTGATGATAATCGATAATCATTACAGGTCAATTGAAATTTGAAAGGTAAAGTGAAGCAAGGTGAACTATGTAAGTTTTTCACCACCTGATTGTCTCCATGGAGAGGTTACTGCTTTGCCTGGAATGTTGCTCAATATGTCATTAAACTTATCCATCTCTATGGAGACAAGCAGATAACGCCGCCTGTGGAAAGGCAACTCCAGTCTCAGTATGAACGCATAAGTTAATTTTGAGCAGTTAAAACAAAGTTGAATAAATGCAAGCTAGATGAGTCATACTGCTGAACAAAAGCATCTCCATGGAGATAAACAAATGGTGGGTAAAAAAAAAATTAAGTGCTTTTTATCTGGTTGATTATCAAACATTAACTTTGCTTTATCATAAACAAACTTTGATTTCATAAAGCTGGTACTAGACTAGACTGACACTAAAGTTGTAAAGGTGTTTCTTCTCAGAATAATTCTAACACTAAGCACTACGCCTTGTAAGATATCAAATAATATTTATCTATAGAGAAAATAAATCAAGTAAAGTTCTCATGTCCACAACTTTAAGACAAATCCGTGTGACACAGAAGTAGGCGCATCACTGCAGCTGGTGGGAAGTTAAGTAATGGTGCGATCTGGCTGTCAGATGAGAATCATCTTAATTAAATCCCTGTGACAATTCTAATAGAAGGCAGCCATGACGGATGACGTGAGATGTGCCGCTGGACACGCTGCTGCCACAAACTATTTTTAACCTGTTTCTACAATCTCTCCTCCTACATCTCACTGCTTGTCTTTTCTTCTACTCTTCTATCTGTTCTTTAATTAAAAAACAAAACAAAACTTTGAGTAAAATTCCTTTGGATTTTCCTGAACCAATAATCCCAATGTGCAAAGCTGTTAAATCCTGAAGGGAATTAAAGTTCAGAGTGATAATGGAACAAACAGACACATAAATGAAAAGTATGAAATAGGGCAGAGTGTAAAGCTGTGCAGCCAAGGAGATATTTTGGTCGGTTTTGTACATAATGATGTCTAAACACTCCACTGAGTCTGTTTGGTGTCTGGCTTTTCTATGGCTTTTACTTAGCAGAGTCCAAAACAGTTTTCTCAGCACTGTCTGCACAATATTTGGTAGCAAAAAGATGCGCCATCACAGCTGTGCAGCAGAACCAAGGAGATGGACAGACTAAAACTATAAGCCTGGATAACAATGATAATGATAAAAAGTAGTAGCTGCATTGCCATTTTTTATTCATCTTTTTCTCACTACCAACAGACATATATTCACGTAGAAGAAATTGTTATGTATAGCAAATGCATTTTCAGGAGTGAACAGGTGACTGAGAAGGGTAGGTGGCACTTCAGCTTCTAATTCTGAGTCTGAGTTCCATGAAAAAAACAACACTGAGCAGCTCAAAATACATTAGAAACAAAAAAATATATTATCTGAACTAATGAACTAGAATTTAGGGAAATGTACCCAATTTATCCCATGGATTTGAATTTGAGTATTTGCCGTCTTGCCCCTGTACAGATATATTGCATATGCAGCTCTTGAGGTCAAAATAAGTACGCAGTATACTATAATTACTAGTATAAAGCGTTTTGCTGACAGATAATCACAAAATGCACTGTTAGCATGCTAGTTTCTGTTAGCATTTCTCTAATGGTCTGAGTTGTGACTCATCGTGCTGAATAATTAGGATGCTCACAATGCAGAAGTTAAGTGAGGAATAACGTTGGACCAATGCAAACTGTCAAGATTCACTAGTGTGTGTTTTAAGACATCAGATACAGTGCCTGAATATAAATGGAATTTTGCCAGAGGACAATGAAGACCCATCACCAAATCTCTGCAAAGCTAGCTGTCAGGATAAATCTCTATCTGGAGCGCAAGTATTTTATGTAGGAATGCCCCAATACCAGTACTGGTATCGAATATCAACACTGATCCATGAAAATGTATAAGCTCCAAAATATCGGTTCAGTCGATATCCTGGTTGGGCCTAATTAATGTCCATTCATCCATTTTCTTCCACTTTATCTGGGGCTGGGTCACGGCGGCAGCAGTCTGAGCATAAATGAATGTAATAAGACTATTTACTGGTCGTAGTCGGTCAAGAAACTAGTGGAATCGGTATTGGAATTGGAAAGCTGGATCAGTGCATCATTTTATTCATACAACATACAAGCGGACTAACCTGTAGGCCAATGCCAGAGCCCATGCCCCAGCAGCGCAGTACAGAGAGTCCCGCACCTTGGCCTCTTTGCAGGTGGAGCATGTCTTCACTGGGAACAGGCCTGTAGTAGGACTCTGGTAGTTCAGAATAGTTGTTTTAACTGGGTAACAAAGAAACAAACAATGAATTAAAAAATATATCACGTAACTTTTCTAATCAACTCGCTCCCACAGTAATATATAATATAATATGCATTTCTGTTTTAATTACAGATTTCATAAAATGCGTTTAAAATGGTTTTGTGACACTGTGATCTCTCAAATAGCGAGGACATAACATAATATCCATCCTGACTCCCACACTCTGGGATAATGGAGTTTCATAAGTGGCATCATTTCTATTACACCTACATCAATCTCCACAGGCACTTTTATATATATATATTTTATTTTTTTACACAGTTTGGTGATGTCTCATTCCTCTTAAAAGTGTGTTTAAGTGCGTTTAAGGCCTCAACCTGTTCGGCCTCCTGGGTACAAGGTTTCATTTAAAAAAAATAATGATTACTCACTTTGATTCGGGTGAAAATATATGATACAATAGAATAGAATTTTTAGAATCTTACAAATTCCTTTCTCTACCGCACAGAGAAAGTATATCATTGTCCTCTACATCTACAGCCAGCCGTAGTACACAAACTACAGACTATATATTGCAGTCAGGCCATGTCATTAGTTTGAAAAGTAAAAAAAGGCCTATTGTGCTTGTGTCTGCTAAATAGCTAATGTTTTAAATCATAATATCTATCTAAAATGATTTAATAAAAGAAACAAGTCAGGTGACATGATTGAGTCGGCAGATTTTTTTTTCATTTGTACCAAAATGACTATGCAGCGCTGTCGAATCCTGCGAGTATCACAGATTAAGAAAATTAAACTGGAGAATGAAGTAATTACAAAACACTCAGCGTATACTGGTGGTGGTGAAAACAGGGGTTGATCGACAATATGGCATCTTGAAAATAAGTGATTAAAGATTGTTTAAACATGCACGAATCTCTCCAAATACAACTCTGGGTGAGTAAATGGTGAGGGGAAACAACTATAATATGGTAATACGTGGATTTTGCCTAATAGGTCTGCTTTAAGACCCACTTTTATTTATGGTCCTTTTATTCATTTTAAATTTATTTACTTATTTATTGCTATTTTATTGTTTTATGATTTTGTTTTTATTTTATTTTATACTGCTGTATTGTTTTGTACTGTTGTATTGTAGTACGATCAGTTTTTTAGCAGTTATATAATTTGTTCTTGTCTTTTTATTATCTCTGCGCAGCACTTTGGAAACTGTTTTGTTTTTAAAACCTGCTATATAAATAAAGTGGATTTGCATAATTAATGAGTGTTATTTATATTGTTTGAAAGAAAGTCAAGTTAAAATGAAAAGGAGCACAATTAAGAAATGTTGTTCTATATCCTTCTTTGTTTAGAATTTTTAAATTACTTTCCCAAAACAAGTATGCACAAAAAAGGGAATTATTTATTTCAAAGAGATTTTTTCAAGTGCAAAAGTAAACCAAATCATTGTATTAGATGGAAAAAAGTGTTAATTTTACTGCTTATTGCATATACAAAGGATCTTATAGCCAAGGCAAAATGCTTTATTAGTTTTGCCATGAAGCACATTTTATTGTGCAATGGGGATTAGGTTCCAAATATTGAGTTTTGACCACAAACACTCTTACCTAAGTATTTTTTTTGCACTTCAGTCATTGAGATTTGGAAATGTCAAAAGCAAGAGATTGATCAGTTTTGTTGATTATTAGTCTACTCAGAACGGAGCCTTAACACAGGTTGAACGCTGTTAATATTGCGCGGCTGTAGCCTTCCAATAATGTATTCTGAAATATGACAGTCAAAGCCTTGGCCCTGGTGAAAGTAATGCATCTGCAACACGCATTCCCCCGCAGAGGTCCCCCTTGCTGATGAGTAATCTGTCTGGAGGGATCACTTCATTTTTCAACACCACATTATTCGGGTGCAAATGAAGAGGACATCCATTCTGGACTGTCATTCGTTACCAAGTGGAGGAGAGTGATGGATAAAAAGATAGAGAGAGATAAAGAAGGCGGATGAAGCGTTTGAATACAACACGCGCAAAAGTAAAAACATACGTAGGCAGTGCGCGTGTGGTTTTGAATGAGAACTGACACTGGCCATCTGGAGCAGTCCTGGCTGGTCAATTGAAGGTGACAGTCACATTGGCGCTGAGATAAAGAGGTTGGTAGGGTAAATTAGACAGAATATTAATAACCCCACAAGGTAGTCCACCTCTAATGAAGTGCATGCGCATACCGAGCCGTGCGTGTCTCAGGACGGCCATATTGTTTCTAACTATAGACCAGCCACTTTGAATTTGCTATATTTGTATAGTGGGAGCTGGAGACAGATATGGAGCGCCTGGGATTGGCTCATTTACGTGCCCTTGTAAGGACACATTTGTCGTTTGTTGAGTAAATTAAATGTACAGACACATTCCGAGACACGGCGTGGTCTTCGAGATTCACTGTGATTGCTTTGTGTTGTGTCTGTTAACCAATAATAGGACAGCGCCTTTGGGCCAATGGTGCATTAGCAGTATTATGTGTTAGGCTGAAGGATGTATAAGGCAATTTGATCCTGAAGAATTACACGTCAGCTCGTCTTTTAAGGCTGTCCTCCCTGTATAAGCAGCGTCTACAAAAGTGCTAACCACTCTGTCACCATGATAGCGGGGATAATAGTTGTAGTTCGGCCTGTCACAATAATACATTTTAAAACACGATATATTGCTACAGAGAAATGTAACAATAAACGATAATATTGATATTTGTAAACCATTATTTTAACTGACAGTTTCATTTAAAGCTCTGAGCTAGAACAAATAAACAGCAGAATGAAAGATAATTATCCATAAAAGTGATTTATTCAACCCTCTGCAGCTCAAATGTTACTGTTTTAAAACTAAAACAACTAAAATCTCATAATTATTGCAAAGAAATTTGTATACACGATAAATATTGAGCCCAAAAATATATTGTTCCAGTTTTCATTATCATGACAGGCCTAGTTGTAGTAGCAGCAAATAGGCTTTTATCTAACTTTTATAGAAGGAATATTTGCATTCATAAAGTACTTTTATACTAATGTTAAATCATGTAAACTGTTGATTCTACATGTTTTGAATGTTCATCGTTGGTTTTGCATTAGGCGATAATGACAAAATTCATGTTCTTTGTTGATTTTATCATCTTGATAACAATGATTTATAATGTTGTTTCCTCATTAAAAACATACCTGGAGTTACGTTTTGTTTCATCCATAATGTGAGTTCATCTTTCAAATAGAAAACACTCCTTTTCTACCTCGTGATGTCTGGTGGTAATGCAGGAAGAGCTCCTCTGTGTTTTTAAATTCTGTACACCTTCATTAGAATCATTTGGATGATTTCAGCCCTGAAATTGTCAGTCTTTGCCGACCTAAAGGCAAAAGGTAGCTGTTAACTTAAAAACTACCACTACATGACATCACAAGCTGGAACAGAACATTTTGGGCTTTGGAGATGTAGACAGAGTATAATAAAGGGTTACTCAAACATGTGTGAATGAAACAAAACACAACTTTGGGCATGTTTTCTGAGGAGCTAACAGTATCATAACATGGTTTAAAGCTCACAAGAGTCAATTTTGCGTAATATAGGACCCTTAAAAATCAGTCACAACGACTAACAAACTCAGTACTGCCATTAAGGTATCAGTTTTGCAGAACTTGTGGTTGGAGTTATGTCTTTTTACAAATATTCCACTGAAAAACGGCACACTGACAATTAGCACATTAGACACTACTCTTTCCCTGTCTGCAAGTTCCCCAGGATGCAAATCAAGTGTTGTTGGGAGTTTTTTTTGCGTAGCCATCCATCAAGCTAATGTCCCACTAAATCAGGAGCTAATGTTTCAGACGCACACAGTCTGCTCTTTTACAATGGGCCATTTCCCTGCACTGGTGGGGTGGAGCGGATGGAACAGACACAGGGAAGGAAATGGAAAAGCCAAAAAAAAAACAACAACAACATCGAGATGAATAGCAAATACTAAAACATAAGCAGAGTGACATTGTGAGGGGTGGGGGGTACAGAGAGAGAGAGGGAGGGAGAGGGAGTTATCTGCTGAATCCTATAGCAGATGTGACAGTGGAAAATTAAAACGTACACAACGGTAGTGCTCATTGTTCATGCCAGGCTTAACAGTACTTCTGCTTTGTGTTCTTGCTGATGTTGTCATAATGCACTCCGCAATATAACATCTGTGAGATGAGTTATGGTACAATATGGGAGACAAAGGGAGAGGTTTATAGCTGCCTTACCACTGTGAGTAAGCTAAACATTACTGAATGTTTATAAAGTAGCATATCAGACACAGACTGTATATAAATGGACATGGCTAACCTTCTAAATAGGTAGTGAGCACGGCTATTCTGGCTCCACTTGACTTTACGTTGAAAAATGGCCCCCTCCTCTCTTTGTAACTACTACAGTGAGCCATGTCATTTTGGTCTTAAAATGTTCGTATTAACCTGCTCAATATGTGGTGTTTTTATTTTACTATTTCGTCCGTTAAGCTTGTGAGCTTCATTTGACTGGAGCCGGACGCTATGGATGACACACTCCCGTAGCCCGCTTCTTTATACAGTCTATGATTTCAGACCACTGAACTCCGCAAAATTCAAACCTTCCTTTCAAATCCAAGGATTGATATAAAATCTAAATATATTTGCTTGTTCTTTTTCTTATACCATGTGGCAGGTGTCATCTATAGAAAGAATCCCTAGCTTCAAATATCCACACAATACTCTTCATTCTTGATCTTGTGCAATCTTGTGGTGTCAGATCTCAGAGGCAAAGCAAGGCCAAGCCTGGTTAGTACTTGGATGGAAGACCGCTGGGAATACCAAGAACTACAGTGGGGCAACAGTGGCTCAAGAGGAAACTGCTATTGTGTCCTTCGGCAAGATACTTCACCCACATTGCCTAAGAATATGGTGTGAATGTTACTGGGGGTCGGCGGGACTGATGACGCAGATTGGCAGGATAGATTTTATCAGCGTACACCAGGCAACAGTGACTCTACATTATAATGTATAATGTAGAGTTGTGTTTTGTTTAATTCACACGTTTAACACAGAAACCCTGTACATTTAGTTCTTCTCTCAAATGGAAAACACGCTTTTCCACCTTGTGATGTCATGTAGTAATAGAGGAAGTGCTCCACTGTGTTTTTAAGCTCATACTCCTTCAATTGAACCATTTGGATGATTTCACATCTGGAATTGACATTTTTTACTCAACAAAAGATGAAAAAGGTAGCTGTTAATACCGCTTCTTGACATCACATTTGGAGCATTGGAGATGCAGGCAAACTAATGATCAAGAATTACTCAACTGTGTGAATGAAACAAAACACAACTCCAAGTATATTATTGATGAGGTAAAAACATTATAACATGGCTTAAAGCTCACAAGAAATAAATTTTGTGTACAACAGGAACTTTCAGGCTCTATACAATACTTTTGTTGTCACGAAAGGAGCTATAAAACCAATCCATATTAACTACAACATATAGTACTTGACTAGACTGTTCCTAGGACAACTGTTGCTAAATGTATGAATTTAAAAATAATTTAGCATGACATTTTCATAAGACTCTGACTGATTATAGCAATCTGCACCCATACAACTCAACTGTACCATCCTAACAGCATTTTGACATTCAATATAAAGTGCCAATTGTTCATGCCAACCTTAACAATACTGGCATCACCAAATGTACTCCGAGACGCACCAAGCACAGCTGCTATGGGGGAACACAGAGCAGTCAGCCAAGGGAGACAATCACAGATTTAAAACCAAAATGAGAAAACACAGCAACTAGGATAACCTCATGTTTCGGCTACAAGCTCGTAATGGAAAAAGGGAAAAAGAGTGCTTTCCTTAATCGGTAGGAGCCAGACGGTAGAGTGACACTGCCTGCTGCCTTCACTGTTATCAGGAACTGGCTGAGTCAATGGAGTGTAGCCACATTGCCACATAAATAAAGAAGTCCGGAGGGGGCTGCAGTGAAGGGAGAGGGAATGATGGACGAATAGTGGCCCACGGAGGATGGAAGGAAATGATCGGGATACTATTTATTTTATAACAGAACAACAGGCCAGTGCAGCTGCTTTGCTCAATTATAAGGGGAAAACTTTGGGTAGGTTTGCAATTAAACAACTAGGACTGTGGCCGATTAAATAAAGTCTTGGTGGATTAGAGACATGCCCAGTAGAACAATTAATCAACTAAAAGGGGGACTTGAATTGGCAAAATCTCTTAAATGGTTTTATTTATGCAAGATCCAAACTATGTATACAGAGACACATTATAAAAGTGTAACCAAGGCAGATTAAAGAAGGGTTTTATGCACAATCAATTCTGAGCTTTTCCCTCATGAAAAACATGCCTGAGATTTGAGATGTCATCCATGCATGTTTGAGCATTTTAGCAATCTCTCTCTTTTCTTTTGATTGTAATGTGGTAGCGCTCTGAAGGGGGAGTGATTTAACACCGTGAGCAAAGGGAGGGGAGACTCAGAATGTCAAAAACAAAAGGGGAACTTATAAAATGTGATGTTAATATGTTGTTTTTGCTAATAAAGAAGGTAAAACAGTGATCTAAACATGTTATGTGTTAGCGGTTTATACCCGATAGACGTAAAATACCTCCACTTTAAACTGTCCAACTACTCCCAAAACGCCAGCTCACTCTCTCTGTGCTCCTTTGTGCTGTTGTGCATATAATCTTATTAAAATAATTGATTAAGAAAAAATGGGTTGACAATTGACCAATTAATAGACAAACCGCCTATAGGACTAAAGGAATATAGCCCTATAAACCACAATGAAATCGGAAAGATAGGAATTATACCAGGTTTGATTTGTCATTATAATCCACACCTCAGTCCACTCCATCGTTTTCCCTCTCTGCCACTGAAAAAAGCAGGTATATTGGCTGGCGTGTCTGTATGCTAGTGATAATAATTCTGGCTTTGTTCCCTGGGAGAATTGGACAAGCACGTGCAATGTAACAATTAAACAAGACTAGCTTTCACCGCTGTGCTTTTGACATATTGTAATCTGCTGGAGGTTTTGCGGTAAATCTAAAATCTTTTAATGGAGCAAATGGTAAGGGCAAAGCTGTCTTTCCCGATAGCGGCAAATCAGCTTTAAGCGACCGTTGCACCTGTTGCTTGCAAAGCTCTGGAAATGGGGTTTTGTTAATAAATTTCCATGCAGCTTGATGACAACTACGCAGGCGACACCAGGGCCCCATACCTCAGCCGTGTTCTTTTCACTGAGGTGTATGGGCTATCAGCAGCCACCTTATTTGGGCAAACCACTGGGCGAACACAATAAAATGCATATACTGAAATACATTTAAATATAATTAATGTTGGACTTATTTTTTAAGTGCAATATTGAAGCAATGGCTCTCTTTTCACACCAAGTCCCATCAAATAAAAGGTTTGGCTTTCAGTGTACCACAAGATATAAATATAACAGGACTATTCTAGGGCTTTCCATTGTAGTTCTAAACAAGAAATTATGCAAAGGAGGTCAAATGGACACAACTGACTCTAAATTAGGCAAACCCACACATAGGAACACATAAAATATTATAATATCAGTCACCATCAGTCCAATGCACTTGTTAAGACCTTGCTATTTATTGCTGCCCATACACTGAACATACTTGTACTAACTTATTTTACGTAGTCTTCTCTTGTCCTTACTTAGATTGTTTCTTATCTATCTTTTGGAAATTCATTTTAAGTCTATTATCAAGAAAAAAATAAAATAAACGGTTCCATGCTTTTTGGTTACAGTTTGAATCCGTCACCTTTGTACACTTCTTAAGTTAAATTGTGTCGTTTTAATTCCAGTATTTACAGATTTCGAACAGCCAAAAAGCAACAGTGTACAATGTATGAAAGTGGTGGAATGAGGGGTGATTAATAATATTAAATTAAAAGCACTACTTTTAAAGGTACTTGTACTTCCACAGTCCACAATACTTACCAGCATTGTAATAGCAATCTAACTTTTCCCACAAGGGCTCATCATCACGCTGCAGAATGGACAGCTTCAGCGGTTCATAAATGGAGCCTGAGAAAACGGAATTCAGTATTATTCAATGCAGATAACGTTTGCATAATCCCATATCATACCACACATATCATACGAAATATTTGCCTAATTAAAATGGTGATAAAAATTAATCATTAATGTGCAAAATACCACTACCACTTCCCATTTCCAGGAAACTCTTCATTCTTAGCAGTTGATGCCTTTCCAGAAACTTTTCGCAAGGTGGAGATTTGCATTTTAATAGCTTTGACCTCGTGTCAAAACCACAGGTACAGAAAAATTCACATTGTGACTTAAATTAGCATAATTTCCATCATCTTGAAAGTTGCGGGGAACAAAGCTTAATCCATCTCCTCTCTTTAAGGATAACACATCCTTTTCATTTCTTAAACAAGAGCATTCAAATATCAGGTTTTTGCCACTGTGTTTCTGATTGTGGTTAGACTTGGAAAAACCCATCGCCAGCCTTACAATAGACCTATTCAGTCCAGCTAAATAATATACAATAATAAACAGGACAACTTTTACCTCAGTGAATGAAAAGAAAAGTAACCTCAAGGGTGGTTCTTCCTGCACAGTCTACTTACCGATTCTGCGGATTTTGCGGTGGGCCCGTGCATTTGTGGCCATTGTTTCAGTCATGCTCAAAAGGGTGAATTAACATTCGTCTCCAAGAAAAATCACAAATCTATAGCAATTCAGAGGAAGGTGTTAGTAGAACAGATTTTGATTGGATACATGCATGAATCAACACAGATTACAATATATTTAGAGAAGAGAAATACTGAGAAATGATAGGCTAATTATAAATGTAATGTACATTACACCTATGAAATTAACACAATGTGCATGTATGATTATTAATAGAGATTATTAAAAATTAGATGTTAACTACAAATAGAACAGATTATCTACAGTAGGTTTGAGGACTATGAGGACTATGAGGACTATGAGGACTACAGGTGGAAAAAAATTGTAGTAATAATAATAATAATAATAATAATAATAATAATAATAATAATAATAACAAACAATAATACATTAATTTAAGTAATGTTGTCATAGCCATCAGTGGTAAACTTCAGAAATCCATCCCATTAGACCAAGGGTGTCCAAACTTTTTTGACCGAGGGCCACATATGGAAACATACTGATAATGGAGAGCTGAAGATTGCTGGTCTAAACAGCAGATAGAAGCATTTTACATATTTTTACAGAGCCAGTATAACTTTAAAAATGCTTGGGACACTAATTTTAGACCTGTATAACAATACAATGTATTTAGTGAGGCTATAGTTGTAGAAACACTTAAATTGCCAGCAAGAAAATTCAACTTATAATCATTTTGGGCCAGTTGGATGCCTGAGGGCCGCATTTGGCCCCCCGGGCCATAGTTTAGACACCCATGCATTAAACTATAGTGTAGCCTAAATTTTCCAATTTTCATTCTAAGGCCATGACGGTCCACCTGTCTCTCACAGAAGTGCACTTTACATGGCCAATGGCAATCAGTGCATCATAGTGTGTGAGACAAAACCCTAGAGAGGCTCTTTAAATAGCCTGTAAGTGGCGCACATTTGGTTACCTCTGACCTTTCATGCACGGTTATGCCTCTGGTCAAAATGATGATGAAACACACGCATACAGTAATAGACACTAGCGAACAGGCGTCTTTACAGAACCAGCACAAAAATCACCACTGTCTCACAGCGCAATGACATGCAAAGGTATAAACCAGACCTGATCTTTTGGATCGGGCTTTAAATTCCATAAGTTTCCATCCGACATCTGCGAGGCTCGCCATGTTTACCAAATCGTTAAATTTACGACAATCTACAAAGGCTTCTGCTGCAACCTACCAAAATAAAATTCCCATCTATTTTTAAGGTACTGATCTTTAATAGTGAACTTTGTCTTATCACTAATTGTGTTGGAATCTTTTTTATAATAATCATTTTTATATTATATATGAAAGACAATGGACAGATTGTAATAAAAATAACAAGTGACACCAAACCAGGTCTTTTACTGTGAAGAGATTTGTTTTGAACTTCCGCTGGTTAGAGCTTACGCTTTTCAGCTCTATGAAAAGCAGTCAGCTGTCAACCTGTGAGTATGCACGACACTGACGTAAACAAGGAAGCCCTTATTCACTCTACTACTGCAATTAGCAGCCAAAAATAGGAATAATTTGTGCTTAATCTAAAGTTAAATATAAATAATATATCTCAAATCCCTTAATTAGTTTGAATTTGAACCATCTTATGTGAAATATTATACATTTAAGATGCCGTAAACCATTGTGCCGTATAGCAGTTGGTGTTGTTGTGTGGATCCGCAGTAGCACCAGGATGTGGGTGTTTAAAGTGAATATTTTGATGTTTTTATTTTATTGTTCGAGTCTGTGTAGCTCGTACGCGCTGCAGGATGTAACGACTGACCTTTTTGGTACTGAAAATCACGGAACAGTGGCAGCTTTCGGAGATTTAAACTCGGATAAACAAACAGACATCTTCATCATCAGAGAGAGTACGTATTGACAAGCGTTCAATAAGGATATTTTTTTAGGTTATAAATGGTATTGAATTCATGTGTACACCAGAGTTTAATGCACATTATCCTCACTGTATGTTAAGATTTCCTTTCTGTGCTTATTGTCTGTTATGTCTTAACTCTTTGGCCTCACGTAATGGCTTAAATATTATTCTGATGTCGTCAGACTAGTGTTGTAAAAAGTTATATCCTTTTTTCAGACGCGGAAGTGGTAATATTCTTGGCTGATCCTAAAACGCCTTACTTCAAACCAAAAGTTCGCATCACTAAGGATCTTCTCTCAAGGTAAAAGCACTATGGTTATATGGGCGTACATAGACTGTATAGTAGAATATGTCTATAGGTGCGTGCAGGCACTGCAGGCATGACATCTGGGACAAGTCATGTACATGTTGCTTAAAATCTTAAAATGTATATTAAAATTAAACTTCCACTGTGTTTCAGTGCTTTGATCACCAGTGTGGTTCCTGGTGATTATGATGGCGACTCTCAGATGGATGTCCTCCTCACTACTGAGAGAGGTGATAGGACGAATGTGGTCATCTTCTGGGGGAAGAACACAACACTGGGTACATATTTCTTCACTGTTCCACTGTTACCATGTTTTGAAGGTTCTATATTCTCTATTATAATTGTATATATTTTAGATATGGCTTGCTTTGTGGTGTGATTGAAGCTGTAGAGATACGGCTAAGTATAGCAGCATAGGGGTGGGATGAGACAGGACACAAGATAGGACACAATCACAATATTTGGCATTACAATTTTAGATTTACTTTATGTAATATTTTGCTGTCATTCATATCACTTGTTTTTTTGTTTTTTTGTTTTTTTTTTATCTAAAGCTTTTCAAGACCTGTTACTCACCAGCACCTTTTTTTGTCCAATCATGCATATGTAAACTCACAAAATCTTACAAGACCATTTTTCAAATGTGCGTGCCATCTTGTGACAATTTTATCTTGCAGGATCTTGTTGCACAATATCTTGTTTCATTCCTAATACACTGTAGTAACAGACCAGTACTTTCAGATTGTTAATGGTTTCCAATATGGCAGCCAAAAAGTCTTAATTTCAAAAACATTATCCGATTGACCTACCTTTTTGAAACCGTTTCTAACTTACAGCATTGATATCTTGGTCTAGGTTCAAGTCTAGGCAGTTGAAATGATCAGAATGAGTCTAGAGAATGGGTAAATTGACTTCCTCCCTTTCTCACCAGACAGACCTGATTAAATGTATTTGGAAAAAATGCAGAATCATTCATCTAATTCGTTTGATCTACTTTTTGTTAAAGTGCTTTATTTTTTATCTTTGCAGATCTGGGCGATTCACTCCAACTGAACAAGACTTTTACTGACCAACCTCTCATTATGGAGTAAGTATCAAGCATATCAACCTAAAATATGTATACTGCATATAATGTAGTTTTGCTTGGCAAAGAAACAATGTACAGCTACACATTGGTCTTGTACTTTAAATAATCACTCTTCCTACAGCTTTAATGGAGACATGATTCCAGACATTTTTGGAGTTACCAGTACCTCTCCCACACTTGTGTATGAAGTCTGTTATCTCACCAAAAGGTAATATTTTACCTGTGGTCCATGGGGTTCAAACATGTCACAGGCAATTTTTGCCCACTATTCTCTTGTATATTTAAATTGTTAGATATAATTATTTATTTTTGTCCTATTCCTTTTTATAGGGTCCCAGAATGGAAGAGTGCATTGAGTTCCTCTGTCAATCTGCGCAAGCCTCACTCTAATGCATTTACTGATCTCAACAAAGATTTTACTGCAGGTACGTGCCCTTTAGAGAGCGGTAAATGCTGTGCTACATACCATATTTGTTGATCAAATGAGCACTGCCAACAGTATGTTTCCTTCTTTTGTTGTTGAATACTCTCATGGAAGTTGTTGGTGGTAACCTCACCTGGTTAAAACCATATTATTTTTTTTAATTCGTTTTTTGGCATCAGTTCATGGTTAAGATCGATTTTTGTTGCATTTAGAAAACCAATAGAGCTCTTTGTTTTTGTTCCTAACAAGCAAAATATAATAATAATGCTCTACCATGGTGCACATTTTGCTAATGATAATGACACTGAATCAGTCAAGCATTGGATTTTGGATCATTATTTAGTAGAAAAAATTACTTGAGATTGACATCAAATTATTGTCTTATACCGTAATCACATTCTTCCATGAAGCATCTTTAATGGCGCTTTGTCTTGTTTTTGAAAGAAAACCAACAAATACATGCAATTTTCTAGTTGACCAATAAAGAAAAAATATCAATTTTCTTCACCAGTGAATAGAAAAATTCTCAGTGCTGTCCTCCTGCCCACTAGCTGTGCACTGTCACTCAGACTTAAGAGAGAGTTTTCTCTCGAAAAACTAATCTCCATGTTTAAGGTAATCAAAGAGGATTTAGCCTTGTCGCGCTCACAGCAGGTATTTTTGTGTGAGTTGTGCTGTCTCTCCCAGGGCTGTCACAGTTTAATTTTTACCCAAAGCTGCTTTATATTCATATTTCTTGTCTGTTTATTTATTTTATTAGCATGAATGTTTGCCGTAAACCTCTAGAATTGTGTGACTGAAGGACGTACACTATCAAGACTAAGTGACTTTTA
Source organism: Taenioides sp. WSHXM2023 (assembly GCA_029959045.1). Classification (NCBI taxonomy): domain Eukaryota; kingdom Metazoa; phylum Chordata; class Actinopteri; order Gobiiformes; family Gobiidae; genus Taenioides; species Taenioides sp. WSHXM2023. The sequence goes on along the minus strand of CM057091.1, from coordinate 23,829,672 downwards.
TTATATATAAGTAAATGCACAATATTTCTTTTTGGTTTATCTTAATCATTTGACTTGAGTTTGGCAGATTTTAATATCTAGAACAGTGGTTCCCAACATTTTTTTGTCCCACATTCCCCCAAAGTGTTACATTTGTTTAGTAATATAGCCAATTATTACAATTGTCTTATTTTTTTTAATTATATTTGTGTCAACTTACGTCAGTTATTCTACAGAAATATTATTAAGCATGTAAAATGTGTTACTAAGAATATTTTAGATTGGTTGAAACACGATTCATTTCCATCTTTTAAATCTGAGACTGTGGGAGACACTGATCTAGAAAGACAGATTACTAAAGTCTTGCCTTATGATTCCTTTTATTATGCTGTAACTTACTGGGTGATGTCAGGCCTACACAGTTTTTTTTTTAAGAGTTTTGCTGAAGGTGATTGTTCTGCATGATGAGGGCGTGATGATAAAACTTACTACACTAAAGACCACGTTTTGGACAGGCGGATGGAACAAAGGGAGGGACAGAAGGTGGAAGAGTATTTGTGAGTCAAGGCAAAGTGTGTGATAGAGCAGAATAAGAGGACAAATAAAAGACAAAGGGGTACAGGAGGGGAGGAGCCCGGCAGTTTGGAAGTCTACAAAGTACAGCTTGGGTTGTTCTATGCTGTGACCACCTGCTCTCCGAAGCAGCACCGTCTGGGGCTATGCAATGAAGCTTATCAACCGGGCTCAGAGGCACACAATCTGTTTGAGGCTTTCACTATGCACACATCTAGCACTTAACCAAACTATCCACAAAGGATCTGACTTATGTTATTATATACATCCAAAATTTGCACCTCCAAATAATAATTTAGTGTCTATCATGCAAAGAACTGCTTAACTTATTCTTCAATTTCTCTGATAGCTTTTTTGCATTTGCACTTTTTAAATCTGGAATTAATATTCAAAAATGTTTTTCACCAAGGCATTTTGGCTTATACACATTAGTAAAAGAAATAGCTGCAGTTATGCCTTGCTGTTGTGCATACAGAATGGTTTGTTTGCTTTTTGCTATTCTCACATCTTTGACAATTTTCTGAGAACACTGGCTTACACTGGCTGCTATAAATCTCCTTTGTTCTTTAAACTTAAATTTTATAGCTCTAATTCTTCATACATTCTCAGATATATCTGACAGTAGTAGAGGTTAAGACCTTTACAATAGTAGTGATTACGACCTTTTCTGTTCTTCATACCGATGGCAGTATCTTGGCAGAGTGTTTACCTTTTGGTGTGAGGGTGGGCAACAGGTACATTTTGTTGGTGTGTTGTTGGGCAAGACCCTTAGACCATCTCTCTGTTACAGTGTCTAAAAGTAGTATAAAACCTTCTAGAGCGATTTTTAATTAGAAGTGTATGGAAATCACTATCATGCAAGTATCAAATCCAAAATAAGACTGTAACTGCAGCATTTTTATAGCGCAAATAAAAATGTGCTGAGTAACGCTCCTGAAAAACACTCCATAGTATTTTATGAGAACATGCCATAGTAATCATATGCACATAGCCGAAAATTGCTTTTTATAGTATTCCCTTTAATGTGCTCTGCTCTTCTGCTGTGACCATGTGTGGGGTGCTGGTTCAGGGTTATGTCATGGCTTCTGTCCCAGTCTAGTGTCAGCAGTAACCAGTGCCACACAAGTGTATTGGCTGACCTCACTACATCAGCAGGGCTTACGGAGGTGGGGGAAAAAAGGCTCTGATTGTTTCCTGGCCAATGTCAAGACCTCATTTAGGCCACTTATTTGATCCTCCATACCAACTAACCTGGCAGAAATTCACTCGGCTGTTGGTGCCCTGTTAGCATCACACTGTGTAAGGTCTTTATCATTTTGCATTTCATTTTCTCTATTGTTTCTTAAATGTAATAGTCTGCCATGTTAAAGTGATTCTTGTGAGCTTCAAGCTGCGTTATAATATTGTTACTTCATCAAAAACATACCCAGAGTTGTGTTTTGTTTCATTCACACATGTTTGAGTAATCCTAGTTTATTAGTTTGCCTACATCTCCCAAGCTCAAGATGCAATGTTCCACCTTATGATGTCATGTAGTGGTAGTTTTCAAGTTAAAAGCTACCTTTTACCTTTTGTTCAGAGACTGGCAGTTCCAGTGCTGAAATTATCCAAATGGTTCTAGTGAAGGTATATGGAGTTTTAAAACGCAGTGGAGCATTTCCTCTATTACGATGACATCACAAGGTGGGACAAAGTCTTTTCAATTTTAATGAAAAACTTAGCCTAAATATGCAGGGTTTGTGTGTTAAACATGTGTGAATTAAAACACAACTCCAGGAAAACAGACCAGAAATAGCCCTTTAATCTTTGTCGGACAAATTTCAAGAAACAGTTGGCTGTGAATCTACGTAATTCCAGCTAGTGCACCACAAAAAAGATATCAGTAGTACCTAGAAAACTGTGGATCTTATTAATGGTATTGTATTTAGGGCTGATTGCGTGCTACCCTGCTCAATGGCATCTAATTAGCTGGAAGGGACGCTTTTGTGGTCCGGCCAGAATGTTTTCATCTTTTATAAAATATGTCTGATGTGAGCAGGTGCCACACTTGTCCGTATAGATGTACATTCACTGTGTAACTTTTCTAGAAGAGGGCCCACCACCTGCTTGAATGTTCCACAGTATGGAATTCAATTTATCCCATTTCAATAATGTGTAAGCCTTACCGTTCATTATATGAAAGCTGGGACAATATTTTTTGGAGGTTAATATTTATCGTGTGTACATTTTCTTTGCACTACTTGGACATTTGTGGTTATTTTCTGTCTATACGCTAAAATTTAAGATGTAAAAGGTTGAATTATGAACTTGACTGACTCAGACTCAACAGATGCACACTAAAGAGTTTCGTTATGCTATTTATTCATTGGAGCTCATTATTTGTTATTGTGACAGACCTAATTATATGTGTTGTTATTGGTCATAATTTTATTGCAAAACTTACTCTTGTGAGCTTTTAGCCATGTTATAATGTTGCTAATATTGTCAAAAACATACTTGGAGTTGTCCACATGATTCTAGTAAAGGTGCATGGTCATGTGGCAATACAGGATGTGCATTACATTACAAGGAGGAAGAGGGGTTTTCTGTTTGAGAGAATAACTCCTAAATATGCAGAGTTTGTGTGTTAAACATGTGTGAATGAAGCAAAACACAACTCTAGGCATGTTTTTGATGAGGAAAGGACATAATATGGCATAATATCGTCTCTTTAAATAGTAAAATGGACATGATAGAGAACAAAGGAGAATGTAGTTTAAGTAATGTTACATTCACCTCCTTCTATGCATTAAGGTTAGATGGGCACCTGCAGACAGAGAGCTGTAATGGCCCTGTTACGAGTTGTTCTGAAATGAAAGGTTGTAATTGTCAAGTAATTTTAGGTGCATTTTTACCGTTTAAATGCAGTAATCCGGGCACAAAATTCCATCTCTAGGCAACGAGCATCGTAGTGCTCTGTGCAGCATCCAATTAACGAGCGCTGAATCGAAGTGGTTCCTTGATTGTATGTCTAATCATGTGGTGAGGGGAGAAAGAGAGCACATTTCCCACCAAACAACACGGGCCAACCAGAATAATCGATTCTAGTGGGATCACATTTACACATGGGGGTATGATAAAACTGGTCTGCAATTCTTTATACACATTGGTATTAACACAAATTTCCTATTCGTGAACATTTTAAGAACATTAATTATTTGGAATTTTCGTGGTATTTTTGTAGTGGAAGCCTTCTTCCATGGATAGTTTTAAACAAATGATTTCATGGTTTCATATTACCGGTATGTTGATTATATTTTTTAAAAGACTCTTTTTGTGCTATTTTCTGATCTATTATAATGTTTGCTTATAATGTTTCCTCATCAAAAACATACATGAAGTAGAGTTTTGTTTCATTCACACAAGTTTAATACACAAACCTTGAATATTTAGGCTTGTGATGTCATCTGGTAATACAGGAAGTGCTTTCACTGGGTTTTAAAACACCATACATCTTCACTAGAATCATTTGGATGATTTCAGCCCAGGAATTGCCGCTTTCTACTTAACAAAAGGTAAAAGGTAGCTGTGAACTTTAAAACTACCGCTTCAAGACATCACAAGGTGGAAGGGAGCATTTTGAGCTTTGGAGAGAGACTAATAAGGCAGAATTACTCTAATATGTTTGAAACATAATTCTGGGTACGTTTTTGCCTGGGTAGTAGCATTATAACATGGCTTAAAGGTCACAAGAATCTATTTTGTGTAATCGGACCTTTAATCTATTCTCATGGTTAGAACAAATTTTATCTCAACAAGTTTGATTGTCCATCTCCATCATGTAAAACCACTGACGGTTATTGATGAGACATGAAATAGAATAACGAGATGGCATGTTTTGCATTGGCATATGGCCCATTCAATCTCATCCTTGTGCTTGTTCCTGACGTACTGCTGCACGACATAAAGCATCCATACAGTGCCATAGAATATGCACATTGGTCCTATTTCTAATCCAGCCCAGCGCTACAGCACCTACGTTGTACCCGTAATGGTTTTAGGAGATTATTTCTTCCGAGAATAGCTGGCCTTATTCTGCGGCTGGTGTATTTTGCCATGTTTGTGAATGAGGCGGTTTGATGGATGCCGGGTGGATGTCACACTGTGTGGAGTAGGCCTGCAGATTGGCTTAGGGACGGATTTATTCGGCACAAGCTTTTCACTTCGCTCACTGCCTGGCTTCTGCATTATTTTGTCTGATAGCAAAAAAAAAAAAAAAACATGCATTGATGATTCAGTCCACTATTTTCAAGGTGTACATTGTATTTGCTTCAAAATAGGTTGCATACACATGACATCGCAACATTCTGGTATCCCCTTTGTCTGAGCAGGAAGACATGCCACAATACTATGGTGCTGTTTTACTGCCACATTTTCAGATTTGTTGACCTAGTTTATGGTTAATATTTATGTAATTACTGGACTTATCCACATGAAACTAAAACTGGCACAAAGTTCAATGTTATTATTTCGCAACAACTTCAGAGGATGCTACCATTACTCAACACTAGGGCTGGGTAACATTAAGAAGTTGCTGATACGATACATACCTCGATACATAGGCCACAATATGATATGTTTTTCGATACAGTGCACTTTCGATTCAGTACTATTCGATTATAATATATTTAAAATCGGTTTGATGTGGTTCAGTAAAAAAACAAAGGCTAAATCATGGCTGTGGTACTGAAAGTCTTTATTAAACCACTAAGTTTGCGCAAAATTAATATGAAAAACATTTTACTCATCAAAATAGTGATAATATATTGCATTAAGTTTCCTTTCTCCAAACAAGCAACGCAATTGTAGCTCTTTCACAAAATAATTCAATAAACTGTACCAAAAAATACTCTTGGCAATGTATCGATACAGCAGCCCATGATATCGATACTGTATCATCAAATTAAACAATATGATATATCGATATTTTAATATTTTTGCACACCCCTACTCAGCACCAAGCAACGTGATCGGATGGAAGGACTTTAAGACACAATATTAATATGGCAAGTCCAATCCAAAGCTAATAATGATAACAACAAGATACAACATTTGTGGATAAGTTTTGATATTTCTTTAAAAAAAAATGAATCTCCCATAGAGCTACATCTATATAGTCCTGTGCCCTTCACCTGAGATTATGCCATCATCAAATTCTTTTAACACTTTCTGTACAGCTGTATGTATGCCATTTGAATACATAGTTTGTTATGGTTACTGTGCAGTTGCCATGACATTGACAGACAGTTCTTCTTCTGCTGGCAGTGTTGTGAGAAAGTCGAGTTGCAGCCGATGGGAACAAAACTGTGAATGAAAAAAACATCCTCCAAGAAAATCTCTCCTCTCCCCTCTTCTCTCCTCTGTCAGACATTTTAACACTGGAGGAAAAAATGGGTTATTTCACTACATTAGCAAGTGATGGTACTGCTGACCCCATCTCTCCCCCAAAAGACAATTTTGACAAGGCACCTGGACAATCCTATGTTCCTACAAGTTTTCTTTCTGCTAAATCCCCTCTGAGGGCTTTGGGCAACTTCAGAAAGCTTGTTTCACAGTCCAGCGGTTTCATGCTGGTGGAGGAGGAGTGCCACATATCAGTGAACATGCCGCTGAAGGTTTGGCTAGTACCACATGTCACTGTCCTGTTTCTTCTCCAAATCTCTACACGCGACATGGACCAAACAACCATGTGGGAATAAGCCACTGTGTTAACATGTACGCCAGCAAAACAGGATGACTGGCCTGGTCCAGTTTAAACTGATGTATCAGAATGCATGTAACTCGGAAACTACGATTGCGGTGTTGTGAATCGAATCTTAGGTCTTAGGTTGTGCTGTGAACAGCAAATACAACAAGAGACAAGTGTGAGTGCTTTGACAGGTTTTGGGGTAAAGGCTATTTGAATTTGGTTGTTTAGCACTCAGAGTTCTGTGTAAATCTAGTGAGTGATTATGTGTTCACTTTTACGATTGTCTTGGCAGTTTAGTGTTGAAAATTGTGTTATGTCTTATGAGTCTTATGAGAGCTTGGTCTCATGACAGGCTTTTTCCTTCAGGTCAGTGATCTCAGAGCTATTCTTGCACTGCTGGTAAAGGCTAAAGATGGGGAGTTGTTGTTCTTACAGCTGCAACTTTTGAACGCCCCTTGGAATATAACTTTTTCCAGAAGCATCGGCTACAGACATAACTCTGAGAGATGTGTTTATAAAGGTGGTTTATGTAACACATGGCATTTTACCAGATAAGAACCATCATCAGTTTTAAAGAAAATGACACATTTTAAATCAATGAAATTGTTTCTGTGTTCTTTTATTGTTCAATGTTTGTTTTTAGTGCTGGGAGGGATATTTTGTGATTTGTGGACTGTGCTGCCCTTTTGAGAACTAGAAAACTGTCTCTAGCCTTGTCACATTTCTTTATAATTATTTTACATTTGGGTGGGCAAAATTCCAAAAGGTACGGTGTAATCCTTCATTCGTCCAGGAGTGATTCAATGTGGAGAAGGTTTCAAGACCTTACCACTCCAAATGAAATTCCAAAAGAAACCGAGATCACAATTTTGGTTTTTATCACGGTTCAGGCAGTTAGCAGTTAGGTACCTAAAGCTACATCTGCTGCTTCTGACAGTCCACACTACACTCTGAGTGGTTAAGCCCAGAGTTAAGCATTACAGATACTGACCAATATGAGGAGCTGGTGTGGGAAAGTGTTTAAGCAGAGAGCTGCATTAAACAAAGAAGCACTGAATCATGATATGACAATAATAAGCCCCAAATAAGCAGATCTATAGTCATAGGGATGGAGTCATGATTGGATTTTTACCACTATATTTCCCAGTTTGAATTTTATCAATCAGTCGTCATTTATAGAGCCACTATACACGACACTCAAGTTTGAATTTTATGTTACAAAAAGATAGGTGTGTGATGTGTACATGTTATGTATTTCATCTATGGAATTTTGCACACAATTAACTTTTAAGATTTGAAAATATTTTTAAGATTGTCACTGCCCCGTACTTGCTAGACAAATGTGTGGAGTGCCTAAGTATTACTTTCATGGGTGAGTGCTGTGACATTTGAATCATCATGCTAAAGGTCGTTCAGTCTAAGAGGCAGGAATCAGATCAATGAAAACAGATGAACGCTAAGGGCATGGAAGATGCATCAGAGCTGCAAACCAAATCTGAAGTACATTTCCAAAGACACCCAGTCTACGCTCATCTCTCATCGTTTTGCTGCATTACTGTCAGACTTATTGCAACTCAATTTCACGCACAAAATGGACGTGTCTCTCCTCCCAGAATAAAGCAGTGACAGTAGTAGACATGATAGATTCAGTTTAGCTCTGTGTCCCGGAACCTGAAGGGCTCACAGGGCAAAGATCTCATGATGCAGTGGGTGTGTGTCCCTTTGATAGCAGCAGCAATAGAAGTCTGTGCTTGTTTGCTGAGTAACAGGCTAACAAACAACCTGCTGCAGGGCATTAGAGGCTCAGCGAGGAGCGTCCTGTCTGTCTCTCTGCCTAGTGCGTCTCTCCTTCTGCTTTATCACCACTGCACTTTTTAGCTCCTCCACTTTGCCGCCCAGGATTTTCAGTCATGCACTTTTCATGGCGCAGATTTGTACTGTCTTACTGTTACACGCACGTCCCAGTGGCTCGGAGGAGATGCCACTGATGGTGTGTGACAGCGTACAAGCAAAGATACACAGCAGCAAAGACAGTAATGCAGAGTCCACAGCGCAGGCTGTCAGCTCCTGTCCGCTCTGAATAATAATGCTGTACAGACTGGTGCTCGTACTAGCGGGTGAGAGAGAGAGATGATAATGTAAGAGCCTGTGGCTGATTTTAGAAGATAATGGCGATGGAGAAGCAGGTTACCAGTAAAGAGCCATTTCAAAAATCAATCAATTTGTATTTCATGGTGAATAGTACTCATGCCTCACAGCAAGAAGGCTTGAGACTCCCGAGCCACTCGGGGCCTTTTTGCATGGAGTTTGCATGTTGTATGCTCCCTGTGTCTGGGTGAATTTCCTCCAGTTTTCCCCATCACCCTGAAACATACACAATAGGTATTCAGATAAGGAAGCCCTGACAAAGCCTAGCTCAAGATCTGGAGATGGGTCTCCATGTGCGGCACTGGAGCACCTACTGCTCCTGATTAATGGGTCAAATACAGAGGACAAATTTCCCTGCAGGAACAATAGAGTATGCCTTAACCTTATTTCTAATATTTAATGTCAGATATCCTAGGATCATATCCACAGCGTTTCTGATTCATATTGGGTTTATGCATCTCATGGCTCCTTTATTAAACCGAAGATGTTCATTTTGTCTTCTTATGTACTTTAACTTCTTGGGTTCTTTTTTAAGACAATACAGTAACTTGTATTTACCTTGTTGACATGTTTCGGCTGCTGCTGCTGCGAGCCATCTTCAAAACTGTCACCGGTGTTGGTGGTGACGTGTCGTATATCAGCTGTTGTTACTTCCTGTAGGCGTGGTCAGCCTGATTGACCTGGCAGGTCGCTCAGACTGACCACGCCTCCCGTCGCCTGGTGGTCTCTGGAGGAGGGTGTCCCAGGTGTGTGAAAGGAGGAACGCTCCATCATCATAGTTAATGCTGTCCGTGTCTCGTTTTCTGATTTCAATGGCCTCCCTGATCTAGCGTTTGAACTTGTTGTTTTCCGATCCAATGGCATGGCATTCATGGCTCCTTTAGTCGTTTATTTGTTCATTTGTCACACACTGATGAAACACCTCGAGTTCTCCTGAAGGCATGCTTCTTTCCCCTGACCTGCATGTAAACTAATGAAGAACAAAGTTGAACATAAACTTAACTCTTACATGTGAGTCCTACACAAGTTGTTGTGCAGTTGTGGAGATGTTGAGTGCCCTTTACTCACATTGAGAGTTACATGGCATACTTGTTATCGCCTGACCTGACCAGACCAGTGCACATTTTATTGAACACTGAATGGCTCTACGATCACATAGCCTCTAGCTGCCTAGAAACTAATGGGGGGGTAGATCAGGGTTTCAGACTACTTACTTATGCATGTTGGAAGTATTTATTGAAATAAAAGTGAAATAAAAATAAATATAAAAATTGTATATGCATACCTTTAATCATCTTTACCTTACACATTGAAACTGTGATGATTGAGTTGTTGCTCACCACTATGAATGCTGTTTTACAACTATACTGCATAGCACAGCATGTATGATGTATTTTTAATCAGATAAGAAAGGTTGTGCATATTAAATCCATATGTGTCTGAGATGCTGATCACACTTCCGCAAAGTCCCCGCTGTGCCTCTTTCCAAACCTTTTCCTGCTGGCCTTTGTAAAAGCACAAACTTGCAGCTAATAAGCCGCTAATTGGGTGTTTGCGAAGCATAGGTTGGCACAATGAAATGACTGCTCATTTTACTGAACATTGATAAGGCTAACAGTTTCCACAAAGCTCCAGGCAAAGGACAGCTGAAAAGGCGAGTGTGTGGGTGGGTGCACATGACTGTAGTGTAGCGGAGAGAACCGGTGGGCTGGTGTGAACAGAGTAATTAGCTCCAGTGTTTTCTCGTCCTCGCTCTTTTGGCACTTTTAGGTTTGCAGCAATACTGTTTTAATTATAGTCTTGACTAAGAGAAAAAGAGAAATCTTCAAGAAAAAAATTTAACTTGTGTTACAGCTATAGCATAATGAGGCATTGCATTTTAACTGGCAGTTTGAATGTGGGAAGTCCACAAAATGGCACCTTTAAACAGGAGACTGAACCCCGGTTGTGGAAATTAAATTTTGTCAGCATATTTCATTAATTATACTCCCGTGTAATGACCAAATTATTTTCATATCACATCAAACCCTTTATGTATTCATTTGTATTACCTTTTATGTCATACATTTTTGTGTTGTATCTGTTTTATTCAAGATAATTCTGTATGCCATGTAGGAATTGAGGATATTTGCAAATAATTATTATGGTTATGTATTGATGTAAAAAATATACAGCACAAAATATTTTAATTCTTTACCTTTATAACCCTAACTTGTCTTGATTATAGATTGTATACATTGTATATGTAAGAAGCAGACTAAGGGAGTGTGATGTCACCTGTAACGTTCGGCTCCAGTCAAATGAAGCTCACAAGGCCAGCAGCTATTGGAGCGATTTCAGAGTCGAGTTCCATGTTAGAAGTATGAATTTATTTACGGACAAAATATGAACATTTTAACACCAAAATGACACGGCTCACTGCCGCAGTTGCAGAGAGAGGGGTGATGTTTTTCAGTGTGAAGTCAATTGGAGCCGGATGAACCCCCATGCTCACTTCCTACTTGGAACGCGGTGGCTAGCGGGTTAGCTACGTGCATATACAGTCTATGGTCTTGATTCTCTACAGTAGATTAAGATAACTTCACATAAAAGGAGCAAACTAGATAAAGTAAGGAGATGGAGAGACAAAGCTTGTATGGACCACTGCTGCCTCAGTGTCAGAGTCCTGTCTCCCTCCCAAGGCTTAGCACCCAGCGAGCATCACCCTATCTGTTTATACAGAGGCTAATAGGAAGCCCGCTCTTTATCCCCACACTGAGCCTCTACATAATGGAATAGAGAGACATAATGCTGGTCGAGTCCACCCGTCTGCGGAGGCCCTTCAAATTGCCTCCAATCCCCTTAACAAATCTGATGGAGAGTCTATGAATAACTCAAGTACCACTCAACACCCTGCACTTTTTCACCCTTTCTTTCAAAACATTAACTCAAGTTAGCCCATGTTTAATTGGAAAGTTTCAGGGTTCATAAGTTTCAAAAGGTACAATTCTGATTGCAAGATAACTGGACTATTTATAGGGCTGCAAGATTAATCGCAATTGAATCGAAATCGCAATTTGAATTAACAACTCGCAAAGGCTGCAATTTTTGAAGTACAATCATTTAATTTGCAGACCACAAAATACTCAGTCTTAGTCTGCGTAAAAACTGCTAACCCTACACTTTAGATCTGTGCAAACATGTGCTATAGGATTCTTGTATTATTTGTCTTTTTGTCATATTTTCTGGATGTGTTTTTAAAATGTGAACTTGGTTAGAATCTTATTATTAAAACATAAATTGCCAATCTGATCACAATCACACTGCTTGTCGGAAAAACTGCAAGTCGATATTTTTCTACTTACTTACTGTTCCTGCAAGTAAACGTGTCTTCTGCATTTGGCCCAGCATTTGACCCCATTGGAACCAGAATATGGAGAAGACTTAACCAGACAAGGGGATAACATGCAAACTCTAATATTTGGCACCAATATTTTGTCTAAGCTTACCCAGTCTCTGTGTGTGCATGTGTCATTATCAGTTTTTTTCACCTCTGTGCATCAAATTTGTCTGTGTGATGAGTAATTAGGCATAAAAAAAAATGTTATGACCCAGATAAATACATGTTATTATTTTTCCAAAACTGAACGGAACATACACTGGGCCTTGTAACAGTTTCTAATGTCTTCTAATCGGTATCGGCACATATCGGTCACAGCAGGATGAAAATCAAAATATTGTCTATATCGTCGACATCTCTAAAACCATCCACTCCGGAATCAAATCCTTCTCTCATTCTTCCCTCTACTCGCCTTTTAGAAGACAAAAGACTCATCCGCAGTATTTGATGTGTGCAGAATGGTAAATCTGTGCGTTTATTTATTTTTCCTCTGGCACACGCACACTCTCACCAGTCACAGCTCCTCTTCGCCTGTTGTCGCTGTCAGTTTACCTTGTTGTGCTGTTGGTTTCCCTACTTGAGGTGTGTTAGTCTGGCCCATTAGCAGGATGTTATTAGCTACCGACACACTTGCAATTATTGTGTTGGCGTGAAAGGGATGGCTAATCGAAGATGACTGAACAGCACACAACTCAGTGACAAAGACATGTATGTAGATATTAAAATAACATGTGGCAATCTCAGTTTTCTTGGGTTAAGTGAATAGACTTACCACCACAACAAATTTTGAAGCATGATATATTGCTACAGATAAATATGGTATATATGATGATATTGAAACTACTTTAAGACACTGACACAATGACCCTAAAGCTGGATAATCCCAGTAAACTTTTTTCTAAATGTGCAATAATGATTTTATTTTTAAAAAAGAAGCAATAATTAGACATAACACACTGAAAAAATGGTCTGAGAGGGGTTGCTCAAATTGCAAATACAAATTTGACAATAATAACATGACTTTTTTACGATTCTCTGTCCAGCATTTTTAAATCTTACAAAGGTCACTTGATTGTGAACCTTAGATACTTCACCAAAACTTAAGTGTGATCATCGTACTATTAAGAGATTTGTAGCTGATTCAGAGCACACATGGATTCGTGCAGATAAAGGCAAAATGAGGAAGTTTTTTGCCAGACAAATACATCAGATTAAGAGAGCAGATGCTCAAATGCCATTACAAAGCAGCAAACAGGTATTTGAAGCTGCTGGTGCCTCTGGAGTCCCGTGAACATCAATGTGTAGGATCCTCCAGAGGCTTTGCAGTTATGCATAAACCTTCTATTCGGACACCCTTAAACAATGCTCACAAGCAGAAACGGCTCCAGTGGGCAAAGAAATACATGAAGACTCATTTTCAAACAGTTTTGTTCACTGATCAGTGCTATGCAATCCTGGATGGTCCAGATGGTGTGAAATGGCCTCTGTAAAGTATGTGGAGTTTTTGACTGACCACTTTCTTCCATGGTACAAAAAGAAGAACTGTGCTTTCTGTAACAAAATCATCTTCATGCATGACAATGCTCCATCTTTTGCTGCAAGGAACACCTCTGCATCATTGGCTGCTATGGGCATAAAAGAAAAGAAACTCATGGTGTGGCTCCCATCCTCCCCTGACCTCAACCCTATTGAGAACCTTTGGAGCTCCTCAAGTGAAAGATCTATGAGGGCGGGAGGCAGTTCACATCCAAACAGCAGCTCTGGGAGGCTATTCTGACATCCTGCAAAGAAATTCAAGCAGAAGCTCTTCACAAACTCACAAGTTCAATGGATGCAAGAATTGTGAAGCTTCTATTAAATAAGGGCTCCTATGTTCAAATGTAACTTGACTTGTAAAGATGTTTTGATTGAAATCACTTTTGATTTCAGTAATATGCTAATGCTTCTAAATGAAAAATAAACAAATGACCATTTTCAGTTCTTTACAACAATAACATCATTTGAAACTCTTGTGCATAATAATTTGGAACAGTGGATTTTAAATGTTTATTTTTGAAAAAAATACTGTTATCATTGGGAGGTTTGTTCAATAGCATTCGAAAGGTTAATGACTTGAAAATTATGATGACTGTGATTTATATAGACAATCTGGCAAAATCTGAAAAAAAATATCATTTGCATAATAATTTGGAACACAGTTTAATCAGGCTGAGGAAACATGACTTCTGGTGAAGCTCCTCCTTCGGGAATTCCCCTCTCCAAAACAATGGGAGGGAAAATTCAAGTGTAGCAGGACACAGGACAGTTACTGGAGCATTATGCAGGTAAGACTTTTCAATGATTTTATACGCATTCTCTGGCCTAGAATGTAGTCATTGTTAAAACATATTTGTGTTTTATTTGAAATTCGGATTAATGCCTCTTAATGCCCTAATGCTGAATGTTGAATGTTATCGTTAATGTTAGTCCTTTTTTGCACCATTCTGAAAGTGAGGTTAACAGTTCAAATAAAAAAAACTAGAACAAAATAAAAAATCTCTGTATCTTTCAGTAAAAGGAAGATGCTTGACAACCAACAAAACACAGATCACAGATGAACAAAGTAAGTAAACCAACTAAAATGATTTTAACAGAATTATATTTTTTCAACATATACTTCCTAGTGAACATTTATCATGTGTTTCTACTGGGTGATGTGGCAGTAGGAGGACTTTATACCAGATGCCCTTCCTGTTGCTGTGTTTTGAGGAAGAAAAGCAGCACATGGTGAGTATTGTTTCTGCATATACAGTGGGGCAAAAATGTATTTAATCAGCCACCAACTGCGCAAGTTCTCCCACTTAAAAAGATGAGAGAGGCCTGTAATTTTCATCATACTGTAAATACACCTCAACTATGAGAGACAAAATGAGAAAAAAAAATCCAGAAAATCACATTGTCTGATCTTTAAAGAATTAATTTGCAAATTATGGCGTTGTTATATACCCTTTGTTGGCAGTGACAGAGGTCAAACATTTTCTGTAAGTCTTCACAAGGTTTTCACACACTGTTGCTGGTATTTTGGCCCATTCCTCCATGCAGATCTCCTCTAGAGCAGTGATGTTTTGGGGCTGTCGCTGAGCATCATGAACTTTTTCAACTACCTCCAAAGATTTTCTATGGGGTTGAGATCTGGAGACTGACTAGACCACTGCAGAACCTTGAAATGCTTCTTACGAAGCCACTCCTTCGTTGCCCAGGCGGTGTGTTTGGGATCACTGTCATGCTGAAAGACCCAGCCACGTTTCATCTTCAATGACCTCGCTGATGGAAGAAGGTTTTCACTCAAAATCTCACGATACATGGCCCCATTCATTCTTTCCTTTACGCGGATCAGTCATTCTGGTCCCTTTGCAGAAAAACAGCCCCAAAGCATGATGTTTCCACCCCCATGCTGCACAGTAGGTATGGTGTTCTATGGAGGCAACTCGGCATTCTTTCTCCTCCAAAGACGTCAAGTTGAGTTTTTATAAAAAAGTTCTATTTTGGCTTCATCTGACCATATGACATTCTCCCAATACTCTTCAGGATAATCCAAATGCTCTCTAGCAAACCTGGACATGTACTGGCTTAAGCAGGGGGACACGTCTGGCACTGCAGGATTTGAGTCCCTGGCGGCGTAGTGTGTTACTGATGGTAGCCTTTGTTACTTTAGTCCCAGCTGTCTGCAGGTCATTCACTAGGTCCCCACGTGTGGTTCTGGGATTTTTGCTCACCGTTCTTATGATCATTTTGACCCCACAGGGTGAGATCTTCCATGGAGCCCCAGATCAAGGGAGATTATCAGTGGTCTTGTATGTCTTCCATTTTCTAATAATTGCTCCCACAGTTGATTTCTTCACACCAAGCTGTTTACCTATTGCAGATTCAGTCTTCCCAGCCTGGTGCAGGTCTACAGTTTTGTTTCTGGTGTCCTTTGACAGCGCTTTGGTCTTGGCCATAGTGGAGTTTGGAGTGTGACTGTTTGAGGTTGTGGACAGGTGTCTTTTGTACTGAGAACCAGTTCAAACAGGCTCCATTAATACAGGTAATGAGTGGAGGACAGAGGAGCCTCTTAAAGGACAAGTTACAGGTCTGTGAGAGACACAAATCTTGCTTGTTTGTAGGTGACCAAATACTTATTTTAACAAGGAAGTTACCAGTTAATTCATTAAAAATCCTACAATGTGATTTCCTGGATCCTTTCCCCCCATTCTGTCTCTCATAGTTGAAGTGTACCTAAGATGAAAATTACAGGCCTCTCTCATCTTTTAAAGTGGGAGAACTTGCACAATTGGTGGCTGACGAAATACTTTTTTGCCCCATTGTACAATTCTAATGTTCACTGTGATTCTGTTCTGGTCCATTATTGTATTAGAGAGTAATAAGTGCTTTAAGTATATTTAAACATGTACAACACAGAGCAGATCATCATAATGTGTTCATCATGTGTTATTCCTGTGTCCACAGGCAGAGACCAGAGTGTCTTCACTGGAATAACTCCTCACACTGTCCTACTCAAAACAGGCTGTGTCTCTGTACCTGTGCTCTCTCTGTATTTAATTCTGTTTAAGACAATACAGAACTGTGGAAAACTAAATACTGTTTTTGTATTCTTTTACTTTAAAACCCTTTAATAAAATAATTGTGTTGACAGAATTAAATTGTGTATAAAAAATAAAACCATAAAAAAGATGTGTTCAGCCTGATTTTTATCACATTTCATCAGCATGAAAAATTTATGTTCATGTTCTGAGAAAAAATATGTGCAGAGAGGATTGAATAATTTTCAAAGCTTAACATAACTTTAATTGCACAGAACCAATTTCCATATTTTTTTACACAAATGCAGTGACCTTTTTTCAGTGCAGTTATGTATTCAACCCTCTAGGGCTCAAATTGTATTACAAAAAAAATAAAATCTCCCTACTGCTGCAAAGAAAATGTACACAGATAAATATTTAGCCTTAAAATATATTGTATGCATATTGCATTTTTATAAATGAGGATTAGCCATTTCTAGCAACCTGATTTTTTTTAGACAAGATTTAGTTTTGCGTGCACCTTGAAAATCAGAGCAGCTTTCCTTCCTCCCATTTCACCTCTTTTCAGCACATGCATGTCTTTAATTATGCCACTACATGACATACCACTTGGAGTCCAGAATCCCTGGTGCTGTTATGCAACCACCCCCTTCCCACATAACCACATTTGTACACCTCTATTATATAAGCATCTACCTGACTGCTGGAGGGTGACAGCTCTATTAGTTAATGCCTTCTCTGTCGATGCCTTTGCTTGTAGCTGCAGTATCAATTCAGTGGTAGGTTGAGATTTGAAGACAAAGTAAGGCAGGTCTGGGAGTGGTTCCATAAAGTCCTCTGTTTCTAGCCTGTCCACTGGTTTTGATGGGATTATATGACGGAAAACTGTTGGTCAACATCAGTCATACAGGCTTAACAGGATTACTGTTGCAGTAATGACACTTGCAGCAGCTCACACCGTGGAGTGGTCAAGGTTATATAGAAGATCTAGTACTGCTAACTGCAGGCACAGCTAAACAATGGGATCGTTTATAGTGTTGTACTATAAAATTTTGTGTCCATCTGTGCAGGTGGCTTTTGTGTTAAATATATTTTTTTACCATGTTCTTTACAAAGTCCTTGGTGGCCATAAAAGTCCATAGCACAGTAAAACTGTGTTAAAGTGAATGATAGCAGCTTTATATTGCTAGCTTGCAGCTCTTTGGGGCAGTGAAGATCCACTACCCGGAGAGGGAAGGACAATGGGCTGCAGAAGATCAGTTTGAGATTGCCTGATTGGTCAGTTGACCTCTGAGATGTGGCTTCCCTTTATGTGCCTATACTCTGCCACCTCTGGCACGTGTGTCTAAAAATGTCAGCTCTCAGGACAGATCAGATGGCAGGTTGCCCTTGGTGGACCGTGAGGTGCCCATAGAGACATCAAAGGGAGGTATAGTGTGACTCTAGACACTGTTCCCCCGGGATGCGTTCTGTTGGATTGTAAGAAGCAGGTTTGTAGTGGCTGAGCTTGAGCTGAGTGAACTCTTAAAAGTGAACTTAAAGCAAGAGGAGGAAGTTTCCCACAGCGAGTTGCTAAGTGTTTACAAGATAAGATGCTCTCTGTCTTCACAGGCCCCTCACTAACACGCCGCCATCACAGCTAATCCGCCAATCAACACTGGATCCTGTTTGAGAGGCCTGATTGGCTGATTAACAAAGCTCATCAGCACGCCACCCACTGGGTTTAGGATACACACACACTGCTCAAATTACCCCCTAAATCTGTACGCACATATGCATAATCTATGCATACTTTCATTATCTGCTTTGCATTTATGAAGTCTGCTGCTACTTCATGCAAGTGCACCCACAAAGTTTCAGAAAGGACTTATCCTTGTACTTTAAACTGTCTCATTATTCTCTGGTGCTGTGCTTAACTTTTTAAGTGTTGGTTGTTCCAAAAAGTAGAGCGAAATAGAGTGCATCTCACGTCATAGAAATTTCAAGCTTAACGTTAAACCAGTGGAGATTTTAAGATGCTAAATTCTAAGCTTGGTTACATTGTCTTGGCTAATGCATCTATGGGAGCGTTTTACATTGCTGCTTCAAACATGGCAGATTTCCACGGTAATTGGAATTCCATCACAAGCTCTATTTGGAATACTTCAGTACAAGTAAACTAAATCCAAAGCTGAAAACTGAAATATACTACCAAAAAACGTGTATTGCTTTTTATTTATCATGCATGATTGTACTGAAGGCCCCCCAGAGCCCATTAGGGGATGTAACAATACATAATTTATTTATTTTGGTAATGTAGGTGGATTATCAGAACAAAACTTTTTCTCTAAAATGGCCTGATGAACCTTTAGTGGCTTTGTTCTGTCATTATCCAAAGGGCTGCAATATTGTTGGAGAGTGGTGCCTAAAGTTTAAGGTCTAAGCTTGCTGACTTTGCAAGAAAATCAACTGCATAGCGTATAATATATTCCAGTAGAGTCAGTTATGGGCACATCCAGGGACTCACACCTGGAAAGCGGAGGAAAGTTATATATTATTATTTGGAACTCCATCCCTCACCACCACCTAATCCTCTGAAGACTTTTTAAGCAGACATTATGCCACAAGCTCCAAACACAAATACAGTTTTCTTTTTTGACACTATCTTCCATCAAGTTTAGAAAAGCATGGCCAAGTCAATATCTGTCCTTGTCAAATAATTTTTCATCTTTCTCTTTTTATAGATTTGTTCCTGACAACCGTGGGGCCAAAGTTTGAGACGTGGATCAGCAAGGTAAATCGGCTAACTACACGGAGATGTGACTTTATATGTGATAGTGGATCAATGAGTTTTGGCAGCATTTAAAGCAGTATAGTATTTAGGCTGCGTCACTAATTATTGTGACATAGGAAACATACAATAACCTCCATTACAGTATCATTAAAGGTCTAAAATTGATTCTTTTGAGTTTTAACTATGTTATAATGCTGTTGCCACTTCAAATTTTATAATTAGTCAGTCTATATCTCCAAAGCTCAAAATGGTCTGTTCCACATTGTGATGTCTTATAGTGGTAGTTTTCAAGTTAACAGCTACCTTTTACCTTTAGTTCGGTAGAAATTGGCAATTCCAGGGCCAAAATTATCCAAATGATTCTAGTAAAGTTTGCAAACACAGTGGAGCACCTCCTGTGTTACCACATGACATCACAAGGTAGAACAGTTTTCAGTGTGAAAGAAGAACTCAACCTAAATATGCAGGGTTTGTGTGTTAAACATGTGTGAATGAAACAATATAAAACTTTAGTTATGTTTTTGACAAAGAAACAACGTTGTAACAGATCAGAAATTGCGTAATATGGGCTCTTTAATACAACGCAGTATAACGTTTACATTGAAATAATACAAGACAAACCCAAGTCCTCAAGCCATGTATAGAGCCTCTAGCCTCGGCACTCACTCTGGTGTCTTTTGCTCCAGGACTAGTTAATATTCTGGGAAGCAGGGAGACACAGCACAGACCAGGGCTTCTGTGTTTCTTTGTCGAGGGTACTATTTGGAATTCTGCAGGTCGACGCTGAATCCGAACACTAGTCTGTCTTATCACCGAAAGGGAATGAGAGGAGAAAGAGAGGAGAAGGCGGAGGAGGTTGTGGGGGGATACTTAAAGATCTTCCAGGGACAGAATGCATGAGGCAGGAGCAGAGACCAAGAAGGAGCAAACTCTGTAAATAAACTATTTTGCCCTGTACAAGATGGATGGTGGAGGTATCACCGCTTTACAGGAGAGGATAGTGGACGGTTACAATCTTCCCACAGATTGAAAAAGAAATAACATATTTTTCAAAGTAGGTTTCTTCAAATGTGTATAATTCTGTTGGCAAAGTGCTAATTGATGTATTTGGCTTCATCCTTTGCTGTGGTGATATCTCATTTAAGGGCAATTTGCGATCAGTACGGCATTCACTATTCTTCATAGCTCTTTAAAGTGGGACTAAACACCTAAACTCCACCCACAACCACATTTCAAATAGAGATGCTAACTTGGGCAGTGCCTGTGGACTAAAGAAAAGCGTGAGAGAGGAGAAGGGAGTATAAGGAACACTGTGATTGGTCTAACAGGTATCAACATTTCAAACTGCCGCCAGTTGTTTGTGATGTCATCAACTACTGGAAACTGCAGAGGCCACTGGAGGCAGTAGAAACATTGGTTTAGGCATTTTTGACCAGAAAGTTGAAAATGTACCCAGTCTGCACTAAAACTGTCAAAAGTAGACAATGCCATTAAAACACTTATATATTGTTTAGTGGATTTAGTGTTTAATTCCACTTTAAATAACTTACCTTGTAGTTCTTCCAATAAAAAAGTCAAATTTCTTACAGTAAAACTCCTAAATATATATTAAGGAGACAATAAAGACATCCTCTCTAAAGCTGCATGTGACACGAATAATCAAACCCAAACAGGACTACCCAAGTGCCTCTGAGCCCGTTAATCCTCACTACGATCTGTGGTTCGATGCCACAGCTGTTGGTCACTGGCGTTAATTATGTTTCTGTCTATTTTCTGTTTTCCCTTTGACTTCATCCTTCTTTATTTTGACGCTTTCTTGTGATTGTGCTAAAGAAATCAATCTGTTATGGTGTCCTCTGTGCATCTGGTAGAGTTTAAATGTTGCTTTTATTGAGTTAAAGTCTAAATGAATCTATACGCATATGCAAAACAGCATGTCTTGATTAATGTCGAGCAACTGGCCTTTAACACAAAACACTGGGGACGAGAAAGTACATTTATTTTTAGGTTTTGAATTGAGTGCACTTCCCACTGTCACCAAGTGCACTAGGGAAACTTGAAATATGTGTTGACTGCTTACACAATGGCTCATTTTATGGTAATTTAGCATGGTAATTACAATTGTGGCCGCCTCTGGGCTCACAGAATAATAGTTTTTGCAGAGTTGCTTACTGAGGATACTACAATTTTACAGGTACAACACTTCATGACATTTAATTAGTAAGACTTTTGCCAAACTGTGATGACCTGTTGGAACTTGAAGTATGAAGTGCTCCCACATCTGTGAGCCCTGTATTTACAGTAGGGTTGTCGATATCAATACTCAGAAGCTTAGGTGATACTAAAGCTAGTACTGAATCTAGATATTCATTTCAACAAGTACAAGTACTGAAAAAAAAATTACAAATTGGCAAAATTGCACCTGAATAGTTTTAGAATGATCTCTATCAAAACTAACATAAGACTACATGGCAATACTAAAAAAATCACTGTTCCGATAGTTTGACTCCTATGCATCAGTTTACAGGATAAACATTTGCTCATAGTTATTGTTTGTAACATGAACTCTCCGTAGGCTAGACTAGGCTAGGCTATGCCAC
Source organism: Taenioides sp. WSHXM2023 (assembly GCA_029959045.1). Classification (NCBI taxonomy): domain Eukaryota; kingdom Metazoa; phylum Chordata; class Actinopteri; order Gobiiformes; family Gobiidae; genus Taenioides; species Taenioides sp. WSHXM2023. The sequence goes on along the minus strand of CM057091.1, from coordinate 23,807,930 downwards.
GCTATACTATACTATACTATACTATACTATACTATACTATACTATACTATACTATACTATACTACTATTGTGGAAACGCAGGGACTAGACTAAGGCTGAATTTGGTTTAAACTTTAAGGAAGAGTGAAGCATAATAAGATTATGTCTTCAGACTCTGAGAAGACCAGCAGAACATAATCACTAACTTGGTTTCAGTGCACTAAAGTCATTCTAAAAGCAGTAATTAATTGATTCAAACAGTGATCTAATATTAGTTATTTAGACTCAATATTGTTCAGTCTCATTTATGTAAAACACTTAAGTTTACCAAATTGCACTGTCCATTCCTTCCTCTACACAGCCCACCAAAGCACCTTCTGCTCTATTTCTGTTTATACTCCTTTGTAAAGCAAATAACACACAGAGTTGTCATCTGTGACTGTTTACACATGCTCCTGTTGCACATGTTATCAGGAGCAGAAGGGAAGAATAATAGGCAGTAATCCTCTCATCTTCACACCCTCATCAGCTGTCAGTCACTCCGTTATTAGTCAGTTTTAATCATGACGTGCTACACCAGTCAATCCTGATTCCACAGCTCAAAGACTGCTTCCCGGGCACTGCTGCTGTGGGGCGGCTGGACTAAGCCAGGCGTTTTGATCTCCTTGGCAATATCATTGACAAGGCAGTAATTCTCCTCACATTTAGAAAGAGCAGCTTCCAGGCCTGCTATGTTTACACCAGTGATTCAGAGACCAGCCAACCAAAGGCTGTAAGTATACAAAAGTATTGCATGTTATACAAAATTATGTTGCCTCAAGTCAAAATTGTTTGGATATCATGTGATTTTTTTTGTGGGACTATTCAAAGAAATTAATAACATTCTTAAATAATGCTAATTAAACTTTTAATTTCAGTACATTTTCACTAATATTAAAAAGTGCTAAAAATTGAATAGGAAGTAGTTCCTAGGTCCCAGTGCTAATTCCCAAGTAGTGAACACTGTGAGTATGTCAGTCGACCACGGGTGTTTTAATGACCGATAACAGTTTTCTAGAATCCAGAGCAACCGATGACCAGTCAGCTCTGCTTATCTTTTGAGGCCAAAAGGGCTGATTTGTATAATTTTGATTTTATAAAATGATTTTGGCTCTAATATTCTTATAAACAGCCTTATTGTCCACTGCTCAACATTAGACAAGTATAAAAATACATATCATAATATTGCCCTATGCAGAAACGTTAAAGGGCCCATATCATACCATACCATACCGTCTTCTGATCTATGTTATAATGTTGTTTCTTCATCAAAAACATACCTGGACTCCTGTTTTGTTTCATTCTCACATGTTTAACACACAAACCCTGCATATTGAGTTCTTCTCTTCAGAAAACGCTCTGTTCTACCTTGTGATGTCTTGTGGTAATACATGAGGTGCTCCACTGTGTTTTTAAACCTCATACAACTTCACTAGAATCATTTTAATGATTTCAGCCATGGCAATTGCCAATCTCTAGTGAGCTAAAGGTAAAAGGTAAGGTTAAGATGAAAACTACCGCTTCATGACATCAAATATCAGAGTGATTTATTTCTACCTGGCTTCATCTGGGACTTCTGCAATTCTCCACTTCAGTTCTGAAATATTAATTGTAAAGACAAATATTTTCTTTCAATGGATCTTGGCATAAGGTTTAAGTTATAAATTGACAACATGTAAACACACTCACAACAACTTGGACTTTATTGGCACTTCTCTTGCCTTGTTTACCCCTGAGAATGCTATCAAATTATATTTTGTTCTCTGTAAAAGGCACCAAACACTTGATCAATTGTGAGCAATAATACTTGTCAAGTGCCCATCTAGTATGATCTGTTTGGGTTTTTCACCCATTTGGGGCCTTGCTTTTTGTTTATAGTTGAAAAGGTTATGTCGTTTTATCATTCAACTTGTGATTCCACCCTTTAGTGTGGTTTTTGGGCTATTAAAATGACCACAATGAAATTCAAGCACCCCCTAAAAATGTATGCATATTTTTATGCACATCTCAAGGCACATAAAGTATTCTCTCTGGAAAATGAAGAGTCTATTAAAACTCAAAATCAGAACAACCCGCACACCATGAGATCTAATTAAATGTATTTAAAATGTTTTTTTATTCATGCGTAGGCAAGAAATTCTAATATGATTTTACTTTGTAGTTGATGGAATAAAGTTTTGTGCACATTTGTACACATGCAATAGCTCTTAGGCCTATATAAAGGAAAAGTCTATTTACTTTCCAATATGAGATAATGTTGACCCAAAGGCAGAATAGGAAAAACAAGATTTTCAGTTTCAAAATGTCACATTATTTTAATTTAATGTGTAAATTACAAAATTGGTCATATTTCTTAATTTATTTTATTTTATTTTATTTATTTTCAGAATGGAAACTTTACCAAAGAAGAGATCATGCCATCTGCACCTCCAGCAAACCTGGACAAAATTGGACAGTCATCTTTCATCGATTTCAGTGAGTATTTCAGGTTTTGACATCTTATTTACCCTTATATTTATTAAAGCATACCCATTATACAAAATTGATTTTTGAGAGCTTTTAACCGTGTTATAGTTGTTTCCCCTTCATATTTACCCTCTTGAAGTTGTATTTGGAGTGATTTGTGCATGTTTGAGCAATCTTCACTCTCATGGCGTCTTATTTTCAAGATGCAATTTTACTGATCAGTCCCTGTTTTCACCTGTCTGAACTTTCACTTCTCTGTACTTACTTTTAGGGATGTAGCAATATCCAAATCCTTCAGTTTTCACGATATACATTTCACGGTACAATATTTTGTGGAGGATAACAAAACTGTGAATATGCTTGACAAGACTTAATCCAAAGAACTAAGATTTAAAAGTGCTTATAACAGTTATTCATGTAGTCTGTACTGAAACGCAGCAAAGGGTTATGGTGTATGTAGTTCCCTGTATTTTTTTAGCTATTGCTGCACCATAATTCATTCAAAGAGATAAAGGGAAGAGATGGGCGATACATTATAGTAAGAGGAAGGGTGGAGGAAGCAAGAATTACAGTAGTTAATGTGTACGCCCCCCCTGAAAGTGACAAACAGTTCTTCAAATCTTTTTCTAATGTAATGGCAAAGGAGGCTGAGGGTATGTGGGGGGAATTTTAATGTAGTCTTGAATGATAGATTGGACAGTAAAATGAAAATGTATGAAGAATGTTCTCGAAAACTTAAAAGAACTTGAAGTACAATTTGTAAAAACAAAACAACAGAAATTTGTCAACAGATCCAAGATACAAAAAAGCAAATTAATGATATACTAATAGAAGAAATGGAAAAACCATGTGTATTTTAAACAAAATTATTATGAAATGGCTCTACCAAGCTGTTAGCCAAAAGAATAAAAAAACAGCAAGCATTAAATACAATTTATAAAATGAATGATCCAGTTTAACAGCAAATTATTTCATAAACCTGAAGATATTGAAAGATCTTTTTTTACAAACTTCTAAATAAAACCATATTCACAACTTCCTTCATCAAGTGAAGAAGATAGAAGAAATTTTCTTCAACAAATGGATCTCCCATCAATTGGTTTAAGTCAAAATAATATGTTAACGGCAGAGATCACAAGGGAGGAAATACTAAATGCCACTGGCTCCTTAAAGAAGAGTGAATCACCAAGTAGTGACGGTTTCCCAGCTGAATGGTACAAAGTATTTACAAACGAACTGATACCGCTCTTATATAATTCATTAAATTGGACTCTGAAAAAAAAATAATTACCAGCTTCATGGTCAGAAGAAATAATATCAGTTATTTTAAAACTAGGCAAAAACAAGCAATCCTGTGCTAATTATAGGCCTATATCAGTGTTGAACATAAACTATAAAATATATACGTCTATAATATCTAAAAGATTCTAAAAGGCACATTTTTGTCCGATCTAATTGACGAGGACCAGACAGGGTTCATACAGGGACGGCAGACACATGACAACATTAGGAGAACCCTGCATATAACGGAGAAAGCCCAAAGACAAAAAAGAAGTGTAGTCCTGTTGAGCACAGACGCAGAAAAGGCCTTTGACTCTGTCAATTGGAATTTTCTGTACCTGACTCTGGAGAGAATGGGATTCAATACCAAATCTGTAGAAATTATAAAAACATTATAGTCTCAACCAACAGCAAGAATTAAAATAAATAGAAATATGACAGGAAAAATCAATTTAGAAAGGTTAAGAAGACAGGGAAATGTATTGAACCCGTGGCACAAGCTGTGAGGCAAAATTAAAGGAGTCACAATAAATGGGGTTGAGCATAAAATTGGGCTTTTTGCTGATGATGTCATTGCTTTTCTCGAGCAACCAGATAAATCTCTCCCAGATCTGATGATGCTATTAGAAACATTTGAATATCTGTCGGGTTATAAGATAAATATTTAAAAAAATAAAATTTTAAAACTCAATTACATTCCCTCCCAAAATGCAAAAATGCAATCCATTAAATATTTAGGGGTTGAAATAACAGTAGATTGTGTATATATAAATTCTGAGAAATATTTGCAAGTACAGGAAAGAATACAAAAAGACAGTGAAAGATGGTCTATCCTTCCTTTCGATTTCAGCTCTAGAATTGATATTGTAAAAATGAACATTCCCTAGGTTACTTCCCCAGGTTTTTATTTTTATTCCAAGCTCTACCAGTAGGGGTCACTAATACGCAACTCACAACTTGGAATAGGATCGTATCTAGATTTATTTGGGACAACCAGAGACCCAGAGTGCGATATGAGACTCTCCAGCTGCCCAGAGAAAAGGGTGGGTTTACCCAAGTTGAAAGAATACTATTATGCCTCACAATTTAAAATATGATTGGAGATAAGGAATTATATGAATATAAATCATATTTAGATCCCATAACAAATCATACATTAACTATATGGTTCAAAATACGTAAAATACACATAATTCACAACTGTCCAAAAAATAATAATAAATTCAGTTTACACCAGCCAAATATGACCAAATATGACTTGGACAACAAAAGGGATGACTGCCCGGTGTGTATTGGAGAAAAATGGGCAGCTGGAGAGCTTTCAGAATTTGACAAAGCATTATCAACTTGGAAAACATGATTTCTTCAGGTACCTTCAAATGAGAGACTCACAAAACAGAAATACAGGGGAACCCCTCCATGGAAAAGAGTGGTGTAATTCAAACAATAACTAAAGCCTGTAAAGATAGTAATCTTAGAATAATTGCAGCGTTATATAAAGCTCCAACTAATAATGATAAAAACACAACTCTAACGGTGAAGGGGAATTAGGAAAAAGAACTGAACATAAAAATTGATGATAAAGATTGTTTTAAAATGTGGCGGCATCATCACACCACCATTTGCTCTCAAACATGGAGGGAGTTTGCCTGGAAGAACCTAATTAGATTTTTTTATTACACCTAAACTAAAGAGTAAACAATTAAAGATGCATCAGATTTGCTGGCAGGAATGCAGAGAAATCAATGTGGACCATTCTCATATATATTTTGGAAATGTTCTAATATTACTGTATTTTGGGAAATGGTTTGTGATGTACTGAGGCAGGTGCTGGGATATTCTGTCCCTTGGACACCTGAACTGGTCTATCTATACAGAAGAAACTATTCATCAAAGTGATATATATCTGTTCAAAGTGATGTCATTAGCTGCCAAAAAATCAATAACCAGGAATTGGGGCACAATACTGTGCCCTCAAAGAATCAGTGGACATCTACAATAAAAGACATCTAAAGGGAAAAAAACAACTCATAGACTGAGATTGCGAGAGGCACAAATGAAAAATGGACATTATATGTATATGCAATATCGGGTCACCCAGGCTTCTGTTTGCCCTTGTTTTTCTTTCTTTTTCTTATTATGCTTATAAATTGACTATATATATATATATAAACACTGTGAATTTTGTTGTACCAGATTATTCTTGTATCAGTGTGCTTGTCTCCTAAGCCTCCTCTGCATCTGAAGGCACATTGCATCAAAGGTTTCCAAATAGAACTGGCTGCTCTTTTGAATTTTCACTTTTCTTCTCTGCACGCTTGTAGCCAGAGCAGAGGCCCTCAGCAGGCTAATCTCACACACGTCCCTCCACAATACAAAATGCCACACACAGCCACATATGCAGCCAGTGTTCTATCAACATTTTATCCCAACAATCTTGGCCAGAGCTGCTCATTGTTCAACTCGGCTCTACATTTATCCCTGCAAATCTCTTGTGCTTTTTAATCTCCGAACTACAGAGCCTATAGTTGCCCATGATACAGAGGTGACACAATCAGGGCTGTGTCATGAAAAACTGCAGTGGAAATGGCTCTGCTAACTGACCAAACATCTGAAATGAATTAGCATGGGAAGGTTGGTGTTTTTTCTATATAAAACAGTAGCTTAAAGGGCCCATATTAAACTATTTTCTGATCAATGTTATAATGTTATTAACACATCAAAAACATGCCTGGAGTTCTGTTTTGTTACATTCACACATGTTTAACACACACACCACATATTTAGGCTGAGTTCTTCATTAAAACTTAAAACAGTCTGTTCCACCTTTTGATGTCATGGTAATACAGGAAGTGCTCCATACACCTTCCCTAATTCCTTCCCCTTCCCCATTTGGAATTGTCAGTCTCTACAGAACTAAAGGTAAAAGCTATTAACTTCAAAACTACTGCTGTACAAACATGTTCTGAAATGTGATTCTTGTATTAGTTATGTATAGTTCATTTTTCTGGACACATGAACTTTGAACAGAATCCTATTTTTAAAACATCAGTTCCACTTCTAATCGAAATTGCAATGCTTGTCACAAAAATTGCAATTTGATATTTTTCACAAATCATAAAACCGTGTGTCCAATGCACGATTTTATCTGTAATGAAAGATTTCTGATTGTGGCGAAAGTCTTGAGTTATTGCTCAAAATACAATAAATACGCTTCCAAAATGGTCTTAATGTCGAAGAACAGATGACTGCAAAGAGCGTGAACAAACGTATGCACTGTTCAGTCTTCTATGGAGGCTCGGACCTTTTTATTGCCTAAATCTCTTCCCTATCTCAACAAAAACTTGAGAAATCTTATCGGGGCTTAAAGGATGCTGTCTCAGTTCAAAACAAAATATATTAAAATGCAGGAAACAGGAAGCTGAAATTGAAAGAACTGAGTTGTGCTTTTAAACAAGTCGCTCTCACATAAAATTACAGTCACAAGCTAGTTAGCGTTAGCCAACTGTTTTTCAGTTAGTTGCTTTCACCTTTTTTATTGATCACAGACACCTGAAAATTATTTGGCTTTGTATTTTGGGTTTTCGTATCTTAAATCTCAGTTGGCAGTGTTTGCCAATGTGTGCATTATGGTAACTTCTGAACATTTCATTATAAACATACAGGCACAACTCTCCCCAGCTTGACGTACTGCAAAATATCAATATTCTGCCAAAAAGAAATGCGTTTACAGGACTGAGTGTCTTTATTTTTCCTCTTCTTCTAATGGTGCCAAACTCCATTGTTAATTTATTTGCTTCATATCTACTTAACGCCTCTTCAGTAGATTGTTCTGTTGTCATTATGACGAGATGACAAAAAGTTTATATTCATTTTGGAAATTACTAACCACTTAATGTAATTTTGCTGTCTTCACAATTCAGATTATTACTTTGAACTTCAGCACATTTGTTTGTATGCTTAAATGATGGCCCAATATGGATTTTTGAGCCGATATTGATTTTGAGCCGATATCGATATCCCATATTTGGCTTGATGCTTTTGCTGATAACCAATATATTTAGTGTTTAAAAATAATATTGGTGCCAAATTTTGGAATATAATATGCCAAAACCCTCCGATATCAGCCAGTATCGATATACTATCACCCATCCCTATTGAATGAATGGCTATATTGAGTTGCAGTTTTGTCATTTATCTCTCTTTATCTATAATGTGTTTTCAAAGTATTACATTAGGTATCTGTAATAATATGGACTCATAGTATGGAGAGAGTGAATACGTGGGAGTCAGTAGCGAAATCAATAGCGCTGAATGGAGTGCTCAGTATTAGTCATAGGAGATGTCAAAGTATACAAAAAAATGGAAAGAAAATCTATAGGTCAGAACCTTTTAAATATTGTAACATATTGTGCATATGCAGGGGTTTCAGCCTGCAGCTCTCAGTGTTCTGTGTTGTGTGGAGAAATCGCACATATTCATGTACTGCCAAGTATGTTGCACTGTTTCAGGTGATCTCTGCGCAAGCTGCAGAACATGTATGTAAAGTCAACATGATTGACTCTGCAGAGTTTGTTCATTTATATTTATTTTGAATAATAGAAAAATCAGAAGACTGTTTATAGCAAAGAGGTGAATTACCTAAAGGACTAGTTACAAGATGAGCTTGCAGCAAAGTGCAGAAACACATTTAATCACATTCAGACATGCATACATTGTATGCATTTTAAAAGGTCACACACTAGGCTTAGGAGACATATTATTAATATTTATTATATTTTAGCCATTATACTATTGATATTATACTATTGATTTGTGGATGAATTCCACAAAATAGCTTAAATTTGATTGGGCTTGGGTTTCATACACTGCTCTGCTGACCACCTTCTGAAAGTAAGCTGTAAATATTGCATGTTGTTGCATTACACCACCTTTTCCTTCCTAAATTAATTATTTACATTCAGAATTCTAACACTGCAGGTTGAATAGTTTTGGACTTGTCGTATTTGCATCCAAATGATGAATACGTCCTATAACACAGTGTTGTTTTTGTTTTTCTCTACCTCTGCTACAATGCGTGTTAGGAGCTGCCTCAGTGCTCACAAGGGGCAAAAGTTCAGGCCTGTATTTGTGACTTCATGTTCGCTCACAGACGCGTATGCTAACGCGTCCACCCACAGCCATGTTTGTGTTTTTGCCGCTCTCCTTCCAGCGCCAAGCCCTTAATAGATGCACAGCATACGCCAGACAAAACAGGCCCATCTGCCTTATCACTGAGGTAATTGCATTTTTCAAAGTGACAGCGGCCAATGCATAATTCATCATTAGGTAAAGCACGACCAAGTCCCTCAGCCGAGTGTGTCAGCTCTGCTCTCTGTGGATACATTAGAGGGGGGGCTGCTGTGTGGCCAGGCACTCACAAATATCTAGAGACAGAGACACAGGAGGTGTGTGTGTGTGTGTGTGTGTGTGTGTGTGTGTGCGTGTGTGCGTGTGTGTGTGTGTGTGTGTGTGTGTGTGTGTGTGTGTGTCTGTGTGTGTGTGTGTGTGTGTGTGTGTGTGTGTGTGTGTATAAGTGATGCTTAAAAACTGAAAGGCTGTCGTCATGCTAAATGTCTAAGACTGTATGCTAACACGACACCCAATGTTTTTTACTTTCTGTCAAGAAATTTTACATCAGTTATCCTATATGCTTTTTCCCACCCATCATAAATAGACAGGTGAGATTGGAACCTCTCCCGCATTTAAAATCAAGATTTAAAGGGGCACTATGTCACTTTTTTCCATCGAGTTCCACCAAAGATCTTTTTGCTTTGTCGGGAATGTTTTATAACATGGCATTAAAATCATCCTGCTTCTTTGTATTCAATTACAGGTGTTTTATTGCTTAAAAATACCTCAAAAACATGACCTGTAACTTGGCCTGGTGGTGTCACCTAAAGGTGACAGATGGGTTAAATTCCTTACTATGTAACATTCAGTTGAACTTTACTCTTCAAACAAATATACTCTACTAGCCCTTTAACACAAACAGTAATCAAAAAAAACTATCCTCAAGCAGCATTTTTGGTGTCTTTACAATTAGAAAACTTCCCATGCAAATGAGCAATTCCCCATGGGTTTACCACTTGCTCCAAGTTGAAATAGGCATTTGCACATTTTAATATGCAGTCTGATGCAAATTATAGAAAACATCTCACACAAAAGTGCCCTTTATTGATGGAAGAAAACTTGTTTCGTGCTCCAGTAAGTGCTGAACTGTAATTATGTTTTAGTAGTAAGGCCCCACCCACAGAGATCAGCAGCTAACAGGCCATTTTATCTTGGAATTAATTTGAAGGAGTTGCCCAAATTATAAACATTATTGCTTTAAGAAACTCAGATTATATTCTTGCTAGTAAACATGCACTGAATTCTGTGCTCTTGAATTAGTGTATAATGTTTTATTCATTTTAAAGTGCGCTGTTCCTCTCCACAGCTTTACTATGCATTTTCCCATTGTACAGTTACCTTCTGTATGCACACTGGTATCCACAAAGCACATCATAGGTTTTGTAATGAGGCTCCTGGTAGCGTCTCACCATATGCATTTTGTGATTTGCATTGTTATTGGTACTGTGTAATATTCTGAATACCAACGTGTTAGAATGCAAAAGTGCCAAGGCATTATAAAGACAATTTTCCTCTATACTCTATCCTTCTCTACTGTCAGTGCAGCATTGGTTTTTTTATGCTCACCTATGATTCCTATGCATGAAAACCTGCCCACACAGTGCATTTCTAATTATAGCACAAATCATATTTTTAGATCTCAACTTTTGTCTCTGTGCAACGAGCTCATTATTTAGTTACATTTATAGATGGTAATTAAAGGTGGTGAGATTATCAGTATATCGTGTATAACAAAAATGCTCATTAAAAATAAATCATGTTTTAAGTATAATATATAAAGTTGTCTAGTACAACCTGAACAAATACAATTGATACTTTGCAGTGACATCATGTTGGGAGTTCATACAAATTTCTGTGATATTGGTCAGCAAAATCACATTTCCCTCACCTCAGATTAACAGAGTTTAGTTATTCGCTCATTGAGCTTTTCAGTCCCTTGTGATATTTTTTCTTTTATTTTTTCCGCCTTACCAGCAATATTTGTTTTGACAAGTACGGATCACGCATGTCCCTGATTGGCTAATCCACCTGTCAGTCATGCCCATCTGAACTTGCAGTGACCCGGTTCACATCTTTTATAGTACTGAGTATTGAAGAAGATTCTGAATACCAGGCAAACAATATATCAGCCTGCCCACCCCAATTAACTGACTTCATATTGTGAGTAATAGAATACATTTATAATTGCAAATCTATTCGTTTTTGGTGATCCATCTCCTTGTGCTACTGTATGCTGTGGGACGGTGGACATCCGAAAAGGAAGCGGAGATATTTTACAAGAAAGAACTGTCAACGTGCGGACAAGCGCTACGTGAATAAAAGCCAGACAGATGAATAGATAGATGAAAGAGTGTTCATGAAAGAAGGGACAGGTGGCATAGAGGAAGAGGCCCGTGCATGTCACCGAACTGACAGAAGGAATCGGGAACAGGCTCACAAATGACAGCATCCAAATAAGCACTACTCACATATCCTCCGCTTGTTTACCTGCTTGTAATTAGTGCATTTCTATCCCATTTTAACTCTTTGGACACCATTTTTGTAAACTTTCAACCGCTCATCAAGACAAATGGATAATCAACCATATTAACCAGATCTGTTATAATGTAGTTTCCTCATCAGAAACATACCTGGAGTTGTGTTTTGTTTCATTCACACGTTTAACACACACATCCTGCAGGCTGAGTTCTCTCAAATAGAAAACACTTGTGATGTCTTGTGGTAATACAGGAAGTGCTTCACTGTGGTTTAAAACTCCATATATGTTCACTAGAATCTTTTGGATGATTTTAGACCTGGAATTGCCCAAGGTAGCTGTTGAAAACTACCGCTTCATGACATCACAAGGTGGAACAGAGCATTTTGACCTTTGGATATGTAGACAGAATAATAATAAAGAATTAGTCAAACGTGTGAATGAAACAAAACACAACTCCTGGTATGTTTTTGAGCAGTTAACAACATTATAACATGGGTTAAAGCTCACAAGAGTCATTTTTGTGTAATATAGGATCTTTAAATGATTCTTGGGCTTTGGAGTAAAGATTTGGAATAAAGATTCTAACTAGAACTAACTAGAAGGCCTTTTTATAATTTATTTATTTTATAATTTATAGTGGTAGGTATTATTGACAAATTACATACCTTGTTATTATTTGTGTTTATCTCAATCTTTCTCAGCCATGGAGAGGAAATGAATAATACATCAAAATATAAAGTTATTTCAGACGCGCTTAAACTTAAAAATATCCAGTAAGTACAAAACTATAGATAGTCTCTATGATATCCCATATATGTTCAGTTGCACTGCTCTCAATAGAATCAAAATAAATACATATAAACAAAATTAACACAGTGTAAAATTATATATTTTTAAATTTATTTTCATTCTTTTATGAACACCTGCTTTAACTTGTCATTTATCATTAGGGTGTGGAGTTTTCCCCTTCCAAATGGTGCAACATCTGTTTGAGAGTGGCGCGCTTGTCCCGCTCAAATGTGCTCAGATGCTGTGAAGCCTTGAAGTGTCTCGGGGTGTAGGTTGTGTCGATTTCGGTGTCATCACTCGAGCCGCCACCATAATGTATCATCCTGTCACTTATCTGTATCCTAATTGTTTATCTAAATATTTCTCAATGGTATGACAGCTATGATAGAACAACAGCAAGATTATGCAAACATGTTCTCAGCCAGTATCATTACACCATTAATGAAGTGGCCAAATGTGGTTAGAGTCGACAAAAAGGTGTTACTTCAAGTTTTACACAAGTAGAAGCACTAAGTAGTAGTCCAAGAAATGACACAAGTAAGAGTGAGTGAGTGTTTGGGGAACTATTACTACCCAAGAGAGATTGTAACTAACTGTCACTATCCTAACATTTGGGATTGCAAAATAATAAATAAAATACAAAAAAAACTGTATTACCCATAGACTGTATACATGGACACAGCTTACCCGCATCTCTCTATAACTGCTGTTGTCTGGCTCACCATTTTGGTCTTAAAATGTTTGATCCTGGTATTTTTATTTTGCTATTTTGTCCGTAAATCAATTCCTAATGTGGAATTCTGCTCCAAATTCGTCGCTTAACCACTAGCCTTGGTGAGCTTCATTGGACTGGAGCCGAACGCTATGGGTGAGGGCATAGTCCCTTAGTTCACATCTTTATACAGTCTGTGGTATTACCAAAACAAAAAAAAAAACTATTCGGATTGGTGGAGGAGAGGATGTCAAATATATTACTTAAGGGTATTCTGTACCCACCTCTGGACATGGCATATGATTATTCAAATTATTTATAACTTTTAGGTGGCATGTTTCTAGCCTTGCAATAAATAAATTGTAGAAACTGATGCGTCGTACTTTTAGAGATGTGTATTTTTGGTTGATAACACAAAAAGTAAAAATGTACAAAATAGTTCTTTGCGTAGGAATTAATTTGATAACACCAAATACCAATGTAGAAACACTTAATCAAACTGAGATCAACAATTTTCTTTGGTTTAATATGCAGAAAGGGTTTGCTGAAACTCATAATTTGATCTTGGCAATTGATAACAGCTTTGGAGATGTAGACAGACCAGTAATGCAGGATTTCTCAAACATGTGTTAAAGAAACAAAAATAACAAAACTCTGGGTATGTTTTTGATGAGGTAACAACATTATAACATGGATTAAAGAGTCAGTTTTGTGTAATATAGGACTTTTAACTGCCTCAGTCCAGTATTGTTGCTCATTTTGTATTGTGTCATTGTGTTGTGCGACAGATGGAGATGGCGTTCAGGACCACCTCCTGCCTGTCTGTTTGGACACAGCCTGTCAGCAGAGTGCCATCTACTTCACCACCACCACTGCAGACGGAAAGGCAGAGGTATGGCGGAACACAGCCTTATGCCAGTCCATTCTAGGCATTGTTGTTTTGAGCATGGTTAAATTATGCATCGTTTTCATTTTTTTTTCCCATTTACTTTTATTTGGTCAATCTCAACCCATTACAGTCTACAGAACACGTTCCCTCAGAGTGACTTAGCATAGAGAGCAAAGATGGATGAACTCAGAGCATCCAAAATGAAACAGAAACTTATTAAACATGTTAATATGTTGTTTTTGGCAAATGCAGCATTTAACAGCAATAAAAGTTGACATGGTGATCTAAATATGTTAAGTGTTAGCAGTGAATACCCCATAGAAGTGTAATACCCCTTCTTTTAACAGAATTTCTGGAAAGTAGCTGAAAGACTTGCATGCAGTTTTAAGTAGTTTTACCTTCAACACCCAAACCAAACAGGATTTTCTCTTCAAAAACACAACACAGGGGTTGAGAACAAGGACTGAATGTCTGTGTGCACGGGAATTTTCTGTCTTGTAAAGAGACACCCCTCTCAAATCCACCTACTACCACCATTTTGTGTGATTCCTGCTGCGTCCTGTCTGGCAGTAGGCCCTGTTCTCTCTTCATCCTCCCTCCATCTCCAAAGAGCCATTTTTAGTGTTTTCGGTCTAAAATAGAAATATTACAGGCTTATCTGCATGTCCACCCCCACATGTACATGAAGCCTGAAAGACACACGCACATGTATGCAGATGTGCAGTCCCTGTGGGCATATGCCTGCTTTTGTTTTCTTCACTGAGAGAAATGATTGAAGGAAGTGCTTGGAGTAGCGTTAGAAGGAGGCACAGGGAGGAGGACTTATCAGCTCTGATGGATGAAGCAAACACATGTTGTCTTGTGTGTGCTGTTTGTGACACTGTCTTTACTGTCATTGAGGAAACAGGCTGGAACACGCTTCTGATAGAAGAGACCTAGCTATTGACAACTTGATGTGTAATTTGTGAAGTGCTGAAGTGCCTATCTCCCACACTCAGACACTGTATAGATGCAATGCTGTTCTCTCATTAAAAACTTGCCTGTGTCCATGCATGTTTGAGTTATCTTGCGATCTCTCCTGGACACTATTCATACTCTCCTTCTGATTAGCAGTATGACCCTCCGCCACTTGTACAAGGCTCAGCACAGCCATTTTTCATAAATCTATACGATACAGAACACTACACCTTCACAAACTTGATGCGATGTACAGTATTTCATAGATTGCACACTGTGTTGTGAAAGCACATTAAAGGAGTGAGCAAGATGGGGCGGAACTAAACATCTGAATATGTTGTTTTTGTTAAATCTAGCATTTTCAAAACAAGCAGTGTGTCGTCCTGTGCTTTCTGTAAAAGCTGCTAAGCATCCCCACCTTCACGTGCTGTGTCTCAATGTGAAAATCTTGTGTGTGGTCTGTCCTCTAATGGTGTTGAAAATATCCCAAGCAGTTGCTTTCCAAAAGTACAATAAATTCTAAAAGTTCCGCTGTGTAAGGCTCCGCTAGTATAACTAACTATACTTCAGTGGCTCTTACACGATAAAAGTCTCTTCATATTCCCTCTGCAAAAAGATTCTTATTGTGAAAGAGTCAGACAGCGACAGGACAGAGCACATTACTGTTGGACACCAGACAGTAGTAGAGCCACAGCAGTGTTTAAAAGAATGGATGCTCAGAATGATGAATAAGACATATCATAATGCCACTGATTTACAATATTATAGTATAGGCCTATTAATAATATATAATATTTCCCAAACATACTTCTAGATAGTATCTATGCTTACAAATAAAGGACTAATGCCTAAAGTAAGAAAAAGGGAAAAAAATATTATTTAAAAGCTAAATGTGTTAATAAAATGTACTTTTAAAATAGTCCAAATAAATGTGATTAATCACAAGTTAACTCACGACTATCAATGCCATTAATAGTCGATTGACAGCTCTAATGACAGCACAATGCTTTTCTCCTTAAGACTTGTTGGCTTGGTGGGTGCAAGATCAAAACAAAACATAACAACAAAAGAGAGAATAGATGACTGCAGAATAAAATATAAGTGACAGTAAAACAAGTTGCCATTTGTATAAAGTTTTAAAAGAAGACATGAGTAGAATTTTTGCCTTCATCACTTTTGTACAAAGACCACCCAGTACGGACAAAGTACAAGACCAATTAAGCAAAGTCATGATTACCTGCCTGCGGGTGTGCATGGAGCCCCACTGAGGAGAAGGTGTGTGGACATCTCCCGCTCCTCCTCCTCCTCTGTGTCTGAACGGCCATTTTGAGATGTTTGCTCTTGAAGTAGACCCTGCCATGCTTCTCTCTGCGCTTCAGGCCGTCAGTTCACCATATTAAAAGAATCCACAGGGGGCGTCACACTCAATGTTGTTTGCCTTTTTTTCCCCATCTTATACATGTACACCCGCAGATTATATTTATGTGACTTTGGGACACCTTTTTGTCCTGGAAATTCTTCTGCACTATGGGGTATTGAAATAAAAAGTCCATAATTGCATGCTCTTAACAGATCCAAAGCTGCAGAAATAAGCTAAATTGCAGAGAAAAGAAAGGGGCACAATGGGCACAATGGCCTACCTGCTACAATATGTTCTTTCATGTAAATTTAATTAAATTTTCTGAAAATCCACTCATAGTGTCCCAAACCTTTTTATACAAGTAAATGTATGACTAATACAGAAGAGCAAAGGATTTATAATTAAATACTGAATAGGAAAAAACTGAAATATCTAGAAATGAAAGACCCTCTAGCTGATTTTTTTCCCTCATGTATTTGAGCAAAATTTGTCTTTCCCAGAACATATTGTATGAAATGAAATCAAACTTTATTTATACAACGGTTATTTATATAGAGCTTTCCAATAGCCTAACGGTGTATAATTTGCTTTACAGAATACAAATACAAATAAATAAGCAATACAAGCATCAATAAAAACCGAGAGTGCCGTAGTCAATAAAACTATGAGTCAAAGACTAGTCTGAGTAAGTGTGTTTTAAGCTGAGTTATGAAGCGCGTACGCTCAGTAACAGATCATAGATGGACTGGGAGTTCGAGTTTGGGACCAGGAATAGCAAATGAACGATCACAAAACAGAGTGGTGGACTGTGAAAGGGTCAGTGGGATAGGCTGGGGCAAGACCAAGACCCTGCTGTGCTGCTTATACAGTCTACATCTAACTATAGAATAAATTTTTTTTTGTCTATTATAAAGCCTTTTATTGTCCAATATTCAACAAATGTGCTGCTAGCATGCTAGTTATTATTAGCATTACCATAACAACAAAACTCTTCTCTGAAAATTGTGAAAACCACTTATAAACTCATCGTGGTGAATAATTAGGATGCAATGCATAAGGTAAATAGGAATAACTCTATAACGCTGCAGAACTGTTCATAATATACAGTGCAACAGCTTTGGTCATTACACTAAACCCATGTATTTACTTATCTACAATAGTTAGTACATTTGGAAACATAACTGGTCCGTTTAATTTCACATCATCAGAAGCTAAGGATTATATGTTTTCTATAAATATATAAACTAAAGTATTGTCCTGGTTCCACTAATGTCCTGCTGATGTAACACTCTCCGACAGTTTCTTTAACATGAGTGGGGCTGGCCTCAAACACAGCAGTTGGCGACAGGCCACGTCCCCTGGAGTTTGGCAGGAGAACCAGACAGAGACATTAGATTAGCTTTGAAGATCTTGACACTATTTTGTGGTTGCTAATGTCGATCATACTTTTGCCCATAGGAAGATTTAAAGGTACACTGTGTAACTTTTCTGGTGGATTGCCCGTCAAATGCTTTTCTCCATGAAGATGTTCTTTGAGGTTATATTATTTGTCTAGAATGTTTCACAGTATGGTATTACACCTTTCTATCTTCATTGAGACCAAACCAGACCAAGTTACAGGTCAGATCTGTGGAGAGGCAACCAGCTCACAGTCAGAATGCCTGTTTTTAGGTATTTTTGAGCTATTAAACCACTTGTAATTTTATAAATATAAGGTAAAGCTGTTTAATGACATACTGTGGGACATTTCAGGCAGAGCAATGACATATCCGGTTAAACAAGCAGGTGATGGACTCTTAACTAAAAAGTTACATAGTGCACCTTTAAACAAGACATATTGTGCTTTTCTCTGCTATATAGTTATAATCTATGACACCCGTGAGTCTTTGTTATATTTTGGGTTTTTTAAATCCTCATTTCGATCTATAATGACTTAAAGCTGACTGCTAAAAGAAAAGAAACATGTCTGCTGATTTCTGGGTTGGAAAATTGCTGAGCCCAATGAGGTAATAGGAGCCAGTTCTGATTTTTTTTTTCCACTTGTGCCAAAATGGCTGCGAGACGCTGCTGAATCCAATGTGTATCACCGATTAAGAAAATAAAATTGGAGAACAAAGTAAGTACAGAGCAGTAGGTGAGTACCAGTCACAGAGAAAACAGCACCATTAAAATAAGAGTTTAGACATGCCTGAATCACTCTAAATACAAATTCAAGTGGATGTATGAGAAAGGAAACCAATTATGTGCTCCACTGTGTTTTTAAAATCCATACACTTTCACTAAAATCATTTGGATAATTTCAGGAATTGGCAATCACTACTGAACTAAAGGTAAAAGGTAGCTATTAGCTTGAAATCTATCGCTTCATTACATCACAAGGTGGAATAGACCATTTCTGAGCATTTTGGAGATGTAGACAGACTAATAATGCAGGATTACTTAAATATGTGTGAATGAAATGACACACAACACAGTTGTTTTTTT
Source organism: Taenioides sp. WSHXM2023 (assembly GCA_029959045.1). Taxonomy (NCBI): domain Eukaryota; kingdom Metazoa; phylum Chordata; class Actinopteri; order Gobiiformes; family Gobiidae; genus Taenioides; species Taenioides sp. WSHXM2023. The sequence goes on along the minus strand of CM057091.1, from coordinate 23,789,323 downwards.
TTTTTTTCAGTTGTTTTTTTTTTTAGCTCAAGTCAGTTTTGAGTATTATATGACCTTTAATGCAAATTAATATGATCTGGAGTGTACCTAAAATTAGTTTTCTTTTCACACTGATTGAATCCCTTTATTATAAACATGCACTAATACAATGTTGCAGCTAGCTTCAGATCCTCCACTGTAGCGTGCAGAGACAGGAGAAGGGCGCACAGTGGGATCCAGGCTGCCTCCTCGGGTTGATGCCGTGAGCCAACCCCCTCTCTGGTCAGACAGGTGACACCGACAGCAGGTACCACTGTCTCCCAACCTCCAGCTGAGACAAAGATATGGTCCCAGTCAGTGTGTGCTCCAAATAACCGGTCCAGGGGCAAACCACAGCCTCACAGTGTTACTGAAAAGCTGTGCCTGGCTGTTTTTGATAGGGGCTAGAAGAATAAATAGAAACACAATTCTGCCTAAACTCATCCCACCTATCCAAATGCCATGTTGATACTTTGCAGCTGATGCTATAAACAAGCACTGCTCTATCTGAGGCTTGTTGACTTTATTCTGAGCTTTATTTTAACATAAATTCACTATAAACAATTGACTTAGCTGGAATTACAACATGTGAGCTAATGCTAGCTAGCTTGTAACTAATGTTATTAGAGGGGACTTGTTTAACAGCACAGATCAGCTCACATCAGCTGTTTGCCACTGTGCGCATTGTGTCACCATGATAACTCTTAAACTAATGTCATCACTGCACAGTACTCTGTTGTATTAAAAAATGAACTTGTTGCAGTGTTATAAAACATCACTCAGTTAAAGTTTATTGCTGCCTTTAATGTTCATTACTGTATATTTTTCATACATACTTGATTATACATTTTCAATATGCATAGTTGTGCTGTGCAAGCACACATAACCACATGCAGTAATGGATGGCCATAATTTTAATTATGTTGACTAATGGCCAGTAAGATCATCAAGCATATTAAGTACAAGGCCTTTGTATATTCATCTGCGGACATGTTGAAGTGTATGTTTTTTATTACATTTTTATAGATAGTTATTTCTTGTAGCTCTGTTCTTTTGACTTGAATTATAAATATTGTCAATTAGGCCTTTGTGTTATTATCTAATACTTTTTTCAGTTCATAAATGTCAACACGTGTGCATAGCAATACATAAACACCATTCTTAAATCAACAGAGCAGATTATAAATGACTGAATGAAGTACCCATAAATAGCACTGTATGACAGATGATAATACACAGATGAGGAGTAAGTATATTAAAAGATAACATCCTGTTGCTGAATATATATGTTTGCATACCCCAAATTAAGATTAAATCACATCACGGATCCATCTTTAATAGCTGTGGAACACTTGAAGCGTCATTACGTTTATGGATTACAAACTGTAGACATTATCTGAAGATTGACATTATAATGTATCTATTCTAAATCACTTTCATAAAATAATCCTATGAAACCCAGAGTTACCTACGATTATGTCCTGTGTGCATGGCTTTCTGTATCACTGGAGCCCCTGTTTCCTCTGTGCAGCGCCTGATGTGATGACCATTATAGTCATTACCCCTCTTGTAATGGCTTTGGCATATTCCATTTACCAGCAGCCATTTTCTTGTCCCATCTCACGTTTTTTTTTCTCTGGACTGCCTCTGTTCTGTCCAGCACCTCCTCTCAACGGCCTTCTCTGCCTCCACCGCAGGTCGCCGACATTTTAATTTCTTGGCCTAATGAAGCGGGAGCTCACTTTGCCAACTTGAATCAATGGGACTCTGTGATAGCTGGCTGCTTTTTTATACTCAAATCGTCAGAGGAGGGCGGAGTTCTTTCCCCTCCCTGGGTTTGTACTGATTTGTTTTGCAGAAGGAAGATGGGAATGCGCTGGCCACCAAAAGCAAGAATTACACCAATAATACCCAAAACAAGCAAATCTCCAAGTTGTACTGAGCTGTTATCTGCTGGCTGCCAACTAGGACAATTTTCCAGTGTCTTGTTGTTAAACGTGTTGTACATTACTCCTCTGTTTGTTGTGAGCTATGTAGCTACACTTGCATGTTTTAGGTATATTTCCAACCCCTTAACTAAGTTGTTACTAAACTTAATGAATACCTTAACTTATAAGCCTTTAAAGGTGCACTGTGTAACTTTTCTAGTGAAGGGTCTGCCATCTGCTAGTCTACACACATTGTGTGTAAAATCTTTGAAAAGGCTTACCTCCAGATCAGCTCTCATAATCCTCCTGTCCTCTGCTCCTGTAACTGTCCTGTGTCCTGAGTGTGTCCTCTGCTCCTGTAACTGTCCTGTGTCCTGAGTGTGTCCTCTGCTCCTGTAACTGTCCTGTGCCCTGAGCGTGTCCTCTGCTCCTGTAACTGTCCTGTGTCCTGAGCGTGTCCTCTGCTCCTGTAACTGTCCTGTGTCCTGAGCGTGTCCTCTGCTCCTGTAACTGTCCTGTGTCCTGAGCGTGTCCTCTGCTCCTGTAACTGTCCTGTGTCCTGAGCGTGTCCTCTGCTCCTGTAACTGTCCTGTGTCCTGAGCGTGTCGTCTGCTCCTGTAACTGTCCTGTGTCCTGAGCGTGTCCTCTGCTCCTGTAACTGTCCTGTGTCCTGAGCGTGTCCTCTGCTCCTGTAACTGTCCTGTGTCCTGAGCGTGTCCTCTGCTCCTGTAACTGTCATGTGTCCTGAGCGTGTCCTCTGCTCCTGTAACTGTCCTGTGTCCTGAGAGTGTCCTCTGCTCCTGTAACTGTCCTGTGTCCTGAGAGTGTCCTCTGCTCCTGTAACTGTCCTGTGTCCTGAGTGTGTCCTCTGCTCCTGTAACTGTCCTGTGTCCTGAGCGTGTCCTCTGCTCCTATAACTGTCCTGTGTCCTGAGCGTGTCCTCTGCTCCTGTAACTGTCCTGTGTCCTGAGAGTGTCCTCTGCTCCTGTAACTGTCCTGTGTCCTGCTACACTTGAATTTTCCCTCCCAGTGTTTTGGGGACGGGAATTCCCGAGGGAGGAGCTTCACCAGAAATGAGAACAAAGTAATGTTTCCTCAGCCTGATTAAAACATGCAGGTCTAACATTGGCCACAATCAAGCAACTTTTGTAAGATTTAAACATAATGGACAGAGAATTGTAAAAAGGTCATGTTATTGTTGTCAAATTTGTGTTTGCAATTTGAGCACCCCCTCTTGGACCATTTTTTCAGTGTGTAATGCCATACTGTGGAACATTCCAGTCTCTGACCTTCCATCCTAAAAGTACACTTTTAAGTAGTTACTAAGCATGAATCTTGACAAACTATTACTAAACATTTTGTTCTTTATGAATTATCTAAACTTTTAACTCCAATCTTGTGACAATCCAGGAAGGAGCTTGGTGCATGCCTGGTGAAAGAAAAATGACTTCCAGTTCCTATTGTCATCATTGAATAAAATATTGTTTATGATTTAGAATGACGGTAGCACACCTTTTTAATCTGTGCACGTATTAAGGCAGTTCTCAGTGCAACCTATCATCTCTGTGTAATACAACAGAGGTGAGCCTAATGAAATGGGCTGCGCGTGTACATCCATGTCTTCCTTGCCACCTTTATAAAAAGCCATTTGTATGCAGCCACCTTCCTCTCACGGTATCGGATTACCTTGCTCTCTAAAATCTCATCATTGTCTCCATCTCCATTAACTGGGCCATTTAGATCTTTGCACAAACACAACCTCCCACACGCTCAATTCAGCGCTAATATGTTGACATTTGAACTGCGCTATGTCTCCATCAGGTTGTTTAGTCTGTGTTTTACTAAGAGGACACAAGGGCTTGGCTTAATCTGAAAAGACACACACTTGACATTATTCAAATATTCAGCTATATTTAGTGATTAAATGTCAGAACTGGAGCTGGTTGTCCGTGATTTATTTGAGCAGTCTTCCGTCGTGCACTTCTGATTGGATTAAAAAACCTTTAATATTGCCCCTCCGCTCGTAAGGAATTCCCCACACAGTGGTTCGGAGCAATAAAGACAAATCACATGGGAATAACGGCTTCATCCTCCTTTACATTAGCTCCCGCTTTAGTTTGATTAATGACCACCGGTCTTAACCAACACTGTTATGGAAGTGTCTACAATACCCAGCCGTATGTTCGTTTTACTGATAAGGAATGTTGGATTGCATTTTAAAGACGACCCGGATTCATGTTTTTTTTGTTTGTTTTTTTGTTTGTTTTTCCGTTACATTGAGTGGCAGGTTCATTTGACTGGTGAATGATTTACAGTTTATCATAGTTTGTAGGGAGCCAGCTTTTTCTGTTTCAATACCAATATCGATACTTTGGCTTTAAGTATCTGCCGATTCCTGATATCCAGCAATACCAGTGCAGAGACTTAAAATAAAATGCATTTCTTTTTAAACACAAAAAAATATCAAAATGTGTTTGCAATTTATCATTTAAAGTAACTACAGAACAGCTCTGAAAAAAATACAAATACAATGTTGTAAAATGAGATATCGACTTAACTGGTATTGACTGAACTATTATCTGATCCATCAAAATGTTCAATATCGTATTGGTTCATCCCTAGTTTGTTACCATTTTGTGCTAGTAACTGTCTGCATTTATTCACTAAATTTCGCTGGACTGCATATAGCATTAGATTTGGATTTATATTGTCCTTTTCATTTTGTTAAGGGAACATATGCTTTTAAGAGCTTTTAACCATACTGTTTTTCCTTCCCATTTACCTATTCAAAGCTGAATTAAGATGCAAATACATGCCGGCAGTGTCACATAGCCATTTTGGCAAGTGGAAAAAGATCTGCTGCTCACTAGTGTAATTCATAACCTGTTGTGATGACGTTAGTGGTGACACAGAGTCAGTAGGCATGGGGAAATCAGTGCTGCAGTTTTCACCTGTCACATTTTTTTATTATGTTGTTTTAAGTCAGTATTGCAATTTAAGTTGGCCAGTATATAAAATGAGGGTCTGTTGGTAGGTGTCATAGACCTAAAATGTAAAAAAAAAGACATTTATTGTTTTAAGTGCGTAACTTTACTTCACTTTAAACTAACAGCAAAATTACCTCCACCACTATAATTTATGTGATGATTAAAAAACATACTTTTTTCTCGACCGGAAAAAGGTGGCTTGCCCTCTCCGGGTGGGTGGAGAGGTCCTGCCTGAAGTGGAGGAGTTCAAGTATCTCGGGGTCTTGTTCACGAGTGAGGGTAGGATGGAGCATGAGATTGACAGGCAGATCGGTGCAGTGTCGTCAGTGATGTGGTCGCTGTACTGGACCGTTGTGGTGAAGAGGGAGCTGAGCCCAAAGGCAAAGCTCTCGATTTACCATCAATCTACGTTCCTACCCTCACCTATGGTCATGAGCTTTGGGTAATGACCGAAAGGACAAGATCACGGATACAAGCGGCCGAAATGAGTTTCCTCTGCAGAGTGGCTGGGCGCTCCCTTAGAGATAGGGTGAAGAGCTCAGTCTAACTGGAGTAGCTCGGAGTAGAGCCACTGCTCCTCCACGTTGAGAGGAGCCAGCAGAGATGGCACGGGCATCTGTTCTGGATGCCTCTTGGACGCCTCCCTGGGGAGGTTTTCCGGGCATGTCTTACCGGGAGGAGGCCCCGGGGAAGACCCAGGACACGCTGGAGGGACTTTGTCTCTCGGCTGGCCTGGGAAAGCCTTGGGATCCCTCTGGAAGAGTTGGAGGAAGTGTGTGTGGAGAGGGAAGTCTGGGCCTCCCTGCTCAGATTACTGCCCTCACAACCCAGCTCCAGATAAAGCAGAAGAAAATGGATTGATGGATGGACTTTTTTCACATCAAACGGCCAATGATCTCAACTCCATCCAAAAGGGGTAACTGGAATAAGACAGTACAAGGGTGCTTCACATTTTAGTCTTATTTCTCAAGTTCAGCATATATATTATATTAAAAGGCCTATATTATGCTATTTTCTCATCTATGTTATAATGTTGCTTTTGGAGTTGTGTTTTGTTTCATTCACTCTTGTTTAACACAGAAACCCTGCATATTTAGGCTGTGTTCTTCTCTCAAACAGGAACTCTCTGTTCCACCTTGTGATGTCATGTGGTAATACAGGAAGTGCTCCACTGTGGTTTTAAACTCCATACACATTCACTAGAATCATTTTGGATAATTTCAGTCCTGGAATTGGCTATCTCTACTGAACAAAAGGTGAAAGGGTAACAAAGGGTTAATCAAACATGTCTGAACGAAACAAAACACATCACCTCTACGCAAACAGGTATGTTTTTTAGGAGGTAACGGCATTCAAACATGGCTTAAGGTTCACAAGAGTCAGTTTTGCTTAATATAGGACCCTTAAACCATTAAATACCACAAAGCCTGTATGACATATGAAAATAGTGTTGTGCATTTATGTTTGGTTTTCCTCTTCCTTATCGCTCTCTCCATCTCTAATCAGAGCTAGAGAAGAGGAAGCAAGCCCCACACTGATTGCCTGAGGGCCCACACCGGCACAGTAGTCCACTGATAAATCTGGGGCCAGCAAAGGGCTCAGTTGGTCCCCAGAGAGAGAATGTCATGGCAGAGCTGGGGCCAAAGGACTTCAGCACGAAGATTACTCACAAGTGTATTCATTTGCTTCGTGGAGCAAAAAAAAACAAAAAAAAAACAGAAACCCAAATAATCACAATCTGTACTGGAATCATTTAAAACCAGCTTTTATTGGGTACCTATGGGAGCTTGTAGTGTAGTGTTATTTCACCCATGTCTGCCATTGCGTTCACGGGCCACAAATTGCCTGGCAGCAGCCTCTCCGGTCCTTTTACGCTGGCAGTATACAGCAGCCATTTCCAGCCTCCCCATCTACTCAGAGTGGCAGTAATAATAGTTGAGGCATATACCCATGTGGCAGGAATCACACCACTACAGTTCCACAATATGACCATGAGCTGGTATTGCTGTAGTAGTGAGGTATGGGCCAGTTTGTAATTTTGATCCAAACATCATATCGAATTAAATAAAATGTATTACAGGGCCATCCGTGACATTTTATTTTGCATGTAGTTAATGCTGCTCATTTGGATCAGAAAGAGTTGTATTTTCTTTTAGTTTTAGTTTAAGAAAGAAAAGTGAACCAAGTTGAGTGTCACAAAAGTTTGCGTATGAGCCATTGTCAGTGCCATTTTTTGTGTAAGATGTTTTGAATCTCATTAACCTTTATGTAACCAGGAAAGTCTTTTTCAGGGGAGTCCTTTCTCCAGAGCGGACCTTTTTGTACATGTGGTAGTGGTAGGCTAAATTTATGCAAATTTAACTCCACACACAAAGGCCCCACGCTGCCCCAGAATCAAACCCAGAATACACATAAAAACAGCTATAATGCATTCACAATATAGATTATCCCAAAAATTAATATTATTTGAACCAATGGTAGTTCAAGTCAGAGCCACCAACAGTGTTTACTTCAGTGAAGACTTTGCTCTCTCATGAAAATTAGGTAGCTTAAAACACCAAGGGTTATGTTTTGTATTCTGATGTTAAGACAGCAGAAGTTCAAAATGTTATACCCTCGATCCAGGTTTGAGACTGGCGCAAAGCATGCTCTGTAAGGCTTGTGACACTTTGGAATAAGTGTGCAGGTGTTGTCTGTGGAGTGACTCAATACTTAGCACCGCTATGACAACAACAGAATGGTTAGTGAGTTGACAAAGAAATATTGAGTAATACTGTGAATATCGTAAGGCTGTATCGGAGAATACTTTTTGCATTCAGGCGTTAGTCATTTGGACGGACATCTGTACCTGCATGTGTCAACAGAAAGTGCACAGCTGGTGTGAAAGAAAAGCTTGTGTGATACATTTTGGGTCAGTTGGTAATAGGCTGTGACTGACTTTGCCAAACATGTTGCTAGTATTAAGAGCCATTAGTGGCAGTCGTGTCTCTGGTGACTCTTTGCTGCACCTGCTCTCTGTGTTTAACATTCATGAATAGTTTAAACAGCCAGCATCTGGCCCCAGGGCTCACTCTCTTGTATATAAATGAGAGCTGCAAACTGGGCATTTAGCGTTGTGTAGAGCTAGAGGGGCAAAGGGGTGACATGTCCTGTAGTTGAAATGTTTTGGTCTTTTTTATGCAAGAGTTCCTTGTGACAAACCTATAGTGTGCAAATGTTTAATCTATGTTATAATGTTGTATCCTCATCAAAAACAGACCTGGAGTTGTGTTTTGTTTTATTTACACATGTTTAACACACAAATCCTGCATATTTAGGCTGAGTTTTTGTCTTAAACAGAAAACATTCTCTTCCACCTTGTGTTGTCATCAAGTAGTAATGCAGGAAGTGCTCCACTGTGTTTTTAAGATCCATAGAACTTCAAAACACAACTCTGGTTATCTTTTTGATGAGGTAACCATATCCCAACATGTCAAAAACAAACAGGAGTCAATTTTGGATAATAAAAAGGACTTTTAACATATCTTACTAATCCTTTCATTCCAGTATATTTGTGTGGACATTTCTACTGTAACGTGGGCACTTTCACTTAATGGTCCTCCATTGGGGATTATGTTAATAAAACGTGAAATGCATTAAAGTGAACAAGAAGTGTTAATCTGTGTGGCACTAGAAGACCCCTCCATGCCTTTCACACTAAAAGAGATGGGAGATTCGGGCTATATTCTTTTAAAGTGAGCCCTAATGGAACCGCTTGAAAAGTGCTCACAGCCTGGATCCATTAAACAGTTGCTAAAGTGCTGTGACTTGACTATAATGTTGCCTATCTTTCTGCGATTAACTCAAAAAGTACCCTGGTTTTTACAGCGAACATGTCATGGCTTCTGCTGAATCTTTAAAATCTTATGGTACTTATAAACATGATTTACATGAAGACTTATGTAAAAATTACTTGTAACTAAATTCTATAAAAGAATGGTAATGATGTGTAATGCAAATAATAACACTGTTGAAAAACCGTAATAATGTATATGTAAGTTTAAAAATGTGACTGGTGTGTGGGGTAAGGTAGCTGTCTATTAAGATGTGCATACCAAATTCAAATGTGTGCATATTTATCTGTATTTGTGCATAAAATGTATTTTGTATGATCTTTATCAAGAGAATGCAAATCATAGCATTTCACATTCACAAATACAAAAATAAAAAACAATATGCAAAATATATCAGTTCTTGAAAGATGTATTTGAAATATTTCGAGAGATGCTTGCTTCTTTCAGAGGTCTATTGACACAATGGAACCATAATGCTATTTGTTGTGGACCACTGCACTGACAAATGGAATAAAAGGGTTCAGCATTAGGTTTGCAGTGATGTCATCTGTCATGAAATATACATTATCTTCCATTAGGATTTAATGTCTGAACTAAAAAGGCATTGGCATAAAGCTAGTAGCAAAAGAAATCCCCAAAGAATTAAAAAAATGACAAAATAAATCAAAATCACATACTGTGACTGAAGTAGTCAACATAGATGGAAGAATAAAGATCCTGCAACGATAAGTGCTTAACCCGCTGCTCCACTAATATTGGCAGTCTATTCTCTTTTATTTTAAAAGCATAAGGCAAGTTTTCATGCAATTCTAATTATTACTTGGTTTTAGTGGGATTGTGCTTGTGGTAAATATCATAGTCACAAAACTAAAGGAAGAAAAGCTGAGTTCTGCAGTGGTATCCCTCGACTTGTATCATCAACCCCGAAAATTCCATCCAAAATGCAGCAACAATTTACGCTCAAGAACACATTTTTCTGGCAGTTTAAGCCTCCATTATATAATGTGTTGTGTAATCCAAAATAAATTTGTCATTTATTTTTTTTAGTCTAATCATAACTATTGTGCAGTTGGACGATTTAGATGTTTTGGTTGCCTAAAGTGCTTGTTACCTTTATGGTAGCTCTAGGTAACAGTTATGGGATCACCTCTACGCAAGTCAAGTCTGCTGGTCATGTCCAAAGTAAAAAGTTTTTCAGTGCAATAAACACATCATAGTGGAAAAAATGCTTTTATTTGAATTTAGTTTTATTTTAGTTTAGGTATGTGCATTGCCATGAATCTGGTGATACGATACGCATCACGGTATTCAATATATCACGATACATCCCGTTACCAAAACAAAGGGCGATATATTGTGATTTATCAATAATTATGTATAATATTAAGGTCAAGTATACATTCACAAAAACAAAATTGAATGAAAATGCTTTATTTCCATTAGTAAATGGAACTTGGATTTTTCATGAAAGCACATGACCTTAAAAATCGATTCAGACACATTTGGAATCAATACAAGAATCACACAGCAAAGTATCATGATATATCACAGAATCTATTTTTTTTTTTCCTACACCCCTTATAAATATGTAAACTATATTTTTGAGAAATTAGTAGTAGTCATATGCACTTCAAGTATGCAATTAAAACGATAATACCCCTTCAGTTCAATAGCAGTTCAGCTCTAATAACATCGTTTCTATTTGTTTGTTTGTGTTGCAGTGGGTCCGGGTGCTGTCAGATTTCCAGCACCGTGGCACAGTGTGGAGCTTTGCGCAAGAAGAGCACGGTCCAACCCTGCACCTCGGGGACTACAACCTGGATGGCTTCCCTGACGCCCTGGTGATCATGCGCAACACCACTGGAAGGTAGCACACACACGTTCTCCCATCTAAAGCTCTTTATCTCTTGGCTTCGCAAACTGGACCCATTTCTCACTTGTGATTTACCGCTCTGAAAAACAAAACACACATACAGTAGGTCCTGCCTCCTTCCTCATCAGTCATTTTTATGAGACTTTATATTTGATAAAGTCCAGTAAATGAATGAGATATTGGAGAAATTACTGGGCTAATCCTTATTTGGCAGAAATAGTCTTTGGATTCTTGTCAAGCAGGCCCCCAAATCTCAGTGCTCTAACTAATCAATTCAGTCCAACGGCTCACTTCTCGAGTTCAGAGGCACAGTGCTGCTGCTGCTGCTGCCTCCAGCGCTTTAACTGGGTTTATGGGTTCATACAAACAACATTTTCAGGAAAAATATACTCCTACACAAGTGCAACACATGGATTTATCAAACTCGTGAGGAAAACACTCTCTGCCTCTACAATTGCCTTGTGTACCTGGGCTAGTAATACTACTGCTATTATGTACATTATACATGCGTTATGACTGTATCTAATACTTCTGCTACTAGCAATGCTATTCTGATATAAATAAATACTATAAAAGTGAAAATAAAAATTCAAGTCTCATCTGGACAAAGGTTTTTCCAGTGAAGACGCTCATCATATCATATCTAAACAAGTGAGGGATTACATCTTTACATTTTACTACTGCTACAGCTATTACTACTATAAAGGGCGTATGTCCTGAGAACTTCATAAAAATGTGCATTTTCAAAAATACATAGAACATTTTTTTTTAAGTACTACATTTCTGATATGCCACCTCTGCTGCCAACTAAATATGAAGAATGTTTCTTTAAAGACATGCTTTTGAATATAAATTCCCTTCATTTATTTATTAGGATCGCCATTGGCTGTATCCAAGGGCAAGCACATTATCCTGGGGTTCTTTTAAAAATACTTTACAATTCTTAATTCATAGTGACATCATGTTCCAAATTTTCAAAATGTTAAAAATACCAAAGAGGGCATTTTGTGGAATTTTCCTATTATACTCCGTAAAAATAAAAGCAAGATTTAAAAATATTTCTTAGATGTTGGTCTAGTTCTGTAAGGATTATGCACCATACTATTTGAGCAGAAAAAGCAATCAGACTGATTTGACCCTAATGGCTTATGTTTGTGTGAATGGCTTATGTGAATAAAGCTACAGTCGTTCTCCTTCAAAGATGCCACATGGGGATACTGTCATTGAGTTGCTGTGAATATACCAACATGTTTGCACGCTATAAAAACAACTCTTCATTACAGTCCGTAATCCATTTCCCATGGACACTTGCTCATGTTGTAAACCAAAACCAATTTCCTCTCAATGAATAGCCAGCTCCAACACTAGTAGAACCTTGCCGTATTTACAATAGCTCATTTACTCTAGCATTTAATTTGAAACGTTTTTTTATTTATTAACCCAGGTATCATCTTTTATAGCCACATATAAATAAATTACCAAGCAGGTAACTAGTGCATGTCCAGCGAGGAGACAGCAAAGGTGAGTGTTTTTTTTAAACCTATAGAGATAGCTCAAGATAAGGCCATCCGTTAGCACCTCCACACTATTACTGCGGACACGCTGGCTGGGGACGTGAATGTGTTTGTTAAAGAACCAATGCGGATTATCTGTCCTCAGAGATAGAGATAAGATGGGAGAAGATTGCACTGATTGTCTATGCATACTGATGGGAGGCGCCATCTTGTGTTGCCAGTTCTATAGATGTTAGGTAAGACGCAGGCACTTTTGAAGCATTCTCGTATAGGTTGCTGGGTTAGTGAGTTACGGTCAAACGGCTTTCCTCATTTGATGTCTGACCAGCTTTAAGTTGCATCTTTGCATGTGCTGTATTCATTTCCTCTTTATTTGTAAGCCTGAGTTATTTTAATCCAGAGCCGGATCGAGAAGGTCATACAATCGGATCCTAGAAGAGACATGCAGCGGGTCTTTCTTCAGAGTGAGATAGACAGAGGCTAAAAGATGAAAGAAGGCTGTGTAATGAAATGGAGGGATGCTTTAAATGTTACTAAAATTGTCAAATAAGTGAATCTCCTGCTTGCATTTTAGCCATGTGCTATACTTCATTCAAGGTTCGGAGCACAGCAGCCAACACACAATAACCACTCTCCAAATGTATGATTTATTTTATTTAATTAATTAATGTATGTGTTCACTTTATCAACATCACATCATAAGGAACATTACATGATAAATACAGGCCTTCCATTATGAGTTATGTAAGTTAAAAGGCGCTGTAGCAAATTTTTACTGTTTTAAAAACATGAAAAACAGAACTAGTTATTGCTCACTTACCTTATGCATTCCTAGCATCCTAATTATTCACCGCAATTAGTTTATGAGTACTTGTCACAACTTTCACTAAAGCTAACAACAACTAATATGCTAACTGTGCACTTCCTGATCCTCAGACAGCAAAACGCATTTTCAAATCCATTCTAAAAAGCTGCTCTGACAGTATATCTGTACTTGGGCAAGACATATTTTCCTCAAATACATTGGTACAGGGACAAGTACTGGACTTGGTAGACATGTGTTTTAGTAAAAGGTGCATTGCAAATGAATTAAAGAAAGATCTCTGAAAAAAACATAACTTTGTACTTTGTGGTCAGTCAGGAAATGAAAGCACCATCTGCCAGGACACTCCCCTGCACCACTGCCCTATCCATTATTTACCCAATGAAGAATATTAGATAAATCGCATTAGGAGAGTCAGTCAGCTCAAGTAGCTACAATAGAAGTCACCTGAAGTGCATATTTGACATTTCTTTCTTCATGAAACAGACAAGTAATGCGCTTGTGTCAGGCTGAGTTTGTGTAGCGTTTAGTCGGAGAGCCTTTATTTAATGCAGCTTGTTGACTTAGCTGCTTCGGATTCTGCAGCTCTGTGCAGTCTGTCCTGCACCTTGAGTCTTTGATTTTTCTCTCGACCCAAATGGCTTCCGCTAAACAAATGTGAGCACGACCCACATCTAAGCTATTTCAACTGCTACGCTTTTGTTCCTTACTGTCCTCTTCATCTTTACGAATGCTTATTTATAGCTGCTTTTAGTGCTCGTCTTTTTGCCCCAATCAGCCTCAAACTCCAGAGACACATGGACAAAGAATCACATTTATTGAGTGGAATCAATGCACAGGCACAAGTGGATAAAATAAATGGAGAAAAAGGAAAAGATGCCTAGTAAAGCTTGTACATTTTTTCTGATTGCCCTACTTCCCTACTCCTTATGAGTCCTCATCACAGCTCAGAATAGCACACAGCTGCACCACACAGCTGTATTTCTGTCACCTCCTCTTCCTTTTACTACCTCAGTCACAGGGGCTGGACTTTTTGAATTCAATTTTGCACAACATATGTCACACAACAGCTAAGAATAGTAAAGTTTTTATTCATGTTAAACCCACTCACCAATGTTCAGTTTTAATCACATGTCAAGTGCACAAACTCGTGAGAATGTATGTGCGCCTTGCGTCTTTTTACGTTCTCATTATGAAAAATAAAATATATATATATGGTTAAAATGGGACATTGTAAAGTAGACATGAGTTTATCTCAAATAACTTTTAAATTAATTTTAAATTCCTTGTGACTTTTTTACATTATGGGACTGAACTTGGATCCAGTCTCAAGCTTTTTCCTTAATATCGATTGCCAATTGCGGTAATGTAATACCGATCGTCACGATTGATTGCTACTATGATTTTATATGCTACTTCTACTACTTATATTTGTACGTGTTTGGGAATGGCAACAACAAAAAATCAGACTTCAAGATCTGTAAATAACAGTGTAAATAAGACAGATCCTAGCTATAAAGTGTCACTCCATCAAACTACATAATGTTATACTGATGTAGGAGTGCCAGTGTGGTCTACTGAGTTTGAAATCTCCCATGATTCTTTTCCCTTCCCTTTCTTTTACTCTGTGCAGCAGCAACATCCAAAGATCTTTATTGCGTTCATTACTGTATCTTGTAAGAGTTGCCATTAAATTTTATGTTTACAAGATATTTATTTACTCTATGAATGCATCCAAGCAGAGGCAAAATAAGCAATCCTTGGTCAAAGCTCATTAATGCTCTTTTAATTATATATACATAAAAATTAGTCTCTGTTTAAAGGTGCATTGTGGAACTTTTCTGCTAGAGGGTTCGTCAAATGCTTTTCTCCATGGAGATGTTATTGCTATGTCTGGAATACTTCACAGTATGGCATTAAACCTTTCTATCTTTATGGAGCCCAAACCAGGCCAAGTTGCAGGTCAGATCTGTGGAGTGGTAACTGTTCTGTTTAATGTCTGTTTAACGTCATACTGTGGAACATTTCAAACAGAGCAATGACATTTCCATAGAAACAAGAAGACCAAATAGTTACATAGTGCACCTTTTAAGCTAACAGTTTTTGTGCAGGTAAAGCATTTGGTTATATTTTCCAACCACAATGAAAGCATGTAGCAGTAAATTAATTAAGATGTTATCAACTGAATGGGGTTTTTAGGGAGCTGTAACTGGGAAAACCAAAGGAGGCAATTAGCAGCTGTTTGTAATGCATTGTTTTCAAAGTATGATTTTTAATCCTTTATTTAAAGCATTATGTAACTTTTCTGGTTGGAGGTCTGTCACCTGCTCGTCTCTATGGATATGGTAAATGGTTAACATTCTATGGATATGTCATTTCTCCGCATCGAATGTTCCACAGTATGACATTAAACAGCTCCACCTTACATTTATTAAATTACAGGTGTTCTATTGCTCAAAAATACCTAGAAAAACAGATCTGACCTGTAACTTGATCTGATTTGGTCTCCATGAAGATGGAAAGGTTTAATGCCATACTGTGAATCTCCACAGAGAAAAGCATTTGACAGACCCTCTACCAGAAAAGTTACACAATGCACCTTTTAAGGAAACCAAATAACATGTTGCTATGAATTCTGTTTGAAATCACAAGTCTTTTCTATTCATATTTTGATTCTAGAACTTTGTAACAAGGGGAAAATTAGCCTTGATTTCATCATATAAAACATTATACAGTAGACTGTGAAGGTTTCCAAAGACCTCAAGGGGCTTAACGTGTGATAACCTCCATATAAAATGCATGCAAGGCTCAAATAATCAAACAGTCCAAAAATATTTGTATTTTGCCAATGCAAGATGATTTGAGGTCGCATAACAAAATTTGAAGTACGATATTGCTACAAAGATATTCTGCGATAAACGATAATATCAAAACTACTTTATGCCACTGACACAATACCAGCAATATAAGATAATTTCATTAAAACATTTAAATAGACCGTATAATTCAAAAGGCCTGACCTGCAATAAATAAATAAATAGAAGGAATAAATAATTAGCTATAGAAGTTCAACAAAACAAATAGCCCCAAAAATATATTGTACTTTCATATATTGAACAATACATCAATATAGTAAATATTGTGACAGGCCTACTGAAACCACTAATACCTTTATAATGTCTGCTCTCATACTCATTTATAGGCCTGTCATGATAATTACTATATCGACTTAACGTTGAATAGGTGATAGCTCGAACAATATATTTTGGGACTCAATATGTGGACATTTATTTGCAATAGTAAGGAGGTTTTTGCTTTTTTTTGCAGTAAGACAAGATTTGAGCTGCAGAGGGTTCATCGATTATCTTCTATGAATAATATCGCAACAGTAACCGAAATATTGTGATATCATGTCATCAAAAGTTTCACAGTAATACCGTGGGCCATCACAATATATTGAATTTCAAGTTTCTTTGCTTAAATTCACTGTTCTGGTGCAGCAACAGCTAAAATAAAGAGAACTACATATACCATGATCCTTTGCTCTGTCCCAGTTCAATCTACATGATGAAATAACTGTTATTTGGATTGTGACAGAAAAGTAGTATATTCACAATTTTGTAAGCCTCCACAAAATATTGCAATAAATTTGTATTGTCTCAGAGATTTGGATATCATTACGTCCCTATAATTAATAGTTCATTCTGCTAAATATTTTTGCACCTCAGAATGCCTTTTAATGATTCTGTATTTAAAATTGTTTTTGGGATTATCCTAATTTATTTATCCTAGTTTCAATATTATTATGATATTTCCCTGTTGCGATATATCTTGCTTCAAAATTTGTTATCATGACAGGCCTACTCATACATATGTTGCTGAGGTTTAATGTAATTTGAGGTCTGTGTGTGATAGTAGACTCTCCATATAATCATACTATGCCAAGCCTTCTTTTGTTTTGTGTGTTTTAAGAAGCTTTTTCACATGTTAGCTAGCATATGCCACCGGATCGTAAGTACACAAGAGTTTTAGCCTATAAGATCCGCCTATAGACTTCTGCCGTTCTAAGAGTAGCACGCGGTGTTTATATGCGTCTAATTCTACGTGTGAACCTCAAGTCTTTACAGAATCGGATTACCCTGCACAGTAATCATGTTTTTGCCCACTCCACTGTATCACATCCATGCAGTGATTAAAAGGCCAGGGGTGGGATTGGGATGTGTGATGAACCACCAGCGACTTAGATGCAATTACATGTATGTATAAGCCTGCCTAATGTGTGCAGCCACATGTCTTCCTCCAGCAATTACAGATCAGTGGTGGTTCAGATTACCAAAGCCAGTGCGCTGTGGTCTTTTGAGGACACCAGATTTACACAGACCTAAAGACACCATTTTCAACCATATGTGACTGTACTAAGTAAATACTGAAGCTACTGAAGTTTTATTGTGGAAGTTTGTGGGGAAAGTCAATGGGAAATACATCATTATAGTTTGCAATACCCTTTCAGCATACACTACCTGTCAAAAGATTGAACTCACACTGTCATTCAGTGTTTTTTTCTGTAAGTTTACTACATTCTACATTTGATATACATAGAGAAGACATCAAATATATGAAGTAAGATCGATGGAATGATGTAGTAACTAAATTGGTGCTGTTTAATACAGCCAAAAGTTTTTACATTGTCTCATCCAGTGTTTTTTTTTATTTCATACATACATACATTCATACATAAACAATATATGACGTAAGGTATATGGAATATATAGTAAAGAAAAAAGTAAAAAATTTTCGACAAAGCAAAAGGTGGATAATTTGAGGATTTGGTGATAAAATATTTCTTTAACTTTTTTTTCTTTGCTACATCATTCCATACATCTTACTTCATATGTTTGAGGTCTTCCTTGTAGTAGAAAGTAGTAGTAGTAGTAAACATATATAAAAAAAAAAAAAAATGAGTCCAAACTTTTGACTGACAGTGTATCATTTTCACACACTCAAACAGAAATAATCTATCACATTTGATTATTTTTCTCTTTCCTTCTGTCTTGTTTTGAACTTGCAGTAAATGGCAGTGATCATATTTTTACACTTGCCATAGTTGTCAGTCCCATCACAGAAAGTCTTCAGAAGGACAGATGTGATTGTGCATGGGTCAGTGAGTATCAGCACATTCTAGGCAGTGTCTAGCCTGCTTTTTTGACAGAACCTCTACAAGTGACACACTTACCAGTACTCATATCCTCCATTTTCACTGCCACTTGAGTATTTTCAGCTTTGGTCTAAAATAATTTGTTAATTTCATGCTTGCCTCATATATTAAACCTCAAGATGTGAGGTTTCTTACGGGCAGAATACTGAGATTTTATTTTTAATATGTAGATTACAATCTGCATAATTTATACTTAATAGATTTTTCAAGATGTATTTTATGTAATACAAGAAGACTATTTATCCTATTGTATTTGACATACGTTTAAATGTTACGCAGCCACAAGCCCAATGTAGCAAGATCAAGGTCCCAATTTTTTCTGGGGTCATTTTATTCTTAGGAGACTCTTCCCATCTAGCTTCCAAAATTAGTTTGCTTTAGTTTCATGTTTTTATATTGTAAAAGCTTTTTTGTATATTTTAATTCAGAAATGGCTTTGTTAAAACAAAGGAAAAGGAAAATACAATCAAGAAAATGAGAAATAAATTACAATATTTTCAGAATTTTGAATACCTTTACCATATTCAGATCTACTTATTGCATGCTGTAGTCTAAACAGGATCTTGATAGTTCCTCATATTGTTTATAATGCATCTGATGTCATCTTCATGCTAAAACTTAGTTCTTCACTAAGATGACATGAGGGAGTGCGCTGTTTAAGTGAGGTATGTGAGAGTTAAGTGTAGTTCCAGCTGAAAGTAGAGAGTAACATGGGCATCTGACAGAACAGAACTGCCGCTCTCTGATTGTTTAAGCTAGATGTTGGACAAATACCATTGTATTTTTTTGTACCTGATTATTGTGTGCCAGTGCAGAATCCTGCAGGTCAAGTCCACGGCATTGTAGTGAAAAGTACCAGTACCAAGACACTAATCGATACTTAACTAGAACAAATATCAATGTGTAGGAAAAAACATAAATAGGGACAAATGAAGATCTTTAGAAAGGTTTTAGACCTCAGACTTGGTTTAAAACTAACCTGGCAAGCAGAAACTCACGAGAATCCATCTGGATTTTTCCTTAGTATCTAAGTAGCAGCATTTTGACAAACTACAAGCACACATTTATAGAAAATAGAGCACACACAGTTTGCATTCAGACCAGATGAAATGCCTGTGTCAAAGGTGTTTCACATGCAAAGTAGTAATGCATGTAGGCTAGTCCAGTGCTTCAGTAGCGTGTTTCAAGCATTTGATGTGACACGTTTGAGCATCCACGTGTCCCAAGTCTCAGCGAGAGGCCACCCTCAAATGCGAGAGTGTCCAACCATACGGAGGCAGCTAGAGGTGTCCAACTATTTTAACACTATGTTGGTGCCGTGGCCTTAAGTGAACATAGCATTAGAAGAAATCTTTTTGGCAGCAACATTTTATTTTCCACTCACCACTGCTGATATTTTACATAGGCCTAAATTGACAGATCTTTATTCCAGATGCCCTTCCAGACCACAGAATGACTCAAATCTAGCTTCCTTTATGACCACTCTTTGCATTGAAAATCATAGAAGAGCTATCTCCACATTCCTTTGATTTCTCTACCACTTTCATTTTTCTCTCATTTGTACATCAAAGCCTTCCTTAAATGTCACCAGAGATGCTCCCTCCCAAAGAAACCCACAACTGCTTTAACACAAGGATAATAGCCCCTTCTTGGCTTACACATTTAGCCTGCAAATTAATTAAATTTTTCTTATTAAGGTTTTAGAAATCTCTAGAGCATTGAGCATAAAGATTTGTGTGTGTGTGTGTGTGTGTGTGTGCGTGTGCGTGTGCGTGTGCGTGTGCGTGTGGGTGTGTGTGTGTGTGTGTGTGTGTGTGTGTGTGTGTGCGTGCGTGCGTGTGTGTGCGTGTATGCGTGTGTGTGTGTGTGTGTGTGTGTGTGTGTGTGTGTGTGTGTGCGTGTGCGTGCGTGTGTGTGTGTGCGTGTATGCGTGTGTGTGTACACACACACCATCAGTTGAGATGGTATTAGCAGAATATTGTTTGTGCTGGCAATTACATCAGTAAGGTGTAATTAGGATTTTAGGATTGAAAGAAAATCTCCCAGGCTGTATTTTTTTTTAAGACTGGTATTTTGGTCGACTATCTGTTTGCGTTGTGGCCTAAATCAGATTTCTTTAGACGCTATTTTTGTCTCGTCTGAAGATGCGATCTACTCTATCTGTTTAGTAAATAAAGCAAACTTCACATAGCTTGATTTCACAGCAGATTTAGCTCTTTCTTCCCAAAATAGAATTGACAGCATCCGAAGAGCATGCCCTTGTAAAAGTCCCAGTCTTAAAGGCTTTTTAAAATTAATTAGCGTTGTAATGACGTCAACAGGAACAAAGCAGCAGTCTCTAAAAGCATTCCATTATAAAAGTCTTATGATTCTGCAAAAACGATTCCAATGAACTTTAATTATCTTAAAAATATGAAAATGCCTATTTAAAATTTCAATCTAAAATACACTATATTGCCAAAAGTATTTACTCACCTGCCTTGACTCACATATGAACTTAAAGTAAGTGACATCCCATTCTTAATCCATAAGGTTTAATATGACGTCAGTCCACCCTTTGCAACTATAACAGCTTCACCTCTTCTGGGAAGGCTGTCCACAAGGTTTAGGAGTGTGTTTAGGAGAATTTTTGACCACTCTTCCAGAAGCGCATTTGTGAGGTCACACACTGATTGTGGATGAGAAGGCCTGGCTCTCAGTCTCTGCTCTAATTCATCTCAAAGGTGTTCTGTCGGGTTGAGGTCAGGACTCTGTGCAGGCCAGTCAAGTTCATCCACACCAAACACCAGCCATGTCTTTATGGACGTTGCTTTGTGCACTGGTGCACAGTCATGTTGAAGAGGAAGAGGCCATCTCCAAACTCTTCCCACAGAACTGTCGTTCCCAATCGCTTCCACTTTGTTATAATACCACTGACACTTGACTGTGGAATATTTAGGAGCGAGGAAATTTCACGACTGGACTTGCACAGGTGGCATCCTATCACAGTACCACGCTGGAATTCACTGAGTTCCTGAGAGCGACCCATTCTTTCACAAATGTTTGTAGAAACAGTCTGCAGGCCGAGGTGCTTGATTTTATACACCTGTGGCCATGGAAGTAATTGGAACACCTGATTTCCATTATTTTGATGGGTGAGTGAAAACTTTTGGCAATATAGTGTATTTAGCATATTTTTTCATATTTTTTACATCAGCAGCTGGGCTTTATAAAATTGTTGATTTAATCATCTGATACAGTTACAATGAAATAGTCATTGGTCAATAGAGGACAAGCAGATGGACTGATTCAGGAAAAGGCAAAGGAAAACTCCAAATTATATATTAAAGCCCCACCGTTTAACTTTTTAGTAAAAAAAAAAAAATAAGCATACTTTTTTTCATTTTTACATCATGCCTGCTTGTTTCCATGGAAATGTTGTATCTTTGGCAATAATATCCCACAGAATGGGAAAAATAACTTGTCTTTCGCTGTGGATAATATTCCAAAGTATGGTTTTTACTTTTTTATTACCAAGGAAGCATGCAGGCAGCATGCCACCCCAGAAAGTTACTCGGTGTTGCTTTAACTTGCAGTTAAATGAGAAATGAACAAGAAATTAGTTTGCAAGCTACAACTTTAAATAAGAATTTTATTGCAACCATATATTCTACATCCTTTTTTACAGTATACCTTGCAGCCAATAGATTGCTTGGATCATGATCCTATTTTTTACAAGTATTGTCTGTCAGCGCAGCGGGCAGGAGGTCCGAGCAATCTCTCCGCTCAGGTTGGAGAGATGGACACGTGCACATTTTATTCATCTGCTGCCCTGAGGGACAGCGAGCATCCTGCAGGCTCTGAGTGTTTGATGTTGAATCGGTCCAGCCCCGGTTTAGAAGAGCCCCCTATCGCACGAGGAATGGGCTAAATGTCATCCCCCACCCTCCACTGTGTGTCTCACTGTGGAGGCAGGGAAACGTGCCCCGTGTAACCATGCATGTAGCAGTATGTGGCAAAGGGACTGCTATTTCTGGACTAGAATGAGGTCACGTATGGAAATGGTGCAACCTAAGTGCAGTTTTAACACCTGGACATGAAGGCAAATAGAGGTGGGAGATTAACTTAAATGTCGGTGCAAATGTGGATAGGCTTAGAGTTAATTCTAATTAGAACATCAAGTATATAATCTTTAATACATAAAACTATATTTTCAAAGGACCAAAAGGTACAGTTAAAAATATAAAATTAAACAGACTTACAATGTGATCTTTCAAACAACAGTACAAGATATTTTTTCACTTTTGTGATCCATTCACTTTTTGTGCCATACTTGAACTTCAACCAAGATATTTACAAGGAAATTGCATCACATTTTCTGATGCATTGTGTGAATATCATCTGTATAAAGTCATCGTAATAATAAAAAAGAGAGATATCAAATTGTTATAACATCTTAATGACAAGGAAAATTGGTAGTAAAGTATAGTTTAGGCAGTCAAGGTTAATTTACAAATGTTTAATTGGTTTAACTCCGTCCTACCTCAGCTCATTACTGCACATCCACAGCTCCAGCCTCACACTGCGCTCCAACAGATACATGACCCTGGTCATTCCTAAAGCTCACACAGCTTTGGACCTCTCCTCATTTCAGTTCCAACAAGTGGGTGGAACCACCTTCAACAGACTTCAAACTTAGTTCATTTTTACCTCTGTCAATTTTTAAAAACTCAATCCAGAGTATTTTACAGGATCATTGCACATGCTTTTAACACTTTTATGTCTTTAATCTGCAACTGTTTCATGTTATGATTGATATGTGAGTGTATTGTGTTTGTGCTGTTTTATACTGCCTCTTGGCCAGGTCGTCATTGCAAATGAGAAGGAGTTCACAATTGAGTTACTTGGTAAAATACTGGTAAAATACTTGGCTAAAATATTGAATAAATAAATTAATTTAAAAAAAAAAAAAAAAAAAAAAAGGTTTGTCAAGTGCAATTAGTTTCCCATGAAAGTTTTTGCAGCATTCTTACAGCTCTAAAGATAAGGTTAAGGTGTACCTGTCATCCCTGTAGGGAAATATGTTCAGTAAAAATGACTTGATTAGGCTCTGCTGCTATGTGAAATGCCATATTTTTAGAATATCATTACTAGCACTGACGTCGAGACATTGATGCCAGGTATCTTACTTAAACATATATTCCTGAATTAATGTATAGATATTGAAAAAACAATAAATGTATAAGTAAATGTAATTCATATAGCCGTTTTTTGTTTTCATTACTATACCAGTGACAAAGAGGCACATTTGTTGGCTTTTAAAAGGCACATTTTTGCATGACAGAACAAGGGAGTGGGGAAATGGGCTGTAGGGACACGTCCAGTGGATACAGGAGTGCTGTGTGTTCACACTGTGGCGGTGAAAAGGCTTCGAGCTGTAGGTCAGAGCGAGTCTGACGGACACAGCCAAATGGAGTTCACCTCTGCATGAATGTGCCACATCCTCTGTGTCCTCCTCTCTGTTATCTGCCCTGCTTCACATGTCACTGGCACATTGATTTAGCTATCCATGGAGGCCAGGTTGTGTTATTGACTGACAATGTTAGCCAATTACATACAAAGTGGGACTATGTAAGAAGTAAAAGTGCTTTCATAGACTTCCAATACTCACATTTGAAAGCGGCATTTCTGGCTTTTAAACTAGTTGTGATTGAAGCATTCTGATCTCTAAAATTATTATTTAAAAGAAATTTGGTAAAATTTGCTAATTCATTACTGTTTGAGGAAAATTGTTATGTAAAGACAATAATAAGAGCAGTGGCCCTGGTTTCCTGGTTTACCATTCTCCATCTGTGCCACGCTCACATACTGTACAGCTCATCGATTAAAGTCACAGCTTATGTGGATCCCAGTGCTTTTTACCTTGCTGATTCTTTGATGAGTTCCAGCACATTAAGTTTTAGTGTCGTGAGTGTTTGTGCATGTGTGTCTCCATCTATCAGTATGCACCCCGACCAGGCAGCTGCCAGCGCTGAGGCGGCTGTTGCTAGGCAATGCCATTTAAAATCCATCCTCTCGGAGTGTTGTGGCCCAGCTGTATTTGTCTCTGGGTTTTGTTGCTAATGCCGTCTGGAAAGTGGAGTAACACTAGACATCTTCCTTGTTAGTCCTGTGCAATATTTTCTTTGCACCGTACACCTCAGTTGGCGAGAGGCTGTGCCGGCCTCAAATGACATTCTAAGTAAAGAATGTAGCCTGCTTTCCTGGGAGCTGTTCAGTAATAGCAAAAGAGTGGGTTTGCTGTTTGATGATTAGTTTGAAAGAATGTCATTATGACATATCCTGGTGTGCGGCATGGCGATGAATAGTATTAGATCTCTGTGCGGAGGTATGTTTGTTTGTGCCGGGTTTCAAAGCACATCTGTTCCTTTTAAATTATCAGCATGCTCATAAATGCATCTCCAGATTGGAGGCCCTATGCTATGGGGAAATTTGACATGGCATGATATTTCCACTTATTTCACATTATCTAATGTTCCTCCCTAAGCTCTTTCAAACAGATGAACTGCAGTTTGACAAATCAACTGTGATACACCTCTTGTTGTTTCAATAAGAGAATGTCCATGTAATCCACCCAACCACAATAAAAAGATACAGCATTTGAACGATCACACTGTGTAGCAGAGAAAACCAGGTGTGGATTTGATAGAATGGCTTTTGTTTGGTTACATAAGGCTTAGATTTAACAAGCTACACAGCTGCGGCAGTCACTGAACCATGTCTACCTGTGTGGCGTCATATCACAGTAGATAATGTGGATCTTTTTTGGTTCTATTAATACAGAGCTATGCTATAATCTCTTGTGATTCCCAGTGAGTTCTGCTGTTCCATTGGAACTTCAAGCACTTGCTTGTTTTGGGAGAAAATCCTTTTCAAAGCCATTGTGAGGACACAGCTTGCACCTTTGTGCTGACAGATGGGACTTTCTGTCCACCTCCTTTAAACACTTCATCACTTAATTTCAAATTTTTTTTGTTTTTTACTCAATGTATACAGCCTCCACTTGCTTGGGCCTAGATGATTGATGGATAGGAAATATGTTTGCCACCATTGTTACTGTAAAATAGGCCTGCAGTTGCAATCTAATCTCAATCTGAATCTGATGCAATACAAAGACCGAAATTTTGTAATGTCCTCTACAAACAAAATATCCTGTCTTATTCTTCTTATTCATAACAATTGCTAACCATGTAATTTAGATCTGTAAACGTGTTCAGAAATTTGATTCTTGTAATAATTTGTCAGTTCATATTTCAATCTTTTTGTCAATTCTTCTGGACATATTTAAAATGTGAACTCAGAACAAAATCCAGCTATTAATAAAACGAAAGCAAACATAATCACAATCGCAATGCTTGTCTGAAAAATCACAATTACATATTTTTTTCCCAAATCAGTCCTAAGAATTAATTTGTATATTGTTATATTAGAACAAGCAAATTCTGCAACAAAAAAGGCATTGTTAGCGAGGTAGAGGACAAAGGCAGCCCGAGACACAGTGGCATGATGAAAGAGTGAATGACGGCGGGCGGGCTGTGTCTATGACTGATGTCACCAAAGGATGTGGTGTGACTTTGATAGTGCGTGTACATGGAGCGGGAGACTGCTCTGAATGAGAAAAGCACAGTGCCTCGGGGTGCTGCTGACAACACATCACTGTCTATCTGTCTTCATCTACATGAGCCTGGCCTCTCAGCCCTTCACTCACCTTTAGTCCACGTCCTTCCCACTCTTTGTCTGTCGCTCAAGTCTCTACCAGTGGCTCCCAAGTGTATCACGGCTAAAATGGTTGTACTTTCTTAATGGGAAGTGATTTCTTTTATTGGAGAAATTGGATGACATATTAAGTCACTATTCACAAATGGCATGCAGGATTGATGTGTAACGAATGACTTTTCTTTTCCATATATAGGGAAGTATGGGAACTGCATTAATCATAATAAATATTACGAAGCATAATTGTTTCATGGCCACTTGACAGATAACATCTCAGGAGGTGGTTCTGCATATGGTTCAATGCTAGCATTTAGCTAGGACATGAATGTTCAACCTGTATCTTTGTCACTCAACTTTGAATAGACTTGAACTGTGAATATAAGGATTTCCGTTGGAATGTAAGCCAGGGACACCAGACAAGATAATGGTAGTAATTCACATCCTTTGGATTGGATTGTACCGTGCAAACTCATTGCTGAGAGCACTTTTATGCAACAAAAGGTGCTGCTTTATGCAAGAGTTCTCTTGCCACATTGTTCATTGTGTCAAAACTTGTAGGAAAACTTGTGTTTAGAAGGTCTTTGGGGACTGAAATTCTTCTAAATAAATGGCTTTTTCCCTTTTACTTCATTGGAATTCCATCCATGTCAATGTCAAATTTTCGTACTACTCCTACTGTGCAGAAACATCATCATTTTACAAGTGGTCACACTTGACATCCCTAAATGTTTCTAGAGTTAATGGTGAAAACAAACAACATACACTATATTTCCAAAAGTATTCGCTCACCTGCCTTGACTCGCATATGAACTTAAGTGACATCCCATTCTTAGTCCATAAGGTTTAATATGACGTGGGTCCACCCTTTGCAGCTATAACAGCTTCACCTCTTCTGGGAAGGCTGTCCACAAGGTTTAGGAGTGTGTTTAGGAGAATTTTTGACCACTCTTCCAGAAGCACATTTGTGAGGTCACACACTGATGTTGGACGAGAAGGCCTGGCTCTCAGTCTCTGCTCTAATTCATCCCAAAGGTGTTCTATCGGGTTGAGGTCAGGACTATGTGCAGGCCAGTCAAGTTCATTCACACCAAACTCTCTCATCCATGTTTTTATGGACCTTGCTTTCTTCACTGGTGA
This sequence comes from Taenioides sp. WSHXM2023, assembly GCA_029959045.1. Classification (NCBI taxonomy): domain Eukaryota; kingdom Metazoa; phylum Chordata; class Actinopteri; order Gobiiformes; family Gobiidae; genus Taenioides; species Taenioides sp. WSHXM2023. Next base: position 23,762,240 of record CM057091.1, on the reverse strand, counting down.
ACAGTCATGTTCAAGTTGGGAGCATGGAATTGTCCAAAATCTCTTGGTATGCTGAAGCATTCAGAGTTCCTTTCACTGGAACTAAGGGGACAAATGTTTGTAGAAACAGTCTGCAGGCCTAGGTCCTTGATTTTATACACCTGTGGCCATGGCAGTGATTGGAACATCTGATTTCCATTATTTGGATGGGTGAGTGAATACTTTTGGCAATTTAGTATATTACACCAATCATGGAGGAATGGGGGTCATGTGCTGTAGCAAACCCAAAGATAGACAATCATGTATTTTAACCTCTTAAAAAGTAATAATAGTAATAATAATGCACAAGATTTATATACCTCATTTCAAAACACCCAAAGCACTGTACATAGCATTATTAATTTACTCCACACTTGGTGCTAATAAGCTACTATTGGAGTCACAGCTGCCCTGGGGCAGACTGATGGAAGCAAGGCTACTAAGCTGTGCAATCAACCCCTCCGACCACCACCAACACTCCCACATCACATTCATACTAGGCAATACTAGTAATACAATACTAATACTAAGTGTTTTGTCCAAGAACACAACAACAGTTTCCGCTAGAGCTTCCAAGATCTGATGAGATCAGGCCTTGACATGCAGGTGTGGCCAGAAGTGGAGAATATAATGTATTGGAAAATCCCACTATTGAAGTAAATTACATAGACAACGAACCATCCCTCCTGTCCAATCCAGTTAAAACACTTAAACATGTTGCTATGTGTCCACAGCTTGTGGGTAATAGAATCAAAGTAATAAACATTTTGATTAGTGCACCGCCTTGTGATGAAGGACGGAGCGGTCGAGAGAAAAGCGTAGGTCATTTTGGTCAAGAAAACAGTGCAGAGTTTGCCACTTTCATCATCACAAGTGAAAGGGGCTCCATCAAAAGCCTCTCCACTACTTGTTCTGAGAAAATACCACATGGCAAGAGGCAGTTTTAGAACTCTGCTGCTTTTGTGTATGGCAAAAACACAGGAGAAGAACAAAGAATCCAAAAGAATAAAGAACAGGCTGGAGGGGGTGTTGACAGTGAGAATGCTAAAGGTGGACAGGTAGCAGCAGGCAGTCGGAGGCAGGGAGGGGTCAGCCGTGTGGTCAGCTGCTCAGCCCCTCAAGAGGCCAATTAGAGAAGAGCTGGATAAAGCAGGCACCTATGGACAGACTCCCTACAGGCAGCATACACAATCACACTATACATACGTCAGCATTAGACCACCTTCATACACTGATGGAGGCCCCCAGGCACCAACTGTCACACATGGGCTGTTTGTGGAGAGGCACCATTTGTTAAGAATAGGTAATTACTGAAGGAGAAAGTGTAGGTTTTTACATAGACTGTGAAATGTTGACTAAGAAATGTGTGAATTTATTTTTGATGTTGGAAATGAAAATTCAGTATCACGCAATAATGTTATGTTAGAATGTTATGCATGAGAATATTTAGGATTTCCATTCACCGTCCACACTGTAAGTCCGGATGCTGATTACATGCAGTGACATTATGCTGGGGGTGTTCTACATGTATGTATAAATAGTGGATATTCAGCAGTTACCATGGAGACACAACGCACACATTAGCAAATACTGTCAAAAAAGTTTTAAGATAGTCTGAAAACTACACAAAAGAAAAAAAAAAACAAATGGATTTAAACGGCACATTGATCACAGGCACAGAAGCCTATGATCAATACGAGCATTCATGGTCCTGTTTAGGTGTTTGATTTTCAACAAAAAGGTGAAAACTGTGGGCAAATGCTAGCTAGCTTCTGGCTGTAATGTTATTTGAGAGGGACTTGTTTAACAGCACAAATCATCTCACCTGTCCAAACCTCTCATGATGTCTAATGTTTGGCCGATAACTAATATTGCTTGATACCAATATTACAGTCCTCCATACAAGGCCCACAAATCGATAAATAAACTTCACATTTCGCCTTTCGAAAAAATAATGAACACAGCCAAATTGCTTTTCTATTTCTATTTGAACACTGTTTAAAAGGACACATCTAATGCACTAAGGACAAATTATGAATGACGCATGAGCACACAAACATTGGGGCGTTTTAGAAAATTGTTTGAAGAGTTAATTTACAAAAATAGATAAGTGTCATCGGAGGCTTGCAGTTTACTTGTATAGTCATGTAAACCAATGTATTTTTGCAGCAATCATAATATTATTCGATCCCTCCTTGATCAAATCCACTAGACATTATTTTCATTGATAATATCTGTGTAAGATGCAAGTCACTTTTATAAAACTGCATACCTTTCTCTTCCAAAGCCATTTCCATTTCTTGAAATTCTTTTTGCTTTAAAAGAGGTTAGGGTTAGTCAATTTCTTTAGTTTTCTGCCATGTTGTAACACTGTTCCTCATCAAAAACATGCCTGAAGTGGTTTTAAATGTCACCCATGCATGTTTCAGTCATTTAACCCAGTTCAGCCCTGCAACTCTACACCATCCATGCTCCCACACAATTCTCCATAAATATACAAAATCATGATACAGAAGTGTGCACAACAACATGCAACGTGTAGTTTCATTAGCGGGATGCACACTGATTGTGTTGAGAGAGCGCTCTGAAGGGGGAGTGACTTAGACAAGTGACAAATGCAATTGTATCCAAAATACTTTATATGTTATCATTTTGTCATTTTTATCTTTGTAGAATTATTTTGCTCAGGGCGAATTGTCTATGTTGCGGCACCTGCTAAGTCATATTATTGAAAACAATCTCCGAAACCACATGGGGCTGGGATGTTTTGTATTACTGGAGTGCCAAGTTGCAGTTAAACAAAGGATTTGAAATAGAACTTCCTTTTTGTTCTCTATAAGTGCAATGGGTGTCTGTTTGTCTGTGTGTTGGAGATCCACCCCACGACCTTGGGTTCACTGCTGCCATCATACTCCCTGCGGCGCTGCACAGATAGTCTTTGATGTACAAAAGCCCAGAAAGGACACACAGCCTATCCTGAATAACAATCCACATGTTCTCCACAAGTTCGGTTCAGTTTATCTTAAAGTGGGGGTATTTTACTTCAGTGGGGTATTAATTGCTAACAGATAACATATTTAGATCACCACTTTTATTTTTGACACTCTGAGTATTCCCTGGCTTTGCTCTCCTCGCTTCACTCCCCCATCAGAGCGCTATCACAACACAATGAGTGTGCATCTGCTATTGGAACTACTGCACATTGCATCAGGTTTGTCAAGTTGTTGTATATTTATGGAGAATTGTTGTGCGGGAGCAGGGATGGTGTACGCTTATGGGTTGAGCATTAGACAGGATCTTACACCTTACCATAAGGAGGGTTCGAGAGATCACTTATTCAGTGCATAAGGTTATATCATGGTAGAAAGAAAGAAAGAAATTAAATAAACATAAAAACAAACTGAGCATTGATGAGTGAACACTAACCCAGACATTAGATGGGAACACATTACATTGGCATTGATGATTATATCGTGATTATATTAGAATATTAATAGTATTTAGACCATAAGGCCATACTGTAAACATAGTTAGTTCATTCATTATTTATTATTGAATAAACAAGCTAGCAAATGTTAATAATTAATCTATAGCATCACCCACATTACTAAATCCACACATGGAAAGCGTGACATCATGAATCATCTGATCATAATACAATATCACTCAATAGTTCTGTCATTTTAACACAGCTGGCCTAACTGTTCATGTACAAGTATGATACAGTATCTCCTTAATGCTGTGGGCACGTATGTTTCTTTATGCTGTAATGAGAAGAAGAACCTTGAGTATTGATGGATTACACAGCATGACCTTTAACCAAACCTACGGCCAGTATACATATAATCACAGCCAAAGACAGTTAATCCAGTAGGAGCCCCCAGTGTTGACCTGCCCCTCCCATGCATATAGTAACACCACTGAATGTGTACGCAACACTGCCATCGCAATACACACTGTTTGAAACTGTTTGCCTGGAGCATCATGTGTCCTCTTTAGGAATTAATTACAGCTCATCTCTTTCCTGTATTTAGCCCTCTTTAAAACCCAGATGCTTGTCATTTTCGCAACTGATTTCAGGTCTCGCCTTTAAAATTAGCATTTGACTCTTCAATAACACAACTGATGCTTGAAGTTACTCACTGGTTATCATGCAAAGTGCCATATATTTTATATATATATATATATATATATATATATATATATATATATATATATATATATATATATATATATATATATATATATATATATATATATATATGCTACCATAAAAAGTGTATTTGTCTGACACAGTTGGGTGCTGCTGATAAATCATCATCACCTGATTATACTAAATGTATTCCAGCTTTGATTATTAATTTAGGGTGATCATTTTACGCTTGTTAATTTTGCTGCCTGCAGATAAAATCAAATGGAATTTGTTATGCCCTGACTCACCAAACAACGTTTTTCATTGTTCATCTAATGCAGGCAAGCCACAACACTAAGTATTACACTACTTTAATTAAAAAGTGGGATATTTTTGGTGTGTCATGTGTCTTTGTTTTGGTGTACTGTTTAGTATTCAGTCCATGCTTCAAAAACTTTTAGCCTCAGTTTTCTTGTGGAACTCATTTCGAAAACCACTGTATTAAGCTATTGACTAAATAAACAAAGCTAAGCACACAAATAAAATAAAAAAGTTAGCTGAAAATGTCTTTAATTTTTTGTTGTGCAGCTCAGTGACACATTTCTATAAACTCTGAATTTGTGTTGATGTAAATGCTCCACAAATACGTGTAACCGCCATGTTAATCCCAGGCACACTCCATGAGGTCTGGGTCGAGCCATTTCTTCAAGACTTTGTTTATAACGGTCATGTTTTACATTATTGATTTTTTTTTTCTGCCCAATGCTACAGCTTTTTTTTTGTTTTGTTTGTTTTTAGTTATTAGTTTTGTTAAAGGGCCCATATTACGCTATTTTCTGATTTATGTAATAATGTTGTTTCCTCATCACAAACATACTTGGAGTTGTGGTTTGTTTCATTCACACATGTTTAACACACAAATCCTGCATATTTGAGTTCTTCTCTCAAACAGAAACCACTCTGTTCCACCTTGTGATGTCATTTGGTAATACAGGAAGTGCTCCACTGGGTGTTTTAACTTCATACACCTTCACTAGAATCATTTGGGTGATTTCAGCCCTGGGATTGCTAATCTCTAATGAGCAAAAGGTAAAAGGAGCTGTTAACTTGGAAACCTCTTCATTACAAGGTGGAATACTGTAGGTTTTGATGAGGTAACAACATTATAAAATGATTTAAAACTTACAAGAGTCCATTTTGTGTAATAAAGGACCTTTAGTAGAGGGTTTGTATAATCATAAACATTTTCATACCAGAATTTGCTTAACATCTGCTGTCCCTGGAAACTGACTCAGGCATATGGTCACAAAAGATAGGAGAAAATATTACTATACTGTTAATTGTTTTTAGCTATTGCTGCCTTCTGCTTTCATTTTATGCAAAGTAGGCGCATGACATTGTGTGGCTATACTGAATAGTAATTTCAGTCTGTTTTAGATCTGCAATCTTTCCTCAACATTCGATGATCCATCAGTCTCATAGCTTGCACTCAGCTTCTTTCAAGACACTTGCTTCGAGAAATAATACACACACTTCATCTCAGAAACCAAGAGCCACCTTTGACGATTTTTTCTATTTTTAGATCGCTCCCACTGAGATGTGAGACCAGGTACAGAAAGTGGAAAGACGGAGACAAAGAACGAGTTAGATCCAATCTCCCCAGAAAAATCAAAGTGTGATAGCAAGCAAGACTGGGCAGAGACAAAATGTTGCACTGAGGGAGGTGGCGTGATTGAGTCCCGGAGTTGTTACAGATCCATCTCCACTGTCATAAAGGCGAATTGCTGCTTGTCTAACACAGCCAAGAGAAGTCATACACAAGTGCAATCACAGTGCCAATTGTTTTGACTGTCAAATACTGAACATAATGCACAATGAACGTTCCGCTCAAAATGGCGGCACGGTGGCTGAGTGGCTAGCACTCATGCTTCATAGCGAGAAGGTTCCAGATTCAATCCCTGGGTCACCCGGGAATTTCTGTGTGGAGCTTGCATGTTCTCCCTGTGTTTGGGTGGGTTACTTCCGGGCACTCCAGTTTCTCCCATCAAACCTAAAAAACCTGCACCAGGGACTACAGGTGGAAATTAGCTCTAGTGCTGCAACCTGCACAGTGCATCGCTCCTGTTAAGGTTAATGTATATTGTGCACGGTCCCTGTCTCATAAAATAAACTAAATTTTAAAAAAAAAAATGTAAGTAAAGTTAAGAAGTATTTCTGTTTGAGCCACTATGATGTTGTCTGCTGATGATAATGGCCATTGCTTTGTGGTTGCCCTAAACAATACAAGTTATCCAAGGTGTTATTTGTGACTGGAAATACTATTTTTTAGGGTTAGGGTTAGGGTTAGGGTCTTGTTTACTTTTCCTATGTATGGTATTATTTGTGGTTGTTTTGTCTTTCAAGAGGGGGTATGATGCAAAATCTTTTATTATTATTATTATTATTATTATTATTATTATTCTAACATTGTTCCCTCATCAAAAACATGTCTAAAGAGTTTTTAGACGTCATCTATGCATGTTTCAGTAATTTAACAATTTTCTCCTCCTTGCGGTTAACTGTAAGATTCTGTGCAATGCTCAGCCCACAAACCTATGTCATCCATGTTCTCACACAACAATTCTCCATAAATATACAAAATCATGATAGAAAACTGAACACAACAACTTGACAGACTTGATCCAATGTGCAGCAGTTTCATGAGCAGGATGCACACTGAATCTGTCGTGTTTGTGCTCTGAATAGTGACTTAACACAGAGAGGAAAGGGAGGGGAGACCAGGGTGTCAAAAACAAAAGTGAAAGATGTTAATACATTGTTATTTGGCAAATATAGTATTTTCAAAAACAATAAAAAGTAACATCAAAATGATCAAAGAGATCAAAATGTTATGTGTTAGCAGTTAAGTAAAAATTAAGTAAAATAGCCCCTCTTTTAATATGAATATACTTCCATGTGTAGCTAAAGTTGTTTTTTATAAATACATCAATTGAAAAACTGCTTTATATCAACCCAGAATGCATTTCATTACAGAGTTTTTGAGCTAACAGGTTTTCTCCTTCTTTCTTGTCTGTTTCAGTGGGCAGCAGGCCTTCCTTTTGGAGAATGTGCCTTGTAACAACGCCAGCTGCCGCAGTGTGGGAAGAATGTTCAGCATCCACTGGGACCAATCAGATTTAGGGGCCATCCAAAACGCTGTCATGGCAACATTTTTTGACATCTATGAAGACGTGAGTAACACCATGGCCTCTGTTCTTTTCACCTCACCTTGCCCCTGTCTGCTTCCTGCCTCATCAGATATTATCTTCGCTTGTCTTTTTAAATCGTGCTCCTCAATGGTGGAAGACGAGCAACAATCAGAGCAATTTCAGCAATTTAAGTACCTGCTGCAAATTGGAACAGAAATAAAGCTTTAAAATTATTTAGGTTGTCCTATGCAAAAAATAGGATTACACCTCAGCATTTTTAACACTGACGTCAATAATGGCTTAATGGCACTATGTAACTTTTCCCACCTGCTTGTCGCCACGGAAATAGATTAGCCTGGAAAGGTGTTTTATTGCTGAAAAATACCATCAGAAATGTTGCATAGTGCACTTTTAAGTGTTTTTTTCCTATGTTTAATATTCCAGATTTACACTAAGAACAGGAAATGTGATTGCATTGCTTTGTAATCCAGTTTCAAACTAAAAACTGGTGCATGTGTCTCGACTTCCCCATCACTGCATGTTGAATGGATATACATACTAATTAGCCTACCAACACTACACAAGCCATGTCATTATATCATCGGCACCGCTCACATTCCAACTCCCACTTGTGCTCAGCATGTGCATCTAAATATAGGACAAAAGCCTATTCTAATCTGCCGAATTAATTATTTCTCCCAACATGTGTGGCATCCCAACGCTTTCAGTGCATATGTATCGTTTGCTAACCTAGGCCTAGCTATATTCCTTTGACTGGCCCTTATCATTGTGCCTGTCTTCATTTGCAGGGCATATTAGACATGCTGGTTCTGAGTCGAGGCGAGGGCAAAGACTTGATCATCCACGCTTTGAAGAACAATTTTGAAGCAGACGCCTATTTCGTTAAAGTGATGGGTGAGTGAATGATTTGTACTTTGTCACACCACGGCCCCCCACAGTCCCACTTGCTATTGTACAATGTGATCCTCCTGTTGTCATAACATTATGATATATTACTCTACTTTCATATCTATGTTATAATGTTTTTCCTCATCAAAAACATACCGGGAGTTGCTTTTTTTGTTTCATTCACGTTTGTTTAACACGCATATCCTAACTGCCTAGTTCGTCTTTCAAACACTCTGTTCCACCTTGTGATGTCATGTTGTAATACAGGTAGTGCTCCGCATTTTTGTTATACATTGGTTGTCTTTGAGTTCGTTGTAGCAGTTGAGTTAAAAAAGTGCTTGGTTGATGCGTATGGACCATGCATTTCTAATTAGATGGTCCAAACCTAATTTAATGCTTATTATATCTCTGAATATTGTTTATCTTTGTGTTGTTTTCATTCACAAATATAGTTTCTTTTTTGGTATTTATTTGCTGGAAAGAGTTTGATATAACTCTTAACAGCTTTGACGCCATACTATGATTTTTCTCCTTCTGCTTTGTCTCTTTACACTTTACAAATACCTTTCATGTATTTTCTCAAATGAGCCCAGATCTCTTACTATTTCTGTTCTGTCAATACCGATCCCCCACTTTTCAGCACTTTTCACATAAGCACTTCAATTTACTTATTGTGTCTGACTCATAAAGCATAAAGATATAGCTTTTTTCCATAACAAATCATCACAACACTTTTTACAATTCACAAATGCTTTCTCGGTCACACAGGCATAAAATCTAAATTTACACATCACTTTTTTCCCTTCTTTTTTCACAGCTATTAGATTGTATTTCCTATTGTAACAGAGTTTGAGCAGACTCCAGGTTGTAGCCGTTTGAAGACAAAATGGTGATACTGCGTCAGTACTCCATAGCGACATTTGAGGCAGGTAAAAATAGTTGCAGTGTTGGACGAGCATGTGCACAGTTTAATGTGTCACTCCTCTCGGCTCATTAGGGGGGAAAAACAACGATGTTCATTGTGCTCTGTGTCTCTTGGCAAACAGTTTATTTCAGTTTACATAGTACTGTGCTTTGATAAATCATAGTCACATCACTGTCAGCAGCCATGTATAAAAGCACTCACACTGTTCTTAGAGCTAAGTTGCACTGAAACATGAATATTTATGTGTGTATTATATGATGGCAGGTTACTTTGTTATAGGTAGATTAATTTTTCTCTCATACACATTTCCTGTCTACATTCTCACATATGAAGTAAACACATTTTAATAAAATATTGGTTTACCCATTTACAATTATAATGTAGACTTAATAAACTACAAAATATGTGTTTTGGTTATCAAGTTATTAAATTATCTAATAAGAAAGGGTTTTTTTCTTGTTTGCAGTAGCTCTTAATAAAGCTGTTCTGCATGTTCAGTTGTGATTGTATTGTCATTTGTACACCAGTGGGAGTATGTACTATTACTTTTAAGCCTGGTGCATACTTGACCCAGGGTTGCTACTCCATTAAGTTTAGTCAATGAGGGAATGACACAAACTTGCACCACTCTCACATTATATTGATCTATATACTTTGAAAGATGATCTAATCTTTTTTTATATTACTTAACTGCACTGTTTCCATATATATTTACAGGATCACTTTGTTTAGCCCTGTATGCCTTTGTGCTGCGGTTTGGTTTTGTGAGTAATTGCTTAGAAAATAGCCAGAGAGAGGACACACTATCTTTGGATGTTTGTTGTAATGAGATTATTTGTTTTGTGCATAGACCTGCTCCTTTCAGGACAGGAATGTGAAATATTTCTTTCTTGTTCACTGTGTAGCAACAGTATTAGTCATTAGCATCCTCGCTTCACTGTGGAGACTATCCATATACCAAAGGGTTTATCCGATTTATGATTCTGTATTGCAATGTTGATTAGATACAACTTTTTCAAATAATTAATTTTAATGCTAGACCAAATGCCAGCTGTATGATTTATCACAGTTGGATTCCCCATGACATACCCTATTACACTGCTGTGGAGAAAAAGCATTATACTAAATGATGTGAGCGTTGTTACTTTGAATTGATGGTATTAAAAAGTTGTCTTGTGATAAATTGTTACTGGCCAGTGCTCATGCCAGTCATCTTAATACATGTGGGTTAGACTTTTTTATTTTGGCGGTTGACTGTGAGATTTCATTTCCGCCAGTAAATGAAAAATAAAAGCCTCACAGAAAGTCATAATTATGAGTTTTAAAAGTCATAATTATGAGTTTTAAAAGTCATAATTATGAGTTTACTACTCATAATTATAAGTTTTAATGTCATAATTATGAGATTTAAAATTGACTTTCAATCTGCCCTTGTCATGCAAGCACATGGTCATTTTCCTGGAGGATGGCTTCTCCAGCTCAGGACATCTCCACATAGCTCCATTTCCTTGTTAACTTGTGAATGTTGTAGAAAGACAAGAAAGAGAGAGACATCCACACAAATCCCATATGAATGACTACGTGCAAAGTGTCCGTCTATGTTACTCTGTCCGTGGTAGCTGGTTTCATCCAAATGGGGGATGAAAAGCACCTTTGGCTCTGCAATGCACCCGGTCTGCTGGCCCTGGCCGGAAATTGATGAGCTTTGGTGGGCACTTGCTGGCACGGGCTACTTAGGGTTGCTCAGTGATGAAAATATGGGTACATAGCAAATAATTTAGATACAGAGTGAAGTGAATTAGTAAAATAACTACACATTTTTCCTTGTAGTGGGTTCATACATGGCTTCTCCAGGAAAATGGTCACACCAGCCCATGTGCTTGCGTGGTGAGCTTCGAAAACTTAAAAAGCTAGTAATTATGAATTTAAAACTCGTAATTATGACTTTTAAACTCGTAATTATGAATTTAAAACTCGTAATTATGACTTTAAACTCATAATTATGACTTTCTGTAAGGCTTTTATTTTTTATTAACTGGCGGAAATGGGTTTCCATATTTTACCATTTGAAATAACAATATGACTGAAAATGAACTTCCACCATTATTTATTATATTTGTATAGTAAATGACAGTAATACTTTTCATGAATCCTGCCATCAAATCTTCAAGTACAGTAGTACATTTTTTACAAAATGCGGAAATTGATTTAATCACTTCTTCCTTGACTGTGTTTTCCCATTGAACCCTTGAACAAAACACACTTTATTCTCAATTCCGTGGTGTTGGTGTGTATATGTAGATGAGATTCTTTGATTGAGACTTGTTGTCAAATCAGCATAAATATAAGGCAATTATTGTTCAACCAAATAACTATAATTACAAGTTTTAAAACAGGAGTAAGTTGTACAAAGCAATGTATATTTTCTAATGCGTGGAGTAAAAACTGACAAGTAAATTACTACCTTCACTGTGGTAAGTTGTTATTCTTTGCACCAGTCTTATACTGAATATTAATGCATTTTGTTGAGTTTTTTTGCTCTCTGACAACTCAACATCCTTGACTTTTGTCAAGGATGCTGTGACTCTCCATGTAGTTATTCTAACAAGATGAGCTCAGAAAACTTTGTTGGCTTTGCTCAGTGGCATGAATGTAACTTCATGCATTTTGGTTGAAGCAGACAACAGATGAGAAAGCTTTAGAGGAGCTGAGGGTCACATTGAAAAAATAAATTATGCGTTCGCTACGAGAATAAAAAAAAAGTCCACATTTAATTATTTAGGGATTCACGAGTGAAAAGCTTTACATAAATGCCCATAAAGGGGGTCAAACTTTGAAGCGCTGACATTTTACACACTCTGTATTTGTGTGTAATATAAGTTATTACACAAATTGCCACCACTGGTTAGCTGCCACATCTCCGCTCTTAGCCATCAATCACAAACTGTTGGATGAAGTAGACTATATGTTCCAAGTAGACTGACTAAACAAGTGTACAAGTGTAGAGAGTCTGGTGAGTCGGTGCCCTGCTCAAGAGCACTCAGCTATGCACAGAGGCGCATGGGGGTCACTCTCCGGGAAATGATTCAAGAGATGCTAATGTTTAAAAGACCTGCAATATTAAGTTCTACATCCATTGTAGGTTTGACATTGATGTCAACCCCTAAATCTTGATAAAACTATGATTTTACTTTGACCACAACGTCTTGTAAATCCCAACTTTATTTTCATTAAATTGCAACTTTTTTTCTGGCTTTGACTTTATTCTCATAAAATTACGGCTTTAATGTTGAAATGTTATTACTTTATTCTCGTAGCCCCCTCATAATAAAAAAGTGACCCTTATACTACATCGTCGTACATTTTAAACTCTTTCAGAGACCAGAGTGTATTTTGCCTTTACTGTAATGCTTGCTAACAACAATTAGCATGCTAACCATGCACTTCCTGGTTATCAGACAATAAAACACTTTATAATTATATGCAGACAGTACACAGCTCACTTATTTTGACCTCGAGCTGCTTACACAATAGTCTATATCTGTACATGGGAAAAAATCAGGTGTGTGGCCTTTAATGCAGTAGTTTGGTTTTTCTCAAAGTAAAATGCCGTGACCTTGACACTTGTTCTTGCTCAAACATAGACTCCTGTTGTGTTGCCTCTATAAACCCCACTGTTCTTGTTGTCACACTACTCCATATCAGACTAAAAAAGCAATACACCCACTTCATAATGCTGTTTTCTCCTTCTCGACATTCTCATAGCTTCATCTCACTTCACTTATTACATCTTCCACTAGTGAATATTTCATATGTATGCATCTTTCCTCCTCCCAAAATAAAAAATGGAGCTGTCAACACGTGAATACTTGAATTTACATGCCAAGTTCAGATTGCAAAATCAAAATTTTCACTTTGTAAAAAAGTGTGAATAAGGAGGGTTGTGGGTTCAAGATGCCATACTGTAACTTACCAATTTTCTAATACTTCATTTGCATTGCATTCTGACATAGAATGATTTATACTATTATGAAGGAACTGTATGTAGCCTTTACAGTTTTAAAAATGTAAAACAACCACAACTGACTCTGTGTTGTCACTGCTTTAACCTGCAGATAGAGAACACATACACGTTTTGTCTCATTCTCAGCATATGGTCAGGCCATGTCTCATGTGAAAGTTCAGAACCTCCGTATTCGGATGCTGCACCAGCACTGATTAATGACTTTGTAGTGAGGATTCAGCTCAGAGAGAGTCCTTGTTTAAATCAACTGGATTTCAACATTGAGAGAGTCATGTGAGGCTCGTTCTGCTATCTGATATCTAATAATCATCTTTACAATCAAAACACCAAATTATAACTTAATCTACGTGGCCATCAAGTCTAATGTTTTTTGTAATTAAGATTAAATTTGCATTACAATTGCTATCAGTTAAAGCTATATTTGAATTTTTAACATGTTTAACTCATATCTGGGGACACAGCTGGGGACAGGATTTTGATGTGTTGTTATTGTGACATATTGACATATTATTGTACATTAAATACCCTATACACTTCAAAAGATATTTCAAGTCCATTATCCCCGCCATTGTTTAAAGTTTATAACAAAACACCTTCTTCCTTTATATAACTCTATCCACCTTTTGCCCTCGAATGAATTTTTCCATATTTTTTCTAAGATTAAAACTCTCTCAAAGCATTATTTAACAACTCCAGCTGCAGACTCACTGTTGGGTTCAGGTGTTCACCAGTGAAATGTTGGATTCAATTCAGTACACAGTTCTTTCCACAGAAGCCTCCATCGTGAGGCAGGGCCAGACACCCTTGTCCCCTCTACCATCTGGGGCATGGTGACTCTTGCTGGGCTTTGGCACTCGGAACTGACCCTTACCTGTTAGGGTATGACATCTAGTTCTCCCACAATCCCAACAAGCAAGAGACTTTCACTATTCATTCCGTCAAGCCTCTTAGCTCTATTGCCGAAGGGCGATATATTATTTAGGAGGAAGGCTCGAGGGTTTCTGTGCAGACCAGCTGAAGACCTGTCAGGTGAAGTGCCATGCTGTGCACCAAAAAATACCACAAAAGATGAGAAGAAAGGCATCTCAAGCCGTATATGTCATTTTGTTTTGACAGTGTTTCAGAAAGAGTTCGCCTCAAATCATGGCTGTTATTTAGAGTTTACACTTCAGCCATCTGTTTGCCTCAGAACATTTCAAATATTGTTGTTAGGTATACTTAGCACATGGCCGATGTACTCTTTGCAACACTTTATCCAGGCTCAATAATGGGATGTGGCTGTAATTTATGATGTCAGTCAATATGATAAAAAAAAAAAAAAAATCAAAACATATTTGCAGTGAAGGTGCGCCCAGCATGAGACCGTATGAATAACGCAAATCAAAAGAGCCTTCAAAACTTGAAAGGTAGCCATTTTAGAATTTATCAGTTGCTGCCCTAAATTGAGATCCATGAAAATATATATTTTTATTACAATGAGAAAGTGAGCGTCATGTAATAACATCCAAGACCATATCACCACCACATACCTTATGTTATTTTGGCATAGTACTAACTATAATGTTGTTTCCTCATCACAAACATACCTGGAGTTTTGATTCATTCACATGTTTAACACACAAACCCTGCATACTTAGGCTGAGTTCTTTTCTTAAACAGAAAAAACTCAGGTCCACCTTGTGATCCATACTCCTTTACTAGAATAATTTGGATAATTTCTGCCCTGGAATTGCCAATCACTGCTGAAGAAAATGAACAGGTAGCTCTTAACTGAAAACTGCAACTACATCACAAGGTTTAACAGAGCATTTTGAGCTTTGGAGACAGAGACAGCATGATAATGCAGGATTTCTCAAACATGTGTGAATGAAACAAAACACAGCTCTGGGTATGTTTTTGAGGAGGTAACAACATTATATAACATGGCTTAAAGCTCACAAGAGTCAATTTTGTGTAATCTACAACCTTTGAAGGCTGTACCTGATTTTTACAATTTTAAAATGTGAAAAACATAAATGCATTGATCTAACGTTTTTCTACACTTTCCTACTACACTTCTTGCATCCTAATTATTAATTGGGTTCACACAGCTGAGTTTTGCCATCACGATGAAGTTAACAACTACCATGCTAACAGCACATGCCCTGCTTCAGAGACTATAAAAATGCTTTATGATTAATTGCACTGTGATCTCATTTTGACCCCAAGAGCTGCTTTTACAGTTTTTCTATACCATTTCTGGGGCATATATTTCCATCTTTGTTTACATTCAAACGCCACCTTAAACTGTGGATGAAGAAAAAGTCTGTGAACACTAAACACTGAATCTGGTGTCTTACTGTTCTGTGTTATGTCTCTTTTTAACGGTTCTGTGTCACCTGCCTAGGGACAACAGATGAAAATTAATATTTTTGCTATAATCAGATAAATCAATCAATCAATAAGCATCTCTTTAATTGTAATAGTTCCATGCCGAGCTTAAATATTGTTTTGGTCTTGGATGTATCACTGATTTGTCTGTACCCTTGCTTTTACCAGATCCACTGTCAAATCTGTCCTTGCCATTTTCAAGCGCCATCATTAATTAAAACTCCGTCCAAACAGACCAACCTTAGAAGAGTACTCTCCCAACCGCACAGTCACACCTCCCTTTTTAACAATTACTAGCAAATAAATTTCACTCAACATAACATGGCCGATTCTTTCCGAGTGCAACCCCAGGCGATGAAGAGCCAAGTGGGCAAGGAATGGACAGATGGATGGACGATTACCGACGAAGAAGAGGCAAATACCAAAATTAGAAAGAAGGATAGATGATGTGTGTGTGTGTGTGTGTGTGTGTGTGTGTGTGTGTGTGTGTGTGTGTGTGTGTGTGTGTGTGTGTGTGTGTGTGTGGTGGGGGGGGGGGGTCACCAGATGAAGAGGTGGAGTGACAGCCAGAACTGTACGAGCTGATTAGTTTCCTGCTCACTTATTAGGATGCAGATTAGCAGCATTGAAGAACATCTGGGTGCTTTTCTCAGCCTTTAAACAGCCCTCCATTCCAAGCCAGTCTATCAACCCCTCATCTCTCCATCTCTTCCTTTCATACTTCCCATCCCTCCTTTTCCATCCTCTCTCCCCCTCTCCTCTCCTCTGTCACCTGTCACTCAAAGCTGCCGTTTCTTGTGCACTCGGATGACAATGGAGAGATTAACAAGTCTTTCAGGGGGGTTTGTTGTCTGTAGGTGGTTTTTTCACCGGCTGCTGCGTGTATTCAAATCACTTCTAACTCTGTCTATCTGTGTCAAAATGGCTTCCTGTTCCGCACAACGTTGACAACTGGGATTGTCAACGTTATTGCCTGTATATTCTGTGTACTTGTTTCTCGCTCCCACCGGATCGGTAGTCATATATCTTGTCTAATATAGGCCAAGTGTGCTGTCTATGTGGTTTATACTCGCAACTTTCAGGAACCCAGATTCCTCTATTTATGCCTTCACTGAAAAACTGCTAACCCAGATACTTAGGCTGACAGTGTTTAGCATATATTGTACACTCTGACAATGTTATGTGCCATTATAGTGTACAAAATTTACACATGCAGTTGAAAAGCCCCTCTCAGCCCATTTGCATGTTTACAAGTTTGTTTTGTCACTTCTGGCCTCATTCAAAAAGAATTATGCTAGCTGGAAGACCAGTTAGCACATTATAGCGCAGGACTTTAGGCAACAGCAACCATAAGTGGTGCCACAATTGCATTTTGTTTCCACCGCTGATGTATGATACTATTGGCTAATCGGATTCTCTGCTAATTCTTTTGGTTATATGCGCCCTTTGAGGATTCTTCTAACCCCAGCAAACCCTCACTTAAGCATATGAAAACGCAGAAAACCGTTCAAGGCAAACATTAAGCTAGTTTTACTCCTATATTTACCGTAGGGTCCAGTTTTCAGGAATATATTTTTTCTTTGGTTTATGCATTTGCTATTTTTTTACGTTTTGAATACATTTTGGACTTAACTTCAGACTATATAATTTTGCAACTTGTACTTTGAAATAGCTCTCTAGTTTTTGCTGTGATATGGATAATTAATAGCATAGTCTCATGTATTCATTCTATTCCTCTATAAGTGAACAGTGGAGCCGGTGCCAGCTGTTTAGGGGCACTGAGCGTTCCACAGCACTATAATGATGCTACCCAAAGAGAAGCCGGAAACAGGGACAGTTCCCTTTGGAAATGTCTCCCTCTGGCTCCACACAGCCTTGTCTTACTTACATGTAGACTAGACTAGCTCTTACTTCAATACCTTAAATGCTAACTGTAAATGTAACTGTAAATGCTAACAGTTGCTAACTTGCATATAGAAAAATATGAGTTTTCCAAATAAGTGGCAGCTTATCAAGTTGGGAAACGCTGATATGCACAAGTTCAGGTTCTGACTAGACTCTGATCTTGATGTCTTTAGTCTTTGCATAGTTTTTTCAGTTAGACCTGATCTAATTCTAATGATGTGGTTTATACACAGTCCTGGAGCTCTGGTTTAGACCTGGGTTGCATTTGTCTGTAGTAATAACGATAGTATATTTTGCTTTTGTCTTGTTCATTATTCCAGTATTACTCCTGTTTTTTGTGGACTATTTCTTAGATAAATAAAATGTATTACTCTTACTATACTAGATCTCACTTGGTTGAGTTCTGTTCTATTCATGCTAGTTTCCTGTTATTGGCAACATTTTGAGAACCTTTTCCCATTTGAGAACTACAATATTTTGTTTTACATTGTTAATCTCTATGGCAACAGTCCTAATTCTCCCATCATTCTGAAACCCACAGATACATTGCAGCACTTACATCAATCCCATACCAGTCTAACACATCACAATGGCTGTTATGTTCTTGTATCAGCGTGCATAGTGGCCCTGCAGTCGGCCGCCACAGCCTGAGGACAATGAGTAGTGATGAGCCTCTCAGAGAAACTGTCTCTCAGCTGTCACCGCGCTCCGCTCCGGGTTTGTGGCGTACAGTTGGCTGACGCAGCATGTCACCCTTGCCGATATCTACTCGCCCATTCTAGTGTTAGTCAAGTGTTCAAGCCATCATGTGTGGTGGACCTCAGCTGCCCCGACCATTATGTGGCCTAGTCTCCGGTTACCATGACAACCGTGAGATTTTTTTTTTTTCTTCATATTGTGTGGAAGAGGAGGCCATGAGATAAGTGCTTAAGGTCAGGCTCATCTAAGGCACTGGGCAATCTGCATGCACATGTGTCAGAGGTTAGTCCATATTTTCACTCAGGCTGAAATCTGGTTTGGTTCTGGCTTGATGAGGTTTAATCCTGGTCTAGTGTATTTGTGAAAATTTGTGAAAATGTAGAAAATCAAGATGTTTATATAACTAATAAAAGCTCAAAGCAGCAGCTAGATACACATTTTGTGTAGATCAGATTTAAATGGTGCTTATTTTTCTGTGCAAAAGTGAGAACCTTGACATGTTTTGACTTCTCCTTGTACTCTTCTTTTTTATTTAATCATGTCAAGTATTTATTAATTATACTACTTAGCATTTTAAGATAGCTCCCACACAGTTTTGCTTGATTTCATAGCAATTCGTTTGTATGTATGTTAAGAATAACTTTAATAATAACAAGCTTGTATCCATATTCATGTTATTGCTTAGCCTGGAATGTTCTACAGTATTGTATTAAAGTCTATAAAGTATTAATTTCTCTGCTCCTGCTAGTGAGACAAATTGGATTAACGAACCGATTTCTTAGTGTACTCTGGAAAAAAATTCTAAGGGGGAAACGATGTGACTTTGAACAAATAATGAGAACCTTTCTTCAGCATTTTGGTGGGATTGGACTTGGGCGCATGTAGAGAGAAGGGTGGAGTGTAAGAGGGTTTTCTTTTATTTATTTATTTATTTATTTATTTAGTCTATTTTTGTTGTGTTTTTTTTTGTAAAATATTTTTTAAAAATTAAAAGTATTAATTTCATTACAGTTGTTTATTTAAATTGAAAAACCCACATTCTTACAATGTGAGTCTGTGCATTGTCCAGAACGGAGAACAATTATTCACTTATTAAATTTTAATAATCAACACTCAGAATCACTCTGTAATGTCTCTCCACTCCACCGGGTCCTGGGAGTCTGTTTATTCATGATTTGCCACTCTAAAAAATAGATTATAAAGAAGCATGATTATAATATCACATTTTACAACCAGTTTTTTGCCTGCGCAAGAGGCTTTGCTTGCTTTTCATCTTGCTGTAATCTCGAAATGATTAGTATTTTTCATGCTAGCCTTCCACACACTCTTGTGCTCTGACTCACTACATCTGGCGTTTTCGCAGCGCATCAGTGGCTCTTGTTGCACATGAATTATTCCCATCAAGACTGCTGGTTATTCCTCACCAACCCCAAAAAGCACATTACCAAAAGAAGAAAAAAATCAGTTGGGTTCTGCCTGACTGGAGTGCCCATTATCGCACCATGATGGACGCCCAAAGCACATGAAGTGACACACTGACTAGTCCATCATTCACTTGATTAGGTTAGTCCAGGGAAGACTGCTGCCATCATTCTCAATATTCACGTGGAAAAAACAGGCTGGCAAGTTTCTGTGTGGGAGGTAAGAGAGTCTGGGTATTGGCAGGAGGCAAAAGAATCTGTTTGCGCCTCTATGTGTGAGAGCTATTCCTGTTTTTTGGCCATGGAGGAGCTGTTATGTTGTTGTCATCGGGGAGATTGAAGTATTATGAACAAAGCACAGAAGAAGCGATCAACGCAAGCTGCTTTCTCCTCTGCTCGGAATATAGTGACAGCCGAGCACACATGGATGCCCAAGCCTGACGTTCAGTTCCTATAACTATGGTGGACGCAGTGAGTTGTGAAGGACTTTCGCAACCAGACATGTTTGATGATGTTTTAATCAGCATTTGTTTCTCCTCACATTAAAGGGTTTCTTTCTTTATTATAACTCATTGATTGTACTGTGGGTACCTACATAGCTACACATGGTTACATATCTCATTTCATTGGATTTCTTTTATGCAAGAATACTTCATTGATCATGCACACGTCACATTCAACATAAGTGAAGTGTCTTGTCTATGAACACAACTGGTTTGCACTACTTTGAACTGGAATTGAACTACCAACATTTAGGGTGACCTCTCAACAATACAAACTAGAGATATTTAGCACTTTTTAGAGTGTCAGCTATCTGCCTTCATTATCAACAGAGGCCAATATTTTATGTGGTCCATCCAGCTGCCTAAATATGCAAAAAGAATATATGCATATAGCTATATTTGAAGTACTGAGTCCAAAGATGGTGCTGCAAAAATATGACTACACTGCTCTCTTATCCAGTTTGTAGTTTGTACTAAATTCAGATTAGATCATTTGGAGAACATTACCAAAACTGGCCCCACATATCAGCTCAAAAATATCTTCTTGGCCATTGGTTTCTCTGGATTCAAACTATAATACAAACACTCTTGGTCATTTATCCCTGAAGAAAACTGCTGGTCAAAATCCATGTCACGCCTCTACAGTATCTTAACCATTACTTTTATAACAATTTGGGCCGGTTAATCAGTTTTGCAGACATCCCCAAAGTGTCTCAGATTGGCTGTGATGTTTTGGATTATTGGAAGTAATATGGACATGCTTCAAGCCCAGAACCTCCTGAATCCGTTCACTGAATTTGTTGGACAATCAACGCTTCTATTTTTGATCACCATGGAAAGTCTAGTCAGATCTCATTAGCCCAAAGCTATTGAGGAAATAAACTCAACATGATCCACTCAACATTAATATGGACATGCCATACCTGATTTTAAAAGCCAGAACCGCCAGAATTCAGTTATTTTCCTGAATTTTTGGAATTTTATGTGACTTTTGGAAAATTCATATTAGTTGATTTCTAATAACAATATTCCATTTTCAAATAAATTAACAAATTTTTATATAGCGCGTTTCCATTCTTCAAAGCTCTCAAAATCCTTGAAACCAGTCACCCATTTGCACACATACCCATACACCATTGTACGCAGACACTGGGGGGAAGGAGAGTTAAGTGTCTTGCCCGAGGACACAACCACAGTATTCATTTGTGAGAGCTAAAATCGCACCACCAACCTGGGGGTCAGTTGATCTAACTGTCCCACCAATGATGTTTATGTCGAGAGCAGGATTCAAACCGCCAACGTTTGGATCATAGAACAAACCAAATAAACATTAAACTTATTGTATCTTCCGACACTCATTGGTATATTCCAATAATCAAGAATCATTTTGTAAAACTATGACTATTTTACCAACAATTGTTTCTTCTCTAAATTTAGTATGCCTTTTACTCCTCATGTTCACAGTCCATGCTCTCCCAAAAGAGACCACCTTCAAACAAATGACTGTCTAATCCCCTGCACTATTGATTTACAGTGTCAGTCACAGCAATGCCGGAGCCTGACCCCACACAACATGAAATTCAAACATAATCCTTTCTCTATGATTTATTGATCAACGCTGTCCTTCGTAGATGACTTTGCTGCAGACCCTCTGATGTGTTGCTCGGCTCATAATCAAAGTGGATAGAGGTGTAATTATTCCGTTGGCAGCCAGTAATGACTTCACTCAACCCCTGGGCCCTGTTACGAGACCTGTGGCAAGGTTTCCATATTATATTGCATTAGCTGCACTAGATTCCTTCATTTCAGGGTCAAAGTGTGAGGTTTATGTTGGTTTTGTGTGTAGAGAGAAGCAAGCGATTAATCAAAGCTTTCAAATCATGAATGCGTCAAGCTTTGAACGTGTGCGCGATGAAAATGTGTTAAACAGAAGTAGTCAATACAATATTGGATAACAGACAATATCAAATTAAGTATTTTGACTCAAGCAAGGTGTGTGTAGTCAAAACTACATAACATGGTATTAGTTGAGTGAGTGAATTGTTTCCTGCTTAAACAGCATGGATCAGTTTTTATTACTTTCAGAATAAGATGTTTTCTTCACCAGAACAAAATGTAATTGACTAGACAAAGAATTGTATTTCTCTAGTGTCACAGTTTTAAAGAATTAATAATTGAACTGTCATCACATCAGTTCAATTCAAGAAGTGACACTAAAATAGTTTCCACAACTATTCCACAACTCCAGGTTTTGACAGTGGAAATTATGCCTGACTTGCCATAATGAGGCTTAGTGCAGGTGGTCCACATTTGCCCTCCTACCAGTAGGTTAGCAGTTCATCCTCTCTCTGCATTGCTCAATCCTTGGAAGATGAACATCAGACACTTTGCCTGTATGAATATGTGTGATTGTGAAGCTACAAGATTAAAATGAAAAGTTGTGAAAGCATTTGTTGTGAAATTGAACTTTTCAAAGACTTGCTAGTCATTGCAGAGCTGGTCACATTAGTATTCTGGGCTGTTTTCCATTCTCAGGTGGTGAAATAGTGAGTAGCACCTTCTGTGTAATGTGGTCAGTTGAGGTTAAAGAACACACGTTAAGTGTTTGATTGGAAGCGCATCTGAATTCACCTTTAGGCGTGTACTTAATAAGCCTCAGAACATGAAAGTTTTGTGCAATTTCGTTTCAAATCAAAGCCCAGAAAGAAGAAAAATATTGAGTTTACTCTCTGTGCTTGCAAAGGCTATTTAGTAGAATAATCCATTGCCCAATTTGATTGGGCAATGGATTATTGCTCAATATAATGTAATGTTGTTAAATGTACAAAATTGTTTCCATAAAACTTGTATGTAATTTTGAATGTACTGTGCTTCTTCATTTAAGAACATCTAAATCTGATGGTTTTTAACACCTGTTTGAAGGTAGCAACAGTGTGATTTAGCTCTTTTGATTGTATGAAATGGTTCTTTGTGCAAATGTGTTTATGAAGCTACCCTACCTACATAAATTATTTTGTAAATCAAAACTATGAGTTACATTTGCAAGTCATGGCCTTTCAGTGTTTACAATATCTGTCATATTGTGCAGCAGTATAACAGTCCATTCACATAATGAACTGACATTAACTGGTTTTAGCTTGGATTAGGCTATACATTCAGTGTCAAAATAAGAAGCGTGGAATTGACTTTGGCAGCAACTTTCTTCAACTAAATACTAGCTTGTAGGGGTTCCCGCAGGTTCTGTACTTATTTCCAGACAGACCCGTATAATATCACATGCAGACATGTTCCTGTATCTTTGACATAGAAAATTTGGTCTATCCAGAGGCAGCGCAAAGGGGTGTGTCTGCAAAATGGTGTAGTTTAGCTGCACGGAGTCTTGTAAATCAAGCATAAAGCAAAATCTGTCTTAATCTTTACAGGCAAAGGAGAGTGTAGATCAACTAGGCCCTAGTTCAATGCACATGGCAAGTTTAAAGTATTTCATACATATGTTTGTAGTGCAGAAAATCTCCCCACAGATTATATGTGTGCTCATGGGAATACCCTAAATGCACAATACAAGTTCTTAAGACACGCTCACAGAAAATAGAATTCAAATTTATCAGAACATATTAACTGGATTTATTTTGGGAGAGTAACAGCTTGAAATTCACCTAATTTGATTGTGAATTGTTAAATTTAAAGACAAAATACAGTTTGTGCAAATGGTAAATGTACTTATGAAGCGTTAGAATATCACATATTTCCATAAATACTGCATTTATGCATTTTCACAGAATGCACATGCACAGGTGACATGTTTGGTCAAATGACCCTCAGCATCAATGGGAGATTGTGTTAAACTAGCAATTATTTATAATGGCCCTGGGGTATTATGCAGAGGTTCTAGTGGAGCAACAATAGTCCAAGTTTATCTCCTCACCTAAAAGCTTGAGTTTATAGCTTTCAACAATAGAAATTAGCCCTATTGTGTCTAATATAGCACCATGCAGTGTCCAGATAAACAATCAACAATGATGTTCCTTTGATTATGTGCATTCTATATATGTAATATGTGACTTGTTGTTAGGTGTACACCTTATTAACAAGTATTGGACTCCTCTGTGACTTCAAGTAAAACATCACATCACCTCAGAACCATTAGTATGCTAATAAAGTCACTTTTCTAATGACTGATTAGCAATTCAGCTGATTCTGTCCCAGCTTCACTTGTACAAACTAATCATGAATAGACGAAGTGAGCTCCTGTGATGCATTTGCACATGTAAACACAATGTAATAGCATCTTAATGTTCTCCACTGCATTGAGCGTGTTGACAGATTGTCTCTTTGTTTGCATTACACATAAAGAATAAGAATACAATGTGCCATCAGCTGTCATGTAACTCTGATTTTATCTTCTTTCCTCTACAGTTCTGAGTGGTCTCTGCTCCAACGACTGTCCGGAGGGCGTCAAGGTAAGAAGTTGTCCTTTTTCAAATAGACTTGATTACCTTATAGACATAAACACTTTTGTTTCCTCATCAAAACTTACCCATAGTCGTGCTGTGTTCGACTCACACATGTTTAACACACAAATCCTGCATATTTAGGCAGAGTTCTCCTCCACCTTGTGATGTCATGCGATAATAAAGGCAATGCACCACTGTGTTTTTAAACTACATACATCTTTACTAGAATCATTTTGATCATTTTAGCCCCAGAATTGCCAACTCCAGGTACGTTTTTGATGAGATAACAACATTCTTAACATGGCTTAAAGCTCACAAGAGTTAATTTTGCATAATATAGGACCTTAAAAGAAATTGCAAATATTATAGCTTGCATAATCTCTTTTGGGGCTCGTAATTTACATTAATAATTATATTAACACTGTAAATGTGATTCTTGCTCGCACCTCAAGATAAACAGGACTACAACCAGAAGCTCAGAAAAGTCAAGTTTGCATTATGTTCCCTTATTTTTTGACACTCATCTCTAAAATCTTGTGTATGCAATGTGATTTTAGTAAACAGAAGGCAAGTCCCAATTCACTAACTGACTAGTAGCACCTCACATCACACTCACTGGTTGCTGCTGGTTTGGCCGGTGTTTTCTCTCCTCCTCCTCAAGCCCCTTGTTGTTGTAAGTGAAAGGTATGATGAACGTGCCAGACGAGTGGAGCTTCGGGCTGTTTCTGCTGCTCTCCTCTTCCATCCATCAAGCCCTCCATCTTTAAATCCTTCCCTGTACCACTCTTACTGTGCCTTCCACTCAACAGCACACTCCAGTTCAGAAGAAAATGGTTCACGTAGTACCTGTTAGAAAGCCACCAGCCGCTGATGAAAACAAACGTTTTTTTTTTGTTTTTTTTTTAATATATATAAAATACTGACAAAATACATCCATCTTTAAAAATAGTGTTGTGCAATTAATAAATGTTACATATATTTGCACATTGCCTAGAATGTATTCAGTATACAGTGAGGCAAAAAAGTATTTACCAGTTACAGAAAGTGCCCGTTTTCCCACTTAAAAAGATGAGAGAGGTCTGTATTTTTCATCATTGGTACACTCCAGGAAATCCAGGAAAGAATGGAAAAATTGTGTAATTTTTAAGGAATTTATTTGTATAATGGGGGAAAATAAGTATTAAGCACTAATAAAAATTTACCTCAATACTTTGTAATGTAACCTTGGTTGGCAATGACGGAGATCAAACGTCTCCAGGTTTGTACACACTGTAGTAGATATTTTGGCCCATTCTTCCATGCAGATCTTCTCTAGATGTGTGATGCTTTGGGGCTGTTGCTTGGCAACATGGACTTTCAACTCCCTCCACAGATTTTCTATTTTGCTCAAAATCTCCCTCATTCATCCTCTCCTCAAAACACCTATCAGTCGTCCTGTCCCCTTTGCAGAAAAACAGCTCCAAAACATGATGTTTCCACCGCCACGCTTCACAGTGAGTATGGTGTTCTTGGGATGCAACTCCACATTCTTCTCCCTCCAAACACGGCGAGTGCCATTTATACCAAAAAGTTCTATTTTGGTCTCATCTGACCACATAAAAAAAGTCTAAGTTTAAGTCTACTGACATGCTCCCAGTCCTCCTCTGGATCATCCAGATGGTCCCTGGCAAACTTTAGATGGGCCCGGACATGTGCTGGTTTAAATAAGGGAACCTTTTGAGCACTGCAGGATTTTAATCCATGACGACGTAGAGTGTTAGTAATAGTAACATTTGTGACTGTGGTCACAGCTCTCTTCAGGGCATTAACCAGTTCCCCCCGTGTAGTTCTGGGATGATTCCTCACCGGTCTCAAGACCATTTGTACCACAGGAGGTGAGATTTTGCAGGGAGCCCCAGGTCGAGGGAGATTGTCAGTGATGGTATAATTCTTCTATTTTCTATTAAATGCTTCAACAGTTGATCTCTTCTTACCGAGCAGGCTCATCCCAGCCTTGTGCAGGTCTACAATTTTGTCTCTGGTGTCCTTAGACAGCTCTCTGTTCTTCATTATGGTGGATTTTGCAGTGGTACAGTGTTTGAGGGTGTGGACAAGTGTCTTTTTTACACATAACGAGTTCAAACTGGTGCAATTAACACAGGTAGCGAGTGGAGGATAGATGAGCTTCTTAAAGAAGTAACAGGTCTGTGAGAGCCAGAATTCTTGCTTTTTTATAGCTGCTAAATACTTTTTTTCCCCCCATTATACAAATAAATTATTTAAAAATCACACAGTTTGATTTCCTGGATTTTTTTTTTCACATTCTGTCTCTCACAGTTGAAGTGTACCAATGATGAAAAGTACAGACCTCTCTCATCTTTTTGAGTGGGAAAACGAGCCCTTTCTATAACTGCTAAATACTTTTTTGCCCCACTGTATGCAATAATAATATAATATGTAATGGATTCAGCTTTTGCGTGCAGTCTAAAATGTTGCTCATACTAGACAAAGAAAATCTCCCTCACATTTAGCCAGGGGTTTCAGAAGGATGAAAAGTTATGACCGTTGTCATACTAATCAACAGTTCAAAACTAAATATTGTATCTTTTGAATGGTCAGCTGTCCTAAAAATGACACCAAACCCATGGATAACTGATTAAAGATACTATATTACGCAAAATTGACTCTTGAGCTTTAAGCCATGATACAATAAATAATAATCAAAATAATCAAAAACATACCTGGAGTTGTGTTTTATTCACAAAGTTTGAGTAACCCTTTATTATTAGTCTGTTTACATCTCCAAAGCTCAAAATGCTCTGTTCCACCTTGTGATGTCATGGAACTGTAGTTTTCAAGTTAACAGCTACCTTTTAACTATAGTTCAGTAGAGATTGGCAATTCCAGGGCTGAATTTTCCAATTGATTCTAGTGAAGGTATATGAAGTTTAAAAACACTGTAGAGCACTTCCTGTATTACCACATGACATCATAAAGTGGAACAGAGTGCTTTCTGCTTGAAAGACGTACTCAGCCTCATTATGCAGAGTTTGTGTGTTAAACATGTGTGAATGAAACAAAACGCAACTCCAGGTGTGTTTGTGATGAAGAAACATTATAATGCAGATCAGAAAATAGTGTAATATATCAATTCACCCTTAAGTCACCTTTAAAAGAGCACTATGTAACTCTTCTGGTGGAAGTTACGCCACCTACTTGTCTCTAGGGAAATCATATTGCTCAACTTGATATATTCCACAGTATGGCATAAAACAAATCTATCTTGCATTTATTTTTCATTGCTATCATCTATTTTCATCTTAAAAAAAACATGTAGTTACTGTGAGCGAGATCGCCTCCCCACAGATCTGACCTATGACTTGGTCTGGTGGCTTCATACTGTGGAACATTCCAGGAAAAGCAGTGAAGCTTTAAATTTAATTTGACGCTTCTTCCTGTAAAAAATCAACGGTTTGCTACTCACTTAATGTTAACGTTGACTAGAAGGAAGCGATAAGCCAAACATACAGATTTCATCATTCATGACAACAACATAAAACTCTGGTGTGACCACCCACGTCCCATCCTTACCATGCAACCCAATCACATTAAATACAGCTAGGTCAGACAGTTTTCCCGTCACATTCTAAAAACTATAACCCAAAAAACAGAACTCAAGGTCGTGATGGTGACGACGTGATTGTCACTGCTTTATGTGTTTTCCTTTTCAGCTGTGCCCACCAGTGTGTCCCTGTCCTCCCGCTCTCTGTTGCTGATGGACAAGTGATTTTTAAAATGTCAAAGAGCTCACTTTGTTTTGCTTTGTCGCTTGCATTTCACAGCCATTCGGTGTTAACCAGCCTGGCCCGTATGTCATGTACACTACAGTGGACTCCAATGGCAACCAGAAAAACGCTTCAGGTAAGTCTCTCCTAAGTGCACACCAACACTTTTACATGTCATTTTAGCATCTTCATTCTCGGGCCACCATTTTACATCAGTCTAAACACTTGCCTTCTGTCATTTCTCTTTGATTTTAAACCAAGTACATGAAAATTTCTCGTTCATATATCCACGTCAAATTTATTAATAACTTACCTTCAGAACACTGACAGCTGTCCTCTGTCAAGCTTTGTTTGGGGACATCATAGGGGGAAAAAAAGTCTCGGAAGCGAAATATTGATTTTAGTTTATTTATTTTTAGTACAAGAAAATGGCCTAAAAGACACAGTGTAGAAGGAGAAAGGGCGACTGAGGAAAAGCCCTTCCAGAGAGCGCCCGGGGTGAAGAAAAGATAAATCAGTTTGATTAGAGGCTAATGCTCAACCTGTGCCATTGAAAGCATTGTGTCTTGTTTTATGGACAGTGTTGTATTATTCTAGGTCCTTGGTGAGCTAAATTACATGTGTTCTGCATTAAATCATTTCTGAAGAGCATTTTAATTTAAAACACACTTTTAAATCTACCTTTACCTATGATATATGAAACGAATATGTATTTATTATGCTTTAAACTATGTTGTCATCTTCTTGCTAAGGATTTTAAACCAATTTCAATTTAAAAAATAACCATTACTGATTCTTCTTGGTAGTTTTTAACTTTTTTTTTTTTTTTTAACCATAAATTACTCTTTGAAATTTAAAGGGCCTGAACCTGATTTTTTTCATGTAGCAAAATTTGTCTTGCTCCATGTACAAATAGATTGTATAAGCAACACTTGAGGTCAATATATGTCCGCTGTCTGCATCTATTGTCTGATAATCAGGAAGTGCGTTAAAATGTTAAAATGTTAGCAGTTGTTAGCTTTACCATCACAGTAAAACTCAGCACTGGTCTCCAAGAGTTGTGAAGATGCTTAGAAATGCATAAGTGAGAAATAACGTTGGACTACTGAAAAC
This sequence comes from Taenioides sp. WSHXM2023, assembly GCA_029959045.1. NCBI lineage: Eukaryota > Metazoa > Chordata > Actinopteri > Gobiiformes > Gobiidae > Taenioides > Taenioides sp. WSHXM2023. The sequence goes on along the minus strand of CM057091.1, from coordinate 23,732,815 downwards.
TGTTTTAAATGAACTAGTTCTGTTTTTCACTTTTTAGACAGTAAAAATCAGGTACAGCGCCTTTAAACATTGAATAACTTTCAAAGACAAAGTATTTCAAAGGATTCAAGCACTAAACAAATACTATTCCAGTAACTTTGATGATGGTATCATCTTAAATAAAAAGTAGTAGAGTATTTAATAAGGGTATTATAAAAATAGAGTGCCAAGGAAGAAAAATGTCAATTAAAGTCCATGTAATTGCAAAATCTTTGTGCATACAATTCTAAGGAAATTAAGTCTTGCAAATGCACAGTATAAAATGGAAAACCGCAGTCAGGAAAAAAACAAACTAACAACACTTTAATGTTGGTATAAACAATGCAATTACATATGAATGAAAATACTCATATTGGCTTATTTTCTTTTTTGTCAATATACATAATAAGATTGCAGCTAACATTATGATCAATGCAGGACATATTCCTATCTGTATCTCTTCCTAATATAGATATAATGATTCTTTTTGTGGTTTACCATTGCCATTATTAGCAACCGTGACTCATAGGCGTCAGTAAACCATTCTATCCTGCATGAAATCCTGGCCTGGGTATTTGATGGGAAAAATCTTCAACTCTGCTGTCTTCAACTGTTCAGCCCGATGGATAGATTGATATTTTCAGAGACACACGGATGCGGCGTGGAGGCTGTCCGTATTAGCCACAGTTAACCCAGTTTATGTTGCATTGTGGGAAGGACAGAGAGCATGGCTGAGGACAAGACGCGCTGACAGCCCCGGGTCACGGATATATATAAAGATCACGTGTCACTTCGCATTGTTACATTTTCCCCGTACACGCCTGCTTCCAGTGTACACATGTTTGCCTAGTGAGCACATTGTCATTATTTCACCACCATTAGACATGTGCTAGCCAAACTGCTAAGGACGAATCTCCAAAAGGCTGCTCTTTTCAATTAGATACAGTGGCTAAAATCGGAGCTTGCGAGATCTGAACAGTAAATGTGTGCCGCCATTTAGTCATCAAGAGTTTTATTCCTTTTGAGCACACTCCACTGGTTCTAAATGTGCGGTTAAATGGGCATCAAGTGCAGCAGTGGAGAAGAGCAGAAGGAGGGGGAGGCAGTGAGGGGGCTACTGGCACCTGCACCCATTACACAGCTCTCACTGTAGGACTGCTCTGTGAGTAGGAGGCGAATGATGGTCCAAAATGTCAGATGCTATGGAGACTGCGTGGTATGGATCATAGATCAATACAAGACTAATTACAAGACAGGAAAATGGATTGTGCAGAGTGGACTAATGTAATTTAGTATGGCCAAGTATCAACTGTTGTGTCTTTACCTACATGATTTTGAGTAACTTTATCACTGTGATTACTTTCATTGCTTTACTGGGAGTATGTATGGGGTCTCAATCAGTTAGTCCTGTGCTTCCAGTTTACATCCATAAAATAGTTAGAATAGGCTCATGCCCACTTGAATCACAAAGGTTCCATAGAAAATGCATTGAGCAAGGTGAGGACTTTTGACAGTTCTCACTTGCCCGTTGCTCCTAGTCTGACGTTGATGGTTCTGACATTTTGCCCACTCGTTCACTGCTATTTTTTGTTGAGTGCCGACTCCACTCCAGCAGCGTTTTCTTAAAAAGCCCTTGCTCATTTATTTAACATTAGAATGGTATATGAGGGTGCCCATTATGACTTTATTATTTTCTGGCATGCGTCTGACGAGATTGCACTGAGAGGAGAGGAGGAGGAGAGTGAGGTAGGCAAAGGCTTCGCCGGCACAACTCCCCAGACCCCTCATTTAACAGCAGCAAAGTGCTGCCAGGGAGCCTGCTGCTGTGCATGTGTGTGTCTGCGCGCGTGTGCGCACTGATTTAAAGTGTATTTATTCTGTGGCTTGTAGCTCGGGGAACAGCCAGAGAGACTGCCAGAGATGAGCAATGATGGGGCACCCACAAACACACACACAATACATCCACAGCACGACGTCTGGGGCTTTCCACTGGGGCCCTGCGATCTTCACTTACCCTTCACCCTCCTGAATGGAGCCAAATACTGGAAAGCACAGATTATAATGCTCTGAGAAATAGAGACGAGGACCAAGGAGGAATGAAACAGGGTGAACAGGGTTAGTGTGGGAAAAACTGTAAGAAGGCTACAGGAATACTGTGAGACGACACAGCACTTTCTGGAAACGGCAAGAGCAGAATGTAGAAGAAAGAACCAAACATGAAGAGATGAGGGCAGAGGGGATGGAGACAGCACTGTAGCATGCAGAGCTGCTGAGGATACAGAGAAAGGTGAGACTGATTTACTCTCCAAAATGTGGCACCTCTATCAAGAACAAAAGAGCACATGTTACAAGCATGTTTAATTCGTCAAATAGCTGTATCATGATTACCAAGTATTTTTGTCCTAGCGTAGACTATTCTCTGAACGTGTGTCTTTGCTGGAACTAAATCAACCTAAATGCGTAAATTCTAAAAAGACAGCTTCAATTTATGACTACACTGTTTTCTTAGCAGATTGTACCAACTGTCAGCCATTATCAATATATTTATTAGGACGTATTTTTTGCCATTCATCTTACTACTTCGCAAGTGCTGTAAAACACGCTGCAATGTCATTCGGAGGCCATCTATTCATTACAGCCTCACATAAGCACTTTACTGCAATAATACCACCCTGATATCTGACAGCTAAAGGTCAACAAGCTCACACTCTCTGCCAGTGTATGTGCCTTTACCTGCGCAGGTGTGGACCGCTCATCATTCATAAGCGCATGTGGGTTAGCTTGGGCATTTGGGTTGTCTCCGCGCGACCTTGCGTTTTGTGCCCGTACCCAACAGTTTTGCGGCGGGGCTCTTACTAAGCAGGGCTGGATGGATGAGCACTGGCCGTGGTTTTGACAACACCACACCTCATTATCAGCTGACGCCTGATGGGAGAGCGAGGGAGGGCAGAGAGAGGCAGGTGTGGCGCTAGCTTCAATGGTTACGCTACGCTAATTAGCTAGTAAACGCAAACTCTGCTCTATATAGGGTCATAAAAGGTGCAGGAATTAAATGGGAAAGCAAAGAACAAGGTGGCCCTGAAAGTTACCGTAAAGCCAAGAGTAGCTGTTTTGAAAAGTTGGTGTTACTGGGTCTTTGGTTTTTCAAAGAGAAGTCTAAGAATAGTTTGGTGGTATAAACTTTCTGGAATGAAGACTGTGAGGTGAAATTCAGAAGACTGTTGAAGACACTCACTTTTTCGATCAAAAAAGTGACGGTTGAATGTTTAGCAAATCCTGGAAACTGTTCTAAACATTTTAAACTAGCCTTACTCTCGTTTTTGTCAATCACAGGAAGTTCCAACAGTGTAAATACTCTTTATTTCAGTTTTTAATGAAAATGCAAACAATGTAATTTATAGATACAATTTACAGATGAAAGGAGCATTTTGGTTTGAGACCCTTAAGGAAAAGTAAATCTTGAATTTAGATGTGCACTTTTTCTAACTTTTTGGTTGGGGGTCTGTCACCTGCTTGTTTCTATGGATATGTCATTGCTCTGCCTGGAATGTTCCACATTTATTTATTTTTTTTTCAATTACAGATGGTTTTATAGCTCAGAAATACATAGAAAAACAGGCATTCTGACTGTGAGCAGGGTTGCCTCTCCACAGATCTGACCTGTAAGTCTGGTCTGGTTTGGTCTCCATGAAGATAGAGCTGTTTAATACTTTACTGTGAAACTTTCCAGACAAAGCAATAACATCTCTACAAAGAAAAGAATTTGAAGGACCCTCCACCAAGAAAATTACACAATGCAATTCGCTGCCAAAAAGTGTCAATGTTGAGATCTTTAGCTACATATAAATGATATGTTTCCAGTATCATTTTAATAAGGTTTTGTAGAAAATCGCTCAGTGTGCATATGTAGTGTCAGCAGTGTCTTAAACAGGCTCACTTTCCCCATGACATCATTATAGTGTTGGACAGATGTAGCGTGCTTGTCATGGCTAACAGTGGGAGGATGTTTTAAGTGAACTTACAGAAAAAGGGAGGACGGAGAGAAAACAGGAGTGCTCACAGGGAGGGGCCCAGATCAATGTGGAGCTCTCTGCAGACTGTCCAATTAGGCTAATGAGCTGAGGGATTAGCAGTAGCGCTCACACTCGTACAGGGCTTAGGCTCATTGTACATGCAACAGCAACCTTTAAAAACGCACAGCGACCTATCCAGCCACCAGCGTATTATCATATCTTAGAATTAACATCAGACCTTCTCAAGATCCAAAGCATAACAGGTACAGGGTATACTTACTATACTGGACTATAGGTGCCACTGGCTTTTTTGGTGAAATTGTTTTTAAAAAATTAGTGGGTGTGTTATATTATAATATGCTTGAAACTAACCTTACTGTGGGTTTGACTTCTGTAGAGATTATTTGAAAAGAGCAGGTATAGAGCTCAGGATGGAATAGCAAAAAACAGCTGTTTAATTGGAATCTACCATGTTTGAAGCAGCAGTGCAAAATGTTCATAGAGATGCCCTAGCTAAAAAAAAAATGATTTAAAGAGCCATGGAACAACCCAAAAAGCATCTCGGTCAACTCATTTTTCACACTATAATGTCCGAACACTTAACTGATGCTGAACACTAAATTTGGTGTTCAGCATCTTAAAGTTTCCATTGGTTTAACATTAGGCTAACTGAAAATTCTACGTGTGACGACACAATCGTGAGATCTATACAAATGAATTAGAATGGATGAACCAAAAGTTCATAAAGGTGCTTGCACTGTTGGATGTTTGCATTAGTTAATGTAACAAATTTTCTGTGTTATAAAGTATAATGAATTTGGCCTTCATTGTCTTGGCAGTATTCATTATAGTGACGTTTTTGTATTAGTCAGGCCAGAGAAACACGGGGCACAGTTGTTTGTTTGTCCAGGGCTACTTGTATCCACAAGTACATACTGTTGTTGTGTCACTGAACAAGACACATTGCCAACTCAAGTTGGCAAGCTGAGTTTTAAGGTTTGGCTGGTTGCAAGAGGAAGGTGTAGAAACATTCAAAATATTTGTGTTATATTTGACTGTGGTACGATCTAACAAAAAGGGAGCAAGGTGAAAACAACAATTTTTGATCATAAAAGGGATTTGTAGCCATGTTTTCTGTTCTTAACTGACAGAATTGTCCCTTGCCTTAAGCCAAGCTGCTTCAAGGTCCAGTAGTGCTTTTAGACATAAGTCATCTTAAGACCTTGGTTGTACCTTGGTACACAATTACTCCACTGTTACTTTCATGTTAACTTTAAAGAGGGAGTATTTTACTTCTATGTGGTATTATCTCCTACACATAACATATTTAGATCACCATGTTACTTTTTTATTGTTTTGTTTCAACATGTTTTACATGTTTTATAAGTTTCACTTTTGTTTTTGATGCTCTGAGTCTCCCCTCCCTTTTCTTTCCAAGATAAGTCTGTCCACCTTCAGAGCGCTATCACACCACATTCTGCATGCATCTCGCTAATAAAACTAGTGCACATCACATCAGGTTAGCTAGGTTGCTGTGTACAGTTTTGTATCCTGTTTTTGTGTATTTATGGAGAATCGTGTGGGAGCATGGATTACGTAGGTATTGCACAGAACCTAGCCGTAAGGAGGGTTTGAATAGGACTCATACATGCATGGATGACCTCCAAAACCTCTTCAGGCATGTTTTTGATGAAGGAACAACATTATAACATGGTAGCAAGCTCAAAAAATCGCTTTTGCATAATACCTTGTCTTTAATAGTTCTGGTATTTCACTTGCTTCTGTTCTTATCCAATATTTTTGCCAAAAGAACACAACTGGACATTAACTTTTTTATAAGCATTGGTGTATAAAAAATTATTCACATCCATTTTGGCCTATAGTTCTCATTTTTCATCTATGAATTTAACATAAACAAATTTGCCGTGAACATGCATTGCCTGCAAGCTCAGACGCATTTGAATTTGAGATTAGTCATTATCCTTATCTTACCTACTGAATGTTGTACTGTATATTTTTCTGACCTCTGCAGGATCTCATATTCATATATTTTTTTCTTGCTGCATCACGCTGCGCCTCAATCTCCAACGCAGGCCCAACGGCACTTGACGTCATGCTGATCAATGACACTGTGTACCCTCACTGGGTCAGACAGTATTACACTCTCCCCGGCTGGAATATGCACCTGCAAAATGGAAGATATGAGGAGAGAAGAAGAGAAAATAAGCGGTTGCAAACTACGCAACAGAAAACATTGATTACCGGAATCCCATATGAAGGCCGAACAAAATAGACCAATACGCCCGAATGCAGTGGAGAGAGAACAGAACAGACCAGTGCGTGGCCAGGGAAGGAGATATTGAGGTGAACAAAAAATATAAGCCAAGAAGTAACACCCTTCAGACACACCCAGAATTGTTATTGATCAAACTTTCTCTTCAGCTTGCACCTTGAACTTTTATTTCTCATTGCCCTCGTATACATCTTTGCCTCGAATAAATAATACATTTTCCAATCCGTAACAATCTTTTGCAGCTTCGCATTTTCCTCCGCGCTCAGCCTCTCCAGACAAACTTTGGCCTGTGTTTTTGTTTTGGCAAATCCCCCCTCATACATTGTTTTGCCGCTGCCAATTGTCAAGCCAAATGTTGTGTGAAAGGCAATGCAATTCGAATATCCTCACTTTTGCTGATTGGCGCTGTCAGCTCTATTGTCTCGAGATAGTTTTGCAATCTCTGGGAGAAAATGTTGTGTATCTTAGGTCATGCTGTTCTATGAATAAGTTTGCTGTCTGTTCATCTCAAAATGGGAGTCTAACTCAGAAGAAAGCCTTTTTCAGACTGAACTTTATGTAATATTAATAATTTATTAATTATTTAGAGAGCTTGCTTACAGACTTGCAGAGGGCTAACATTTGTCACATATTGGCAAGCTATCTTCATCTTTTTAAGTGGAAGTCTAGAAATATTAAAATGACTTTAGTTTGGCTGGTCTACATCGCTTGTAGAGATACAGTCAATGGTGGTCTGGATTCTATGGAAAGATATTGAGATTTTGCAGTGACATCATACTGTATATGTATTAGCTTATTAGCTTAATGTTCACCAGTTACCACAGATGCACACATGATGCACACATTTGCAAACACTGCCAAAAAAAGGTTTTAACACTCACACTCACTGAAAAAATACAAAATGGATATAAGAACACATTTTCAGGATGTACCTGTGATCAATACAAGCATTCATGGACCTGTTTAGGCATTTGATTTTCAACAAAAAAGGTAAGAGTGACTAACTGGAAAACTGTTGGCTAATGCTAGCTAGCTTGTAGTTGTAATGTTATTTGCGAGACACTTGTTTAACAGCACAAACCAGCTGACATGTTGTAGTTTCAACTATGTCATTTCTTTATATCTTTTTGGGAGATTTATTGTTTTTGAAAGAAATATCCACAAATTCACAAGTGTTGAAGTGTATCAATATTTGTTAGCGATTGCGTCCACAAACGTGCAATATGAATATCATGCCTTTCAACTGACAACAATCACTCCTTTAGTGTTGAATAATGGCACCACTTTCTGAGGCTATTGTGAAAAGATAATTTTTTCACTTTTGTTTGTTTATACTGATTGAACTTTGTGCCCTTTTTTGTTTCATGTGAACAGGCCCAGTTTATTAACCACATCAACAAATTTGCAAATTGAGTAAACACTTAAACAACAAATTCCACTATATAATTCTGAAATATTGTGATGGCATGTGAACCCATCCTACTGCAACACTATCTAAGTCTGCTTCACGGCAAATGGAAAAAAAAATAATAATAATAATCAAACATTTCCATACTCCTGATTAAGAAGTTGTAACCAAATCTTACAGACTTTGGTCACATATTGAATTTTGAAGACTGGATGTGTATAGAGCAGTGGTCTCCAACCTGGAGCTTGGAAGCTACCAGTAGCTCTCCACCCCCTTCAAAGTAGCTCGCCAAGGGATTTATGATTTATACGTACTGAGCTGAAAAACTAAAATTGTATTAATTACCATTGTAAATGTTTCATTTTGATGCGTGACTTTGTGCACTAATAAGAGATATCAGACTCTACCTCATCTAAGGCTTGCAGTGGCTCAATTTTTTTTTTTGAAATACTAAAATTAGTAGCTCTCTGGCATTTTTGTTTTGTAAAAATAGCTCACTGGAGGAAGAAGGTTGGATACCACTGATATAGAGTAATTGAATAAGTAAATTTTTCTTATTAAAATTTCTACATATTGTTTTATATAGTGGTGAGATGCATGACAGTTTATGCTATTGTCCAAAATAGACTGTACAGGTTTGAAGGGCATACTCATATTATTTTTGTGAATGCTCCCTCTATTTTAGCCACAGTAAACAAGTGTCCAGGCTGTTGGTTGGGAGATGTCTTTGGCTCTATTTCCTGCCTCTTCACACGTCTTTCCAATGTCATTTGATCCATTGGCGCAGCGCAGGTGTCATCATGGTGTGGTTGCTTTGGCATTTGAGAGGCCGTATGGAGCTCAGAGCTGCTTGGGCCCTCCAGGTCTGTACTGCTACACACTCAGGTGCAGGGACACAAAGGCGCACTCTGGCACTCACACATTTCTCCTGTCAAATCAATGTCCAGATCTTGATGCTATTGTGTGGACTCTGAAGGGGGTTCTCAGAGCCTGTGTGCACATGCACTTTTGTCCCTCCTGGCTCTGCCCTCCATCCATTTCCGTCATTTGTGCCTTTTATTGGCATCAATGTGGCAAATGGTTTCTATGGCGACGGTCTTGGAGGTTGTTAAGGTAGTGGTCTCGTATGTCGGTTTGCATAGTTTAGCCATTTGAATTTTCACACCCTTTCCAGGACAATACTGTCGCGGTAAAGTGTGGTTGGTGTTGTTTCTATTGTCTGCAGTGTTCGGTAATCTCATACATCAATTTGGTTTAGTATGTGCAAAGAAGGGCTGTGAATGAATGTGAATGTGAATGAAATATTAATCAAGATCAAGGTGGAGTCATTTCTAATGGTCAGTGATTAGCTTTGGTCTTTTTAATTGGCAGGTCTACAGTTAGTATAAAAGCATGTGGTTTAGGGCTGAGTTCACATTGGAACACAGTGCTACTTTTTAGGTTAAATTACAATGATAACTAATAATGACAAGTCTCTATTGTTTATGTTCAGGTAATTTATAATGAAAGCCATTTTTATTTGTTTGAATACGACTCAAGATTGATCAGTGCTGTCTTATCGCCCAGTCCTCTGCCAAAGTGTGGTAAATAATTCAATAGTACTTGAGTCTTACAGTAGAAATACAATACATGTTTCCCCCAAAAATGCCTTGGTGAGCTTTAAGTGAAATCACAATTGTTATATTTTATTTCAAAACAGTCATTTCTTCATGTGGACTGATTAAAACAGAGCAATGGTTAATGTAGTTTATTCATTCACTTTTAAACCTCTGCCACATAACATTGAATTGCAGCCTAGGAACTTGCAACCATGTAAATTTCAACATTGGTATAATTTACAAATCCACTGCAGTGTTGCAGTGGATTTGTAAATCCACTGCATGTTGCTATTTTATTATTTTCCATTCTATCCTCCAAAACCCACTGCGACACACATCTGTCTTGGCCGGAGGCTTGGTGTCACACTGGCTTTCCACTCTTGTCCCCGGCGGTGGTCTGTGCTCCAGACCAGACTAGTGTTTCCATGAAGATATGTGTCATCACAGCTTTGTCCAGGCCCACAGACACAAGCTAACATGCTCAAAGGCACCCATGTCCACTCAGCTTTCTTATCCTCTGTTTAAAAAATACAGAAGACGTATTATGCTTTTTAAGTAGATCAAGTAGATAATTGTTTTACCTTTTATTAATTGTAAACCACGGGATCTAAAATGGCTTAGTTAGAGGAATGAGACTTAACTTCATGCTTAAATCTACAGAACTGACCGGCCCTGCCTCTTCAAGTTGAATTTTATCATAGCAAGCTGCGTGTTTGCGCATTTTTTATTGTTGGAAAAATGGCTACATTTTAGAACCCTACATGTATTCACTCTGGGTCTTATTTTTTTCAAATAACCATAACTAAGTAGAGGGATGTCAGTGGGTATGTGGGAGGGGGTAGGTGAAAAAAGGAATTTTCTGAGCTCTCAAGCCTCCAATGCAGGACAATACAGGACTAGTCAAATATGCATCAATCAATCAAAATACAACTTTGAGTAAACTAATGATAGAGTAAAATAACAACATGTTACAACAAGGTTATACAATAGACTGTATAAAGAAGGAAGTGCAATGTCACCCATGGAATTCGGCTAAGGCCAAATGAAGCCAATCAATGCTAGCAGTTATAGTGGCTAATCTGTAACCAGGGCCCATATTTGGAAATTCAAGCGTGAACCTGAGCCAATCAGTAGCAAGGATGTTGAAGGTAACTTAACACTTGATGCCCCCTCCCACCCACTTCGCTCGTCCAGTGTTTGGGGCAGGTGTCTTAACAACGAGGCTGTCAATCAAACTCCTTGCTAACGCTAGCAGGAGTGACGTCGGCGATAAAAGGCATCTGATTGGTCTCTTATTAATGGTCATATCTTGATTTAGGGTCAAATTGATTAAATAAAACCACAGGATCATGTAGAGCAGGTTAAAACAAATATTTTAAGGCCAGAAATACAAGCCTGACAGCAGCAGTTTCAGAGACAGAGGTGACAGTTTTTTAATAGAAGTTAATAGCAAGCAGACCACTTCACGCCTATGCTCACTTCTTATTTGGAACACCGCGGCTAGTGCGTTAGCTATGTCCATTGATATATAGAGTCTATGGGCTCCTTTAAGTTGGATTTTGCATAATATTTCCCCTGTAACAGTTACACTTTTCTTTTGTTCTATTCGAGTGGTATTCTCTTTGACCACTAACAGTTCAAAATCCTTGCAGGAAGTACAGCCTACAGCAACTACAGCCCATTCCAAGTCACAATAACATGAGCCCAATCAAAATATAATTGTGACAGCATTAAAAGTACCATGCTGCGCTTTAGGTGAAATGTAATTAACTGCTGAGGTGAACGCCCGCACCTTATTAGCTGGGGCCCGGCGTGCGCGCAGTGACTAGCATACAAACACCTTCCCACATTATTTCCGTTGAGAAATATAGTCGCCATAAACGCCAACTTTAAATGAGGCGCTGATAGAAACGGCCCACAAGATCATTAAGCCGCACAAAACACTGCCACCGTTTGGTGCAATGTTATTGTATTCACAGTGTGTAAATATGTCATGGAAAAGCATAAAACTGTGCTTTATACGTCGGGTTATGCTTTTGCTTTGGATTTATTTAACAATGGCATAAAACCGCACTGTATATTCTCTTGAAACCAGAATGTTAAAAATATGGTGCTTTTATGTCATTAAACAAATAAATATTCAAACATACCTTCACAGCAGCATAATGAGTAGATGTATAGGTCACGCATTTCAATTCAATAATATTTTACTATCTCAATGTGCTGATACTACACTACGATACTGCAATAGTGTGTGTGAGTAAGGCCTGACAAATTTCATAAAGGAGGATATAAATGTAAAAGCTGATATAATAGAGTAAACTGTGGGCAACAAATGCTATTGTCTAACAAGGTAGCAGATGTTTTCATTTTTAGATACATGGCTGTCAACTCTGTCTGATAAGAATGAAAAACAAAAACAATAAAAGAAGACCAAAAGTGGATATGAGCTTCTATGTCTGGCACAGAGTTTCTCTGAGCCTTGCCAGGATTGCACATAAACAAAACTGAACACTTATTGTTTTATAAAAGAATCCCTAGAACGGTAACACACACAGGGCTTTGACTGCCAGTGCTGGGAAGTAACCGAATACATGTGGCGAAAATACGTATTCTCTATACTTAACTTGAGTAACTGTATTTCGGTACCAGTTACTTTTTCATTTAGTGGTATTCAGAATACCATTACTTTCATTACATCAAAGGAATACATTGCAGTACTTGCAACTTCAAACATGCATGCACCACTCTTGTGGTGTATGCCTTCAGTTAGTGACACGAAATACAAAGCAAACAGTGAAACAAAGTTCCTATGTTGCATTTTTACACTATAATTTAAATGCGACTTAAAGTATTCTAAGTATTCAGAATACAGTATTCTGAATACTTAGAATAATGTATTTTACTGCAGGTATTTAGTTTTCTTTAGCTAAATACATTTTCAGAGTATTCTTCCCGTCACTGGTGAAAGCAGATTCTTTTAGTATATTTTTAAGTCTAAATTGCAACAAAAAATATAGTTCATGGCAACATATGGTAAGAAGAAGTATTTGTTCTTGAACTGCATCTCAAATATAATTCATTTCACTACACTTCACCAACCTTTTAATGGTTCATGGTTCAGTAATCATATTTTTCAAATCATTACTTGGTTTAGTTGCATAGTGCCTGTGGTACTATTTATTTATTTTTACGTCAATTAAGAGGCAAATACAGGAAGTATAAGTAAGTTGTAGTACAGGCAGTAGTAATGAGTTTGAAATGTCATCAACAAGAAAAACTCCATACTAAATGGAAACAATTTATAAGCAAGGATTTTTTCTGGCATTTTCAACACTCATTTAGCAATTACAGATCTTATTTATTGTTTATTAGTGCGTGTAGTAATGATTAGACTATCTTTGTCATGTATTAGACCTTGTTAACATTGTGGTTGCTAGGTAACAGTGGCATTGTCTGTGTCACATCTGCTGCCCATGTCCAACCAGGAAGTCAAACCAAATTTTAAAAACTAGAAAAAAACAAAACTTCAAGATTTTTTAAAACCCTAAATATATTTATCTTAACTATTTTTAGTGAAATGAATAGTCTAACCTGTCACTTTAAAGGTGCTCTATGTAACTCTTGTTTCTATGGAGATGTCATTGGTCTGCCTGGAATGTTCCACAGTATATTAAACAGCTCTAGCTTACATTTACTAAATTACATGTGGTATTATAGTTCAAAAATACCTAGAAAAACAGGCATTTTGACTGTGAGCGGGGTCGTCTCTCCACAGATCTGAGATGTAATTTGGTCTGGTTTGGTCTCCATGAAAATAGAAAGGTTTAATGCCATACTGTGAAGCATTCCAGACCAAAGAATAACACCTCCACAGAGAAAAGAATTTGATGGACCCTCCACCAGAAAAGTTACACAATGCACCTTTAATATTGCTTACTTGCATAGTTAAGTTTCTGAGAGTCAGAGTAGACATTTGTGCCACTTAGGCCTATCTCGACTTCTGAGATGGATTGTAAGCTGTCAGTCATGGTGCGCAATAGATTATGTGCCAAGACCTCACTGGCTCTGCTGACGGGAGATAGGGCACAGACATTCTTCTACACACTTTCCAACAAACACACATTGTAGCCCTATACCAAGCAGCCCTCTACCAGCCTTCTCCTCCACGCTGCCCAGTGGCACCACTCCAGCCATGCCAGGTTTTCAGCTCACTGGACGTGCAGCCAAATTCCCTGCCTGTACTATAACCTTGCTTGATCTCCATTCATACCACACACACACATACGCATACCCACCTCCTTGTGGTCTGTGGAACATTCTGTCAAAACCATCAGAATAACTTTCATGTCCTCAAAATGCCCATCTGTGGTGTGTGCATATGATGAATGAGCTACATTTTGAGGCGATGAGTGGGGCGTTTTAAGATGCTGGAAGTGACACCAGGAAGGCTGCTTTTCTGACTGTGCAGAAGGGAATTTTCATGGGTTTCAGGAAAAAGATTACTTCCTTATTTGAAAGATTTTTGTGAGGACTTTTGGCGTTAAAAAGGCATAATAAATTGATTTGATTTGCTAATTTTGTTTAGGGATGGGACAAGATCCTGTGACACAGAATTGCCACAGGTCGCACACAGATGAGGAAAATGATCTTGTGAGATTTTTTTCTATGTTTGTTTTCCATGTTTTAAAATGGATAAAACAAGACAGTGAAATACACCTCTTGATGCTGTAATTCCAAAAAGCACTTATACAAATATAAAATACAACAAAAATATTACATAAAATAAATAAAAAATTGTGTGGCCAAAATTGTGATTGCACAATTTATTTATCATAAATGATATATTCTTGTGGATCCAATCTTCCATTTCATCTGAAAGTGTGTCTTCCCACTCCTTGCTATGCTATGGTAATGAAGGACCACTGTTCATAGCTTGAAAACCATTTTCAATTTCACTTTCTGTCAAAATCCAATATCACATATGATATGAACAACATAGAGTATAACGCTTTCAACTTGGCACCATGATAAAAATCAGCCAGGAATGCTTTAAAAATGTAGTATTATTTTGATCAAAATATTTGTTCTGTGCTGTCACTGGACAATGATTCAAGGCAATTTCTGGGCTTCAGCTTCCTGTCTACAAGTACAAATTCTGAGTTAAAAATATGTAGTAGTTTAAGTTCAAAATATATAATAATTAGTTCTGAACTGTTAATTTCTATAGCAAAAGCTTTTTGAAACCTATGGATAAGTTATTCAAAGACTAAGTTGAATAAGAACCTGATGTGTCATATTGTACACCGAAAAAATCCTATTTTTATATTTCAAGATTTCTAGCAGAAATGTTTCTTCGAAACCTAGGTTGTTAGAAATAGAAATATTTAATTGTGTATCTCCAAAAGTGTAACACAAAGTGCGTGACTTGGGGTTCCAGCATGAGCGCACTGTAGTAAGTCTCAAAGAAGCATATAAAAAGAGTTTGTACTTTCATTAGCAGGCAGCTCAGAACATTACCTAAGTGCTTTTGTTGTTCACAGTTAGTCTCATTTGGTACTAATCTTTGCAGTAATTTTACCCCTAGATTGGAGGCAGGTTTGGGTCCACTTCATTTTCATTCAGAGCAGGTTTGTAAGCGCTATAACTAATTGTTGTTGATTGCTATGCACAGTTTTGTATGGAGTTTTAGATGGAGTTGTTAGTGGAACATTTTGGTGTTCATTTGCTGAATGTTAAGTATGTATTTTGTATGTATTTTGACACAATGTATAATTCATGCTCAATTATGTGTTTGGATCAAAAAGTATACATTGAAAAGAAAAGTTACATTGTGCACCTTTTAAACATATTTGATATAGTTTAAAGTAAAATACACTAGGGTAAACTAAGGCTACAAAACTTCTGCATAAGGTAATTTATGGACTGTAGATATCTAGTATCTGCTGTTATTGTATTGATTGTGTCTGTAGTATTGCACATGAAGTACAGATGCATGACATTAGCTCTCTATGTGATAGGGTTGTCAGAAGTATAGAAGATTAGATACTAATTGCTACTATAAAACTGGTATCAAAACTAGATACTAATTTGAGCAAGTATTGATACTAAAAGGTCACATTCACTGGATTGAAAGGAATCTTTTCTGCATAGCATCAAAATGATCTTGAGTTGCATCAGAACAAGTATAAGATCACATAGACTAGTATACAGTCCCTGACAAAAGTCTTGTCGCTTATCCATTTTGTAGAAACAAAAGCTTATAACCTGACTTTAAATTAATCGATTGGTTTTAGAAATGTCTCATATGAAAGCTAAAACCCTCCCAAATTATGCTCAATATACTAAAATAAATTTGCTTCACTGAAGAAAGATTGATCATTTAATGAACACAGAAAGGTCAGATTTTGGCAAGACAAAAGTCTTGTCGCCTACAGAAAATTGAACAAATAATTTACTTCAAATACAAAAATATGTTGCATAACGTCAGTGAATTAAGTAGTGGTGCTGTGAGATCCATATTTAATATCTTGTATGACTTCCATGAGCTTGAAGGACTGCATCCATGCGGGTCGACAATGATTCATACAATTTGTTGATGAAGTCATCAGGAATAGCAAAGAAAGCAGTCTTACATGCCTCCCAGAGTTCATCAAGATTCTTTGGTTTTGCCTTCCATGCTTCCTCTTTCATTCTACCCCAGACATGCTCAATGATGTTCATGTCTGGTGACTGGGCTGGCCAGTCCTGGAGCACCTTGATCTTCTTCGCCTTGAGGAACTTTGATGTAGAGATAGAAGTATGCGATGGAGCACCATCCTGCTGCAAAATTTGACCCCTTTTATGGTTGGGAATGTAAGAGGTAGCTAATACTTCTTGATATTTTAGGCTATTGATATTGCCTTCCACCCTGCAAATGTCTCGCACACCCCCATACTGGATGTAACCCCAGACCATGATTTTTCCGCCACCAAACTTAACTGTTTTCTGGGTGAATCTTGGATCCATGCGGGCTCCAGTAGGTCTCCTGCAATATTTGTGGCGGCTGTGATGTAATTCAACCGAGGATTCATCTGAGAAATCCACCTTCTGCCACTTTTCCAGTGTCCATCCTTTTAGCAGGCTGTGGGCCTTGGCAAATGCCACACGGTTTTTTAATTGCCTTTTGTTTAGTGCTGGTTTCTGTGCACTGATTCGACCATGGAGGCCATTTCGAGACAGAATTCTACAAACTGTTCTGGTTGACACAGGGACTTGAGGTGACCAGGCCTGGTGGAGCTCTGCTGCAGTGGAAAAGGGGCTGGCCTTGGATTTTCGAATCAACAAACGGTCCTCCCGAGCAGTTGTCTTGCGGGGTCTGCCGGACCTGGGCTTGTCAAAAACATCTCCAGTCTTTTCAGATCTTTTTCTTATTCTTTGTACTTGACGCTGAGACACATTGAAGGTGTCAGCCACCTCAGCAGTGGATCTGGTCTTCAGCCTCTTGATAATTAACGCTTTGGTCTCAGGGTGGATCTTAGGCATGTTGTCAGAGGTCAAGTTGCAGTTGATGTGAAGGTCTGGTGTGCTGGGGTTCTTTTTATACACACCCACTAATTGATTGATCAGTAACTGATCACAGGTGAGGCTGTAATCTAGGATTGGGTGCATCATATGACAAGGCGACAAGACTTTTGTCTTGCCAAAATCTGACCTTTCTGTGTTCATTAAATGATCAATCTTTCTTCAGTGAAGCAAATTTATTTTAGTATATTGAGCATAATTTGGGAGGGTTTTAGCTTTCATATGAGACATTTCTAAAACCAATCGATTAATTTAAAGTCAGGTTATAAGCTTTTGTTTCTACAAAATGGATAAGCGACAAGACTTTTGTCAGGGACTGTACACTATGGAACCTACCAGGATGAGGGACTACACAAATATCTTGAAATCAGTATTGAGTATCTATCTATATCTATCTATCTATCTATCTATTCCTTAGTATTGAAATCGAGTTTGAAAATTTAATATCATGACAACACAGAGCTAGCAGTGAGAAATGTATCCTTCTTCTCTATACAAATATGGCAATACATGCATACTTCTGAGAAAGAGTCAATTTGTGTCTAAAATGCCTTCATGCTGACAACAGTCCTTTTCTGCATACTTCAGGTATTCTTCAATCAAAGACAAAAAAACTCAAGCGTTTAATTTTAAGACCAATTTAAGCTGTGAACATTGGTCTCAGTCTGAGCGCCCATAACTTCTTACACTGTCGCTGAGGTATGATATGACAAGCAGCTATAGCTCCTCTGTAATAAAACTGTCCTGTCTGTCAAGCTCCATCTCCGTGGACACAGGGCAGGATATGAACATTGTCGTCTGCAGAGTCATTGTCTTCAGTCTTTTTGTACCAGTTTTCAGTACATTGTTTTTTAGACTTTTCCCCTAAAAACGCACTCTTTAAATTGACTTTTTATGGTAAATTATTGAAGAAGTTTTTTAGCTTTTTACCATCGTATAACGTGGCCTGAAGAGGTTTTATATGTCATCCATGCATGTTTCAGTAATTTAGCGATCTCTCCTGGGCTCTATTTGAACCCTCATTACGGTTATCTGTAAGATTGTGTCCAGTGCTCAGCCCCCAAGCATACGTCTCCATAAATATACGAAAACATGTGACAGAGCAAAGAAATTTATTGTAGATTATATTATATATTTGATTCTATGGAGGTAGCTTTGCTTAATGCCAAACTGGGGAATATTCTTGGCAAAGAAATAACAGGTTCCATATCAAAAGCTATAACAAATGAGAGGTATGGTTGCACCAAATTGAAATTACAAAATATACTAAAACGTGCATTTGACATTTTACATTTAGGTTATATCCATAATTAAAATTTGAAAATAAACCACCCACACTGCAGGATCAAATATTTTCTGCTCTTGTTGATTTGAAAGCAATATCAGCCTACAGCCGACTGTATAGCATGAACTCTCAGTCTTGGATTCTTAGTCTCTAAGAAGATGGTCCAAATCTCTTTACAAACAGTACATTTGCCGGTGGCCATATGCTCATAATTCTGGATCCAACAGTGAGTCATTGTGATGGACAATGCATAAGCCCCAGTCATCAGTCTCATCTCTCTAAATTTGGTGGTTCTTCCTGGGCACTTTGTCACTGTCTCCTACTTTCTTTGTTTTTGCCTTCTGTTCAGTACATCCACCTACATCCACATGAGCCTCTGCAAATGTCACTCCACAATCTCCACTGTGCTGTTCTGTCCATACAGTACTTTTTGTACTGATATTCAAAGTTTCTTTTCTCTTATCCCTTAGGGCAGGGGTCCCCCAGTCCCTCTGCCCCCCACCACTTGAACTGGCCCTATGAGGCAATCCTCAAAAGTTGTCATGTTGATTGTTTGTAGATTTTTTTCAATTAAAAAAAATATATTTATATGAAGTATTTATATTTAAATAATTATATGACACATTTACATTTGTCACAGAATTTGCCGCCAATTTTTAAAATGTATTTATTTTATAGGCCTGTTTATTTGACTTTTATTAAGTGCTGCACACAATTATTATTAATACAATTGTTATTAATATTTTTATTGTTCATATCAACAGGCCTACCTACAATTTGTAATTTTTCACTCTTCTTTGCCAGTGTCAATCACCAGATGTTTCTTACCTTGATATTTCTTACCTTTGATGTTATTGTTATTAGAAAATAAATAAGTGGAATATCTGTGGTGTTTCACGTTAAAACAAAGTGTGAAGTACTTTGTACTTTTGCAAACCACTAGTAATGATAAACAAAAATGTGCCAGGATTTATGGTGTTGATATAGTATTGTGGATGCCAGGCTAGTCATTTCTACTTCACAGTGAGGCCTGCTGGTCTGGGTCATACAATTCTTTTATACGGCCCCGACCCCGGCCCCCATCACAGTCAGGAGCGATAATGTGGCCCCCAGAGAAAAAAGTTTGGTGACTCCTGCCTTAGGGTATACATACTACTATATAAACTATGGCCCGGAGGCCAAATGCGACCCTCAGACCAATTTTTCATGGCCACGAGACTTCCAGGTGAAGTGGCCCATGTTTCCTTAAGTAGTACTTTTTAACCCTTGTGCACTCTTTTAAAATAATCACACCTGTGGTCCTTTTGTCATTTTTTTAGTTTTTGCATAAATTCCAATAGGTCCTTCATGACAAAAATGTACATCGGAAAAGAATACCACAATATTTTTATGCAATACAGATTTTTGTCCAACTTTTTTATATTATTTACTTCTGCCCTAATCATACATACCAAATGATATATAGTAGTTTGACATTTTAACCTATTAAATGCCATTTTTGACAGCAAAAGCATCAAAAGTATGTGCAGCGAGAAAAAAACAAAAAAAAGAAATTCTATAATTTCCAACAATTTTTAATCTCTTTGTGTTGGGGTTATCAGAGGCTGGGGATGCCATAAAATAGTGCCAACATTGATTTTTTTTTTTTTTTTTTTTTTTTGCACAAAATGCTGTTCCTATTTTGCTGTCCCCTAAAGCCCCATTGACTTCTATTATAACCGTGGCAAAAGGAGAAATTCAATTTGTTAACTGGACAAAAGTTTATTTGGTCGAATATGTTTTGCAGCTCATCCAAGCTGCTTCTTCAGTTCTGGTCAGAGTGCTGGTAATTTCATTGTAGTTAGCTCCTCCCTTCAGGCAGATATAAGGCAGTGTTCACCAGCGTCTGACCAGAACTGAAGAAGCAGCTTGGGTGAGCTGTGAAACGTATTCAACCAAATAAACTTTTCTCCAGTTGACAAATTGAATTTCTCCTTTTGCCAGGGATTCTACCTGGACGACTGAGGGATTCTACACACTTCCATTATAACAGCACATTGTTTGGTTGCACTGACATAACACTAGGAAATCATAAATTGTGGATATTTATAGGTTTCTCCTGCTGAGGTAAAATTATTGATTTTTACAATTCAAACCCAACTCACACCGAAAATCTATCTATGTTGGAAAATCGTCTACGTTTAGATATGCAGCCCTTGGTGAGAAAAGTTTGGACACCCCTGCCTTAGAGTATTCATTAAGTAGTTACTCAGCCTCATTCTTAAAGAAGGGGTCTTATGCAAAATCAATTTTTAGGAGCTTTTCTCTACCATGTTATAACGTTGTTCCCTCATCAGAAACATGCCTGAAGAGCTTTTAGATGTCATCCATGCATGCATCTCTCTTGGGCACTATTCTGACCCTTCTTCAGGTTAGCAGTGTGATTCTGTCCAGTGTTCAGCCCACAAGCCTACATAATTTTTCCATAAATATTTAAGAGCAGGATACAAAACAATACAACTAGTACAACTTCACAAACCTGATGCAATGTGCAGTGGTTTCGTTTGCGGAATGCACACAGATTGTAATGTGATAGCGCTCTGAAGGAGGTGTGACTTAGAATCTTAGTGTAAAAAAACAAAAGGAAAACTGTTTATACATTGTTTTTGACAAATATAGCATTTTGAAAACAAAAAATTATAATATTGCAATCTAAATATGTAATGTGTTATCAATTAATACCCCATAGAAGTAAAATAGCTCCTCTTTAAGGCTATCAAAAGTGTAGTTATCATAAAGTTTTACTCTTAATTTGCTAGTATGTTTTACTATTTTGCCAAAACACACTCATTTTTGTTCCCCTACAATGGCAATAAAGTTTTCCTGATTCCGATGCATTTAAAAATCCATGTTTTTTCCTCTTCCCAACAAGCCCTTAAAAAGTTATTCTGCTTTTTCGGGAATCTACCAATATATTTGTACTTCCACCACAGACTGTCCTCACTTACACTGTGCGATTAAGGTCATTATGTAGCCTCTTCACACAAACCACCATCAGCCAAATCCCAGAGCGCAAAAAGCAGAGTGTAACACGTAATCGTAGCAGAAAGTGAGAAAATCTGGGGTCTTCAAGGTGCCATGAAAAGGTCCCTGTGGTGTACGATGATGACAGAGGCTGAAGCAGTTTTTTATTGTCAATCTCCAAGCGACACATAAAAGAAGTGAAGAAATTACTAGCATATGGCATAGTTTTTACATTACATTTCTCACATGGCATTTTAACTGTTTTTGAAAATAGCTGTTAATTTGCGCCGTGAACTTGACCCATCTCCTTTTATACTTCATGAATGGACTAAGTGAAAGAACGTTTTGCATCCATTAACATTAAAATCTGTCTACTCGCAGTCATTCCTTATAGTACTGCATTTTATAAACACTTAGTGAAAAGCTAAAAGGCTAACAATGTAAACAGCGAAAATAAAAACCATAAAATATAGAACATTTGAAATACACCCAACCCCATATTTTTCTCTATGCATGAATGTATGTGTTTGCAAATGTGTAACTGTTCTTAAACGGCCGGTATTGCTAATATCTACTGAACTAAAGGTAAGAGGTAGATGTTAACTTGAAAACTACCACTACATGACATCACAAGGTGGAACAGAGGAATTTGAGCTTTGGAGATGCAGACAGTCTAATAATAAACATGTGTGAATGAAACAAAATAGAACTGCAGGTATGTTTTTAAGCTGTTAACAACATTATAACATGGTTTAAAGCTCACAGGAGTCAATGTTGTAATATTAGACCTTTAACAACAAAACGCCACACAATACCATTTGAAATTATGAAGCAAAGACCAGGGGAGCTACACTAATTGTTACTGCCATGTGAAACCGTCAGATGCTCTTCTACCAACTGGTCCATGATGTATTAAATGTCATCCTAACATTTGATCATCTGCCTTCACCAAATGGAAACCAATTTTCAAGCTACTTATAGCTCTGTACAGGCTGTTGTGTTATTTGTGTTAAACTCATGGATAACAGATTGTAATTCACTTTGCCCTTTTGTATGAACAAACAAGTGTTTACATGTGTAGACTGGTTGTATGGCTGCATGATATGAGAAATAAATGCACTATTCAGTGTTTAGTATTGTGATAATATTATAGCAATATTTTAATATACTGGCATGCTTGGAAAAACGTTGCCTCTCTAACTGCTGCTGTAAGGCTCCTCATTTTGGTCTTAAAATGTTTGTATTTACCGCTCTACATGATCCTGGTGTTTTTATTTCATTATTTTGCCTATAAATACATTTCTATTCCTAATATTGAACTCTGCTCCAAATTCGCCCCATAATTGCTAGCCTCCGTGAGCTTCATTTGACTGGAGCTAAACGCCATGGGTGATGTCACACTTTCTTAGTCCACTTCTTTATACACTCTATGGTGGCAATAAAAAAAAAAAGGGAGAGAGACTAACCAAGATTAAAACAAGGTAGAGATGGAGAACCTTAGTGTTAGTCCAGTATACGTATTTTTTTGGTACTATGTGGGTCACTGCATCAGCTAATCTTGGGTTAGATATTGTTAGATTGTAATTCCGGGGTTATCAGCCTTTTGAACACTTTTGAAATTGCTAGACTCAAAATTAGACACACTGAAACACAATGGCCATGAAATGTTCTTAGCAGCACACACGACCCACTCTGTATCCCCCTTGAACACTGTAACATCGCTTCCATCTGCTTTACAGAGGAGTGTTTCAGAAGACTAATAGCACTGCCATTCACTGCTCTGACATGACCCGAGTTGAGCTGGGGTCAGTGTGAGCGAACCTGACGAATGTGGCTCTGACTGCGCTGAGGTCAGGTTCAAAATCAAAAAACGCTAACCTGGGCCCTCTGCACCAACGCAATCCACAGTCCATCCACATTACTTGTGATCACTGACTGCCTCCGGGGGATCTCTCTGCTCCCTCTCCCTACATCGCTTCCCTCTTTGTTTACCACGTAGAGGTTGATTTATGTCGGCCGGAGCTTGCCAATGCTGGCTGGGCGGCGTGGGCGCGATGCAGCAGCTGAACAGAGGGAGAGCAGAAGGGAAGAGAGAGGGCAAACCACAGTGATGGATCAGGATGGGAGTGAAGGGAAGCGCAGTAATGGTTTGGGAATAGACAGTGAAGAGGTGTCGGAGCAGCCGCAGGTGTCGCACTAGCGTCGTGTCTTTTCAAAAACACTTCTCAGAACACAAGGTCTCGCACCACCTCTGGCTCGGTCAAACTTGAGTGTTTCATATGCAGCCTTCTCATTTTCCAAGGTCCGTATGTCAGTTTGAATCGCGGACAGCTCTAAACGGCAATATGCAGTGAGTGAGAACATAAAGCTGGCTGTTGAATGCCTCTGGCCTACCAATATGACCAAATGTCTATTACTGTTTAGTGATGCTACATTCAGCCACAACAATAAACAGCGCAGTCATTTATCTACTGGGTCAGATCACACTGTCAGTTTTTCCCCATGCACATCAACTGTTGCTGTTTCACCATTGGGAACATTGGATTTTTAATATTCTTTAACAGTTAGTTTCATTAGTTAATCATTAGTCGTTGGTTTCCTAGTTTCCACATTTTACTTCACATCAATTTTATGGATATGGGATTTTTTTCTTACTTGTCAGTGTACAGGGGGTGTTTTTGCTGATGTTTCCGACAGGTTAGGAATATAACAAAAATTCTATGAATCTCGGCAGACTGCCAGAGGGCGGTGCTGAAAGCGTGAACAAGACTCATTCAGTGCTTTCAGCTCCGCCCTCCTGCAATCAGTACAGATGAGCTAGAACTCAAAAGTAATGGCTGTACTATCATTGTGTGTCTGAATAAGCATCACACACTGTACTACAGTACCATGGTCCAGGCTGAGTACAGCATATAATCAAGGCCAGTAGATCTGTGCCACTTTGGTAGAATGGGTTTATAAATATTGACCCAGAATGTGTAGAATCCCTCGGTCGTCCAGGTAGAATCCATGGCAAAAGGAGAAGTTCAATTTGTCAACTGGACTGGACTGGACCCACTCCATATTGAATAGACCCACCTAACTAACAGAAACTGTAAACAAATATGTGTTGTCTCAGAGTAATTTCATTGTAGTTAGTTCCTTCCTTCAGGCAGATATAAGGCAGTGTCCACCAGCGTCTGACCAGAACTGAAGAAGCAGCTTGGATGAGCTGCGAAACGTATTCGACCAAATAAACTTTGTCCAGTTGACAAACTGAATTTCTCCTTTTGCCATCGACCCAGTATGTTTTTTGTAACTAAAAGTACGACCATTTGATCTTACTTTGAAGCTATGGCTGGTGTTTAAATCAATTCCAACCATGTGTGTCTCTCTAATGGAAAGTGTATTTGGAAATGTTAAAGTACTATCGACCTATTTACTCCAATAGCAAAGTAGCCTTGAGATCTTTTCAAATTTATAGTATTTGTTACGGCCTTGTATTGACTGCCCTTATGTTGCCCTGTTGTGTATTTGTGTGTACTGTGTGCTGTACTGTGCAGGTGGAGCTGGGGTGTGGCACTGCTGGACTCCCAGCACCTCTGTAAGATCTGCCTACAGCCACTTGCTCTTCTTGGCTCACAGTCTTCCCGGCTCTTCACCTGCACACCCACACGATTTCTTTAACCGAGCATTGAACACCGTTCAACGCACATTCACACTGTCACACACATACCTATATTATTTAGCATCTGTTTTTTAGTGTCTTTTGGTCATAGCTTAGAGCCATGACAATTTGGTAACTAACAAAACTGGGATCGTTTTGAGGATTTTCAAATCATTCTGAATCCCATGGTAGCATTATCATTTTCTAAAACATTTACTCAAGAGCTAGAACATGAAGGCTATGATTTTTGTATCACTAGACGTTACGAATTGCTGTTGCATCG
Source organism: Taenioides sp. WSHXM2023 (assembly GCA_029959045.1). Taxonomy (NCBI): domain Eukaryota; kingdom Metazoa; phylum Chordata; class Actinopteri; order Gobiiformes; family Gobiidae; genus Taenioides; species Taenioides sp. WSHXM2023. The sequence continues at coordinate 23,707,705 of CM057091.1, read as the reverse complement.
ATTAAATTCTCATCTGCTTACAAGACTTAGTGGACATTGGTGATTTATGGTTGAAAATTGCCTTTTGTCTTTTTTATTGTTCTGGCCACAAAAAGTTATTAGGTGCTCTGACAGGGATTCGATTTCAAAGGGAGCAAGATGAGTTTTGAAAAACAGCCAAGGGCTTTGCAATATATTGGCACCACATGGGCAGTAGTAAAAGAAACGACTGACCTATGTATTATTACACCTGAAAAAATGTGAAGTGTTCAATGTGCTCAAATGACAATATTACAGTATAACAGATCAAACTAATTCAGAATGTTGTTTCTTGTTTTACAGCTGGTCAGTTGAGCCAATCAGCGTACTTCTCCCTCCAGCTTCCCTACACTGTGCTGGGCCTTGGACGCAGCGCCAACTTTCTGGACCATCTATTTGTGGGTATCCCGCGGCAACCAGGAGAGACGGTGAGGAGATCCAAGTGCTGCTTATTATTACCTGAACCCTCAAAGCATCCATGTAACTTTAGAGGGACTCCAGGCAGCGCAATCTGACCGAACATATAAAAGAACTGCAGGAAGGAGTGAGAGAGGGGTGATGACTGAGGAGGAGGAGAAAAGAGGGCAAACAGTGGAGTGTTTCAGTGAATGGCTACTTATAATTTGTAGATTTGTCTGTCAAAATGGGTTTGATTCTCAATAGAAAAGGTGATGTAATGTTACTTTAGAGAGACTTGTTAACAGCACAAATCAGCTCACCTGCTGTAGCTCCTGCTAAATCAGTTCTTTCTGGTCAGATTGTGTTCAGATTAAAGTCTAACTTGAGTAACAGAGCTTCAGACAGAGCACAGCCTACAGTTAGCATTCGATCCCCAGGGAATGGGGATCGAATGGCATCAGCTGCAAAGTATCAATAGGTGCCATGTTGCAATATATCGGCACATTTGAAACCCTGTTAATAACATTTATCTGGCCTCAGGAATTAGCACACAGAGTACACTAATATGTGTACTGTAACAACAAACATTTAGTGTAAGAAACTTGATGATCAATGATTATGAAACTACCCAACACAATGGTTAATAATGGTGTAGTTAGTGTAATCGTGCAGCTGTAATGTTGCCAGTAGTAAACCCACTTTTCCATCTTTCATCACTTAAGTAAAGCACAGGATCAAAATAACTATTAAAGGTCTTGTATTACACAAAATTGGCTCGTGTGAGGTTTAAGCCATGTAATAACGCTGTTACCTACCTCTGCAAAAATGTACCTGATATTGTGTTTTGTTTCATTCACACATGTTTGAGTAACTCTTTATTATTAGTCTGTCTACATCTTCAAAGCTCAATATGCTCTGTTCTACTTTCTGATGTCATGAAGTGGCAGTTTTCAAGTTATCAACTACCTTTTTAGCTTTAGTTAAAGGTTATCCAGTTGTGATAATGTTGCAGATACAGATGTGTGTTAAACGTGTGAATGCAACAAAACACAACTTCAGGTATGTTTTTGACGGGGAAACGGTAATATAATTGGCATAATATCGGTCCTATAAAATAGACAGTCACCAACATTTTGACCCTTATATACTCATTCGCCATAGTCCACTGCAAACTCCGGCCTTGATATTTCCACTCGCATTACCTCTGCAATACTATGAGTCATTTCTTTATTAATACCATAATAAATAATGTATAGCATATATAGCTCTAATCTATTACCCAGCCTGGTTCCCACTCTTGAGCTGTGCAGCCCCTTTATTTTTCCTGTGCTCATCATCTTCATGCCTGCGTCGTGCTGTACACTTGTCACACTCAATATTAGCCAAGGCGGTGCTTTTTTCCCCTGTCCCATGTGGCGCTGGGGTCTTCGTCAAACAGCTGATTAGACTTGCAGATGCCTGTGTCCGCGACTCAGAAGCTATAGTGCATTGAGTACACTGCTAGTCGCTTTGTTATCACTTGCTTTTCACATGCAAAGAAATGTAATTTTTTCTCCTATACTTTCCAACTAGCTGTTATAAAGTGAATCCACGAATGCTTTGAGATGTGACCATTATGCTGAGCAGATTCTATTTTTCAAGTGCAGAGACCTGAGGTTGTGTTTTTTCATTGTATTATATCTGTAATGAGGTGGATGAGGAGAGAGATTTGAACTACTACAAAGCTGCATGGATCTTGCTGATGATCACCTCTCTTCATCACTCTTCTTATTCTTGTTTTGGCTCAGTTTAACGTAAGTCATTATCCAACTATCTCTGCTGCGGTGGCCTTTACAATTTCCACCGTTATGAAGAAGTCGCCTGCTGTGCCACACACATAGAGATGTTTTGTGAAAATCTCCTTGTATATCTTCCATCCTCTGTCCAGTCTTCACCCTCCTCGCGGCTCATCTGTGCAGGCGTCTCCTCCTCCTCACTTATCCTGCACCCAGGGGACCCTCTTTGCAGCTAAGAGTGGTTTACTCCACTAATCAGTCCCCTCCTTGTCACTCTCACTCTCTCAGCTTCATCCTCTATCTCTGGATGTGTCTCTGTGGCGCACTCATAGTGTGCCAGTTTTTCCCCCTCTTTGAACCCCGGCGTCTTCTCTCTTTCCTCTGAAGACTTGGAAGCACTTTTCTCTTCCAAACAGCCAGATCGGATCTGCTCCCAGGCACCAGTCGTCTCCAGCTCTGTTCCCCCGCCAGTCGTAGCATCAGCAGCGGTGCTTTCCAAGAGCTAAGCGGCAATGGCTGCTGGCGAGAATGTTCTTGTTATTTAAAAAGAAGCACAGTTGTTGCATTTTACAAAATAGCTGCGAGATGAGGTTCCACTCTTAACTATAAAGAACACTGCCAATATTGTACAACTTTGTCACTTGCAGGATCCAAACGTGGAACTGGGAATGTTTCATTCTGACTTCATAAAGTAAATTATCTTGCTTCAAAACTCCCTTTTGTGCTGGTCTTATCAACTCTTGCATTATTTTTATTTTCAAATTCAAATCTAATTAAGCATATTATGTTAGACAAAATAATAGCACACTGTCAGTCTTTTTAATTTGTCCTTTAAAGCTACCGCTTGCCAGTTTATTTGATTTTTTTTACAACAGTAGATGGCAGATATGAACCTCACCTGGATCACTTGTGCTCTTCTTCTTGTGGTTTTCTTCTGCTTCTTTTGACAGGCTAAAGCTGGAATAACGTAGATAGCATCGATGTGTGAATACAACAGGGGTGGGTCGGCCAGTCTAATTATAGATGATGGCCTTAAATTGAAGGTACATATGTTGGGGTGAAAAAGTTATAACCAAAAATTTGGCTGTTGATTACACTAGCTCATAGGAACAAGCGAGAGGCTTGGTCAAGCTCAGAGACCATGTACAATAAACAGAATAAATGATTTTACTTGTGCAAGAGAGATTTACTCACTGCATGATGGTGTGGTGTTTGTGTGTGGTGTGTTATTTGTATGTGTCAGTTCACATTCCGGTTGTGGAGCGGAGCTTTGAGCTGAGAAGACATGTCCATTTATGAGATGAGAAAGGTCTATGTATATTTATCAAGACTGAGGCTGAGATTACAAAACATTTCCAGATGGCTAGGCTCTCAAATGCAGACACACAAATACTTAATCACATGATGACACACACCCAAAGCCTTTTTTCACAGCACTAGTTATTTATTTTAGCCAGAAAATCAATGGTGACTTAAATATGGTCTTAAAGTAGACATAGTTTAAAAAAAAAAAAGCTATGTGACTGATTATGCTGCCCTAGTAAATAAACATGTTAGTGTGTGCCAAATATAATATAATATTTTTGATTGTTTTGTTTTACAGGAAATAAGGAAACAGGAATGGACCGCCATTATTCCCAACTCTCAGCTCATTGTCATCCCTTTTCCACATAATAAACCCCGCAGGTATACTTTCAAACAGCCTTCTTATGTGTAAAATAAACCTGTGTGTGTCCTTCAGGTCTTTGTTTACGTGAAGCCTATAATATGGCTTATACTGAATTTTCACATTAATTCAGTGGCTAATGGTATATCAAATATAAACCACCTCATCTGATTCCAGTTAACGCACACATTTTCCAGCAATGAAGTTGTATGCGTAGCGTGTAGTAATAGGCCTACAGAGATAGCAGCTGAGCATCTTTGAAGGACATCAGGTGCAACACTGTCATCATCTTTGTTTAGTGAAGAAAGCTTCTGTTGGAAAAAAGCATCTCTTTTTATGAACTAGCAATCTTTTAAGTTACAAACAAAAACATTATAGCACTGGCCCTGTCCCAGCAGACACGTGACACACTGCACATTTTCTAAAAGTGTGTGAAGTGTGTGGGTGCACAAAAAAAACAAACTAAAATAGGCAGTTTGACAATTTGTCTTGTTGTGAATGCGATAAGAAAACAGCAGTTTGACGTCTTGGTAAATGAATCAAAAATTTGTCATTACCAGTTCTGATCAGTGGCCACAAACACAAGAACTGTACGCATAGTTTATTTTTTTCAGTGTTGTTGTTTTCAGTTTAACTATGAAGTGATTCTTTCCACTTCCACACAGATCATTTTTGTGTAGTTTAAAATTTGAAAACAGAACTGTTAAAATCTACTAAACTAAATTTGGCTGGTATCCAAAGTGGACACACAGCAGTTATGACAACCTATGACACTGAAAATAATGAAGCATCACTGCTGTAATTTTATCCATAATCTGCAATTAATTATTTAGTATGGAGGTGTTGGGTCACAAACTAGTTTATTTTATGTTCGTAACAGATGTAGGCCTACATAAAATTAAAAAAATGACATGGTTTAAAATGTAACGCGGTATTATGTCAGTTACAGGCAACAGAAAAAGGAAAATATTGGTCCCTTTTATAAGCCTACACCATAGTTTCTAAATTGTTTTATAGCTTGAAATAGCGCACTTATTTTACAGCTTACAATGGATGTCAACAGTGATCACCCACCCACTGCTTCCAGAAGTGAATTTCTCATTAATTTTTCTCATAGACTATCCGGAAAAAAAAAGAAGTTATTTAAAGTTTGAAAGTCAATCAGCTCTGTGGTAACTAATGACCACAAAACTAGCGGGATGCACGCCGATTGTGTTGTGATGAGAATGCATTCCTTGTGCATACTTGTCCCTGTATTTTGGGTGCAATTTTCAGTGTTGATGACATGGGTTTTAGAACTAACCACTACTTCCTGTAAAAAAAAAGTTGAGTACTTCTGTTCTCAACTTTTTGTCCTCACAAACTGCCACTTAAATTATGTAAAACTATGATAAATATTTACCACAGCTACTATCTCACCAAACCACATACTAATAATGAGCAAAAAAACATGAAAACCTGTCACTTCAGATCTCAAACTTTTTTTTCTCCTTTTCAAGTTGGAGCGCCAAGTTGTACCTGACTCCCAGCAACAGCGTGCTTCTGACGGCCATCGCTTTGATCGGAGTGTGCGTGTTCATCCTGGGCATCATCGGTATCCTCCACTGGCAGGAGAAGGTCAGGACACACTCGGGCGTGCGCATAATGGGCTCTTTAATGCTGCCCTCTTCACGGCAATTTACGGCTGTAGCGTTTATTTGAGGGAGGGAGAGAGACGGAGGGCAGGCTGGCCACAAGGAACAGCAAGAGGAGGGGATTTCCAGCCCCGGTGTAGTCAAGTGTTCAGGCCTCACTGTGGCGAGAGAGGCTTGGACCTTTTGTCTTATTTTAGCTTCAGTTTTGCGCTATTCCTGTTAAAGTGCATAACAGAGGTCCATTTCAGTAACTTTTAATTGACAAGACTGACACAGGGCAAAAACACAGAAATACAATTAGTCACTCCTGTATTCACAAAACACAATACACCAAATCGATGGTCAGTTATAAAGGAATTAAAAATGGCTAGTTTAGCTCATCTATTGTTACGTTGAGCCTAGTAGTTTATTGGAATTTTATAAATATAACAAAACTACACAGGCACAAGGCAAAGCAAGGGAAAAGCTGCATAAAACTCTAGTCACATGTAATAAATAAATACTATGTACTAATTTAATAGCACACAATGTTAAAAGATCCACATGTTATTGAACTAATGGCACAAAATATGCATAAACAAAAGCAAAGACCAAGACAAAAATTCCAAATTCTTTTAATGTCACAGTTTAGAATCAAATGGTTGTAGTGTTATTACCACATTATTACTTTTTTTATTTCAGTTCATAAACAGGTTGATTTAATGTGATTTAAGTATATTATAGAAACCAAATAAAAGATGCAGTCAATTAAACATTAAAATTAGGTTAGTATGACGTTAATATAAAGTCTTGGGGCCGCAAAGATTTATCGACTAACCGTGACTAACCGCTATATTTTGATTATCACAAATGTTATCTGGAATATACAGACTCTAAAACACATGCTAAAGACCTTTTTATGAAATAAAGTTGTCAAAAAATAATAAACATTTTCAGATTTTTATCAATATTATTATATGTTTATTCATAAATATTCTCTAGTTAGAGGCCTTCAATCAACACCTTTCAACCTAAATTTGGTCAGAAATGTCTTTTGAAAATCTAAATTTACGATAAAATAATAATTTTAGTCAATAAATTGACAAAATAATTGCTGACTCTTCGACTACTGAAACAACTGTTAGTTGCAGCACTAAGTTAATGGTCCGAAACAAATGTAATACTTCCATTCATCATTACGACCAAACCCAAAACCTGTAAGCTATAGTTCAGTGAGAACTTATTTGTTTCCTAGGCCTAGTATTGTTTATGGCTTTGCTGTCTCTTGCTGGCACCCTCATCAGCCATCTGTGATTCAAGGGTGTGTGCTTAAGCGGAGCTTGTGACAGAGGAGCGGGATGGCGTGTGCACATGGTTTCACAAAACTCCTCTAATTGCACTCTTTTTTTAAGAGGAAACATGGCTGTGCTTCTGAACTGACAGTGTGTTTAAAAATACATGCAAATCTAACAAGCGCGTCTACCTCTGGAGGCACAGGTGACTGGATGTAGGAGATAGAAATAGAAGAGAAGGAAATTAATTCATTTACAATATAGTGGCGATTTGGAAGTCATTGAATTCATTGGGTGAAATTACCCTTAGCAACTGCTGAATTTCAGACAGCGATCACAGCTTTCTATTTGCTTTTTAATAGAGATGGGGTCAGATAAAATTTCTTGGGTCCCGGGTTCACTTCCCAGGCCAGGAAGTTGTGTAGTTTGCATGTTCTCCCTGTCTGTGTAGTTTTCCCAGTACTCCGGTTTCCCCATCAATCTAAAACTTGCACAATAGCTCAAGGTTGAATGTCTGTTTCTTTAAAAGAGACATATTTTGTTAAATTGACGTTTATGAGTTTACCAGTGTTATAACAGTGTTCCCTCTTCATTAGCTCTCTCAGAGTGCTGTTTGGATTGATTCATGCTGTTTTAAGTAATCCTGTGTTGTTTTGCATTTGATGCTTGAGTGCTCAGAAAATCTTCCACCCACATCTCTGAACTTAGTTGTGATTATATGAAAAATAATATTTGAGTCATACACATTCAAAATTGCACAGTACCCATTCTTCACAACTAAAGACATGTAAATAAAATCAAGTGCTTGCAAAATGTAAAATGCCACTGTGAATAATCTTATCACAAAAAAGGCTGAACTTCTCTGCCCTGCAGTTTTGAACATTATTTTTATAAGCCATTTAAGATCAGTATTATGGTTTACAATAAATAAAGTGTAAAATGGTGATTTACTTACATTATAGTTTAAAGGAATTGTATGTAGCCTGCCCACTAACAGTTTTAAAAAGGATCACAACTGAATCTGGGTTGCCAGTGCCTTAAGCAGCAAATAGAGGGCACGTACAAGTTTTATTTCTCATTCTCAGTGAAGGAATACTGCAGATAGTGCAGCTGCAGCAGCCGCAGAGGCTGCACTAGCTCTGATGAATGATTGGCAGGGTTTAGGTGGTGAGGATTGAGATCAGAGAGAGGCCTTTTATCCCTCTGGATTTCAGCACTCAAACAGGATTTCCAAATGAGACACTCCTGTGAGGCTCATTCTGATTGGATAAACTTCTATTAATTATAACATAAATAACAATGCCATTTTGTCCCATGTTTTTGTAATTGATAATAAATCAGCATTACAATATTTACCTGTAAAAGTTAGATTTGATTTGAACATGTCCTCCTCATATCTGGGGACACACGTCTTTATGGAATGTAAAGTAAAAATCTTAGAATTCCTTTAATACTAAGCACCACAAAAGGATGATACGTCTTGGACAAATGTGACTGAATGTAGAGCAGTAGAGCATGTGCCTTGATACAATAATAATGATTCCCACGTGTCCAGACGGGGTAATGCGCGCTAACCTTCTCCTGTATCTATGATTTCCAGTGGCTTATTTACCGCTCCCTGACACTCTCCTTATGGATGATCCTCCTGTTACGGTGGGGCAGGTGCGCGGGTCAGGGCGAGCACACTGATTGACATTTGGCATTTCTCCGTGTTTGCGCTGTGGCTGCCTCTGGTATTTGCTGCTGTAATAATAAAAAGTCAAGTGGAAGGCTGAGGCGTGGGGCAAGGACGTTCTCTGCCTGCCCAACAAGGCTAACAGGGCTTTAATGTCAACCACCCTCCTATGACGTGAGATAATGATAACGAATAATAAGCTCTCATATCCATATTACGTTGTATTTAAAATGGAAATGAGCCGGACATGTGATGCAAAATAGTAATACTTTGGATTTCATTTTCTGAAATTATACTCTTCAGAGAGAGATCGGCCCCAAAGGAAGTTCCCACCTGGATTCAGTCCAAGTCGCTCCACCATCATTAAAGCTTTTAGATGGACACAAATCAATGCTCCACTGGCTGATCATTATTTAGGCCTAAGGATGACAATTCGGCGCTATCCCCTGGACGCTCAATTAGGCCAAGTTTTACCAGAAGCACAGTAGAGGAGAGCTAAAAACACTGCATTCTGCCTCTAAAAATATGGTGCACAAGTTAAAAAAAAAACGATAAAATGGAAGGTAACAAATTACAAAGGTAAAAGTATAATACTTGAGTGCAAATTTTAGGTATCTGTACTTTACTTAAGTACATTTTACAGTGGAGACTTTTTACTTTTTCTTTACCTGCTCTCAAATGTAGTTTTACTCTTTTTACTCCACTACATTTTAAATCTGGACTGAAAACTAAAAAGTACTTTTCTTTATGGTTTGAGACCTGCTGAAATGTGTTTATTAAAAATTGCTGAGACTTTGAGCAACACGATACACAAAAACACAAAAACAGCTAGAAAAAAAAAAAGAAGTCAGCTGAATCATTTAAATCAGCAAAATTCTTTTTCAAAATGACTGCATTTCATCCTTTAATTGTTGTAAAAAATCTCTGCAAAATACTTTACTTTTTAGTCTTTAAGTACGTTTTAATACTTTTACTTAAGTAGATTTTTTCATATGATACTTTTACTTTTTGCTCTTGTATCTGTACTTTTACTTAAGTACCAAAATTGAGTACTTTATCCACCACTGACCAAAAGACAATGTTAGAGCTGTAGTCCTTAAGTAGTTTTAATCAATTAAATGATTAATGAAGTCCAAAGAACTAATTCTCTATTAGTAAAGTAATTATTTTAATAGGATTAGAAGGATATTATTATGAAGATTTATTTGGACAACATTGAGTGAGTTTTTAGTGTGACTGGACAGTTCAATCTGCTTTTTCACTGAAGATGACATGTGCTCGTACTTCTCTCTGTACATAGGAGCTTTTGCATGAGAGACTGATCCACAGGGCTTGTCTTTAGTGGATTAATAATTTCGTTTGTTGACTACAACCTTAGATAATGGATTTCAAAAGGAGAATTAATTGTGAATTGTGGTATAAATGAACTATTGTCATATACTGAAATTCACCTGATGTACAGGTCCTATATTAGACTAAAGCCATCTTATGTTGTGTTTTGTTTAATTCACTTATGTTGGAATAACACTGATTTATAAGTCTGTCTACATCTCCAAAGCTGAAAATGCTCTGTTCCACCTTGTGATGTCATGAAGTGGGAGTTTTTAAGTTAATAGCTACTTTTTACCTTCCAGTAGAGATTGGCAACTCCACGGCTGAAAGTATCCAAATAATTCTAGTGAAGATGGTGTTTAAAAACACAGTATTACCACATGACATCACAAGGTGGAACAGAGTGTTTTCAATTTGAGAGAAGAACTCAGCCTAAACGTGCAGGATTTGTATGTTAAACACAACAGGAAACAACACAACAGATCAGAAAATGGCATAGTATGAAGAGATGCAGTGTGTTGTATAATTTACTATATACAGTAGACACAATAGTATAGATTTGGTCTATTTTCACCTTTCAGCCATTGAATGTGTATTTGTTTGTATTATTGTATTAGTATGTATTTGTTGCATAATGGATTTCTGCATACATTTGTAGTTTACATGTGTAGCTTTAGCTTTGAGCACCAAAAATGACAATATATGTATCCTGCTGAGTTCCAGTTCACGTTAACACCTTGTATTGCTTGAAACAGTAACAATGCAACACGAGCTGGTACGACACAAAAACCTCATATCAACATGTTTGAAATCTACAGGGGGCCGAGTCTGGGGTGCCACTTCTCCTGCAAAAGCTCATACCATAACTGCGAGTTTTCACACAGCACCCGCCGCCTGTTTTTAGAAATATTAGCTCAGAAATCCCAGAAGAATGCACCAACCCACCAAGTCTGCATCCAAAAACAGAAATTACAAAATGGTGTCCAAGACTATTAAATTACAACAGCGATGAGAATTATTTACTGCTAAAATACTGTTATATGAAGTAGAGTTGGGCAGTATAACTTCTACTACAAAATACTGAATATTTATATAGAGTACTGTATAAAAGCTGCAAAAATATCTAATATTAAAGTGAAAGAAACTGACCATGTAATCGTACACAATGTGATGATGTGTTTACTTTCCATTCTACTGTTGTCAATACTGGCGGAGTGCTCCACTACTACTACTACTACTACTACTACTACTACTACTACTACTACTACTACTACTACTACTACTGAACCGCCGTCGCCCCAATTTAGTATTTTGTTTCGATACTAGTTTTAGTATCAGGATATTGTAGTGGTGGAACATAACAAAGTAAAAATAGTAAAGTACTGTACTTAAGTATACATTTTAGGTATCTGTACTTTACTATTTGTACTTTTAATTAACTACATTTGAGTGTCTATAAGGGCTGAAAAGTGAAAAGTATTTTTATTATTGTGTAAGACTTGCTGAAAAGGCTGAGGGGTTTATTTTTAACACGTTCGTACTTTGAGAAAACAAAAACATATCAATAAAAAAGCTTGGAAAAAAAGGATCAATTCAGTGTTTCTGCTGAACAAGATACAGGACAAATCTTTGCCAAAATCACTACATTTGAGGCCTTATAACATCTCAAAATCTGTGCTGTATACAAAAACTGAGAAGCATTCTTTCTTTTCTTCAAATTTTTCTAAACTCATTAGCATGGCTTTGTAACATACTCAAAAGTTAATTTCCGAGAACCATTTTTTGTAACTAGTTGCTCAAAATGTGTTAATTGCAAAACAGAGTTCATCATATTACATTTTAGCATATTTCTCCCCAAAAAGTTTTTGTATCATTTTAACCAATTAGCTTTTGTTACACCAGCCAAGCCCACACTGTTCATTTGGTTTTTGCAAGTCTGTTTTAGTCCATTGTTCTTCATTCCTCTAATTGTCTTTCCTAAGTGTTTGTTTTTGTGTGTGTGTTCAGAAAGCAGACGATCGGGAGAAGAGACAAGAAGCACACCGATTTCACTTCGACGCCATGTGAAGAGATAAAAGGACATTTTGGACACATGATTTCGCGCCTCACCGTTCGTATTCACATTCTAGATCACGTTTCAATGGCCAAAAAATTGATTTTCACTTGCCCCCAAAACGTTTCTTTTTGAATATTTTCTGTCCTTCAGTCAGATGTTAAAAATGTATGCTCCGTGTAATTTATTCATTCCTGTGTTAGAAGTACAGGGTGACTTCAAGGCTACGCAAAAAGCAGAAATCTTCAAGAGAATCCATCTTGATTATCACCAGTATTCAAAGCCCCTGATGTATTCATTTTTACCATTAAAGTATCTTTTAATCATACAACAGAGTCTGCTAAAGGGGCACTATGTAACTTTTCTGGTAGAGGGTCCGCTACCTGCTGGTCTCCATGGTGATGCTACTGCTTTGCCTGAAATGTTCCAAAGTATAAGTATAAGTAAATATAATTACAGGTGTTTTAATGGCCAAAAATGGCTTAGAAAACATGTATTCTTACTGTAAACAAGGTTGCTTCTTCACAAAACTGACCTGCAAATGCCATACTGCATAACATTCCAGGCAAAGCAGTAACATCTCCATGGAGACAAGCATATTTCTGACCCTCCACCTGAAAAGTTACACAGTGTATCTTTAACTTACCAGGAAATGTGTTTAGTTTACTGTCTTTTCACCAGACAAACTGCACCTTTTCTACTTGTAACTTGAAATACGTTTTGTTTTTGTCAATTTGTCCTTGTCAAAAACCCTTCCTTTTTATTTGCGAATGGAATTTCTTTTTTCACTGCCACGCAACTTGTTCAAAGTTAACAAAATGCAGATGCTCAAAGTTGGTGAAAAATGTCAGGCTACCAATCTCACTTAAAATGATTAATCACCTCTCAGTCATCGGGCTTTGATTCTGTCTGTTGGACTGCAGTGCATGATGGGAGTGCCAAATACTTTTGAGTTGCATCTTTTAAACCTCCAATATGTGAAACTACTGAAACAATAAAAATGTCTGGTTGAAAAAGGCTACTCCAAAATCTGTTTTTTATTTACATTTTGTATTTATTTATGCTTTTCTAAAATAAACGAAGCTACGTTTATTGCAGTTGTTTTTTCTGCAAGGAGCCTGTACTTTTTTAAGAGGTTTGCACTTTTTAAACTAATGATTAACTGTGGGTGTGTAATTTATTTTGTTCAATGAAGTTGATTTAAAGTGAATGTTAAAATTACTAAATGTCTCTGTGTTGTCGCTATGAATAAAGGTTTCTCCAAATTGGACAAATGTACCTTTTGCTTTTTGTGTCTGTTTTTTTTTTTTATTAAAGGTGCATTGTGTAACTTTTCTGGTACACAGCAAATCCACCAGTGTTAATATTCCAGTGTAACTTGTATTTAACACTACCCAGAGTTAATTTACCACAACTAGGAAGAAATAGAGGATCCATCAAATGCTTTTTTCCATGGAGTTATTTTTTTTTTGTGTCTGGATTGTTTCACAGTATGGCATTAAACCTTTCTATCTTCATGGAGACCAAACCAGACCAAGTTATAGGTAAGATCAGTCAGAATGCCGGTTTTTCTAGGTATTTTTGAGCAATAGAACCAACTGTAAGTAAATAAATGTAAGATAGAGCTGTTTAATGTCATATTGTGGAACATTCCAGGCAGAGCAATGACGTATCCATAGAAACAAGAAGGTGACAGACCCCCAAACCAAAAAGTTGCATAGTGCACCTTGAACTATCGTTTCTCAGAGATGTGCCTTCAGTAAACTCTTAGACTTTGGGAACATGTGACAGTTGTAAGTGATCATCTTTGTATGCCTCCAGAAACATTAACTGAAAAACAAAAGTGAATGAATTGGAAAATCAAGCTGCCTTTAATTTGTCTGGAGACCCCTTAATGGTTTTTGAAGTTCTCAAAGGACTCCTTGTTTGGAAACCAGATTTCATCCAAATTGCTTGAGTTCATTGCTCTTTGCACGAAACGTTTGGAGCGAGGCGATTACAGAGATCCAGACGAAGCTTTGGGAGGTGGGTGGCAAGGTATAATTTATTCTAAAGCGTTATAAAGAAAGCGAGTATTGTACCGGAAATGGAGTAGCTAAAACAATAAAACTGACGTATCCGAGTCTTTACTGTTGGCGTAATCGGAATCTACGGAACGTGTTTTGGATAATTACGCATTTAAACGCCATGAGACGATTGGGTGCTTTGCAGATTTCAAATTGTGTAATTCAAATACCTATTAAGTATTTATAGGTTGTATTTTGCATTTAGCAGGAAGTGAGGGTAAATCTATTTGGGGCTTGACAGTAGTAGCGACAAGCACGTTGAAGTCAGAAGCGCAGCGCCCACGGCTTAAATGACTGTGTTGAAGAGCGTTTCTTCCAAACGCGCACGGAGAGCAGTCTGACTCTCCTCCTCCTCTCGCTAGTGCTGCTGCTCTCTCCTCCTCCTACATCCTTCTCTGTGGTCTCTGTCCTTCTTCATTTGTCATCCCTCACTTGGCGTCTTGGATACGTTCTTGTCTGGTGCGCGCGGGGATCAGCTCTTGTTCACATGTGATCCCGGTGTAGTCTCTCCAAAAGCCGTATTTACTTCGATGACGCCCGCCTGGGAGGCTGGTGGTGCCGTTGTGTTGCAGCCAGACGCAGCAGGAGCGCAGACTGAGGAGATTGGCACTGCGTAATGGATTTACTGTTCTCAGGACAAAGTTGGATTGTGTAAAGAATGACCCTGGGACATACAATGGCTGAGACGGGGAAGTGCTTTTAGAAAGGTGCATAACGCTGGAATTAGACCGTAGAAGGAAATGCACAGAGGTGAGTCGTGTTTCTGATGTTGGATCATCGATAGCGCGCGATGGGTGGTTCGCGTAAAAAGCCTGTGCCATTTGGCACTTTAGTACTATTTCTGATGGAGAGGTCAAAAGAAGATATTGTGAGAACAAAATTAGTTTTTAAATGCTACAATTTGTTTGTGCCCTACATTTGGCAGCACAATACCTCATATTTCTGTATGAAAAACATGTTTCTAATACACGCTATTTGTAGAAAAAGGTGAACAAACTATTAAACGTGTTCAACGCAAACAAAATGATATTTTAGGGACAATCTGGATGTGCCTGGGGCAAATGACCCTGGCCAAGAATCGAGTCAGGGAAATTCAGTTGATGTAAGAATTGCACGAGATTTCTGTCTCAATATTGGTGTTTTTGGAGAAAAACGTCCATAAGGAGACCGCAAGGCTCCCGGGCTATTTCATTCTTTTGTCTCAAGTTCGTAATACACAGCCTGATACATGTTACTACCGCGAGTCCGGATCAGGACATGCATACGGTGCATGCTGTTCCTGGTGGGGTCGGTCCTGGTCGTGCAGTGGCCCCGGTGACTCCTGCTCCGGTCTGTCTAGCGCCATCAGCACCTGCGGCACACGCCACCGCTCCCGGCCGCAGCCATGAGTTCAGTGGAGCGAACACAGGCTGCTGCATGGACACTTCATTACACCGTGTTTACAGACTCACTCCAGCAAATTCTATGTTTTAACGAGATCTAGTCTCTTTGTACTGTAGAAATGTGGTGGTGGTGTTTTACCATCATTATTCTTTTAGGAGAAAATAATTGGTCATCTCTCAGGGTTTTCATGAGACACTGGCTTCGTTTAAACCTACTGTACTTTATAAAACTGCAAATTGGATTAAGGATGTGTGCCAATAGAAACATGACCTAGGGTTCACTGAGCACAAGAAATAAATAATCATTCTCCTAACCACAATTAGTTGTAAGTTCTACAGGCCGACACTGACACTGTAAAAAGAACATTCCAGTCTGTGCTGTACTGTGCAAGTTAGTCATCTTTATATTTGCCTGATATTGACATGATTCCAGCATGCTATTCTGCTGAATGCTTAATATGAATCACTCTGTGTGGCCTTTCCTCTGTGCTCTGAGCATGTCTGCTCGGGGCATTCATACACTTACACTGGCACATGATAAAGATAATTGTGCCCTGGGGCTTACACCACGCCATGTTCATGTGTTCTGTGTATCTCCTTCCAATGCTCTTTCTCATTTTGGAGATGTTGAAGAAGTGCCTGCATATTGCCTATTGGCCCCCCACCCACCCATCTCTCTCTCTGTCTCTCTTTCTCTCTCTCCCCCTCTCTATCTTTCCCTCTGGCTCTCTCTCCTTCTCTCCTGTATGCCATTATGCAACGTGCCAGTCTTTCTCCCGCTCAGAACAACCTATTATGAACTCTGTGGGGATCGGGTCGAGTGCAGCTTATCAGGGCAAAGACGGTGTCAGGGGGAGGTGTAACGTGTGCCCTGTGTACAGATATCATTGTAATGCAGCACGTTTCACCTTTTGTCTACATAGCCATGCTCTGCCCATATGTCTTCTCATCAGTGCTGTGCGCCCCATAGCCTCTAATCCCATTTATTCTGATAATACTTTGCTTCTTGTGCTTGTGGGAGCGGTATTATTGTCGGAATATAGCACTGATTTAAATTCTCCAAACTTAATCAATGACTTTTGACACTTTATGATAACTACACCTATAGTTAGCCTAAATAAAGCATTTGGAAAGACTTAAATCATAATGACCTAATTTGGAATGATTCAAGATAATTACTTAAACCTAAACCCTTAAATAGTTACTAAGTTATTACTGAATCATTCTTTACCAGTAATTTGTTAATTCAATCTTTCTTCATGGTTTATTACAGCTAATTAAGGTGTAGTTATCGCAAAGTGTAACCAGTACGTTTTGCCATTGTTTATGTCTGATGCCCTACCTGATGCAATCATCTCTATTTACATGAGTTTGGGACTGTTACTCTGCCTTCTTATCCTTCCATTATGAATTATTACTAAAGTGATTATTGACTCATAATTATAATTTAGCAATGAAAGCTTTTGAATAATAGCTCCGGCTTTGTTCATTCATTTAACAGTATCTTTTAGCAGTGTTATATCAATCTCAAGTAGCCAAGACTACACAAGAGTTGTTGTAATATTGTAACTGTGTGATTATGCCGTGTATGATTTTAAGCCATCTAAGTTAAGTATTGATTTGTTCTTTTAGTGGACAAAAATCAATGCCGTTATATATGTAATTACCTGTTGTGAGCAGCATCTTCTGTGCACTGTTGTGACTTAAAATGCAGTCATAGCTAACACCTTTTCCTCTGTTTTTTCAGCGTGGATACTCTTCATTCTCATCGAAGAGGGTTTAGCTCTTGCACAGAGGACTAAAGGTAAGCTATATTTCGCTGGGTTCGCAAAAACTCAAATCAAAATTTCAATCGAGATAGACTGTCTTTCTCTGATAGCAATATTCCACAAAAAGTCAGCTCTCTGTTTTCTTTTTGCTTTTCAGACCCGCCAAGTGAACATGGAGGCCAGCCCTCGAACCAGAAAGAATGTGGCACGTGGGTCCGTAATATCAACGGAGGCGTGTTCACCTCTCCAAACTACCCCAACACCTACCCCCCCAACAAGGAGTGCGTCTACATCCTGGAGGGTAGGTCAGATCTGTCTCTGCACACTGGCTCCTGTCTCTTTCACTCAGTGTCATTATGCTCAAATTGGTATTCAACATGCTTTAAGCTATTTTTGTGGAAAAAATCTGCCATTTATTGTGAGTATGTTGTTCGTAGATTCAGTAATGGTGTATGACAGCAGCGATGGGATAAAACAGCAGATGCGATGGCAGTTTTCTGTATGGATTCTACTCTATTGTGTCAATCAAATCAGCATTTTTATTAGACACTTTAAAGGTGGAGGGTCTGCTACATTCTTGCCTCCATTAGGTTGAAGTTATTATGTTATCATGTTATCATGTTTATTCAATCGTAATCGTTTCATTGCTCAAAATACGTTAAAAAGCACACATTCATACTGTGAGAGGGGTCGCCCCTCCACAGCTCTTACCTGTAACTCGGCCTTGTGGGGTTCCAGCTTGTCTCTGTGAAGATTAATGCTGTCTCAGTAGAAAACAATTCCCTCTGCATTTGACCCATCCTTCAATACCACTGGGCCAGGAGCAGTCGACACCTACAGCTGGAGGATATCAGACTATTGTGCATGTTTTAAGTAGATAAATGAATTAAACTGATCATTTACACCAGTGATTATGTCCATGATCTCACTCCAGTACATCAAATATTAAGGAACACAACAATTACTACTATTAAAATAATCGTACATGTATTTTTTCATAATTGTTATCTGAATTATACAGACTCTAAAACGCATACCAAAAGCATTTTTATGATGACACTAAATCAAAATATAAAAAGAATAAACTATTATTTTCATCAATAATACACTTTATTTGTAGATATCCTATATCTGAAAACATTGTGTCACTTTATTTGGTTAAAAATGTGCAGTTGATAATCAATGACTAGTGACTAATCAAAAATAATACATTTCTGAATATTTAACTACTAAAATAATCGATAGTTGCAGCCTTACTATATATATACACACTATTAAATTGACTTTCCATGTCTAATAACCACCATAGTATTGTAGTTAGGGCTGGGAATCACAGGTCCCTCACAATTTGATACATGTACAATACAAATATTGCACATGATATTCTGCAGTATATCAATAAAGTATCAATGCAATAAGATAACATGGAATAAACCAGTAACTATTAAAACTATGAATATGTCAAAAGTACTGCATGAAAAAGTTTCCTTTCTCTGAACAAAAATAACTTGCTAAAAAATACCAGAAAATACTCATATTGATAGAGCAGCTCATGATAACAATACTATGTCACCAAATAGTGTATCACAAAAAGTACTTTAGCACACCTCTAATTGTAATGCCTTGTGAAATGTACGTGTGGCTATACAGGCTTTTGAGAATACTGCTACTTCCGTGCCCCGGCTGGTCTTTGCAGTGTCTCCATGGACCCTGGCAATGAATGAGCTGAGCATCTGTTAAACAGCTGAGCTATGGAGACATGTCACTGGAATCACTGCCATTTACCAGAAGCACCACATCCGTCAGTAATTCGGTGGCCTGCTGGATGGGCTGCATAATGGGACGAATCATTAGCGTAAATAGAAGATGAGCTCCAGGATTGCACTGTTCATCATATATAGATCAACTGTTTTCCTCATCAAGTTAAATGCTTTTATAAAATCACAAATGCAAATAGGAAATGTCTGCTGGTGTTGCTGCTGCTGCTGCTGCTGCTGCTGTGCTCTTAGCCTTGTACAGAGTTTACATGCAGCTCAAGGGCTCCCCCTGTGGACAAAACCAGGTCAGGTCGACTGCTGGTGAGTTGCTGCTGCTTTCCGGTGCGACATGGTGGCTGTAGGGAGCTCAAACCTGTTATTTGCTTGTATTAGTCATGAAAGGGCACAGTAATATTCATAGCCAGTCTTTTGTCCCGCTTCTCGCACAATGAGATACGCATTTTTGGCATTAAGCGCTAATCAGATAGCTTTGTCTTCATAATTTGTGGTTTCTGGGGCTCATTGATTGTACTGCGTCCCACAGTTCATCAGCTCAGTAGATAAAGTGATTAAACTTTGTGCTTGTTCTATAGCTGCAGTGTGCGTGCATCTCTGTCATATGTGCAGTGTGTGCGTCTCTGTGATATGTGCAGTTGTGTGTAAGACTATGGCACAGATAAAGAGCCTGTAAGCCTGCGCACAAATGACTGGAATGGCAGATCGAATGCTGCACATTAAAGCAGAAAGAGTGTAAAGATGACAGGATAGTAAAGAGAAAGGCACAAGCAGTTCCATGATGAGTTTATTCAAATGATGTATACTACAGATTTTCACACTTGAGTTTTGCTGCCTGTCTGTTTGCAAACATAGAGAGACTGTTGGAAAAATAGGGATCTGGTTTTGTGAAATGCGCTGTGAACCTACACTGTATAAATGTACAAGGCGGGTGCTGTTGAAGGTGCACTACTGTATGTAAATATTCTGGTGAAGGTTCCGCCACCTGCTTGTCTATGTGGATGCCAAGAATGTTCCACAGTATGGCATTAAACTTATATATCTACAGGTGGCACCACTAGGCCAAGTTACAGGTCAGATCTCTGGAGAGGCGAGCCCTCTCACAATAAGAATGCAAGGTATTTTTGAGCAATAAAAACACATGAAAAAATGCAAAGCACATACTTTTAATGCCATGCTGTCAATGCAAACCATCACATCTTTATGGAGACAAGCAGGTCGCGGTTCCCCACCAGAAAAGTTACATAATGCACCTTTAAAATGACGGCTCATAAACTTTTCCCGCAATGTTATTTTTAATGAGCTACTATGGTTTTGACTGTGAATTACAGATAACAACTCTATACATTTTTCCATCTCATTTACAAAAGCACCTGGCTGCCAGTTCTTTCTTTGCTCTAGGCATTGCACACTGCCATTGTGTCCCTTGGCAATAAACTCATTTTTCAAACGTATGAATGAGACTGTGAGTAATTGACTGTGGTTAGTGTGTGTCAGTGTGGGCATCTGTGCCTGCAGAGGCTCTTTACTGCCACATGTTTGTAGTGTGAATGAAAAATGGAGAAGTGCTATATAACCAATGCATAGTTATTTTAAAATGAATACTTTAATAGTCATTAAAGAATGTCATTTTATCATTTGTTTACACGGGATAAAATGATTTAATACTGCTTGGTGTAACTATCAAAAAGAAATACATTTCTAAAGAAGGCTTATTCTAAACTATGCAGTGTGTCTACACCAGTTCAGCAGTTCTTATTGACATGCTCTTTAATTGTCAGACTCTGTTGGTAATTGCTTTTACAGACTTTCCACTCCACACAGCATGCTTGGATTTCATTTGCGATTGAACAGTTCCACAAAAGACAGATTTAATTTGTTCATTTCTTCTTTCTTGCTGTTTTCCTCTGCATCAAACAGCTCTCCCCAGACAAAGGATCCAGCTGGTTTTTGACAAGAACTACTACATAGAGCCGTCGTTTGAGTGCCGCTTTGACCACATTGAAGTGCGGGACGGTCCGTTTGGCTTCTCCCCTCTCATCGACCGCTTCTGTGGAGGAAAGAACCCAGGCATGGTGCTGTCCACAGGCAGGTTCATGTGGATCAAGTTCAGCAGCGATGAAGAGTTAGAAGGCCTTGGGTTCCGTATCAAGTACACCTTTGTAGCAGGTAAAGATGCTCCACTGAATACTAATGCTCCTCATTTAGGAGCACTTCAAAGGAAACATCTAGAGCTGCTTTTATAGGAATCTAATTAAGTCCCCTAAAAGCAAAGTACAGAAGCAAAACGTTACATCCAAGTAAGAAGGGGGGCAAAACTTAACTTCAAAGTAGTAAAGTAAGAAGTATGCAAATAAATATTCAAATTAGAGTATGAAAGTGTTTATTGTTCAATGTGTTGTTTCCGTCATGACCTTAAGGCAATACACCACAAGTTGCAGTTTGATACAACTTTAAATAGATATTGAATTTATTTTAAGAAAAAGTGTCTCAGGATATTTAATTATTTCATAAATTATTTCAGAATCCTGAACTGTATGTGTTAAATGTTTCAAACTTGCACATATGGCACGCAAAACTGATGTATAAGTAAATCCACAGTTAAAAGTGGGGATTGGATCTTATTTAGAATTTTAGTAATTAGTCAGCTTTGAAGAATGTTGAAAAAAGACATTTCAGACAATTCTTTTGGATTGTATTTCTTTTGGATTGTATTTCTTTTGGATTGTAATCCTTATTAAATCACAATCACTACCTGTAAGTTGTCAGCGGGCTTTGCCTAGAATCTTTCACAGTACGGTATTAAACTTGTCTATTTAGCTCGTATTGATGTTTTGGTTTGTTGGGGCAGTTGGCCTTTGGCTTCTGCACAAACCTCGATGCTGCGACGATTGTTCGCCCACCACCTGTCGGGCCCTTATCACACAAGCAGGAACATGCCCAGAAGGATTGTCATGAGATCGTGAGAATCCATCTTACTGTGGAAGGATAACAGTGACCCCACTCACTGTAACTGAATCGTATTTATTTCTAGTATGTTTATAATATAATAGTATGTATCTAATAGAAACACCGGTAATTTAATACATTTAATGCAACTTTAATGCAATTTTGGGACATTCCAGGCAAAGCAATACCATCTCCATGGTGGTCGTCCCTCCATCATAAAAGTTACATAGTACACCTTTAAAGGGCCCATAATATATTTCTATTTCTGTACTGAAATAAAGGTTAAAGATACCCCTTAACTTGAATGCTATCACTTCATGACGTCACAAGGTAGAACAGAGCATTTTGAGCTTTGGAGATGTAGACAGGCTAATAGTAGACCTGGATTACTCATGTGTGAACAAAACAAAACACAACTCTACATATACCTTTGATGAGGTAACAACATTATAACACGGTTTAAAGCTCACAAGAATCCATTTTGTGTAATATCGGACCTTAAATACGTATATGGCTTTTGTCACTTATGAAATGACTCACAAGAGTAACCAACACTTTCACTCCAGCAAGATGAAGAACTAAATTGTACAATTCCTTCAAAAAGTAAATGTAACTGTTTAGTACCCACCTAAAAATACTAATTTTGCACTTTTACAGTGTCCAGTTTTCCTTTGTAGTATTTGATCAGTGCACATCACACACTGAATATGAGCTCAAAACGCCTCTGGACGTGACTCTCCCATCAGGCGACATATATTAGCTTCAAACAGGGCCCTTTCTGCTTTATCTCGCCGGTGCCTTAATGGGATCTTATCTAGCATTCTCTGCATACCTATTTCTGCCACCTGGATTGAGGCTAATGTGCTTCCCCAATCTTATCATTGCAGACCCCGATTTTCATC
The DNA here is from genome assembly GCA_029959045.1 of Taenioides sp. WSHXM2023. Lineage (NCBI taxonomy): Eukaryota > Metazoa > Chordata > Actinopteri > Gobiiformes > Gobiidae > Taenioides > Taenioides sp. WSHXM2023. The sequence continues at coordinate 23,685,042 of CM057091.1, read as the reverse complement.
TGCACGTGGGCGGACTGCTGAACCCCATCCCAGGTAAGCTGCACACGGCTCGGCTGGTGCTGGAGTCTGTGATTTTTCTACGTCTGATCATAGCTTTCCGCGGGCTATATGTGCGTCCCTCATGTGAATGCTGAATGCGCAAATACTTGACAAGCTCTTGTTTGGGCGTATGGGAAAGGGATTTGCGCATACAAGACAAGAAACAATGCAATGCCCTTTTATCTGTTCATCTCAGTTACTGTTTGCTTTTTTGCCTGTCTACTTATTGTCCTTCATTTGAATCGATTGTGCCTGAATTCTACTTTAAATGCTACACACATCGTACTTGTTGTGTAGCTGACGTCTCTCTCTCTTTGCGTTGTTTCCGTCTTGGCCTTAAGGCAATACACCACAAGTTGCAGTTTGATACAACTTTATATAGATATTGAATTTATTTTAAGAAAAAGTGTCTCAGGAGATGTAATTATTTCATAAATTATTTCAGAATCCTGACTTGTATGTCCAAAACATTTCAAACTTGCACATATGTCACGCAAAACTAATAAATAAGTAAATCCACAATTAAAAGTGGGGATTGGATCTTGTTTAGAATTTTAGTAATTAAGTTAGTATTGAAGAACGTTTAAAAAAAAAAAAAAAAATCAGGCAATTCTTTTGGATTGTAATCTTTATTAAATCACAATCACTATCTGTAAGTTGTCAGGGGTCTTTGCCTAGAATCTTAATCTTAATTAAACTATCTCCATGAAAACCTGATGATCTAACCAAGCCAAGTTACATGTCAGATCTATGGAGACACGACCACAGTCAAAGCAAGTGTGCATGTTTTCATTTAAGTGCACACACAGAGTGAGAAAAACACATTTTGGTCTTTGAAGTGCTATGGATGTAAGTTGTAAGTGGAAAAAATAAAACGTCTTTCTGCACACATTTATGTTGTAAGAGACCAAACTGACCCAAAAATCAAATCGGTATAGTATTTCCTGTAGTATCTTCTTATAACTCTCTCTTTCTATTAAATCTGTACAGACTGCCAGTTTGAGATCGGAGGCTCAGACGGCGTTATCCGCTCCAGTCAAGTGGATGAGGAGGAGAAGGTGAAGGCTGGAGAAGCTCTTGACTGTATCTGGACCATCAGGGCTCCTCCACAGTCCAAGGTCAGTGCACCACAGACCTGTTACACACTCAACACACAGAATAGAGCTTAGATAAAGTTTTATTTTTTTAATCTTCCACCTTATATTTGATTAGATCTAAACATACTGTATTTTGAGAGGATTGGGTAACTCTGGTTTAGGGTCCACTACCTCCTTGATCCTGAAATGTTCTACAATATGACATTAAAGCAGATCTATTATGCAAAATCGACTTTTTAGAACTTTTAACCATGTTATAGTTGTTTCCCCTCACCATTTATTCACCCAAAGTTTCATTTGGAGTGATTTGTTTATGTTTGAGCAATCTGTAATTGCTTATTTTCAAGACACCAATGCCAATCAATCCCCCGTTCACCACCACCAACATATGCCCATTGCTCTCGTTTTACTTCATCCTCCAATTTTATTTTCTTAATCAGTGATATGCATAGGATTTGGCAGCAGCGCATTTTGGTACAAAATGTAAAAAAATGTTTTTAAAAATTGGCGGCTCACTAGTGTGATCCGCAGCTATCCATCGGATTTGCTGGCGACGTCAACTGGGCACTGCAGACTTGTTTCTTTTATTAAGTTGATACTGTGAAACATTCTAGGCCCAGAAAAGCGAGACAAGAAGAATCTCCACCATAAGTTACATATTGTACCTTTATGGCACTGATTATTGTTTCTGACATGTACATAGTACACAGTAATTCACCCATATTGGAATAAAGCATATTGTAGGTAAATGGAAAATTAACCAATGAGGCATTGGTTAATTTTCCATTTACCTACAATATGCTTTGTTCCTTTGGTTCATATCATGGTTGAAGTTAATACTAGTAAATATTTAATAATTATGTTTCTAAAATATAGAATTTATATATAGAATATATAAATATGGTTGACTTGCCTCTTATGTTGTTGTTTTAATTTGCTAACGTGTGTGGAGTTGGTCTGAAATCGGACGCTCTGGACTGCACTGAACAGCCTTGATCTGCTGTGCTTTTCTCCCCCCCCACAAGACAAAATGAGTCATCAGCTGTAGCCTATTCTGGGATATTTGTAACACACACAGAAACTGCAAATCTTTAGTCATATACTGTCTAAAATAAACTATGTATTTCTAATCCATTCTAAACATACCTGGAGATGTTCACACATGTTTGAGTAACCTGTTATTATAGTCTGTCTGCATCTCCAAAGGTCAAAATGTTGTTCCACCTTTTACCTTTTGTTCAGAGATTGGCAATTCTGGGGCTGAAATGATCCAAGTGACTCTAGTGAAGGTAAACAACACAGTGGAGCACGTCCTGTATTACCACATGACATCACAAGATACAATAAAGTGTTTTCTGTTTGAGAGAAGCACTCAGCTTAAATATGTGGGGTTTGTGTGTTAAACATGTATGAAACAAAACGCAGCTCCAGTTATGTTTCTGATGAGGAAACAACATATAACATAGATGAGAAAATAGTGTAAAATGGTCACTTTAAGTCTGCGTAGTACTTCACATTATCAAACGTATTTATCTTAATTAAAACATATGCCTTACTGTGCAGAGGGGGAGGGATTTTTCACAGTCATAATTGCGATTTGAGTGATTGCAGTTATTTTGGTTATACATTTTTATACTTCTAAAAGATGACCCGAAATGCCATTCATTTTCAGTTTACTCTCAAATGTTAATGCGCTTCGATATGTTCAAACCAGTTTTACAAGACACGTGTGAAGGCAGCCTAAAATTCTTTATCAAGACAGAAGCTGCTATGAACCAATTAAACTAACACCAAATGCTACTTCGTTGTGTTTAATGTCATCTGTATGACCTGTACGTCCACACTACTGCTCCTGTGGCATTCTCCTGTTGGAAACAAAGAAACGAAGCAGAGGTGAGAGAGCAGAGTGGCCATGGGCAGGACGTGGTATTTCACTGACTTTTAGGAAGCCTATTTCAGGAAGGAGGAGGAATCAATCATTTTGTTGAAATTGAGATCTCACTCTCATCTTTATCCCTCAGGCTTTTTCTGTGGCTTTTAACTCAAAAAGAAAAATGAAGTGCTTTACTTTACCAGTCATGTTAGAATGTTTAAAAGGTTTCCTTTAGGTTCATGTGACTGGTGCATTCCATTGTTTCTTTCCACTTTCTCACCTCACTCCCACTCTGTTATTAGCTTAGACTGTTGTCACTATGTCACAAATTCATATTGGAGGGATTTTGTCTCTTGCACTGTTTGGTAATATGTCTTAATAAGGAAAAAAGGCCAGAAATATTTAGAGTAACCTTGTAGGTAGGGTGTGTGATACAATGCATGTGGCAACAGCATTTGATTGTGGTCTGTTTTGGCTCTGCAGATCTACCTACGCTTCTTGGAATACCAGATGGAGCACTCTAATGAGTGCAAGAAAAACTTTGTGGCAGTTTATGACGGGAGCAGTGCCATCGAGAATCTCAAGGCCAAATTCTGCAGCACAGTGGCCAACGACGTCATGTTGGAGAACGGAGTGGGAGTGGTGCGAATGTGGACTGATGAGAAGAGCCGGCTCAGCCGCTTCCGCATGCTCTTCACCTCCTTTGTGGACCGTGAGTCAAGCTCCATTTTCTCTCATCTTTCTTACATCTCTGCTGTGTAAGCCTGTGTCACCGTGCAATGCTATCATTGTCTGAATAAATCATACCACGCACAACTTTATACATTTAACTCACTACAACAAACTTTTCATCATGACATTAATGCCATCCTGCTCTGCAATCTGCGGCATTCAAAATGAAGAGCTAAAACATATTTGATTCATATAAAACAAATTCATCATTACAATTTTACAATGAAAAGGGAGCTCTGCTTATTCTCAGAAACATGCCAGGCACACGATACGGTGAAAGTTAAAAACAAAACATACTTATCCGCTGTTTCTAATGGTGTTCTATGCTGCTGGTGGTATTTTGGCTCAGCCCCATCTGAGCTCTTATTCATTCTGATCACCCACTTTATCTCCCGGGCATCTGTTGAAAAACTTAGTTTGTTCAAAGTTCGCTGCAGACTGAAGGTTAAAATGAAGAGATTAGTCACTGTCACTCTTCAGTAACACTTGAGCACTCAGAGTGTGCACAAAGATTCACTGCAGTGAAGACGGCTCCTCACACTGAGTTATACATTAAACATATTTGTGCTCATAGTACAGACTGATATCCTTCTGTAATAAGAGCCCATAGAAAATCAGGCATAACCCTGAACCCTGGAGGAGCAGGCCACAGTCTGTCTGAGCTGTAGAGGCTGTCAGGCCAAGTGTCTGCTGCAGGAGAGGACACACTGGACTGGGGCTAAACTAGGAGAAACCTTTTTAAGCGACAAAATAAACAGTAGATAGTAAACCCACTGAACATCCAAATCCACTCACAACAATTATGAAAATTGTTCTAGTTTTGACCGGCCATCCATGCACCACTAATTCAGCCTCTGCGCTCTTTCAATCCATTTATATCTTCCACAACATTGCCTTACCCGCTAGTCCAGACAGCTCTCCTCCAGCTCTGCCCCTCCCACAGTGCATCATTCTCTGAAGCGTAGCAGCCAACATCTATTACAGACTGTGTCCGTCATGGCCGTCACAGCTCAGACATGCACACACAGCGGCTCCAATAAGAACGTCTCCCGGCACCTGGCTGACCATCTGCACCTCATAAATGCCCCATACACTGCCCTGCAGCTTCTGTCTTCATCACAACATTTGACAAAATGGCCGTACCTCAGTGAAGTCACCATAGTTTCTTCACCATACCTCCCAAATGACTGTTAGCATATAAATGATGATGCATGTACTGTATAAGTTCTTTCACTGTTCAGTGTTTTTAGGTCTTCACAGTAGGTTGAAAATCCATTACAGTTCTCAAAAGTTTCGATACTAAAACTAGTACTGAAACTATTTACTCATTTGAGCAAGTATTGATACTAAAATGTCACATTCACAGGACAGAGATGAACCTTTCTTGAATGAATCAGAATCAGAATCAGAACAATATAGACCACATAGATTAGTATACGCCCATGGACCACAATGGAACATACCTGGACGACTGAGGAATTACAATAGAATAATAGATATAATAGAAACATGGTAATATAATAGAAAGTACTACGATTTAATGTTGAAAATCACATTCTATTGTCTAAATAAAGAGGTGTTTTATTATCATTGTGGTATCGGAATCTGTATTGAATATCAAGTCTATTCCTTAGTACTGAAATTGAGTTTGAAATTTTAATATCATGAAAACACTACATTATATTGCAATAATGCTATTCTACAGTTTTAACAGTAAAAGAGCCGTTAACTTGAAAAAGCACAAGGTAGAACAGATCATTTTGAGCTTTGGAAATGTAGACAGGTTTGCATAATAGACAATCTTTAACATATAGTTTAACATCATCATCTTCACAATTATTAGGCTCAAGTTATCAGATATTACATTATCCTAATTCTGTTCTAAACCTCAGATATATTTACTTTTTAAGCGTTTCCCTTTGTTTTATTTTATTATTGCTCTTCTTACAACCCTCTCTCTTGTTAGCGAGATTCTGTAAAAGTCTTTTTTCTCTAAATCCTATTATCTCTGTTCCCTCCAGCCCCGTGTTCAGCAAATACATTCTTCTGTCACAGTAACATGTGCATTAACAACTCCCTGGTGTGCAATGGCGTTCAAAACTGCGTCTACCCCTGGGATGAAAACCACTGCAAAGGTGAGACTAACGCATCTCTCCCCATCCAATCATCTTTTATTGGTGCTGTGATTTGCTTATGATGTGTTTTCTCTACATTATGTGATTCATGTGTGTGTCTTGTGTCCAGAAAAGCGTTCGCGGGGGCTCTTTCATCAGATCACTAAGACTCACGGGACTGTCATTGGGATCTCATCAGGCGTGGTTCTGGTTCTGCTCATCATCTCCATCTTTGTCCAGATGAAACAGCCCAGAAAGAAGGTATTCTTCTTTTGTTACAGACATTTTATTTACGAGAAAAGCAGTGAGGCCAAGATTACTGATGAGATGGAGCTGCGCCACTGGGGCTGGAATGAAAGCCAGAGAAAAGTTGAGAAGATAGAGAGAACGAGATGATTGGCATATGAAATACATAAGAAACTTTTTACTACTTCGACAGCCTCATGTTAGGCTTTAACTGTCAGGTGTATTTATGTATTTATAATGAAATCCTATTTCAAATTCCTTTCTTTGAAGGTGGTGGCTCGCCGGCCCGGTGTTTTCAACAAGGCGGGCTTACAGGAGGTATTTGACCCTCCTCATTACGAGCTGTTTTCGCTTCGGGACAAAGAGATCTCTTCAGACCTGGCTGACCTCTCGGAGGATCTGGAGAACTTCCACAAGCTGCGGCGCTCCTCCACCATGTCCCGCTGTGTGCACGAGCACCACTGTGGCTCCCAAGGCTCCGTCACCACTGGGGGAGGCAGCATGAAGCACAGCCGCACAACCCTCAGCTCCATGGAGCTCTCCTATCATAATGACTTCTCCAAGCCACCGCCCATGAAAACCTTCAACTCCACATCCAGCTACAAGAAGAGCTGCTACGGCTACAAGCAGCACTCACAGACTCACGACTGTGACCAGCAGGTGATCGAAGACCGCGTTACAGAGGAGATCCCCTGTGAGATCTACGGCCGCGGCACGGGCAGTGTGGGAGGGGCCAGCGGAGGAGGCACTCTGGGAGGACCATCAGGGCTGACAGGAGGGGGCATGGGAGGCCCCGTGGGCATAGCTGGGGGTATGACTATGCCTGGAGGCATGGGCATGGCTGGAGGAGTGATGGCAGGGCCCAGTGGCATTGCTGGAGGCATCGGGGGCATGGCAGGAGCCTGTGGAACCCTGAGTGTGCGTGGAAACAGCGCCCGCAACAGCACCACCATAGTGGATCCACAACAGCGCTCTATGTCCATGGACTTTTAAAGAAGGATAGAGACACATCCAATGTTTACTTCTGTTCTCAACTCTGTGTGTGGGGATAACTTCTGGGCCTAATACTGAGCTGATCTGTTGAGAGACATGAGTGTGGTCATTTAAAGGATTTAAAGAGACTTGTTTTGTTGCTCATTTACTCAGCCCCACACAGAGGGATCTAACTTTACAGAGGACTATCAAACACACAAACTTCCTAGACTCAATTTTACATTTAATCCCCTGCCATGCACAGATATATGCTATAATATCTAGTTTGTCTTCTAATTTATTTAAGTTTTTATTTGTGTCAGATGTGTCTTGTACCTTTACTACCAGTAAAAAAGCCAGCTCACAATGTTAGGCAAAATTATATTAATCTTTTTCATATGTCCTTATGATAATTTAACACCAATATACAGTATATGGTGGCAGTAAAGAGTTGAATACATACAGGAAAAGCTGCTCGTACTCATATGAATAGAACTGTGAAGGCATTTTGTTTTTATTCATTTCAAAATACACACAGAAGATGTATTTTAGACAGTTTTAGGAGACACTCAAAAGAAATGTACTATTTTAGGAGGCTGAATAACAGAAAAATATATATTTTTGCTCTGGGAGCCAAATTGTTTATGGGCATTATATTATAGCAATGAGTGACCATTTCTAACTAAACTGATTTAGCTGTGACACATGATCTAAATAAAACTAGTCAAATAAAATTCCCAGACCTCATCTTTATTTAGTTTGTATGACAAACTGTGTAAAACAAGCACAATGGTCTCACCAATGAGACACATGTAGCCTTTGTGAATTCATTTATGTTATAACAGCTGGTTGTATAATTCCATTCTGTTTAATTAAAAAAACAAAAGTATCCACTTTTAATGCTTTTCTTCACTGATTACTTTCCATGGCCAGATGAAGGAAGTTTCCCTATTGCCATTCACCTTATTCCGGAAGTTGCCATGGGTGCCACCGTCATCATTGGGGTTGTATTATTTTACACTGGGCAAATCTCACAGTAAATAAGTTCTATACAGACCACAAAGCCATTTTAAAGTCTCCCTGGGAATCAGTGCTGTGTTGACTTGTTGATGCACATGAACACTGAACACACAAATCAGCCATACTTTAGCTGCGAAGGTTTTCCCAAATTCTCATTTGAAATGGGATTCTTGCTTAACCGGAGGCACCACAAGGAAACCGTGGTTTAGATACATTTATGGGGAAAAGTGGGCGGGGCACAGTAAGGTCAGTAGCACAACAGGAAAAACCAGACCATATTTCAGTTTCAAAGACAAAAAGGGCAACTCTTCAGCAGAAGTGGGTCGAGCAGACAAAAATTGTACTCAAGTAAGAATACAGATACATCAAAATAGTATTACTCATGTAAGAACAACATAGTGGCCCAAGAAATTATTCAAGTTAAATATATTTAGAACTCGTAGTAATTGTAAGAGTAAATAATTTATTATTTTTTTACCTGCAAATTTTGTCTAAATTGTCTAAAACAATGACACACAATGTTTGAATTTGAGATCTCAGATTCTAATTTCATAAAATAATCTCTTTTCCATTGAGGTATTATTAGGTGTTTGCCTTGGACCTGGAATACACACTTCTCCAGCACTTCATAAAGATGTGATATCTCTCTGTATTTTATAGGCCTATAATTCTGGATGTGGATTCTGAACTTTAGTTAAAGGTCCTACATTACGCAAAATCGACATTTGTTAAAATGTTGTTACCTCATCAAAAACATACCTGGAGTTGTGTTTTGTTTCATTTACACATGTTTGAGTAATCCTGGATTATTCGTCTGTCTGCATCTCCAAAGATCAAAATGCTCTGTTCCACCTTGTGATGTCATGAAGCTGAAGTTTTCAAGTTAACAGCTCCTTTTACCTGTAGTTGAGGTAGAAGGAAAGTAGGTAGAAGATAGAAATCATCCAAGTGATGAAGGTGTTTGGTGTAAAAACACAGTGGAGCACTTCCTGTATTACCACATGACATCCCAAGGAGTGTTTTCTGTTTGAGAGAAGACCTCAGCCTAAATATGCAAGGTTTGTGAGTTAAACATGTGTGAATGAAACAGGTATGTTTATGATGAGGAAACAACATTATGACAGATCAGAAAATAACGTAATTCATTCATGGATTTAAATAAATGTTTTACCATTTTGGGATGGGCAAATTTCGGAGATCTTCAAAGAAAAATGTGTTATTTGGTATTTAGTTCCTGGATTTATTCTTTTATTGGTTGGTCTTTATATTTGTTATTTTTGCTATGATTTCTATACACAAGATAAATTAAATCATATGTTGAGACAAAAAAGTGTGCCATGTTGACTCCAGAAAGGTTGAAGAAGACTATGAAGAGAAGATAATGTACCCGAGACAAACGTGTCATACCCCACTTGAACCACGCGGTGGCGGTGGCGCGCAGGGCAAAGCGGAACAGGGCGGTCCGCTGCAGAGCACGGCTGAAACACCGGCTCTTTCTCTTTGTCCATTCACCTCCCGCTGAACAACATCCACAGCAGCTCCATGGCCAATCCCGTCGATACGAAGCTCTACGACCTCCTCGGAGTGTCCCCATCAGCCACCGAAAATGAACTCAAGAAGGTAAGCCGCCCAAGTAAACATCATCTTAGTTTTCTGCCGTTTTGTCGCTAACGTGCTACAATCAGGAAATGGGCTGGTGTGCGTAGGCAGCTAATGCTAGGTGTGAGAAGCCGAGCTAACCGGTAAAACCATGGCTCAAACAACCGCGATCTCGTTGAGAATGAAATGAATTTTAACTTTTCTTTGAATAAAATGACCCATATTATTCTTGGGATAGTTTAAGCTAAGCATATAAGCAGACTTTCCTCGCCTCTAGTGTGAAAACGTCCCCCAAATGAACGACCTCGCGTTTGCTTGTGATGTTACGTTGCCATGAAACGCGAGGTAAGCTAACCGCTAAAGCTAAATCTATTAATCACTTATTTTAGTTCATTCAATTTTATAGTTATTATTCCCATCAACGACAATGAAACTATGATTGGTTAGTTTCATTGGCTTTTCATTGCGTCCAATCACATTTAATATTGTGGTATTTGGCCCTCAGTGTTCATCCTAAAGAGGTTTGTTAGCACCTGAACGCAAACTTGGCGAGGGATGTAGTTTTTCATATCGTAAACGAGTCATTGTCTTAACTTGGATGATCTGAGAGATGCTTCATTAATTAAAGGTTACGATGAATTACATTTAACTTGCATACAAGGCACCCTAATGTACCAGTTTTCTCCCCGTAGCTCAATCGTCATTCTTTCTCAGTTAAAATAATGCTTGTAGATTGCTGAATTGTGTGTAACATTACCTCGTTTATCTCTGAGTATGTGTTCTTATCAGCTGCTCATTCTTGGAGTTAAAAACACTAGTGGCTAATGTTAGCGTTAGCTGTTGATGCTAATCTCACGAAACATTTCGACAGGCAGTGATTAGCGTTAAGTTATTTATTACTTTGGCGAGGTGGCTTGATTTAGTCATCACACCGTATGTTACATGTTTTTTTCCCGTAAGGTTAAATTATGTGTAGGGTGTGTGTGGTGTGGTGTTTTTCCGGTGAGCTCAGGTTCGGCTTTGGGCACGTGTGTTGCGTAAGGAGCGGAGGGGCCGCTGTGAGGAAGGTTCATCTTCTGGTTTGTTTACTCTGTCACTGTGCTGCTTTTCCTCCAGGCATACCGAAAACTGGCAAAGGAGTATCACCCTGACAAAAACCCAAATGCTGGTGACAAGGTAAAACATGTGTATTATTTATTTAATACATATATATAATGATAAATTATTTTTTGCATGCAATATGTGAATGTAAACATATTTGTAATAACATTTAATTCAAATGGCACATACTGTTTGCCATGTTTCACCTTACTAGTCAGTTAACGCGGTTGATTCTATCAAGGTAAAAGATGGAGATGTCCATCATGTGATTATGTTCCATTGACTTTAGTGTTGTACTGTTCTGACTAATGTAAACATTCTAGTGTGATACACTTTTGATCTGCCCTGTTTTACTTTAGTTCAAAGAAATCAGCTTTGCCTATGAGGTCTTAACAAACCCTGAAAAGAGAGACCTTTATGACCGCTACGGGGAGCAGGGTCTGCGGGAAGGAGGAGGAGGTGGTCCTGGGATGGATGATATCTTCTCCCACATTTTTGGTGGTGGGCTTTTCGGCCATCCCTTCATGGGAGGCCATAGCCGGAGCCGCAACGGTGGCCGACGGAGAGGGGAGGATATGGTTCACCCACTTAAGTATGGCATTCTCGTGCCCAAGATTATTCTTAGAATTTTAGGAATATAGAGCTTTAATCTTGACTCTGTTTACAGAGTGTCACTGGAGGACCTCTACAATGGGAAAACAACCAAATTACAACTTAGCAAGAATGTACTATGTAGCTCTTGTAATGGGTGAGTTTTTGTTATGATGTTGTATGTATTATATAAAATTTGCAACACCTTTAATTTGAGTTTGTGTTTAGGCAAGGCGGAAAGACGGGTGCTGTCCAAAAATGTTCAACGTGTAGGGGGCGTGGTATGCGTGTTATGATTCGGCAGCTGGCACCAGGGATGGTCCAACAGATGCAGTCTGTGTGTACTGACTGTAATGGCGAAGGTAAGAATAATGGCTGACATCAAGTTTCCCAAAGTGGATTTCCTCATACTAGATGTGATCATGTGTCACAATATATGTTCAGGTGAAGTCATCAGTGAGAAGGACCGCTGTAAAAAGTGTGAGGGCAAGAAGGTTGTAAAGGAGGTTAAGATCCTGGAGGTCCATGTGGACAAGGGCATGAAGCATGGGCAGAAAATAACATTTGGAGGTGAAGCTGACCAGGCACCAGGAGTCGAGCCTGGGGATATAGTTCTGGTGTTGCAGGAAAAAGAGCATGAGGTATGTGGCTAATAAGCTGAATCATTTGACCTGTGTATTGTGAAATCAGAAGTAACAGTAATGCCCTTCTATTTTATATCATGGGCACAAACTTCAATCACTCCTTTTATTGCTAATTGATTGTGATCTATCCACAATGAGCATTATTTGAAACTATTATTATTTTTAATATTTTGTTGTAATTGTTTTATCCAGACGTTTAAGAGAGAGGGCAATGACTTGTCTATGAACTATAAACTTGGCCTTGTGGAGGCGCTGTGCGGCTTCCAATTCATGTTGAAACATTTAGATGGAAGACAGATAGTTGTGAAGTATCCTGCTGGCAAAGTCATTGAACCTGGTAAGGTTGTTTACATATTTGATGAATAGTTGCTCATCAGCAAAAACATATTAAAATGTCAACTCTTCTGTCATGTTCCAGGTTCAGTAAGAGTCGTACGAGGAGAAGGTATGCCACAGTATCGCAACCCCTTTGAAAAGGGAGACCTGTATATCAAGTTTGAAGTTCAGTTCCCCAGCAACAACTGGATAAGCCCAGAGAAACTTCAGGTTTGTCACACTACTGCATTGCTGGTAGTGTAGAGTGTTAACTTCTAAATCAAGTTTTAATGTTATTGCAGGAGTTGGAGGACATGCTCCCGTCAAGGCCAGAGCCCCCCATCATCACTGGAGACGCAGAAGAGGTGGACCTGGAGGACTATGATGCCAGTCAGAGCTCATCCTCATCCCGCAGAGAGGCGTACAATGACAGCTCTGATGAAGAGGGTGGCCCTCATGGCCATGGGGTACAGTGTGCCCACCAGTAGGCCCAGTCACAACCCACCCACTTTTCACTCCTGTATAAGTAAGCAAGGTGGATCGTCAAAGGGCACCAGGTTCCTCAGACTCATGTCAGACATTCTTTTGGCACCTGGTGTGTCCATGTCACTCGTGTTTGTGTAGGTTTGATCTTTGTCTGAGGAAAACTCAGTGGAGCTTCTGTTGGACTATTTCTGAAAACTGCACTCTAAACACATTAGCCACTAGTTTGGGTGTAGAACTATATACATATTTAAATTAAACTGTTTAATTACGTCATTGAATTCTGGGTGTTGATAGATCCCTCACTCTTTATTTTAACTGAAGATTAGGTGAAGAAAGCCTGTTTGCAAAGTGTGTGGTTTGCATATTGTTTTCATAGTATTTTCAATAATTAATTTAAGTAACCAATGTATATACACAAAAACATGCAATGGAGCATTTGGGCCACACAAAGATAACCATAACGTTTCAACATATTAACCTTTTTCAATCACAAAGCCTGTAGTAGTAAGTAGCAAGTAATACTAGCTTTGACTAATCTTTTTGTCCTTGATTTGTTGTGACAATATTTAACTATATTCCCATAGTATATAGTATATCATGTTATTTAGTTGTCTTTGTGTGGCCCAAGCCAAAACTTCAAAAAAAGCAATGTGAAGTACAAAACTTCTGGACATATTCAAGCCGCACCACTTAAGATGTTTCTGATTTTTACTGCTTTATTTTCTTTAAGTTTTTACTTGTTTCACATTTCTTTTATATTTTAATTGAACCTTAAATTGTTATGTGTATATCAAAGCCTATTAATACTTAAATCAGCTGTTGTATTCAGAGCTGTGTAAATTGAGAGAAGAGAAATAAAAGTGAAATAATTGCTTGTATCTGCTGAGACCATCTGCGTGTAAAAGCTTGGTCCCTGCTAACGTTCATTATCAAAAAAGAACACCTCTTACAAATCTGTATGAAGCTGGTGAATTCAATAAACCATGAAAATATTGCAAGAAGTATTTATTATACTAAGATGATTGTTAGTTTTTAGGTCCTATAATGTAACTATCATATTCCCGGATGGGAGGCAAGAGCCATTTTTCTTATTAATAACACTGAAATATCCTAAAGGTAAATTCACAAATGTTGAACCAGATAATTTCCATTACTGACTGGACCCAAAAACTTGGGGGTAGGATTTTAGTTGTCCCCATTTGTATTTGTATTACAACATTCAGACAAATGATTTTCATTAGAAGTACAACCATGGAGCTATTAAAATAACGAGCTTGATCATGCAAGACACTAGAGCAAATGCATGGCCTGTCCGGGCGGGTTCCTCAAGAAAACTGCTGTGATCCGTCCAGTGGAGTGGTGACTGAATCAGGACCTTTGAGGCAAAACAAAAAACAAACTCATAACCTGCCCCTGACAATGAAAAGTAAAATATTCAGCTGTTGACCTGGGTGGCATAAAGCATCTGACGTGCGCGCCGGCCATGCCCTACTTAAAACACAGTTCAATGACATGTTTGATGCGCATTATAATATTTACTGTACACCTCGTCATCAGTGGCGCCGTGGCTTAGTTGGTTAAAGCGCCTGTCTAGTAAACAGGAGATCCTGGGTTCGAATCCCAGCGGTGCCTTTTGCACTTTGGTTTAGTCTGCCGACATCTTGTTTGAAACAGTAACATTCACCATAAGGGCAAACATTCAGTTATTCGTTATAATTTTTTTTTTATTTAAAATGCATGCTAGATTTTGACCTGCCCCAGAAAACAAATATGGCATGGCCTAGAGCCTTTGTAATGCACAACTATAACCACGCGGTGGCGCTCCGGTGTAAAAATGATCATGAAAACAGCAAAAGGTGCTGTACAGGTTTATATTAATGGGTAAAAACAAAGTAAATAAATACAAATCAAACAAAAACGGCCATCACTGTGAGTTTGTAATTACAATTGAAATGCTTGGATAAAAATCAGAATATGAAGAAAAAAACAGCGCAGCACAAACGGAAGAAACAAAAGTAGGTCTGTAAAATAAGACTTACCTAAATCATTTTTTTTCTCCCCCGCTTTCACTTTTGCAAACTGCATACAAACAACGTTGCCCTGGTATATGGGCTATAGAGGCTACTTCTAAATAACCAATTCACATCCTCAGAAACGGACAGAAACAAATACAGCGCAACACCCTCCAGATCAGCTTTTATTCTGAAGGCGACACCCGCTTATTGCCGCTAACTTTCCTTGAGGAAAACGAGCTACCGCTGCAAGAAACAATGGTTTTTCGTAAAAGGGGATCCTTCGTTCTTCGCTGTGTGGATGGACGATAAAAAACATAAATGCCAGCTCTTTTGTGGCTACCCATGTGGAGCAAACAGAACCGAGCCAGATAATAGCCGCCAAGTCCCCGGCGGACAATGGGACTTTTGAAGGCGCTTCTCGGACTGCTGTGGTTCCGCTCGTCTCTGATCTATGCAGGTGAGGCTGGACAACAAGCACAATGCTGAGATTCAGATGTCCGTGTGCATACTGGTGCAATTCACTTATAAACGATATTTTTAGCTATTTATAAGCCCGCTATTATCACGATTTCTCCCTTTGCACGCGTATGATGCTGAAGGAGGGAGCTTTAACACTAAAACCTCACACCCTAGCAGTGCCACTTATTTACCTGCTCGTTTCTCGTGTGCCCTGTTAATAACAAGGCGATACAATGAAACAGGGACATCTTTTTTAGTCTTATGATTAGTTGCATTGAAAAGACGAAGCGATCAGTGCATCATTGAAACCAGCGGAGCTATCGATCTGTGGTGGCTAAACGATCAGGGTTAGTGTGGAAACATGGATGCTCTTTCACAAATGTGGTGCTATCAGCATTACATCACTGCTTCACTGCAGTCACACATCCCTCTCTCTCGGTACCCCCATACCCAAAAATCACATGTTCTGGTTAATATTTTACCCACTACAGAAAAATACTGTAGCCAACATTAAAACATAATTTTCCAAACATAATTTATTGATATTGAGATCATCTTGGTGGTTGTATGTGGGAAGGTTAAGAAATTGCACATAAAAGGAAATTAGCCTTCACTGTGTGTGCATTTATTTATTTACAGAATTCACTATTAAACCTGTGTGATGGGAATACATTTGACACTCATGGGTTTTTAGAAATGTCTGGTTTTAGTGTAGCTGCAAAAGATGTAGACTTGTCCTCAAACCTGCGTAAATACACACTCCTGGCTTGTGTTGCTTAAATCAATACCCATCACAGCCTTGGAACGCTTTCTTCCGCTGCCTCCAAACTTCCACTCGCCTCTAATTTACCTTATGTCTTATGCGCAAACAATGGCAAGGTAATGTTTTAATTTTTGTTGGGGTATCTACCTTCCAATTTGTTTCTTGTTTTCCCAATCTCCATCTCATTCTGTGTGTTGTTCCCTTGGGCAATGTTGTGATGTAGTTGCCCCGGTTGCCAACATAACTGCTGCCAATTATACCCCCATGGGATCTGCACACAACTAAGGGCCAATTCTGAGGGCACTGGGCTTTCAGACTGAACAACAAATCATTTGTCAGTGGTTTTATGAGTCATGAATAATGTTCATACCTGTTTTTTCTTCAGCTGGCTGCAGTGAGCGAGTAGAGGTCCACACCGAGCGGAGGGGGGTCATTTACAGTCCGTCATGGCCTTTAAACTACCCCTCTGGAGTCAACTGCAGCTGGCACATCCAGGGAGGTCAGGGCGAGGTCATCACCATCAGGTAACTGTACGCTGAATACATGCTGCATTGTGGCAGTATTCGTTTCCTGATTCTGACTTTCTAATGTTGTTTGTGTGTAGTTTTCGTAACTTTGACCTGGCTGAGTCTGAGCGGTGTTCAGGTGACTGGTTGGCACTGACTCCAACATGGGAAGGAGAATCAAGGCTATGTGGCGTTGTCCTGCCTCCACCGTTCATCTCCACCAGGGGGCGTGTTTGGGTTTCCTTTCACTCTCAGGCAAACAGCTCAGGGCAATCCCAAGGCTTCCGGCTCTCCTATATCAGAGGTACAGTATGATCACTATGTTTAAAAGTATGAAATGTAACAGCAGAAATAATGACTTGATACTGTTGTTTATCTGAATCGCATGTTATTCCTTATAATTGTTTTGTTTTCCCTCACCTATAGGTCGCCTTGGCCAGAGCAGCTGCCAGTCGGATGAGTTCCTGTGTGGGAATGGGAAATGTCTTCCTCGTTCGTGGAGGTGTAATGGTCAGGATGAATGTGGAGATGCTACAGATGAGCGCAGCTGCACCCCTCCTCCTACACAATCCCAGTTTGGACTCTGCCCTTTTAACGCTGTTCCGTGCACTCAAGCCCAGTCCACACGCTGCTTACCGGCATCTGTGCGTTGCAACGGTTTTCCAAACTGCCCGGATGGCACAGATGAGCGGGGCTGTCCTGACACTACGTGTGGTAAACGTCTAGGAAACTTCTATGGCACTTTTGCCTCTCCAGACTTTTTCCGTCCCAACAGAAGCACAGCGGCAGAGCTAAGGTGCTCGTGGCTCTTGGACACTCAGGACCCCAAACCCATAGTGCTGCAGTTGGACCTGCAGCTAGGCCCGGGAGACTCCCTGCATGTGTACGACGGGCTGTTACAGCGGGCAGAGCACCTCCTGCAGGTGCTGTCCTATCACAACAACAGACGGCCCGCTCTGCTGGAGTCCAGCCGTGGACAGATGAGTGTCATGTACCTGGCACAGCCACACAGCCCTGGACACGGGTTCAACGCAACGTACCAGGTGCACCTCAGTTTTAGGTACCAGAGCCACCAGAGCCTCATGCTACATACTGTATCTGTTATTGTGTAAAACAACATAATTTCAAAACAAAATAATATTGCATTTGCTTTGTCTACTTAACCTCCCTACCACAACACCTCCACCCTACATTTCATGTGTGTATGAACCACTCAGTTTCACTAAATTCAGTAAACATTCATACTAATGAAATCATGTTTTTGTGCTTCTGGTGACTTTGGCTTATTTTCATGTTAGGCTTGACCTAATATTGACTTTGCCTGTCTCCATTCTGAAGGTCAAAGGCTACTGCTTCCCAGGGGAACGCCCCTGTGGTAGTGATCAGGGCTGCTACTCAGAGCGCCAGCGCTGTGATGGCTACTGGCACTGCCCATCAGGACGTGATGAAGAAGGCTGCCCCATCTGCCCTGCGGGGGAGTTTCCCTGTGAGGGCAACAGTGGAGTGTGCTACCCAGCCACCGAACGCTGCAACAACCAGAAGCGCTGTCCAGATGGCTCTGATGAGAAGAACTGCTATGAGTGCCAACCAGGAAACTTTCACTGTGGAACAAACCTGTGCATCTTTGAGACGTGGCGCTGTGATGGTCAGGAGGACTGCTTAGATGGCAGTGATGAGAGGGACTGCATGGCTGCTGTGCCCAGAAAAGTGATCACAGCGGCCCTCATCGGGAGCCTGGTCTGCAGCCTCCTGCTCGTCATTGCTCTGGGCTGTGCTCTCAAGCTGCATTCACTTAGGAACAGAGAGTACAGGTTGGTCCACCTCACCATTTATTTCTTTTTCATAATTTTTGCATGTTCTAGGTAATACCATTTTAAAGGTTTAAAGTCCTGTATATGTAAATGTGACTGAAAAATGGTCTTGTCCTTGTTTAATTTTCTGCACTTTAGATCATTTGAAACTCAGATGACACGAATGGAGGCAGAGTTTGTTCAGAGAGAGGCTCCTCCCTCTTATGGTCAGCTCATTGCTCAAGGCCTCATCCCTCCAGTTGATGATTTTCCAGTGTACAATCCCTCTCAGGTAAAACTATGATGTCAAATCACCAGCGGACCAGTCACAGCTTGGTCTTTTCAGATTTGTGTATTTTTCTTTGGATTAGTTTAAACCGGCTGTGCCCTGTTCTCTCACAGGTGGCAGTAGTGGGTGGTTTGCATTTGTTCAGTAGACATGCCAGCAGATTATGTACTGTACAAAAGCTGCACAAATATGACAACAGGCCTGTAGATGTAACTGGCTAAAAAAAATCACACTATTTAAGGACTGCAAATAATTCACATGATGGTGTGAACTCTGAGCCAGAAGTTCAGATTCCAACAAGCCTTGAACGTGTGAATATTTTTTTTTCTTTTCTACTCCTTTATGTAAAGTTTGCCATAAGTGTATTTTCTTTCCTCCACTGTAGGCATCTGTGCTGCAGAATCTGCGGTTAGCCATGCGGCGGCAGATGAGACGCCACTCCTCTCGCCGCTCGTCTGCTTCCACGTCCCGGCGGCGTCTGGGACACCTGTGGACTCGTATCAGAGGCCACGCCCCTCTGCTGGACTCCCCTGGACCCCCCCAGATAACACTGGGGCTGCACAGCTATAGGACTGCATCTGAGCCCCATGTCCCAACTGGATTTGGTGATGAGACGGCTGTGATGTCTCACTCCTGTTGCCATGACGACCTCAACCTCCAGCCCTGTATGTCTGAAAGCCCTCTGTCGTCTCTGTCACCACAGTCCCAGACAGTGGACAGTCCAGAGGAGGAAGTGTTCAGAAGCAGGAATACACATTCTGAGCCCCCCACCCCGGGATATAGTGAGCCCTCAGCCCTCTGCGGCCCTGTCCTCACCCCACAGGAACCTATCGCACCCCCACACCCGAGGGTCTCCAGAAAACTAGTGCTGGAGCTGGCAGTCAATCTTAAAGGAGTGGCAGTCAGGCGCTACTCCCCCCTGGGACCCCTGTCTCCACTGTCACCTGTGGTTTTCCCTAGTGGCTCTCGGACTCCCACAGCCCAGCCGGAGTCAGATCCCTCACAGGGCAGCCCCTCGGACTCAGACTTGACCCCAGAAGTGCCAAACAGAGGGATGAAACCATGCAAAAGGCGAGGGGACAGGAGCCGTGCTGCCAGAGCAGGACTCTCCTGAGAGAGGCCACTGTCCTATTTCTGGACCGTCCTCTTTTTAATATGATGCAGTATGTGTTCTGCTGCACTGACCTTGTACTGTTTATTAGACTAGACAGCAGAACAGTTCCTCAGCCATCCACAAGGAGGCACACTAGGGACATAAAGCTAGACCCAGGCAACGTGAACGTTCATATTTTAGTAGAATGAATGATGAGATAATCTTGAAATACAACCAGCATTTATGGTTCTCATAGCTTAAATCACAACAACTAAAATGTCCAACTCATTTCTCACAATGGCTTTGTGACATTTCCCAGAGCCAGTGTGCACCGCTTTAACTGTGAGCCATAAAACCCTGTGCACTGCAGATCAGTGATTGACTTTTATTATGAATTCTTGTCAGTCCATATCTTTTGAAAAGCAAAACAGTGAAACTTAGGGACATCACCATTGCTGTGGATTTTTATATATCTTGACCGATTGAAAGACCTCTATTTTTGTGAGTACTTGCTGAAATGATGTGATCCCACTTCCCTCTTTCTGCCTTTGCCAATCAAGCTTTACTGGATCGCTTGATGCTTTTTTTATTCACCTCACCCATCCAAGTTACTGCTGCTGCTTTCCTTTTTCCATGCCATTGTGGTATGAAGAATGTACCAGTCTGTTTGATTTGAAAATGTTTAACAGAACGCTGCAGCCTGTCAGCCTCATGTCACCTGCCAGTGTCCTGCTGCCGTGTTGCCTAGCTTTTTATTTAAAAGCTAAATGTGCCATGTGTTCTTTTATCAGCTGCTACATGTGCCATTAGAAATATGTATTCATGATTCTATTGTAGCCATAGAATTAGATCCTTTCTTTCGTTATCATTTTGCAGCTGCTTATTGTCTTTGTACAGATTATGCCTTAATGTCTTGTGTTTTTGCTGTAAAAGTTGACGGGTGCATTTATTGGGGTGCACTTGTTAAAATTCCTAAATGACTTTGCATAATTGCTCTGACTAAAACGAAGTCCGCCGCTGTATTGAGAATCTCTGGGATTGTTATGATAAGTATGTGTTTAAAACAAAAAAAAGTCTAATAGTCCACACTGTTTGTTCAGGTGTTGACCCTGAAAACGCTGTTTTGGTTGATGTGCTGGAGCTCTTTGTTACTCATCAGTGAGAACAAGGTTAGCACTGCTCATTTCACTGTTACTACACTACTGGAATCACTGCTGAACCAATTCTATCCGGTTTTACAGTACTTTGGTTTAACGGCTCACCACCAAATATAATATTTCCATAGGGCCCCAAAAATAATTTTAGATGACGAAACACAAAGCTATACATTTAACTCAGTGATCAAAGCATTAAATGTATAGGTAACCCAAAATATTTGACAAATCTCATCAATTTCCATAGTTCAAATTCATGTAAACAAACAAAAAAAAAATCAAAACTAAATATAAACGATGTCATAAAAACAAAAATCAGAAAATGGTTAATGGAAAATTGGAATTGTGTCTAAGATGCCATCATGACATTAACTCACTGTGCAGCCTTCAGGTTCATGTGCTGTATTTTGTGCTTTGAATAAACATAATTTCTGTTACAGCATGTCTCAATGAATGAAAATACACTACTCAAGATGTTGAATGGGCTTTTTTAATATTTTCAACTATTGCATTGTTATCCCGTATGTACAGATATCACAACATACAGAGGAATGTAGTTCTAAGTTCTCTGTACAGTTTATTTACAAATATGGTGTAGATTACAGCACCTGGGGGCACAGATAGTATTGTGTGCATCTTTTTACAAAAATAAAATCCAGACCAAGAGAATAATGTAGCTTCTTGACAAAAAAAAACTTCCTTTCAATATATATTACCTGTTATAATACAATATGTATTATAAGCAATTTTATTCATGCAAAGCGCTGAAGGGATATCAACTGAGATAACATTTGTTTAAAAATTAGCAAGAAAGGTTAATATATAATTTTTATAAAAGCACTTAACGGGTGGCAAATATAGAGTTGTCGCATTTGAAGTGTTTCAGTGAGTGGTAAGTATCAAAAGTGATTTACGCAAGGAACAGCAGTCATGGGTTACGCACATAAGTAGTTAGGCCCCAGTCACTATGATTCAGCCATTGAGGCTCTGATTTCTTGTTCGTGATAACTGTTCTGACAGAACTGGCATGAATCTGAATATTAGCCAATAACTGGTGTAATTACATTACACAACAGGTCATATTATATATATGTAACGGCAGATTGGTGTATGAATAAAAAGGTCACCCTAAACTCTTAATCTTACTTAAACACATAATGCATTTTTGAATAGTGAAGTGTACATGGCTGCATTATTGCATATGTCAAATGTAAGGCACTAAACAATATTACATCAAGTAAGGTTGCCTGAGATAAAAATGGGGTTGGGCACTTAAATTAGTAAACACTTCAAACACACATACTATCGAGGGCGTTAACATATACGCTGCCAAAATCGCTTAGATTATGCATCTAATCTTTCCAGATAAATTGAGTACAGCTTGGATTTTACTTGATAAAAATGTATTTTGCAGTTTTAAAAAGTCTAATCACCTGCCAGGTATTTGTCGAACACAGCTTACTCTGTTTGGATGTAAGGTCCCCAGGCTAACAAGCAGAAACATGCCTTCATTCTCTCACCACTTTAAATACTTTAGAGAAAAATGTCAGCTCCTTAAGAAGGCACCTTGCATATTTGAAGAGGCTAAAAGAAAAAAAGCTAAATGAGAAGTAACGGACAAGCAAATGAACATTAATTACAAAGTCATTAGCAAAGAACAGCATAAGGTAGCAACCGTAATAGAAAGGTAGTGTTACGTGCAGAAATGGCTTGCAAAATACCCGCACAACCCAGGACATCATAGCAACATAGATATTTAATAAGGCACATTAGCCCAGGTCAAACCCAAGTTAAAAGTCATAAAAGGGAATCATAGGAGTGAACCTGGAAAACAGCAGATAGTTCTTTGAGAGATTGTGGCAATAAAAAATAAAAAATACAGTTGGTAGGCTGGTGTGGCGACAGCTTGATACAAATACTTTAAAGTACCCTTTCTTAATAGGTTGCTTCACTACTGCCTCCATCAAAGAGAGGATACATCAGTTTATCTATAAAATGAGAGACTGTCCAAAAAGTGGAAGCAGAAGTCAAACTGTGCAGTGCTCAGTCCCCTTTAGAGGAAGTGAGGGGTTCAGTCTCTGAGAGGTCTTCCTGAGGAAATACGACATAACAAATCTTTTGGCCCACATATGTCACTTTCTCTGTAAAACAACAAAAAAGCATCATCAAAAGTCCATATATCCTGCCTATGTATTAGTATAATCAAGGACACCCACCAACTGCTGTATAAATCCATTTTGGTTTGTTTTTCCAGTGAACTCCCAGGAAGTAGACAGGGACCCCGGTCAGCATGATGACCATCCCCAGACCACACACCACAGGCTCTGAGTAGAGGCTGAAGCACAACAGCACGGCCCAGAAGAGCAGGTACGCAAAGGGGATCAACAAGCTCACCTGAAAAACACACAAGGAAGATACAGAAAGATGTATTTGTAAAGCTTAATACGTGTTCTCTCAAGCTGAAAAATGTAATATTTTTAATGCATGATGCACAGTCACAGTATACCAGACTTGGTGCATACTGTGATATACATTTTTTTGTTTCAATAATACCACTTAATAGCCCCAAAAGAATACAGTGGAAACACACCGTGTAGATCTGTATTCGTAGTTGGATATTGATATCAGTAGTTTCATACATTTTTTATTATTTTATTTTAATGATTATTTTAGTTGTTGATGGTTATAATTATGAGACAATTGTCGGGTTAAATGTCACAATGTTTATATGGGGCCATGCTGATCACCTGTTACTTCTTTCAAAGACAAACTGTCAAAGATTCTATTTAAAGCACAAATGTACAGCGTCATTGGGCACACACATACCACGGAGACACAGTCACCGAGTTCAGTTCTACCATGTGCATCTAACTAAAGTTTTCAGTTCAACCAGTACGGAAACATTTCGATATGCTAAAGACATCTGTCATTCACAGATGTTGAATGCTCTGCTTATGATACACATATCAGTCTATCTTTATACCTAAAATGATTCTATATACACTGCCCATTGCAGTATCTTTGCTGTTCCTAGTACTGCACTTTTCTGGACTGAGATGTCTGATGTTTTTCCTGGCATCTGCTATAACCTCCTCCAGTTCAGGGATTACATCCCCGAGTGCTTCAATCAACTCATCAAAATAATCAAAATCAGGTGTTCCAATTACTTCCATGGCCTCAGGTGTATAAAATCAAGCACCTCGGCCTGCAGACTGTTTCTACAAACATTTGTGAAAGACTGGGTCGCTCTCAGGAGCTCAGTGAATGATGCGGATCCTGAGGTGCACAGTGTGCAGAAGTCGCCAACTTTCTGCAGAGTCAATCTCTACAGACCTCCAAATTTCATGTGGCCTTCAGATTAGCTCAAGAACAGTGTGTAGAGCTTCATGGAATGGGTTTCCAGGGCCGAGCCATACATCACCAAGTGCAATGCAAAGGGTCAGATGAAGTGGTGTAAAGCACCGCTACTGGACTCTAGAGCAGTGGAGACACGTTCTCTGGAGTGACAAATTGCTCTTCTCCATCTGGCAATCTGATGGACGAGTCTGGGTTTGGCGGTTGCCAGGAGAACGGTACTTGTCTGACTACATTGTGCCAAATGTAAAGTTTGGTGGAGGGGGGATTATGGTGTGGGGTTGTTTTTCAGGAGATGGGCTTGGCCCCTTAGTTTCAGTGAAAGGAACTCTGAATGCTTCAGCATACCAAGAGATTCCATGTTCCCAACTTTGTGGGAGCAGTTTGAAGATGGCTCCTTCCTCTTCAACATGACTGTGCACCAGTGCACAAAGCAAGGTCCATAAAGACATGGATGAGAGAGTTTGGTGTGGATGAACTTGACTGGCCTGACCTCAACCCGACAGAACACCTTTGGGATGAATTAGAGCAGAGACTGAGAGCCAGGCCTTCTCGTCCAACATCAGTGTGTGACCTTACAAATGCGCTTCTGGAAGAGTGGTCAAAAATTCCTATAAACACACTCCTAAATCTTGTGGACAGCCTTCCCAGAAGAGTTGAAGCTGTTATAGCTGCAAAGGGTGGACCCACGTCATATTAAACCCTATGGATTAAGAATGGGATGTCACTTAAGTTCATATGCGAGTCAAAGCAGGTGAGCGAATACTTTTGGCAATATAGGGTATATACATATACATAATATGAGTCTATGAATACATTTTAACAGACAGTATGACATGCACTGGAGGACCAATTTGTGCCTTGTATTGCATCATCCTATTACATTTTACAGGAATGTGGTGGCCTGACTGCCTTGTCTTTTCATTATGTAATCCACCTGCTTTGTAATGTTCTTGGAGATTTCTTGGTCCTTAAAATTTATCAGCTGTCCGTGGGAAATGATGCTAAGACCGTAACAGAGCCTAGTATGTGTGCTGTGACCAAACCCTTGAGCATTTTACATACCTTTATAGGACGATGCAAATTGGGTCTTGTTTTTCGTAGGTATAAGAGGCCAGCAATGGTTACTCCATAAGACAGATAGTTGATAAAGGAGACATAGTTGATGAGGTTGTGTGTTTCACCTATGCACAGGATGAGTATAGTGGCTGCACACTGCAGAGGAGAAAGCACATGTGAGGACCCAAGCTCTCAAAGAGACTTCATATATTGCACAGTTACACTCACACAGACTAACAGGGCGGGTATAGGAGTGCAGTTTTTCAGATGGATCATAGCCAGCAGGTATGGCAAATGGCCTTCTCTTGCCCCAGAGAAGCATAACCTGTACCACAGAATACATTACATACTTGTTCTAACAAGTCAGTACCTTCCATTATTATCACCAAAGGGTGTGCAAACATCAGAATCTGTTAATAATTTATACCCAAACTTGAACAAATATCATTATCAAGGACTGAATTAAAAATTATTACTTTCAACATATGCAAGGAAGATTTTGTGCATTAAAATAAACATAACTGACATATTTGACAGCATACAAACCAATTATGTTGTACTTCTTAATTTAAAAAAAAAAGTGTTCACCTGGAAGAGGTAAAGAGGTATCCATTGATTCCTCCAAATGTGGATAGTGCCACAGAAATTGGCATAACCCATGAAAACATGCCCAGCAGCTTTTCCCCAAATGTCTGTGAGAACAAGCACAATTGTTATTATTGACTAAATTCACATTAAACAAAATAAATAAATAAACTATGTAAAATTGTGACTTTTGGTACTTAATAAATCTTTTACATTACTTCTTTGTTTTCAAAAACATAAAAAAATGTATAAAGTGGTCCACACAGTCTGAGCAGTTTGTTTACTCTTGTATGGACTGAATAAGATAACGGCTTACCACTGCTACAGCATTAGAGGCCAGCAGCTCCTGAGGCGTCATGGATGAGAAATAAGCGATGTTTGTCATGGTGTAAACCAGCGTCACCAGTGGAATGGAGATATAGATAGCCCGGGGCAGGTTTCTGAAAAGGTAAAATGTTATCACAGGTCTGATGTAGTGCATTATATTTACAGTGAGTTTATGCTACATACTTGCGTGGCTCCACCACCTCCTCGGTGACGTAGTTGAGGAAATTCCAGCCGCTGTAAGCGAACGAGGCTTGGAGGAAAGCCAGCGCTATCTCTCCAACAGAGGGATCCCCATTGAACTCAAAGGCCACACTCGGTCGCAGTGCATCATAGTAACCTACAAGGAAAACAGGGCCATTACGTTACCAACAACAATTCAATGTGTAATTTGTCTAGGGTGTAGAGTAAAATAAAATATTATGTTTAAAGTAAAATCAAATCTTGACTTTAATCAAAATATTAACAATGTGCAATGCTGCAAAAACAAATGAATCTGAGTATTCGTAAAGTGAGTTCTATTGTGTTCATAAATCCAGTGGTATAGGGGGAAAAGCAATTGTACACTGTATTATGGACATTTGAATGGAAGTAGTATTTCAAAATGCCATGTCCAAATGTAAATAATGAATACACGTATCACATAAAGAAAGATGGAAGAAATACTGATGCACCGTAATATTAAATAATGACTTTGTGTTTTGAGGTAAATTCTATTTGGATGTTTTCTTGCTTCACTCAGGACTGATAAAACAATCTTTCCACTCCTAAATCACAATACGACTTATTAAAGTTTAATGGTTTG
This sequence comes from Taenioides sp. WSHXM2023, assembly GCA_029959045.1. Classification (NCBI taxonomy): domain Eukaryota; kingdom Metazoa; phylum Chordata; class Actinopteri; order Gobiiformes; family Gobiidae; genus Taenioides; species Taenioides sp. WSHXM2023. The sequence continues at coordinate 23,658,017 of CM057091.1, read as the reverse complement.
GGGGAAAAAAAAAACATTTAAAAACACTGAACAGATTTATTGATACTGTTTGGCCAAAAAGCAAGCCTAAAGTCACGATAGTAGACAGACAGAAAATCTTACTTGCTTAAAAGTCATTTGTTGTTTAAAGGAGAAACACACTTTAAGTATTTACATAATTTTGCATCTACACTTTCAATAAGACGAATGAAGAAATGATAGAAATAAGTGCTGATCAATATGGGAAAAAAACCAAGTAAAATTTAGTTCAATATTATTCTGCTACAAATAAAAAAAATACATACTTTTAAACATGAGCATTTAACACATAAAACAGTCAAATTTCTTCAAAACACAGGAAAAGTGAGAGCTTCTTATTGAAAGATTCCAGACCAGCGCTCAAGGACAGGGCTCAAAGCTGGTAACAGTATAAAAAAACAGTATAAAAACGTCAGTCAAAAAAGTCTAAGGGACCTGTTCGTGAAGGTGCTTTACTGCTGAAATAGGACAAGCTAACACATTTTGGCACAGGCTCTGTCTTCATCAGGGCGAAATGCTCTTTTTTTATTTTTATTTTTTAAACTTTGTCATTCGTTTTTTATGCACTATACAAAAAGCATGGTCATTTTCACTGTTTGATAGCTTTTGAGCTCTGTCCTTGAGGATGAAGACATAACTTGTGACGAAACGTGTCGGCTTGTCTTATGTAAGCTATTTTTTTTACCACTTTTTTGTAAGTTTGCCAGTCAAATTTCTTCCTTCGATGTCTAAACTTTGTCCTTTTACTGACTGTAGACTTCTACATTAAAAAAAAAACAAAGGTCACGATTGATTATTTGAAATAACTCTGATTAATTCTACTGATGTAATTGAAATATACATGATCGTGACAAACTGAAACTTGTGCACATGCCTCTGCAGATCTGCACCAGTCCCACTACGATGATCAGGGCCAGAGCCAGTAGTTTTCCCACTGTGAACACATCCTGGATCCTGGTGGCCCATCTCACACTGGAGCAGTTCACCCAGGTCAGGAATACTGCAAAAGAAAAATGTATTAACTATACACCAAGGAGGGAAAAGCAACAGTGAGCCTTTAATCACATATGGATTGACAGGCATATATACATTTTCACAAAGTGCATTTTATAGATTTGGAAATGAATCCATACATTCATTCATTTGTAAAAGGCAGGAGCTCTAGGAACACAGAGACTGCAGCATGCATACTGGGCTTTAGTTGCACTGGTAAAACTAAATGTTAACTTATATTGTAATCACTGAAAACAAAACCACCACAAAACAAATTTGACTACTTAAAATGTTCTTACCTTCTCATTTCTTAAATGGCAAATTTGTTGTAATACTTGGTTATAGTGCTTAAGTTATAATTAATTATAATAGTAGTTATTATTATTATTGTGTGTATAAGTATGTGAACGATACATATACAGCTAAAAATAGCACATTTTTAGTTTATTGTGTGTTTCACACTATAAGTTAAATAAGGTATACTTGTCTTCTGTCTTGCAGGTGAAAGTCAATTAAAGAAAAATCAATTCATCACTGAAAACATGTACCATTTAATAATATTTGACTTTCATCAAATAAGCAAATAAATTCAGTCATTTCAATGTTTCAAGGAATATATAAGTAAACCATATGTTCATGATAAAGTGTGTGTGCGCGTGTTTGTGTGTGTTGGTCCAGGCTTTTAAGTACTGTGTCATCCATCACTGGGGCAGGCGTCCCTCCCACCACACAATCTGGACAAACTGCTTCCGCTGGCTCGGCCCACACAACCACACACACACACACACACACACACACACACACACACACACACACACACACACACACACGAGAATAGTTGGCAGGATGTTTTGGTGGCACTGGGCACAGCTTCCTCTCCTCTTTAATGCTTTTAAGTTTTATAGTCAGTTACGTTGCGACACATTTCCTCTGCCCCAGAACAGCAGCCCTCCCCCTGCTCTGGCCTGTATACGTCCGGGCAGGAAGGTGGTGCCAGCGGACTTTATGCATGACAGCCCAGGTAAATCTGTGTGCCATTGAGCAACGCACCAGCACTTGAATACTAACTAATGATTGCCTTGTCCTCTTCATAGAGTTAGAAGCCAAACTGCAGTGTAGTTTATTTTGAGCTTTTAACATCAGCCACACTTCCAGCTGCTATTTATTTCCCATAAACCTTTGCAATTATACACTTAGTACACTATCTTTAATTATCATCTATACAATGTTTACAATTTATTTGCTTAGGGAACAATCATATTTGTCTTAAAAATGTTATACTTAGTCTCTCTTAACTTACTCAGTGAAATCATCAGCTTCCCTAAGCAAATAACAAAGGAGAACCCACTACAATCTTAATCAAACAAAGCTAAATTGACAATGGCACACAACTAGGGTCACCTGATGGTCATTCGGAAGTTTCTTTAGGACTTTTTTCTTTGCTTGCATATGCGTCAATATAATTGTCTTATGTTTTTGTTTTAAAGAAAGCTTATTATGCTTTTTAGGGGTATTTACTATTAAGAGCCTATATTACCCTATTTTCTCATCTATGTTGTTATTGTTTCCTCATCAAAAACATACCCGGAGTTGTGTTTTGTTTCATTCACACATCAAAACCTGCATATTTAGGCTGATTTCTTCTCTCAAACTGAAAACACTCTGTTCCACCTTGTGATGTCATATGGTAATACAGGAGGTGCGCCATTGTGTTTTTAAACTCCATACACCTTCATTAGACTCATTTGGATAATTTCAGCCCTGGAATTGCCAAACTCTACTAAACTAAAGGTAACAGGAGCTGTTAAAGTGAAAACGACTGCTTCATTACATCACAAGGTGGATTAGAGCATTTTGAGCTTTGGAGATGTAGACAGACAAATAATAAAGGGTTACTCAAACATGTGTGAATGAAACAAAACACAGCTACGGGTAAGTTTTTGATGAGGTATAATGTTATAACATGGTTAAAAGCTAAAAGCCGAGTCAGTTTTGTGTAATATAGGAGTTAAGTTAAACATCCACAGAGCATAATTTGACCTTTTAGACAGATATTTTTCTGAGCAACCGTTGAAAGCAGGATTACTCAAACATGTATGATTCTGTCGAAATACTACTTTGAGATAATGAAAAGGGAACATTGTCATAACATGGCTCATGAATAGATTTTACACAAGTCCCCTTTAAATCCCTTTTAATAGGGGTGTACATTATGTGACGATCTGGAGAGGTTGCTAATGTGATTGCTTTTCTGTTTACTGCAACCGTGCATAAACATCTGCTATCTATTATTAATTATGTTTTCATTTTTTATTGAGCTTTATAAGTGTCTGAAACCCCTACAGTATACCATTATTCACTATTTGCTACTTCTTTGGCTCCTGTATATGCCTCTAATTGCCTGCATTGTTCTTCTGGATGGCCCGATGGCGTGTGCTAGATTCACTAATGCACATACAGTATGGCACCACTCTGCCACAGTTTATGAGGGACATCAAATTGAAACCATCTGACCATTTTTCGCACAGAGTTACTATTCATTCTGAGCCTGCAACTCGTACACTGCTATCGGCCTCCTCTATGGCCCCACAATCTCTCCCGTTCTGACCTACACTGTAAGAGGAAAAGAATGCACATAATAAGCACGCAGGAATTCCCTCGATCGGGTCATATGTTTCATAGTGAAGAGGTCCATTAGCTTGATAGAATTAAGAGGATGAACTGAAAGTTAATGTTAGAGCTGCTGTGGATAAAACCGCCCCTTTTCTGCCTTGTAAAATAGCTGGATATGTGTTTATACAAGGACGGCTGGGTACTATGGTGATAAAAATCAAATCATGATCTTACCCCTGTAACGATATGCTATTTTGGTTAAATCCATCTCTTGATTCCCTGCTTTTCTGTTTAATAGAGCTATATGGTCAAATACAGACACTTTCTCCCACCCACACCTCCTACTGGTCACCCCCATCATGCTCTCAATGAGTAACGGGTGGATTTAACCAATCACAGTGAGGACTAAACTTTCAGAAACAGCAGATAACTTTAGTTACCTCTTAAATTCTATAGAAACTAAGAAAACATGATTTTTTGACATATTGCCCACTCCAATACAAGGGCAGTTAGGTTCAAACAAGGCATGTTTAAAGGTGCACTATTTTTAACTTTCTAGAGATGTTAATGTTACGCCTGGAAAGTTCAACAGTATGTCATCTTCATGGAGAGAAGCAGCTTGACGCCACCAGGCCAAGTTTCGAGTCATGTCTGTGGAGAGGCAACTCTATTCACAGTAAAAATGCATGTTTTAAAGGTCCTCTATTACGGAAAATTTAATTTATGGAAAATGTCTTGTGAGCTTTAAGCCATGTCTTTATGATGTTACTACATCAAAAATATACCAGCAATTGCGTTTTGTTTCTTTCGCAGGTTTGAGTAATCCAGATCCAGATTTGAGTAATCAATATCCAGATTTGATCTGCAAAGTTCAAAATGCTCTATTCCACCTTGTGATGTCATGAAGCAGTAGTTTTCAAGTTAATGGCTACCTTTTACTTTTTTAGTTCAATAGACATTGGCTGAAATGATCCAAATGAGTCTACTGAAGGTGTATGAAGTTTGAAAACACAGTGGAGCACTTCCTGTATTACCACATGGTGGAGCAGCATGCATCCTGTTGGACAGTTGAACTCAGCCTAAATATGCAGTGTTTGTGTGATAAAAATAAATGAAACAAAACACAACTCCTGGTATGTTTTTTGATGAGGAAACAACATTACAACATAGGTCAGAAAATAGAGCAATATGGGTCCTTTAATCACCATTGTACTCACAGAATGTTTTTGTATTTTGGTCATGACTCATGATAAATGTCACCCAAAATATCAATATCGTCCCATGCCTACACTTTATGTTAAAACTCATGCATTGCACAATCGCACATATAGTGTGACAAATACAAACTGGCATTTGAAAACATCAGGTGGGACTGCCAACTGCTGAGTATATTCTAGTGGGTCCATGACTTTGCTGCTATGGGCTGGCCCAGGCTCCTTCTCCTATTCCTGGAAGATGGACAGTCCTTGACTGGACCGGACTGGTTTGGTGCCTCATACGCACGCGTATGTTTGGGCACAGTCTATCATGGACAGCATGTGGTCACTGCACACACAAGGAATGAGCTTGCTATGCACACGACTGGTCTGACATGCAGTCTAAGACATGTCCAAAAGCTGTGGGAGTCATATATAGCAGTGAATTCATACAGGATCCTATGCATTTATTGCACTTACTATAACTTGACTGATAATTTATAAATTGGATGGAGGGGCAGGTCAAATATATATAATAATATATACAGTTTCATTTTAAAATTTTACCATGTGGTCTAAGTTCTGATAATTCTAAGTTTTGAAAAATCAAGATTATTATTATCTTTCTAAAACTTTCCATGAAAAGTTGCTACTATTTTTTACAACCCTACTTCCTATTTCATAGTAGCTCTGTTTTTACAAGCAAATCAGCTCTGGGCAAAACGGGCAACCTCCTTCATGCTGAGAAAATTCCTGTCAGTAAGAATGATGCAACCTGAAGACAGTGTTGATCATACGAGATCATAGTATGTTCTTTAGGTGCTTTTAGAAACCAGACTGGAATTATGGAGATAGGTTAGAGTCTTTACTATCAAATAAATATCACGCCATTCACAAATACATTTCTTGGTCCAGAAACAAATATAACGACATTCACAAATATAATTCATGTCTTACAAATAAATGTAACAACATTCACTAAAGCATTTCTCGATTCAAAAGAAAATGTTACGCGATTTACAAATGTCAGTGCAGTTACATTTATTTGCAAAACGATGAACCTGCTTTTACAAACCACCGCACATATTTGTGACTACCCCTGCATTTATTTGTGGATTTTTTTTTTTACAGCCAATCACATCACATTTAAGGTTGACAACATTGCGCTGCTATTGTGCGTAGTAGTTGTAGTCGTTAGGTCCATAGGTTCCAGATACATTTCTGACTGGCGAAAATGGTGGAAGAAGGTGGTTCATCAGCTGTAAGTATAACTTGTTTAGCTCCTCATAATTTAACTTGTTTAAAGTCCTTTATTCATGATGAACTTCATTTAAAGTATTTAAAAGCATTTAGTTAACATTTAGCAAATGTTAGTTGTCATTTAGTTGGCAGACGAGCAAGTCAGGCTAATGTTAGTCAGTCGCATTCATTTAACTTTTAGCATGAGCTGTGCCCATTCGTGGTAATACCGATAAACCAAATGTGCATCACCACTTTGTGTTAGCATTAACAAAGTTTAAGGTGAATGACAAGCATTTCCAGGTATGATTTCTTTATTTGGATACACTTTTATTTATGCTAATGAACCGCAGTATAGTGGGGGATCTTTGTATAACAGTGTCTCTTACTGCACACCTCAGGAACACTTCACTCTTCACTGAAATAACTTTATTATAATAGTACTACATTACTACGACATTACACAGAGTGTTTAGTAATACATTACGACTTGGTCATTGCCATTCTGGTAACAACAAACTTATAACAGGGGCCATGTCTTACGGGGTTAAACAAAAGCGGTAGCTGCTTTGAAGAGCCATGGATGTGTAGAACTATGAAGCAGCTGAAAACCCATAGAACTGGCTAGTCTGCATTGCTAGTCAAAATTAAGTTCAGTCAATAAAGGACAAGTTAAATTATGAGGAAATAAACAAGTTATACTTACAGTTGATGAACCACCTTCTTCCACCATTTTCACCAGTCAAACCTGAAAATTATCTGGAACCTACGGACCAAACTACTACTACTACTACGCACAATAGCAGCGCAATGTTGTCAACCATAAACCATACGCTCGAACTTCAGTTGATGTGATTGGCTGTAAAAAAACAAAACAAAAACAAAAGAAAAACACATTTGTGTATTGAACGCTGTCAGGAAGGTCTCAAAAATCCACAAATAAATGCAGGGGTAGTCACAAATATGTGCGGTGGTTTGTAAACAGGTTCATCGTTTTGCAAATAAATGTAACTGCACTGACATTTGTAAATCTCGTAACATTTTCTTTTGAATCCAGAAATGCTTTAGTGAGTGTTGTTACATTTATTTGTCATGAATTATATTTGTGAATGTCAATATATTTGTTTCTGGATCAAGAAATATATTTGTGAATGGCGTGATATTTATTTGATAATAAAGACACTAACCTGTCTCCGTGTGAAACCGGGAACCACACCAATGCAGAAAAAAAAGAGGAAGTGAAGTCACATGGTATAACATTTGTTCTTGCATGATGCATACATGTATACATGCATAACCTTGTGGACCAAACATGTGGTATTTGTAGTTTTAAAGGGTGAAGCAAAAGTAACATCTCAAACATTTTCTGTTCACATTTGAAAATGTATTTACACTAGTGAAAAATTTATCATCGAACCCTTGTCCAAAACCTGAGCAAATGACTGACTAATTTTGCATCTACATGAATGGATATATAAAGCTTTCACTTCACAAACAACATGTTAGGAATATCCTACTCAATGTCCTTATCAATGTATAACTTAACTGACCTGCCTAGTCTCTTTCTATTAGTACTTATGGGCAGCCATTGCTACTGCCAAACAGTGAACCTTGTCATTATCATCAACACTTCATTATAGACTCATACACCTACTAATTACTGATCCATATTTATGTTCCAGCCTGACACAAATACAATGTCAACCTGCCTCATGCTCTGTAATACAAACAGCCACACTTAGTGCTTCTCTAATTTGCCCTGGCCTCGAAAGCAGTCGTGGGATGAGGCCAAAAATAGTCAGATGATGTGCTAAGGCTAAAGAGACACACCTCCTTGGGCATACCCTTGCCTCTGCATCCAGTTCAGACAAGAACAAACTGGCTGTGCTCTATCAGAAGCATGCACACCCTGAATATGTACTACTGGCTATTTACAGGTGCACAGTGTAACTTTTCTGATGGAGGGTACATGGAGACGTTATTGCTTTGCCTGAAGTGTTGTGCATTAAATTGATCTACAAGGGCAAGTGATGCCTTCAGGCTAATTGACCACTAACAGTAAGAATGTATGGTTTTCGTCTCTCTAAGCACTAAAAATAACTGTAATTTAATAATTGTAAGATGTGTTTTGTAACATACTGTGGAACATCCAAAGCAAAGCAATAACATGTGGAGACAAGCGCGAGGGGGACCCCTACCACAAAAGTTACACAGTGGGTAATTATATAACATCTTTTTACATCATATTCTTAATATTAAAGAAGAAATATTATGCTTTAGTCAAATATCTACTAGTATGTAGTTCTATGACACCTGCGGGTAATTATTTTATATTTTGAGCATTGTGGTGCTTCTTTCTGCCTGCCCTTTTATAGTATGTCACTATAAATGTCACATATCACAACAAAGTGCTGCACTGACCCTGCCTATGGATAGCTAAAGTTCATTGTAGGGAGCAGTGGATTTTTGTGCCAAAATGGCTATAATGCATATATTGTATATAATGCATCTTAAGGGCAGGAAAATAAATGAATAGCTCTAAATGCCACTTGGAGTGGGTAAATGAGAGGGAAAACAATTTAACATGGTTAAAAGCTCCTAAAAGTCAATGTAGCATATAATGTCTCCTATATGAGCAGGAGCATCATGCATTGACATTCTGAAGTGTTGAAAAACCAGTTTGCTCGTCCGTCTTTGTCGCTGCTGAATTCAAAGCTGAAGAGTGATCAGGATGTCTAGGGATGTCTGACATGTTTACCAACCACACCTCTCTAAGCCATCCAGTAAAATCTTTGTATTTTCTGTTGTCCAACGTGAAAACATGTTGCCATAGCTAACTTTACTAACCCATTCAAATATCAGCGTAAACGTCCAGTGCAAAGTTTTGAATATGAGAGGGAACTAATTTGACTACATGAGGAGGAAGTTGATGCAGACTTGGGGAGTACTGAGAATCTTCTGAAAATGTATGACCCACTTTCTTTAATGTCAATCAATCATTTGACAATCAGACTTTTAGAATTTAAATTGTGCATGTAAATATGTTGGTTGAGGTTAAATTAGCACACACATAGGACATATTTGAAAGACCATGCTGCTTAATATAATCTGCAATCATTCTGATCTGATATTGTAATTTCATGATTTCAATACTATCTTGTAATGTACATTGCCCAGCTGAAGTTAAAGCAAAGCTTGGAGGCTAAAGTAAATTCATACTTCATCATATTATTTATGTGAGAAGAATATTACAGCATCAAGACTAACAATTGTTATGCTATGAGGCTGGCGATATGACACATCTAGAGTTATTTATACTGAACAACAATTACACATGACTCACATATGCAGATGGTGGCCAGCAGTCGTGTGGCGAAGAACGGAGGGAGGCAGTTCTGGAAGGCGGGCTGTAGGACGTAATTGGAGAAGGTGAGTGCGATGACAGCCAGTGTGGTGGGGTACATGATCAGGACCGCGCTCCATAACAACAGGAAGCTACCGGACGACAAGACAGAAACAACCACAGGGTCCATGTGTCACAATCACCTGCAAATATTCAATGGATAATACTGGCTCAGTTCTACATGGCCCAAAGATACTGCATAAACCAGGTAGTAGCCACACCAAGGACTAAGCCATTTCTAAAATGTAACAAAATTAACAAAGTAAAATTAAATTTACTTTGATGTATCGCTATCTTTTAATGATATTGTTTAAACAGTAAACTTCATGACATAAATATATAGAACTGAATAAAAAAAAAAAAACACTACTGTATATCCTGACTGAGCACATGCCCTATAGGCTTAATTACTGTAATGTTAAAGCTGCTCTTTATATTGCCATGAGTATGTCAATATCAGCACTTGAATAGACTGGTGCTTTTCTGTATGTCTGTAAATCCCTAGTCGAATGGACCGCGTAGACGGCACTTAGCACAAAGCTAGACAATCCCCTTTTAGCTTTTACAGATTGATGCTGTTAAGAGGAACTCTAATGCTTTGTTTCAAATGTTTTCTAAATGTCAAAATGTAGTATTTACTTTTATATTTTTAAGTAAAGTCATATTTTAAACATTAAATCAAAATGGCAAAGGTGGAACACACAGGTGATTGATTGTTTTCCTACCAACCAGTGGGGAACAAGATCATCATGTTGTAGCGCTGCTCTAGTTACATTATTGTGAAACGTTAACAAACAAGAAAGGGCTGCTTAGCATTTGTACCCAAGTCACTTTGGTCCGCACAGGTGCTCCAGTTTGCACACACCAGAACACTGCTGACATTCTCAGACTCTTAGCGCGGGGATCAGATGACAGATCATGTGACAACGACAATGTCATAAGTCCTTTAGAGCAGCCGTGAAGCTCCAGACACAATATAATAGAGAAATGTGTGCTTCTGTAGTGATACTTACCCCACTAGCCCCCCAAAGATCTCCGTCACGTAGGAGTAGTCCCCTCCGGACTTGGGGATGGTGACACCCAGCTCAGCGTAGCACATGGACCCGAGGGCACAGATGCCACCTCCCAGCACCCACACAATGAGAGACAGTCCCACTGAGCCTGCATGCTCCAATACTCCTTTGGGTGAGATGAAGATTCCTGATCCAATGATGTTTCCTAGAGAGATAAACACATTTGAAAACCCTGTCAAAAGTGCAATAAGATTTCATTTAATTTATAAGCTACAAGAAACTGCAATGTGGCAATGCACCACCACAGTTCTGAGCAACGATTTGGAAAATTAATCAAATCTAATTGCTGATTTTTTTGGCAAGCTTATGTTTTAATTAATAATAGGACTGTGTTCAAAGTTCATTGAGAAAGATTAAGAAAAGAACTGGCACACACTATACAAGATTTAAACTAAAAGGTTAGAAGTTGTTATGCAGAATAAAACAGAATATTTTGGTGTTTGTGGAGGTAATTGTGGTACTTCAAAAATCGCATTAATTGTACTGCTTTAGTTGATTCTATTTTAATGTTTTGCTTCTTATCTGAAGTTCTGAAGTGCTAATTACTAGTCAGTAACAAAAAATGGAAAAAGACAAACACATACAGGAATCACGTTACCAAGAAGAACAAAACCAGAGTCTAGACCCCAGTGGACTTGTTAGGATTCTAGCTATTCAAGTCTCCTGAGCTTAATTTTCAGTAAATGACGTCACCCACATAGCAGCTGTCACTTTTCTACTGTTGTTTTGGAATACAAAGAAAATACCTGCTGAATTGTGGATGGTTTTTTGTTTTTTTTCTCAAGTTACAGCCTTCATCACAGGAGAGTATGTATTTAACAAGCTTTTGAACAGCATCACTTGTCTTACAGCAAAAATTAAAAGCTAGACAAACCTGCTGTGAATTATTGTTTTGCTCTAATAGTTATCATGCAAGTAATGATTCTTTTAATAGTCGACTTGCACTACCAGTCAAAGGTTTAGACACACCTCTGCATTCATGTTTTTTCTTTATGTTTACTACTTTCTACATTTTATATGCATACGGATGACATCAAATATATGAAGAAAGATACTATGGAGTTATGTAGCAAAGAAAAAAAAAATGAAATAACTAATCCTGAAATGGTTTCCACTTCACAGCCATGCTTTGTCAAGGTCAAGAAATGCCAAAGGTTCAAAGCAAAAGGTGAGTTTATTGAGTTTTGTATTTTAAACCAAAGATGTTCATTTTGTCTTCCTATGTACTTTAACTTTTTTTTTTTTTAAGACAATACATTAAAGTGTATTTACCTTGTTGACATGTTTCGGCTGCTAGCTGCAAGCCATCTTCAGAACTGTCCAATCTTCAGTTCTGAAGATGGCTTGCAGCGAGCAGCCAAAACTTCTCAACACTTTACTGTATTGTTTTTAAAGTTAGAGTTTGTATTTTGTTTACTACATTCCATACAAGTCCATGCATAATTTTGATGATTTCAGTGAGGAACTATAATGGAAATATGGCAAAAAAAGGAGAAAATTTAATTTGTCAACTGGACAGAGTTTATTTGGTTGAATACGTTTCGCAGCTCATCCAAGCTGCTTCTTCAGTTCTGGTCAGATGCTGGTGGACACTGCTTTATATCTGCCTGAAGGGAGGAGCTTAATTACAATGAAAATTACTCTGAGACAACACATATTTAAATACAGTTTCAGTTGGTCAGGTGATACAATATGGAGTTGTTAACAGTTTCTGTTAGTCATGTGAGTCTATTCAATATGGAGTGGGAGTGGGGGAGTAGTTAGCATATCCATTCAGGGCCATGATGGGTGTTTTCACACCTCTGGACCTGACCTGGCTAGTCCCATTGTTTTCCCAGTTTGTTTTGATTTAGGTTTGAGGATAGAGTTATAGATGGGAGACAAATGATGTCTGAGACCCCCATTTCTGTTCAAGGAAGGATTCTCTTTCTTGACAAAAATAGCTTCTTTAACTCCCCTCTCAAACCAGTTCTTTTCTCTGGCCAAGATCTGGACCTCGCTGTCCTCAAAGGAGTGGCCTGTGGCTTTTAGGTGGAGATGTACGGCAGATTGCGGCCCACCCTGGTTTTCCCGTCTGTGTTGATACATCCTTTTGTGAAGTGGCTGTTTTGTTTCTCCAATGTAGCGCTCACTGCAGTCTTCACTACACTGAATGGAGTAGACCACATTGCTTTGTTTGTGGCTCGGAGTTTTGTCCTTAGGATGGACCAGTTTTTGTCTTAAAGTGTTTGTGGGTTTGAAATAGACTGGGATTTCATGTTGTCTGAAGATCCTCTGTAGTTTTTCGGAAACGCCAGCCAGGTAAGGCATAGTTACACCCTTTCTCCTGGGTTCTGGTTCTCTGTTGTCCTGTTTCTTTGTTCTCTTCGTTTTATTGAAAGCCCATTTAGGATATCCACAAACGGAGAGGGCTTTCTCCACGTGTTGTTCTTCTTTCTCCTTTCCCTCTGCACTTGTAGGAACCACTTGGGCCCTGTGTTGTAATGTCCGAATGACTCCCAGTTTGTGCTGAAGTGGGTGGTGTGAATCAAAAAGCAGATATTGGTCGGTGTGTGTGGGCTTCCTGAAGACCTCTACCTGGAGTCGCCGGTCTTCTCTTATCGTTACTGCACAATCTAAGAAGGCCAATGTGTTGTCCTTGGCATCTTCACGTGTGAATTTGATGTTCGGATCTACAGAATTGATATGTGCAGTAAAAGGTTCCAAATCTTGAATTTTGATTTTTGAGAAATTATCATCAACAAAGCGATACCAGTGTGTGGGTGGAGTGCCTGGATATGAGGCCACGGCACTCTGTTCAAATTGTTCCATGTATAAGTTTGCAATGATTGGGGAGACCGGTGAGCCCATTGCACAGCCGTGGATTTGCTTGTAAAAGTTTCCTCTGAACTGGAAATAGGTGGTACTTAAACAAATTTCCAGCAGTTGGCAGATTTGGTCGGGTGAAAGTTTGGTTCTCTCTTCTAGCTTGGTATCCTCCAGTAGTCTCCTCCTTGCTGCCTCCACCGCTACCGATGTAGGGATACAAGTGAAAAGAGAGGTCACATCAAAGGAAACCATAGTCTCATCCAGGTCAAACTGGAGATGCTTGATTTTGTTCACAAATTCGGCTGTGTTCTCAATGTGGTGCTCCGTGTTACCCACCAGCGGAGCCAAGATGGTTTTTAGGTGTTTGGCCACATTGTACGTGATGGAGTCTGTGCTGCATACAATGGGTCTGAGTGGTGCTCCTTGTTTGTGGATCTTTGGGAGGCCATAGATGCCAGGGATGGAGTCACCAGGGTACAGTCTGTAATATAGCTGTCGATCAATGACTTCTTCCTTCTCCAACTTCTGCAAGCAATCAATGATCTTCTTTTTGTACACATTGGTGGGGTCCCGTTTTAGTAATTCGTAGGTTGTGGTGTCACTGAGTAGGCTGTTAATCTTAGCCTCATAATCAGCTGAGTTCAGGATCACAGTGCATCTCCCTTATAATGGAAATAAAGATTGGTATTATATTCTGAACAGTTGTAGCCCGTAATATCATTTGTCAATAAACAAACTTGTATATTTCAAAACAAGTTGGGTTGGTAGAGTATTGACCCACAGTCTGATGGTTGACAGCTTGACAATTGGATAAACTGGTAGTTTTCAGATGTGATGATGTTAAAGTCCCAAATGGAAGATCCGATTTAGATTTCAAACATCCCAGAATGCCAAATCTGTCACATCCCTTTCTTAATATTTACTATTGTACATAATAATTTGTAGACTGATATTACTCAGTTACAGAACAAAACAGTGGCACCATGCTGTCTCACCTGGCCTCTCCACAGAATCTCTCTAACAGCTAACATGATGTGTCTTTGCCCTATGAGCAAAACCAACAACAAACTCCCCTACGAGGCAAACACAGCTGTCCAAGCACATTATGCTTTACTCTGTCCCATGTTTTTATTTGGAATAAATTTTGACACAGAGTCAGCATAATGACTGTGCTGGGCTCTTTCAGTCTGTGAGGCACAGACTTCACACAGTTAGCAGCACAGCTTGGAGTGCTCTCTAATGATGCTCTGGAAAAGGGGGCGGTCCACTTGGCGCATTTATCTCTGTCACTTCTGATTGTGGAGGCTGTGTAGGGATGCAAAGGGCTTACATAATGCTTCTGTTGTAATTGTTATGTCATGGAGGTTAGCAATGCAGGCCTATAAGCTTCATTCAGACAAGGCAATAAATTGGAAAAAAATCTCAGTTACAGAAATTTAAACTTCGGTGTCTTCTCAAATCTTTTTGTTATTGTGGTTCTTTTATATACTCACATCAGTGTGGCTGCTTGCAGTTTGTTTTATTCAGAGACAACTGTGTTAATGGTTTTCTACTCCTTTGGGTTAGTCATCATTTAGAACTACAAAGTCCATTGTTGAGTCTAATTTTAGAGTTTATATAGTTTCATGTCAGACCTTCATCCCTAATTTAGATCTGGTGGTACTTGGAAGGCCAAAGATTAAATTAGCTGGTACTTGAAAATTCAATTAATCTGATTTGTTGTTGCTGGCCTATTTCACAAAGCCCTAGAGACTTTCTCCATTACACATTTTTGCACAGCTAACTGTCGCCTGGGGTTTACATTTCACATTTCAAAAGGCACTCTCAACTCTCAATTTTCAGGTAGAGAGGTTGTATTTGTCATTCATAGCCCTATTTTCACTTACTTACAAAAATACTTTATTATATCTACAAAATAGAACATGATTTGATCTGTAGGCAGCAGCTTGCGTGGTTGAGACAGGAGAGCTGTATGACTCATATTAACGACAACGGGTTTTGTTTATTGAGATCCAATATATATACATTAGGCCTGGGAGCTTGAGAGTTCTGCGCAGTATCTTTGCTGTTCCAGTCCTGCACTTTTCTGGACTGAGATGTCTGATGTTTTTCCTGCTGTAACCACTCCTCCAGTTTGGGGGTTACAGCCCCGAGTGCTCCGATCACCACAGCCACATATACACATATGTGGAAAACAATGCAGCTTTAACCTCTGTTAATCTAAGGTGAGATAAATTCGATTTTTTCTATTTTTGATTCGTAAATGATATGAGCTCCAATGACAAATCCCATTTCACAATCACGTTTGACTGGACTCGAGGCTCAGCAAAGAGCATGGGGAATAAACTGATATCAGTCTGTATAAAAAATACTGAGAGCGAGGCAAAAGTTTTGATATAACACCTCTACTCCTGAGTTGTTTTTTATATGAAGAAAAAGTAAAAAAGCATATATGGGCAACTCAAACCAGTAGTGCCATTTTTATCAAATACACACAAATTCCACAAATACCAATAAATAGAAAGTGTTGTATTTAAGCTTGTTATGGTTGTCATTTTTTTTATTTTTTTTATTTTACAACAAAAAGCATACACTACAAATACAATAAAGCCAGCTAATTCATTGGTCTGTTGTTGAGCATCCTTTTGGTTGTGGTGTAAACTATTGATGGGCCTGTATAGTTTAAGATGAAATGAGAAAAGCCCTGGTTCTGACATTATCTCTGCATCCCTCCTACACTTGGTTGAATCATTGGTTGACTGAGCAGTGAGAATAAGGTCACTCTTTGAAGAGTTGAGACTTCTGTAACAAGAGGCACAGGAAACTATAACACACAAAAACATACTTCCTGATAGACTTTACTGTTTTCCCGTTTGTAAGTGCACGTGTTCACAAGGGGCGAGTAGTGTTACAAAGATGTCCAGAAATAATCCAATCAATGTCTGGTCCTGTCCATACACATTTGTTTGTGGCCGCAGACATGCTTTGTGAGTCTTGTGTGAACTTCAGAAGGCATTGATTTAATTCAGCCACGTCGGCATCTCCATGTGCCCCACGTCTGTTATAGACTGATGCAACTGTTTCCTCTCAGTGGTCCGGTTCTGTCTGTCGATGGACCTTGAATTACATCTCTATGAATTCGCTTATTATCCGTAAAAGTCGCTATAAACGAGTAAAACTAACCGTTAAAACGTTAAAGCACTTTTAAGTCCCAGACTGTAGTTGGCCAAGCCTTTCCTCAGAAATCCGACGCTCAACTATTTCCAGTCCCATTGTAGGCTGTAACAGTAGAGAGGCTGTCTACTAGGTCAGAACTAGAACCCGACAACAGCAACAACACATCATACTCCACCATTATTATTCTGTCTAAGGTCATTTTCGTAAATTTTGGTTAGCAGAATCTCCCTCAAATGCCGTGATGTTTTATGAGCGTTTTATAACGTGAGGAGAAAAGTGTCATACTCACCGATGATTATGGCACATGCGCTCAGAAGTCCGATTTCTTTCTTCAGAGTTACCCTGTCGCCTTTCGAGGCGTCAGGATCCTTCTTTCTTTTCTCTTTGTCCTCCATCTGCCCGCTTACACACAGAGTCCAGACTGGCGCTGCGGTCCGGTCCAGATCCTGTACACTAACCCAGCCTCCACCCTCCACCCAGCCCTTATACCGCCTTAGAGATGAACGGTGCGTCTGCGCGTGCGCAAACCGCATCGCCGCACTGCCCACCTGTGTTCAGGTGACCCCAAGGGGTTCAGGTGACCCCAGGGGGTTCAGGTGACCCCAGGGGGTTCAGGTGACCCCAGGGGGTTCAGGTGACCCAGGGGCCCCAACCTCCTGATGAGAGAGACGCCAAAGGGTAATGCAGTTCAGCTGCAATCAGAGCAATTAAGGCAACTAAACTAAAAATACAATAGCAGTGTTGGCGAATTTACTTTGCCTCAAAAAATTAACTGAGTTATATTACTTTGAGATTAATATTGTATAAATGAATCAAATATTTGCTTTTGTGTTTATTAAAGTCATTTAAATAGAGGTAAAGAACAAGTTACTTAAAACTGTAATTCAGGTACAGAAGGGGAGACAGAGGCATGTGGTCACATTGAGTCACACTGCCTTTTTTCCAAGAACAAAATGTTTGACTCCAAACTTGAAATAGCAGTTTTGCACTTCACTTCTGTCCCGAATTTGAACAAATTTGATCTTTGCCGAGATATGTCCAAAAAAGCATTTTTCATAGTGGTGAGTTTTTTTAACATGCAATATTTTATTATAACTTGAATAAATTACTTACATACATTTAAATAATATAGTAAATACATATTTAAATATTTAATAACAAGTATAACTTTCTTTGTCAATTTATCAGTGAAACAATCATCATAAAAAAATAAGATTAATTTTTGTTTTAGTTTTTGATTGATAAAGATGAGTGTGACAATTTATCCTGTGAGATGTTACTCTTTCTTTTGATATACATTTTACATTTCTGTTTCAGCGGTTTCAGACACAGAGACAGGAATGAAAAAAGTATGGCAACATCTCCCCTGTTTGCAACTCAGTTACACCAAACACTGCCTGCTAGGCCAATCTCAGCCTATTTATTCTTGGGTTTCATCTTCCTGATAAAATGTTAAATGCTGCAACTGACCTACAAACGTCTGAGTCTGTTGTTGGCTGCTGAGGTTCTGGAGTAGGTCTATTCTAATATAAAGTAGGCCTAAGGATACAGTAGGCTTTTTCTGGCTATACCTTCCCCACTGTGAATAGTAATAGTATGTGCACTGGAAAATCCAGTGTGACCGGACACCACATACATTGGAATAAGCTCTGTATGTAAACAGTGTGTGTAGCCGTTAGTCAGGAATCTCCCTCTCATGAAGCGCCCTTAACTTCAGCCTCATACCACTTAGTCAAATGGCACAACAGTGCCAACAGAGCACTTTGATCTCCACAATCATTTATTGTTTTTTCTGATGTTTTCAGTAGTGACATCCTATGTTGTTGTTTTTTTCATAGCTCACATTTTTTTAGTTAAAAGTTAGAAGGAAAACATTCTTACTCGGACATATGTTTTTGTTGTATTTTTCAGAAACACAAAACACTGCTATTGATCAGCCTCCTCCTCCTCTCCAGGTAACCACAGTAAGTGCAGTTCGATTTTCACACCCATTTCCTATTTCTATTTTTAATCTTGCTTATTTGACATATAGATTTCTTTCCACTGTTATAAATATGTGTCTTGATATAGTGTATGGATGATAATATTGTGTGATGAATCAAGGCTTAGTGTCTTTGATTAACTTTGATAGAGCAGTGCAAAAAACAAACAGTATATTTATAATTGTTACTGGGGACAGCCACAAAAACTCTTGATTATTGATATAAAAAGATATTACCTTGCTCTAGCCAGTCTGTATCTTGTCTAAGGCAAAACAACAGAAAACCCATGTCCCTCTCCATGGAAGCCTACAGTTTAAGGAGTTAATTTGTGTGTCAGGCAAATGCTTCGAATGCACAATGAACTTGGAAGCTGGCCCCCCTCTCTAAAGGGAGGCCCGGACAAAGAGGGGAGATGCCTTGTTCGCATCAGGAAGGTCGACTAAGACACTGGCTTTGGTGAGAAGGCCAGAGGAGGAGATGGAGACGACACCGTCAAAGTGCTGCATAGGCACAGAGGAAGGATCAGTGAAAACTAATAAACCACAACATCTGCAGAGGAGGAGGAAGGAGGAAGAGGGAAGGAGAAGATGGGTCCTGAACAGTTAGTTATGACATTGGAATTAAAGCAAACTGCAACACCTTGAAATAAATCATGCACTTAAACACTGAACTTTCAGGGTGAAAATACATACATGTAAGTGTTTATTTATTTACTCTTGTCATGATTTACACTAGGCTTTTTCTTTTAAATGTTTACAATAACTTTTCTGGGGAAATGTATATTACCAGCTTCACTTCTCAAAATGTTATTGAAAAAATAACAGGGAGCAGGCTTGGCTCTCCACGCCGTAACCTGACCTGATGGCTTCACCTGCTCTCCTGTCTCCATGGAGATACATATATGCACACCAAAAGGCAGGTGTTAGATTATTGACATGTAAACAGCTAAACCTGATATGATCATTTACATGAGCATGTGTTAACACGGCACATAGAGCTAACTAATGTGTTGTACTTCAAATGATTGTTTTATTTGATTACTCTAGATATGTAAATATCGCCTCGACCAGGGATCAGCTTGAGGACAGCCAGCTCCATGTGGTGCTTTGACACCGTATGAATTTTAAGAAACTGGGACACTGTCAAGTCCACATGATCCCAAACCAGTTTTTGTGTTAGCCAGCATCATGCCAAGATGCCAAGATAAATGTAGAAGAGAGGAGTATTAATTGTATTATTTTTAGTGGTAATTTGGTTCACATTAAAGCTAAATGTCACTTTTGGGCAATAAACTTGATTTTCAAATGTAATAGAGAATAGAACAGAACAGATGTCTTAAATAGCATACTGAAGTTACCTAAATGAACGACAATTTATTTCCTTAACTATGGAAATGAAGTAGTGCAGGTGACTGATGTTGGTGGAGGAAAAAACGTATGGCGGTCAGTGTGGCCCTTGATCACTTGAAGCTTCTGGAGTGCCCTGTGGAGTGCCCTGTGGAGTGCCCTCTGGAGTGCCCTCTGGAGTGCCCGCTGCTGTGCTGAGCCTCCCGCCGACACTGCAACATAATTTGTTAACAGGCAAACTCTGAGTTCTTGTTTCTTGGGTGAAAAGCTGCATAGCAACCCCACTACACTTCCTGCAAGACTAAGGGCTTCAGCGCCTGTGCCCGGGGTTCACCGCCTTTCGCTGTCCCACAATCGGCTTTGAGAAATGAGCGGAAAGGGCATAAAGAAAAAAAGAAAAACAGCTCACTACCCTCCGAGGAGCTCAAAATAGTTTGCACAATAACAACCGTAAGCATCTTAAACATAATTGTATACATTCTTTTTTTTTTTTACACTTGCCAAATGTCTTGCAACGGTTAATTTATCTATTTATTTAGTAATTACCGTGTAAACATGCCCGATTATAACAGAGGTGTTCATTTGGACCCTAGGCAGGTGACATAGAAAACATGACAAAAAATGTAAAAAAAAACAAACAAAAAACAACAACAGGAGGCCAGTTATTTCTTCTAGTTGTTAGGCAAATGCTTTTCCCACTACTCCACAGCCTGCATTGGATTTCAACTTAAAACACAACAATGCAATATTCAAAATATGCAACACAACATTGTATGTGGGGTGCTAAAGGGTCAGGTCTGTATTTTTGTCTAATTTATATATATGCTGTGAAGTTTTGAGGAGCAAAACATGTACTTCGGCTTTCATGTGTGCAAAACATCTGAGCTCTCGGACTCATAAGCAGCTTAGGCAGTTCAGAGGTTAACTGGTCTCATGCAGCAAGAATGGGATCTTGGACTTTTGGATGGATATTTTTAATGATAACTGGAGTGATGCAGTTTATAGTTATAAATTAATTAAGCAAGTAGATATTATTTAATTTATTAACCATACCGCAATATGACACACAATCCCATGTTTTTGAGGAGATAACAACATTCTAATATGGTTTAAAGAGTCAATTTTGTGTAATATAGGATCTTTAAAGGCGTAACTGAAGAACCATGAAAAACTGTTCTTCTTACCCACCTCTTGTATATAGCTGAGATGTAATGTATTACTATAATTCTATATTTTATTTTTACTTGTACATACACATTTGTATAATTAGGCCTTATCTGACACCAGTCTCTTGCTATTGTTGCTACTTATTTTGAGTTTATTATTAACAATAGGGCTATATTTTTGCTCTCTATTATTATATTATATTGTGATGTGTGAGCTACTGTGTCCAGATAATTTCCTTTGTGGATCAATAAAGTTTGTTTAAAAAAAACAAAGGATTTCAAGTGAAGACATGTCTGCAAACTAGCACAGCTCATAATAAATGTAAAACTGCATGCTACAGTCTGCATTTTCTTTTCTTGACCTCATGACGTAGCTCTCAGAGATCAGAAAAAAGGAGAAAGAATGAGAAGGAAGGACAAAAAAGGAGGTATTTTGCCCATTTTCGGATGGAGCTGGTATTTAATCACTATCATACACTGAAACATTGAAATAATAGCCCCATCTGGTGGCTACAGACACATGGTGCAGCTCTATGGTTAGTCATTTACTTTGCAGCTCAACATTCCCTGGGGTGATGCTAACTTTAAGCCCTGGTCTATCTGAGACTTGTTAGACTTTAATCTGGTCTTTATTTTACCACAAGCTGACCAGAAAAAGATTACCTAGATGGAATTACAACAGATGAACTGAACTGAACTGGGTTGTGCTGCTAAACAAGTCTCTCACACATACAATTATAGTCCCAAGCACGAGCATTAGCCTGCAGTTTTTCAGTTAGTCACTTTCACATTTTTGTTGAAAATCAAAACACCTAAACAGGACCACACAGGCTCCTCTTCTATAAATCCATTTTGTATTTGTATTCTTGAGTTTTCAGACCATCAGGCTTTGTTTATGAATGTGTACATTGTGTCTCCATAGTAACTTCTGTACATTCCACAATACACATTCATGTAGAACACCCCCAGCGTAATGTCACTGCAAAATATCAATTACAATTTGTAATATACTTGCCTATTTCATATCACCTTCTTAATATCTAGGTTATAGATCATTGCTCCCCAAATAAACAAATAAACTAGAGCTTTTCTAAGACTTAGAAATAGCCAATATCAAGAAAGCTTAGGCAAAGATGGATGTTCACCTCCTTTACATTGGAATTCAAGTGACCAAACCAGATCTACACAAACACCTCCCCCTGTAACAGTGATACTGAGACTGCTAAACAAAATGTGAAACAGAGTGAAACGGAGTAGGCTACATCCGCCCTCCAGAGTATGACTAAAAGTAGCACCATCTTTATGTTGCTTATTTCCTTTTATAAAACAAAGTTACAATATTAAGCAATAATTTAAGTCTATGTGTGTAAGAAAGAGCTGAAGTGAAGTAGTGTTTGCTTCAAGATGATTAAAGGTCCTATATTACTCAAAATTGACTCTTGTGAGCTTCAAATCATGTTAGAACACTGTTAGCTCATTAAAACATACCTTTATTATGAGTGCGTCCATCTCCAAAGCTCAAAATGCTCTGTTCCACGTTGTGATGTCATGAAGGAGTAGTTTTGAACAGCTATAATTCAGTAGAGATGGGCAATTCCATGGCTGAAATTATCCATATGATTGGAATGAAGGTGTATGGAGTTTAAAAACACAGTGGAGCACTTCCTGTATTACCGCATCACAAAGGTGTTTTCTGTTTGAGCCTAAATATGCAGGGCTTGTGAATGAAACAAAACACTCCAGGCATGTTTTTTGTGAGGAAACATTATAACATAGATGAAAAAAATAGCCTAATATAGACCCTTAAAGCTAGAGGCCTATGGTTTCAGCGTTATATTTGATATTTGAGGACCATTTTGTTTTATATTGTCAATTTCTATGACAATGGTCCTACTTTTTCATCATTCTTAAGCCCATGGTTAGGTTATTCAGTAGGCCTATTCATGGTTTCACCTCCCTTACCTTTGCTTTTTTTATATATGTGCACCATTACCAACTTCAGTCTGTTTAAACTCATCTATTCAGACTGGCGTTAACACTCACTAATGCAGTGACACTTTGCATTATTTGTTTTGCTTCACTGTTAAACGTTTTGCATGTTTTTAAATTGTGTTGATTTTAATGTGAGGCGCTTTGGCCACCTGGAGTGTTTATCTCTCTCTCTATCTATAGCCTATGCAACATTGTGAGGACTTTTCCACATGCAAAAGATGTAATATTTTGTTTTAAATTGGTAATTGCCATGGCAGTTTCTCTCATCATTTTGAAACCCATGGGCTGCAGGTCTGGGACACGTGTGAGGCCAGTCACGTACAAAGGTGTCACTTTGCAGATAGGTATGATAGCTGGATGTATTTATTAGGTTACACGCAATTAGAGACCAAGACAGACATTAAGACATTAGTGGAATAATATTAGGTAATTTATGACTCCATAAACTAAAAGGCTACGCAACAGTGAATTCCCTTGTGGGGGTGAGTGATGATTTCAGGCTGATGGATCTTTTTAAGGCCATTTTACAACATGAAGCTTGAATCAGTTTTAAAAGTTATGGTGGATATCTTTCTATTTAGTTTGCCTAGATGACGATTGATGAGCACTATCTTTAGTAAATTAGACTGTTTCCAAATATTACAGCAGTGTTATGTCAAGTAGCCTTTACTTTATTCATGGGTTTCAAATTCCTATTATTTGTGATATTTTACGACGTTTAACCATTCAAAAGAAATAATTAGATATGATATTTTGTTTTGAATTGTTGATTACATTTTCCCCATTCTGATTCCCCAGGCCTATACTTCTGTTTATGGTATTCCCGAGGTGTTCTCCGTATATTTTCCAGGAAAAATAAAAACTTAATGCCCATCAAACTGAGCCAATCGCATCTCAGCAGCCTCAGTGGCCATTTTTCACTGTGCCTCTCCGCTCCAGCCCATGTTCCAGCCTCTCCACTGTGCGCTCTGGGGGTGGGGCTTGCGCGCAGGGCAGGAAAAGTCTCCGGGCGGCTGCGATGTAACCAGTCACTGCTGACGAAGGAAGAGGACGCGATCACCTGTTGCACCACACAGACAACGGAATTTACAGTTTTATTAGCGTTTTGTTCGTCGAGAGTAGTAGAGGTAAAAGTCTGCGCATAAATCATGACAGACACTCTTTTACCGAACGGCATTAAAGACGGAGGAGGGGAGCGCAACTACTTCAAAAAGGTAAGTCTTCTTTGTCGCCAGAAAAAAAAAAAAAAAAAAAAAGAAAGTTGCTTAAAACATGAGCAAGCTTTATAACTAAACAAATCCACACGACTGTAGTTTGGTGTGGGTCTAGAACAAACTGAAGCTGCTTTGAATGAAGTTTGTTTGTCTGTTATCTCGACCAAAACATTTGCCTATGGTACGATGTGCAATGTGTAACCACATATTGCGCAAAAGTTTCTCTTCTAGCTCATTTAAAGACGTCTAATAATAGGCTACAACATAACCAAAAACTTGGGATCATCAAAAAACTTGTAGGCCTATTCAGTGATGTCATGAGGAGCCGAAACCCGGAGAGCTGTCACACTCAGGTGTCGCTGTGTGTGTGTGGGCGTGTGGTGCTGTGATGGGCCAATAATAACTTTATCTCCTGCAGTGAAACTGAAAGGCTATTCAGCTGGCGTCTCCATCATTCACCTTATCTGTTTCCTGACAGGGATGATGCCACTGACAGCCAGGCTATAGGGACCTTTTAGACTTAGACTTAGACAAACTTTATTGATCCACAAGGGAAATTATTTGGACACAGTAGCTCAAACATCACAATATAATATAATAACAGAGAGTAACAAAAATAGATGGTATAGCAAAAGAGTAAGAGACAGGTGTCAAATTTTTGTTGGAGAAACTCCATTTGTAGCCCTTAAAAAGTGCTCTAGTGCCTGACAGGGTTGGTTTCTAATAGTTAAGTTTTGTAAAAGTGGAAATTCTCAGCCCATTATGAAGAATAAAATGTAAACACACCTTTATGACTGCTTCAGATAGAACCCCGAGCACCATGTGACTGCTGCTCTGGTGTCCTCATCCTTGTTGCTTTGATAGAAAAGTATGTTTAGGTGGATATCTGAACTGGCTCATTGTGTTTTTTAATCCCGAGAATCCCTCTGTAGCTGTCTGGACCTCAGCTCCTACTGCACTTCCTGTGGCTATAAAAAGGTCAGTGGGAGCGAGGTTTTCTGCCACAGGATGATGATGCATCAGAACACAATATTATTGTATGACTTACAATAATGGAGAGCAACTCATTCACTATTACTCACAGTTTACAGTAACGCAGTTAGCAGTGGTAATATATCCACTGCTGCTAAGTGCGTTACTGTAAAACAGTTCAGAGTCTTCATTTTCATTATGGAAGCAGAATGAAAAGGCCTGCACATTTTCTCAAACCACAGTTACTCCCGATTGGCCATGTTAAAGAGATCTGGCTTTGGGAAAGAGTTGGTCACATTTAACCAACTGGAGCCTGGATGATCTTTGCCTCATGCTCAGTGCCCATCTCTGGATGAAAATGACACTAATGATTTACACGGCCTTGCTGGGGCTGCCTGTGCTCGGGGGAGCTGTTGTGGTTTGGGGCTCTCTTCCCACCCGTCCACTGTTTCACCTCCAGCTGGCCGGGGTCCACCTGCACGGCTGCAGAATGGAAACATGGCACAGCAGAAAGCCGAATCGGCATGTTTCTCCATTTCTCCTCGTTGGCCAATAACAGCATTGACGTAGAAACGGGCCTGAGGCCTTACTGCTGCAGACCACAGACACAAATTGACAACATGTGTCTTGGTTTACAGAGCTGCCTGGATGGGCTCCGACACACTCTAATCCCTCACTGTGCTTGGGTTTAAACTACTTCAGTAGAGTCTGGACTCCCATGATTTTATCTGCATTAGCTGTAAAAACAGCTTAGAACACAAAACATTTGTCGTATATATATATATATATTATTTTACATAGCATATTAATGGACGTATTGCACTATGAGTTATTTAAAATGATCACAAAGCTCTGATTACGCAACGGCCAAATAATGAGTTGTCTGCTGGCCACAGTGAGCCCCTGACTGCTCTTGTGCGGAGCTCTAATGAAGTGTTGTGTACACTTGTGAGAAAGACTGCACTGTGAGTCTGCCAAAGGGAACAGGGCTTCACCCACCCCTGCTTGGGTTTACTAGGTTAGACACCAGCCTGGTACATGAACGCTTTCAAGTCTGACCAGCTATTTTTAAAATTGTAAGGAAATAAATGTATTGTTTATGGGAAGCTTATAAAGGCTTAGATAAATATCACACCACACCTAGTCTCTATGTGTGTCACAGTTAATGTGGTATTGTTGATGTCAGAAATGACGTGTTCACTTTGCTCCACCTTTGTGTTTTATTGGAAGAGAATTCTCGATATTTCATTCATTTGTTTAAGGAGTTAATGATTAGACTGGCAAGTCACTGAACCATTTGCACAGGAACACCTTTATGTTTATAGCCGAGGGCCAAATATGCAGGTTATAAAGTAAAAATGTGACCCCACCTCATGCCTTTGATCTGTAGTGTGTATACTGTGTTAGTCTAACGCAAAGAGGTAGGCGATTGTGATATAACACAAAATTAGAATCATGTTGTTTTTTTTCCTTTGCCTCAGTCATGATCTGGATTTTTTTTTTTTTTTTTTTTTTTTTTTTTTACTTAATTCCTGTATTAAAAACGTGCTTTAATTAGTCTTTAAGGCGGAGATCAGTGACTTTACAGTACACTTTACTGTCATTGGTTAAATCCACCTGTTACTCAGAACTTGATGAGGTGGATCAGTAGGAGGAGTGTCTGTGTTTGACCATAAAGCCAAGAAGCACAGAATCATGGAAAGCACCAAAATGACATAATGTCAAAAGGATTTCATCTTGATTCATTTTGCCTCGTCACATCACCCAGCCCAATTCCTACTAGTTGCTTTTGAGAGGTCACACTTCACTGTGATTGGTTAAATCTGCCTGTCATTTACTCATGATGGAGCCTGACCAATAGGAGCAGTGGGTGGGGAGTGTAGAGGACATGTGTCTGACTGGGTATGAATCATAATATAACAATGTTGTCAGACTGGCAGGGACACAGTTGGATAGAATATATAGAGAATATCATTACTGCCCATCCACGTCTTTATGGAGGGTTCACAAATCAGTTTACGTTAATACAGAATCGCATGTTATTTGTTTTTTATTGACTTTTTGCACTGCTGTTGCTAACTTACTTTATACATTGCAGCTTTCCTGCCACCTTAGCCTAAGTAAATAACAGCAATTATGGCATGTTGCTGGTCACGAACTGTAACCCGACTGGTTTTACTGAGCTCACTTGTGTGCATCGTGCATTGTACACTACAGACCACACCTTCAGTGAGCTTTGAGTCAGTCTGCACAAATTTCAGGTTTCAAGTTTATTGTCTTTTAAATGGAGCCCGATGTGTTGACTCCGAGAGGTTGGTGACAAGAAAACGCAGTACAGCCACACGTCACCGGGAGGACAATATTGACATAGTGGCATATGATAGTGATTCATGAGACCTTAATTATATTTAAGGTGATCTGGCTCACTGTACGGATTTTAAGTGAGAACACAAGTGATACAATTGTGTTTGTTTTGAGCGTGAGCGTGAGGGTGACTAGTAGATAGATTTGCTCAGTGAATCACACTCTTTCCAATAAATACGCAAATTTATGTATTTAATTTGAAAATAGTAATCCATTTTTCTACCTTGCTTTAATTAAATGTGTGGTGATGTAGGTAATTGTGCTGCAGGGTAATTAGTCAACTTTTAAAACCCTTAGATAAGATTAATAATGTATTATATTATGTATTATGATAATTGTAATAGCCTAATTGGCCTGCATAGGCTCTAAAACACATGCCAAAAGACCTTTCATAACGCACAGTGGCATTATTCAATTTTTTTTACCAGTCGAAAAATAATCACTGACACTAAAATAGAAAGGTACTTTATTGTCCCCCATAGGGAAATAGTTGCAGCCCGAGTTCATAACTTGTCCAAACAACAGACAACTTTCTGACTTTTTTTTGCTTTTCTCCACCTGTGACTCCTTGAAATTGTTTGTGTGCATTTATATTGCATTACATTTATAATACTGAATGTCTGTTTTCTTTTAGGGATGTAACCCTTTTGCGCAAACTGGGCGAAGCAAGCTGCAAAACCAGCGCGCCGGTGTGAACAAGGAGATCATCAAGCAAATGCGCTTACGAGCCGGGGCTGAGAATCTGCTCAAGTAAGTTGTCAACAGAGCGTTCCTAAAAACATTTAAAACGAAAGCTCAAATTAAATACAGTTTTGCACAAAAAATAGATTTCTTACGTAACGGCAAAGACTATTCTAAGTCCCCTCGTCTGCCTTCACGATCCACTCAAGTCATTAGTCTGTCAGCAGTAGACACCCATAGTTGTCGGTGTGGTGGCTTTGTGAATGTGACCTCCAGTAAACTCCACTGGTTGGTTTGACAACTTTGGCTTGGCCTACTTCATCATTCTGTTAGGGCTTGTCATCTGTTCTTGGCTCGATTTAAACAGGCAAAGCAAAGGGCTGGATTATATTATGTGATAGCAGTCTTCATAGAGGCATTCCGCATAGTCCGATAACAAAGAAACACTGTGGTGCCACTGAGGTGAATGGAGCCTTATCAAGTAGATTTTCTAAGACATGGACTGCTACCGTAGTAAAGGAAATGCATTTTTGAATGATATATTGAAATACATTTTTTGAACGATAAATGAATGGTAATATTTGACATAAACGGGCACAAAAAAACCCCACTTTGCTGTACATTTTTACTTTTTTGGAATAAAAAATATATTGAAATAACCTAATTTCGCTTTTAAAATAATAAATCGGTTCATCTTTACATACCTAGAGCAGTGCAGATACTTCCAAAAAAGTTAAAGTACCTCTTCTATAAGATGTTAAAAAAAAAAAAAAAAAAAAAAAAAAGTTTAGATTACTTGACTAGACTAGTTTCTTTCATGTTCATTAAAGCAAAAAATTGTTTGGGGCTAAAAGAAAGACTGAAGTCCTCTCATTTCATAGTCCATAAAATGCACAGAAAGTATATAATCCTATCCTCTGTCCAATATTATTGTTGTGCTATTGTAATGTTGCCTGTATGTATAGTATCGGAAGTGGCCCTCTCGTTTTTCCCACTGGGATGGCCTTGCTGTGTGAGAGAGGATATGAGCTCTCATGCATGTGTGTGTTGTGGACGTGTACAAACCCTCTGTCTGTATCAGAGACCTTCACATTCCATTAGCTCTTTTGTGCGTTTGCCTCCAGCTGGGCAGATGGTCACTGCATATTTCTGCCAGTCCAGCTGCAGTACAGACAGCCCCATACAGGTATGCCTTGAGATTTATTTGAAGTTCATAAATCAAAAAGGAGTTTGCCTCTGGTTCCATTCTTGGCTCTACAGATAAGGGATTTTGAGTCTGCAGGCTGTGCAAGTTTGACAACAACAGCAAGAACCGTATATTCTGACTGTAAAGTGCAGACCCCACCCCTTGCCCAAAAGCAGCAGTATATTACAAATATAATGTATAAACCTCTCTTAATCAACAACATTTTGCATCTTGTCTTATCACAATGTTATTGAATATGTTTTGCCTCAAGTCGAGTGTTCTTAGGACGTTGTTTGTCATTGGCCCACTCTGGTATGTGCACTCTACTCTGTTGAAATAGTTGATAAGAGTAAATTAAGGTTTGGCTTTTTATGGATTGGGTGGTTCATATGAATGTACAAAGTTAAAATATTATGTAGTGATAAAGTTACTTGGATTTTCCTCATGGAAAAAAATGTTCCATGTATGGCTCTGTATTATGCAACATCATCCTTATCTCTCAATTTAGACATCTTGGCAAACACGCTCGCTTGTTTAATGTGAAACGCACTTCCATGGAAAACACAGTAGTCCAAAAATAAATTCTTAATTGTCCTCCAGGATAGGGACACATATTAAACAGAAAGATTATGTATGGTGTAACAGGTTTTAAGAGGTTCAGTCAGCTAAACTCCCCCAAACCGCCACTCCAAAAAAAAAAAACAAACACAAAAAAAACAAGAGGTTGAGGTTGTGTGGTCTGAATACTAAGTAGTGGCTGGCATAAAGTGTGGGGTGGAGACGTATCAGCAGTGATTAATGTGATAATGTGCTGTGGTCTTTGCTGATAAAGAAACATTACTTGCTAAACTCCCGATTTTGTTGGTTTTGAAATCTTTTTTCTGAACAACTGTTGCCGTCAGCCATTTTAACATCCCATCTTCTTGTTTAGCATCACATTCAGTCTAATTATAGGTTAGTGAAAGCAAACCATAAAACAGGCCTCGGCTAACACTGAGCATCTCCTCTCTAACAGGTTTGACACGTGCGAGACGGAGATAAGGAAGGACACACTGCCACAGGCTCATGTAAAAGCCCTGTGTTTGCCTTTGTTGCCCAGGAGACTTTGTTTAACGCTTGTCCTAACCTTTAATCGCCTGACATGTAGTAAATTGGCCCTAATAAAGGATCTACTTTGAATTGTGTTGTTGTCCCATACACGTGGTTGTCTTGCTTTTTCAGGGTGTGCATTTGTTAGAGTTCTAAGAAAGACGTCCTTAACATTTATCAAGGAAAGCTGTATGGATGTGTGGGTTAGGGTAGTCTAAAGTATCAAAAATCAGATACTAATCGATACTAAAACTGGTATCGAAACTAGACACTAATCTGAGTAGGTATCAATACTAAAAAGTCACATTCATAGGACAGAAATGAACCTTTCCTGAATAGAGACTGGTATACACCCATGGACCACGACGGAAAATACCTGGACGACTGATTACACAGATTTGAGGCCACATGGTAAAATAAAAGAAGTACTATGATTTAATGTTGAAAATTTCATTCTATTGTCTAAAGAGTGTTTTTTTTTTTTTTTTTTAAATTTTCATTGTGGTATTGGAATCAGTATTGAGTATCGAGTCTATTCCATAGTTTCGAAAATGAGTTGATGATGAATTAATGCTGTTCAACAGACTCTTGATACCAATTTAAATTAAATTGGATAACTTAATAATTTATTGTAGCTGGAAATTTATGAAGTGATAATTGTCAGTATTAGTGTACCTTATTATTACCACAGTGACAATCCTAACTGTTCCATTGCATGATTGAAATTCGATTCTCTGCAGGAAGCTTGTCCGATGTCGGGTAAATGTGGGATTCACTGACGTAGTTCTGTGGCCCAAAGCACCGGCACATGTTTTAATAATCAGAAGCAGATGAGTTTGGCTTGCAGAGTGGATAATTAGAGGGGTCTTGTTTTATTATTTTTGTCATCTGGCTTGTTTTATAACTCTGGCTTGATCTTTCTTTATGTGCAGAGCTACGTCCAACAACAAAGTCAAGGAAATGGTTCTACTGGAGCTGAGCTACTGCAACTCTAACCTGCAGCTACTGATGGGGCAGTTGGAAGGCCTCAACAGCTCTGTGGAGGTCTACCAAAATACACAGTGAGTACTTTTACTACTACGTACTTTACTAGTCTGTTCCTCGTTGCTTTCACTTTTACAAAGACAATGACTTAAAGAGCCCATTTTACACTATTGTATGATTTCTGTTACAGTATAATGTTGTTTCCCCACCAAAAACATGGATTTGGGTTTTGTTTCATTCACACGTTTTACACACAAATCCTGCAGTTCTTCTCCCAATTAGAAAACACTCTTGTGATGTCATGTGGTAATACAGGAAGTGCTCCATTGTTTTTTTTGTTTTGTTTTTTTGTTAACTCCATGCACCTTCACTAGAATCATTTGGATGATTTCAGACCTGGAATGTCTTATCTCTACTGAACTAAAGGTAAAAGGTAGCTGTTAATTTGAAAACTACCACTACATGACATCACGAGGTGGAACAGAGCATTTTGAGCTTTGGAGATGTAGACAGATAGTGATAAAGGGTTACTCAAACATGTGTGAATGAAACAAAACACAAATCCGTGTATGCTGATGAGAGGTAACAGCGTTATAACATGGCTTAAAGCTTGCATGAGTCAATTTTGCCTAATATAGGACCTTTTTAATAGAGTAAAACAAAAACAGGCTCTGAAATAGACATGCGAGGAAATGTAATGAAACAATTGTGGCTTCCTTCAGTCGTACATTAAATCACCACCAGATTGATTAAAGGTTTGCTCCCAGGCTGTATTGTGTGCCCGTGCTAAAACATACCCAGCCACTGCTTTCATCTTAACCATTTCGGCCATAAGCAAGCCACAAAATGCCACCATTGTCTTCCTAAAGGCATCTCTCATTACAACCCCGGAGACCGCCAGTGATCAAAGTAAATGGGCAAAAAACATGCTTGATCATCTTTTTGAAAGGATAGCTCTGGTAGTTGCGCAAAGTCAGAGAGAGGAGTATACTGAACCTACACAGATGAGTTTGTTGTTGTCAAACTTGATCAGCAGGTTTTCAAGACACAATGAAAACAAAAACGGCCAGGCTGAATGCTTATGTTAATGGATTCTTCTCAGAGGTGCTTGATGATCAGGGCTGAAGGCGTTGCTTTTCTAGGGCATTCTTCACTCAAGCCAACATTAGTGGTGGTGAATGAAGCAGCTACTTTTAATTAGGATGTACATGTTTATAGCTTGTCATTAAAAATAACTGGCGTGACTAAAAAGGATGTAATGTTGAATGTATTAAGAACTGGTTGTGACCTTTTTATTTTATAGTATATGTAGAAATAGACGAGTACTGGCTGTGGCGTCTTTTGATTTAGTAGCCTCCAGGTGGTATTTCCTCCTCAAGAGCACTTGAGACTGCAGTAAGCCGTCTGCTCATGTATAACTCATTCACAAATAAATGCATGCACACACGTTACAAGCAATAGTGGAAAATGTCCCCCCAACGGGACAAGTAATATCTGAAGAAGAGCCATTTTCTCCTAAACGGCGTTTCTGAGGGTCTGTAGGAGGATTGTTGTGTGGCGGTAACTGTGGCAACCAATCAAAGGGTCTGATACAAATTTGCCATGGCAGAGCAAGCAGCTGGGCTTATCAAAGTGCGCTAAACAACCCTTTGTGTGTAGTGACTGCTAGCCTATTTGTCTTGCTCCTCTAATTTAAACATCAGTCTGCTTAAGGTCTTATAAAACTCTGTATCCAAACTCACACTGATCCGGTCGAATGTGTTTGTTTTGAGGTCTGGAGGTCTGAGAGCAGCCTGAGCCAGGAAGGTTTAACCAGGTTTTGATAAATGATTACTGGAGGGCAGCAGACAGGACTCTGTGTTTTTTGCTCTGATTATTTTTTTTCTTTTAGGAATTCAGGGAGTGAAAATATTATTGTTAGAGAGAGTTTTAAGATTTTTTAACTGTTATACTTGTACTGTTATACTATAGACTTGTCATGATACCAAAATCTTAAACTAGATTTTGTTTATACTAATTCTGATGCTGTACTAGTTCTGATATAGATGCAAACCATTCAGTATTAATACAATTTTTTAGACCTACAATTGTTTATTTAGCACAAAGCTCCACTTGCAGTCACCGTGTGGTTTCACAAGATCTCGTCAAGGTCTTAGCGCCCTTGTCGGCCAGGATCTTACCAACAAGAGTGGGACTAGTGTGAGAGAGTTAAGCTTCTTGTCTGTCATGTGTCGGAGAATAACACCTGTCTCATCTGAAGACAATGAGCCCTGTGTGGCCCTCAGTGATTGTATCTACTGAAAACTAAACCCCGGTGTAGAACAACAACAGAACAATCCGGCAATTACAAAGGACAGGCTGATCTGAGAAAGCATTTTGACAGCATTTCACACCGACGACTTAGTATAGCCACTAAAGAAGAGTTCACAACCACTTGCCTAAAATGCCATCTGATCCAGTAGGACCAAAACGCTTTGAAGTTATCAGTTTTCCTATTAGGTAATAAATAACACGGAGTATAGTCTACAGAGGCACGTGGGTCGTTGGCGGTGACCTTGGCTAAAGGAGCCCACCTAAGCCAATAAGAGCAAAGGTTACTCACTCTTTACTAATAGGCGCACCATTATTACTCGTTTACTTTTTATCAGTACAAAACAAAACTTTGTTATTTTATTTTTTACTTTACTATAAGTGAGGTTTAGGAGTATGAAGACTAATCATTTATTATTAATTCAATGCATTACAGAAATGAATGTTCCTGTAAACCTCTACACGACATCAAGCTAAACAGGATAATGGCAAGACTTTTGGGAACTATCTCTGATTTAAAGGGTCTATATTATGCTATATTCTAATCTATGTTGTAAAGTTGTTTCCTCATCAAAAACACACCAGGAGTTGTGTTTTTCTAACATGGCAAAAAGCTCACAACAGTCAATTTTGAGTAATATAAGATCTTTAAATCTATTCTGCAAGTTAACCAGATTGTAAATATTAATATATTTAAATAATGATTGTCTCATACAATTATGACATAACCATATAATCATGTCTGCTGTGTTTCTTCTAACTCCAAAACCAAATTTTGTCAAAGTTAAATTATAAATATCCATACGCCCTTCTTGACTCAGTAGTTTTAGTTACTTGGAGCGTTGAGATAGTGCTTGGCTGGCAGTGCCTGTTCCATGTCATGCACACCAGCTCTTTTAAGTAGTCTTGTCAAGGTGTTTCGTGTCTGCGCTGTAGGGCTGTAAGCTCTGAGTGGCTTTTAACATTTTACTTTCTCAACACAACAGATATCCCCAAGCCTTAGCTTCTCTCACCCTCTCTGCTGCTATAGATCACACCACATCCCCTGTCCTCCCTGTTTACAAATGATTTTTTCCTTTTTTTGTGTGTGTATTCAAAAGCCAGCCCTGCCAAAGGAATTTTACCTTATCATCAAAGTGATTAAAGTTTCAGAGCAGATTCCCGCCAAAAGACGGTGGTTTTGATGTCTTGTACTGAGCTCATGATCTTTTTGTCCATAATGATATGTTTATCTTGATTGTAGCTTGATATACTTACTCTTCAAGTTTTGCATTATAGTATATTTTAGCCAAGTGTGTATTTTTACTTTTGTATTTTAAATATTGTTTGGGATTGTTCAGGAATGTATCCAATAATTTAGTAAAAAAAGCAAAAATGTTTGGCATGAATGGGTAGTGTTATATTGTCATATTCATTTCTTATTTTTAATCATCAATTAAGTTTTACTTAAATGGAAGTTGCAAGTTACAAGACAGTTTAAACAAGCCAAATTTGCCTTCATACCTCAGTCTGACATTTATTGTAAGAAACATCGTTACATGTAATCTTCTTTGTGTGGTGCTAGTGAAAATTAAACTTAAAAGGAAACATTATGTGAAATAGACTTTTAATCGTTTTTAACCATGTTTAAAGTTGTGAGTGAACATACATACATCATTGTCCTCTACTCAAGACTCAAGTGCTCCGTTTCCACCTACCCCTGGTCTGTAGGTCACACATGTTGGGTTAAAAAATGCCAGACACATTTTTTAACAATTAAAATCTGGTAAAATATGGTATGGTATGGTTTTTACTACGGTAAAATGCCAGTATGAAGAGATACAGCCTCTTAGCTCTACAGTTTTGAACAGGAAGTCTATGGACCCATTTCTTTTTATAAAGCCATTTTATGTCTTCTTCTAAATCACAACATAGTTCTTCTGCAATCTATTCCACGAAACCTCAGACTCCTTGCTGTCTTTTTTATAGACTCTTTGTCATTAGCAGTAGGTATGTGTCAGGCTATACTGTCTCTGCTCTAACATCAAGATAAACCTGCTCTCCATCTGTCAGCGCTCCGCACCTTTTACCTTCAACCTTCAAACTTTAACTGTCAGTACGCGCAGGAAAAGTGGATCAGAGTATGATAGCTGATTGATTTGACCGTATGTTGAGGTCAAATGGAGGTGAGGAGGGTGCATTGGTGGCAGATGCTAATTAATTAAACCAAGCAGGACTTCATCACTGATTAATTAGCGCAGTGAGTGGTGCGGCTTTTCTTGACAATTAAGAAGTATACGCCCCATTCACCTTCTAATCCTTAACTCTGCAGTGCCATCTGTCTAATCCAGGGAAACTCAACATAACCCAGCGCACTCAGCATTAGATCCATTATACACCTGTGTACAAGTATTTCTCTTATTGCATGCAGTGTATTATTTTGCAGTGTTTTTTTCTTATAAAATATTTAAACTTTAAGATCAGTAGTTAATCCTCCAGCTAGGTACTCTTGACCAACATCCTGGTGCTGCTTTGCTACGTCCCACTGATCCTGACAGCTCAGCACGGGGGTGGAGAAAAAATAGGCATAAAAAAAGCAGAAACAAAAGATAATAAATAATAAATACTGTGTCTACTCTAATGTCAACCAAGAATATTTTTTGTGTGAAACTTTGACACAGACCAAAAAAAGATCCTGCTTGGACACATTAATTTGTTTTTAGTCAAGTTTAACGCACATCTAGGGAAAAGTCCTGCAAATTAGCTTTCACTATATAAACATGCTGCTAATACTGCACTATGGCAAGCAAGCGATAACCTTTTTTTTATTTCCTTTTAATTTATTAGCAAAACATCTAATTTTGTATGATATGTTTAAGCATTTGCCATATTTGCCATCAAAGTTTTGTTTTATAAAATAAGTGACATACAAGCTACTAAAATAGACTAACATTTGTTGTGTCTTTGTCAACAGGGAGACTGCCAACATCCCTCTGATTGCCCTAGGCCTCAAGGAAACTAAAGAAGTGGATTTTTCTGCTCCGTTTAAGGTAATTAATGTCCTTCATAGGTAATTAATTCAAGAGGTGTCCTGGTCTACCCCCTATGCATGTGCTACCCGATAATTTATTGATTATTGTTTTTGATATCAACAGCTCTAACTAATTATAACTAAAAATATTTATTTACAATCTGCTGTGTTATTGAGCTGGTGTTAATACCACATTTTACTGGATATTCTCACAACATACTGGCCCACTTGGCAAGCATTGTGAGATCGATAATCTTTCTTACTGGTAGCTTGGTTTAAAAGAACAGGCGTCACTTACAAGTGGCTGTGAATCACCTGCCAACATTGCACCTTCTTTTAAGCTCAAATACACGTGGATGATACAATAGGGATGTATTTGTTTCAGGATTATATTATGGAACACTACAATGAAGATGGGAGAAGTTACGAGGAAGAGATTGCAGACCTGATGGACTTACGGCAGGTAATAAAAACTGAAGATGCTGTTCAAGTGACTGTTCATAAGATCAGGGCCAGGAAATACAGGAAATGCTTGTCTGAGAACTTTGATACTTGGCCTAAGGGTGTTGGAGAAACTGGAATACAGGTTCAACATTATATTTCCTGGTGCGGACTTGGAATTTATATATTTTTTATTTCCTGCTGTTTGTTGACTTATATAGGCCAATATAGCTTAATAACATTTCGGGGAGATTTGGTATTTATTAATTATTATGTACTTAAAAGCACTATACCTGATCTTAACCGTCTTCTAAGGGTGAAAAACAAAACAAATTCATTTTAAACAGTTTATAGTGGTCCAAAGTTATTCCTCACTTACCATAGGCATTCGTAGTATCCTTATTATTCACCACAATTAGTCTTTGAGCACGTTTCACAACTTTCAAGGGCCAAAGTAGAATTTTTCCATCAAAATAATGCTAACAACAACTAGGATGCTAACAGCGCAGTTCCTCTACAGCTGCTTTAAACGTATATATATATTTGCACGTGTGTATATCTAAAACAATACTGGATTTCCTAAAATGACCTAATGTGCCTAAGCTCTATCTCGTGTTAAACCTTATGCCATTTTATAATGACAGCGTTTTTAAAGTAAATATTTTATTAAGGTGTGGGCAGTGAAAACATACACACCTGATCACAGGGTTGTTATCTGATAGCGTGTCTTCTGTGTTATATCTAGGCATGCAGAACACCAAGTCGAAACGAGGAGGGAGTGGAGCTACTTGCAAAATACTTCGCCCACCTTCCCCTGGTAGAGAGTAGATTCTTCTCCCCCTCTCGACAGACAGGCATTTTTTTTACATGGTAAGACACTAGTTTTGTTGTTTACCGTTTCTGATTATTTACCAGGACTGTGGTCTGCAATAACCTGTTGAGAGTATTCTTAAAAAAATCTATTAATCATAATAAAACTTAATATAATCCTCATTATATAATTCATTGATCAACCTTAAAGTGCCTATGACAGGTTGGACTACTCGTTTTACTGAAGCACACGTAAGATCACATATATTTAAGATTTTACTACAGATTGTATGCATTTTTCCCCGGTTTGGCAGTTTTTTCAGGTTTCAGATTTGACTTCCTGGTTAGAAATCGTGACATCGCACGATTCCATAGCTGTTACCTAGCAACCATATTGTACACTATGCCAAAACTTAAAAAAAAAATTAAATACACAGAAATGAATATTTGCCAAATACAAATATAACAAAACACCTTTATTTTGTTGAAATTATATTTAAAGTAACAGAAAAATATATTTCCAGCGTGTAAATCGATCCCAGTTTTTTGGATAGAACTCTTTCTACCGTGATGCCATCAATGTGGAACTCTCTGAAATAGAGCGCTCTACTTCCTGTCATTTTTAACATATTTTTCTTCACAAATTGCTTCTTAATCTGTCTAAAACTATAATTTAAACACATATTATCCCACCAAGTTAAGTCAAAATTAGAGAATGATGAAAACCTGCCATACGCACTTTAAGGCCCTGTGCATAATAAGTCTTTGTTTGTTACATGAGCTGACACTTCGCACCTCCCCCTTGTGCAGGTATGACTCGTTTACTGGAGTGCCTGTGTGCCAGCAAAACCTGTCATTGGAGAAGGCCAGTATCCTCTTCAATATGGCCGCCCTGTACTCTCAGATTGGCACCCGCAGTAACAGACAGACTCTAGACGGACTGGAAGAGGCCATCTCATCTTTCCAGAAAGCTGCAGGTATGTACAGGAGAAAAACAAGTTAATAGATTTCTTATGTGAAATTTTATTTGCAATTTTATGTTTAGACACACAACAAATTGGCTGTAGGGATTCAGCGTGGCAGTAATAAAAAAGTCAAACTATTTCCTGTTGATCTTCGTAAATAAAGAGAACATACAGTATCTAATAGCACAGACATGGTGCAATAGTTCAATATGCTAGTAACCTTCCTTTCTTTATGATAACAAACAAGAATGCTGGTGATTCTTAAGCTGTTACATGAATAAGTTACACTGAAGCACCTGTCCTTCACGTTTGTAGAAAGTTCTGATGGTTTTCAGTTGGCTACTCACTGTTTCTAGGAATAAACATGCAAATACAATGTAGATAACAGTTCTGCACATTTTTCGTAACATTTTTGAGACTGACCTCTATCTTCGTACCAGGTACCTTGCACCACCTCAAAGAGACGTTCACCCACACTCCAAGCTATGACATGAGCCCAGCCATGCTCAGTATGTTAATCCGGATGATGATCGCACAGGCCCAAGAGTGCATTTTTGAGAAGACGGCTCTACCCGGGATCAGAAACCACTTTTACGCTCTCCTAAAAATGGCCCAGGAAGCCTCAAAGGTACGTAAATATATTGTTTTTAAACTTTAACATGAAGCAGAAGCATTCGATTTTACCATGCGTTTTGGTTGTTTTAACAGGTCTCAGAAATCTATGACCATGTTCATCAATACATGATTCAGACCCCTATCAAAGACAATGTGCCCCTGTTCTGGTCAACTATGGCACAAGTGAAAACTAACCACTACAGAGCTGTGGCCCACTACTTTGTGGCCTTGGCACTGTTAGACCACCAGCGTAAGTAAACACTGTGTAAAGTGACTTAGTTTAGAGTTCGTATACTTATTCAGAGTTATTTAGCTACAAATATAACAATTTTACAGCCCTTTAAAGATGATTTATAACTTTATTCTTGAAATATTAAGTTACTGAGTTGTACAGTTTGTGTTTCCTTGTTTTGCTATGTTATAAACCTTTGTTTTTCCACTGGGCTTTATAGGCCACTGAGTTGGTCATGTCACATTACCGCACTGAGCCACAGTCAACCACAATGTCATTACATAACAGCTATTTAGAGGAACACATTTGAAAAAGTCTTTTTCCTAGAGCTAGACTGGACAGACATAGGCAGAGATAAAAGGGAAAAGGGAAAGTGAAATGCTGGCATGAATAAGGGATTTAGCGGGAAGTGCTTTGTGCAGTGTGAATGAGTCTTATGGCAGACCACACGACAAAGCAGAATAAGGTGCATGGGTGAGGGGTAAAATGGGGACACTAACTTAAAAAAACAGAAAACTACGATGCATCTAAATACTGTATAATTGCTTCATTAGTTCATTATGATTACAAATACAACAAAAGAGTTAGTGAATGGTTGATCTTTTTATTCAGCGCTATGAATGTTTTAGGTTTTGAATTAGAACCGGCAGAGCAAGGCCTCTGAGTATGGCAGCTCATTAGCAGATTCCAGTGTTAAGGAGAAGAATAGCACAATTGAGCGCTAAACCTCAGCGGAGATACGAAAAGGATGAGAGCGTTTTAAAGAGATAAATTTTCTTAACTACTTGATGTAATAAAATATAATAACTTTTCCAATCCTTGTTTGTTTTGTGTTATAGTTGGAGCACAGGATGATGAAGACCAGCACGAGAAAGCCTTGTCACAGGTCTATGATCACATCCCAGACGGACGCACTCCTCTGGACATCCTGAAGAGAAGAGAGGAGCGTGAGAAGATCGGTAAGTCTAGCACTAAACAAAAAACAAAATATTGATAGTTTTTTTATTCAGACAAATTTGGCAGCTACGCCAGATTTATATCGACTGCCTTCTCTGTCCTCTCGTCAGGTAAAGCACACATTCGCCGGGCCATCCTGTGCCATGAAGAAGCCTTGAGGGTTTACAGCCTGTGTCTCCACTTGAACAAGCTGGAAGTGCTCCAAGAAATCCTGAAGGCCAGTCTGCAGCGCTCTGTGGAGAAGTCCAGTGCACACGAAGAGGAGGAGGAGTTCACAGATTACATGGAAGCCCCCGACATTATCTGTGAGTTAAGAATTTCACAGAACAAACCTCCTGGAGCTTGATCACTGAAGCATACAGTTTGTTCTGAATGTGCTGCTATGGTGCCAAATCGATTCTCATGATACTGACAAGAAAAAGGTCCAATTTAGTGTTAAGAGAAACTGTTAGCATGGATCAGTAACAACATTAAATATTAGTGTGTGTATGTGCAGTTGCGAGTGTTTCTCAAAAGCATTTTTCAAAAGCAGCCATTTTGTATACCATGTCTTTGTAATGTGAACTTTATTTCCTGGTGCAGATGATGTAATGTTTACACTGCCAACACCTAGTCTACAGCTGAAATATGCCATTGACTGTAAATACATGTGAATGACCTTTATGTTCTCATCTTTATAGCTAAGACCGAACACAAAGCAGAAATGGAGATTCCTGCCACCATAAAGGTGAAAGTCATCGACTTTTTCCAGAGGCTGGTATGTGGGATACTAATTTTCTTTCACTCACATTTCTTTTTCAACATATTGGTTGGTTTGTTTAGAAATAATACACATTTGGTTCTTGTTTCAACAAAAAATGAAATTTGTATTTCTGAATAAAACCACCCAAGAATGATTTTCCTGATAGCTTTGGTTTGTTTTACCAACAGTTAACTCCAGAGCTTCCAGGACTGTCATTCAAACAAATGCAAAACTAACTATTAACAGTGGACAGTGTTACGCTGGTAATGTGGGAAGTTTTTCTTGTATCTGCCACAGTGGTGTATT
Source organism: Taenioides sp. WSHXM2023 (assembly GCA_029959045.1). Classification (NCBI taxonomy): domain Eukaryota; kingdom Metazoa; phylum Chordata; class Actinopteri; order Gobiiformes; family Gobiidae; genus Taenioides; species Taenioides sp. WSHXM2023. The sequence continues at coordinate 23,616,133 of CM057091.1, read as the reverse complement.
GGCCCTTTTATTATAAACTGTCTTGGAAATATTTGAAGACCAATTTGTTTATTTTCCATGCCAGTTTAATGATATCTTTTATTGAACTGAAGCTTTATTTCCTTTGAGCCATTGTCAGGCAGGTTGAAGGTTGAAGGAGGCAGGGCCAGTGACAACAGCACAAAATATGTACAGCTCCTTATCCTATATATTTAAAAAATGTCTTATTACTACTATTTACTGTTTATTAGATGAATTAGCTCAGTATTTTCAGAGTAAAACACAGGGACAGATAAAATACATTTTAAAAGATTGATGTTATTTACCTCTGGGACCCGGTAACAGATTATCTGTGACCTGGTTTTCTGCTAATTGTACTCTATTTTATGGTAAATGGTTAAATTGAACAAACTCACGTCATGTCAAATGTTGGAAACCCAAACTTGGCCTGTACAATGATAAATAAAGCACCTCACCACTTTGCTTGTACCTGACACAGGGCCCGTTGTCAGTCTTCTCAGCCAAACAGCAGTGGACCGCGCCAAGGACAGTCCACATCTGTCCTGAAGACCGAGACCTGGGCTTCACTCTGAAAGGAGAACCTCCAGTCCAGGTGGTCTCTCTGGATCCTCTGTGCACAGCAGCTGTGAGTCGATTCATGTGTTAATATTGATATGTTAATTCTCACATTCATAATTCATAAATTCCACATCAGAAGAGTTTATATTCATCATTTAGCTATATTTGCAGCTCATGCAGTTTCTTTCCACGTGTTTGGGTCCAGACAAAGAGCAGATTTGTATTAATGTTTGTAGGATACCCAAAATAACAGCTTTATAGTGTTTTAAAACATCTAGGTCAACTTCAGCCAGCTCTCGTCTACATACAACTATCTAACTGCATTATGGTGACTGCTAATCAGAACTTGATTTTAGTATCTCCACTAAAGGGGTGCCATAATTTAAAGTTTCTCTTCCACACAAATGCCAGATTATACTCGACTAACAGGGCTTTGTCTGTCTGCTCCTGTTGGCTGCAGTTTGTTTTAGGAAAGTAGGTGAACCTGAGATGGGTGCAATTCAAACAAACCTTGTAGCATAAATATTTGCTTGATTTGCCTGTGTCAGCGGTTGGACTTACCGCTCGATTAACACCTGGACTTTGCTTTTCTTTTTTCAGGAGGATGGTCTAAAAGAGGGCGACCACATTGTTGCTGTGGGTGACACAGACTGCAAATGGATGGGTGTGGGTGACGTTATGCGCATACTGAAGGATGTTGGTGAAGAAGGCATTGATATCCAGGTTGTTAGCATGATGGACTCCAACTCTGCTATGGTAAGAAATGCTTTCTTGAACACAACAGCTAAATAAATCTAAATATCTTGTGGGAGAAAGAATTTGGGGAGGAAGGGTCTGAGGGTATGTTCTGAGACCCCTTAAGGCCAATAAATCCTAACTGGTTATTCTTTTTTTGTTTTTCAGCCTACAAAAAGTGCAACATTCTCTGGCAACCTTCCAAAAACTTACTCAATGATTTGCCTGGCCTATAATGACGATGACAAACATCCCAAGGCAAACAAAGTGAGCAAGAAATCATCGTTTTTGAGTTGGGGTATCAAAAACAAGCTGAAAAGTACCAGCACCCTCAGTCTCCCTACTGCAGACCAGTCTGGTTCCCAGCCCTGGAATAAACCCTGTCCAAGTTTCCCTAGAGCTAGTTCACACAACAATGACAGTCTCCAATACTGACAAAGTCTTTAGTCTTCTGTATTGTAGCAAGTAAGGCAGCCTACTATAGTGTGCCTAGTTCTGTGTGTACTGTGTCTACTCCATACTGGCCTTGTATGTGGTACAGTGCTGACTCATTCTCTCCCACCCTTATAAAGTAGCTCAGTTAGTCACTTGTTTAATGACGACATCATGGCCAGCTACCTTTTTATGCACCACACAGCAAAGCTTATGTGTAAATGTCAACTTTGTTATCTGAAAACTGTCACACTGAGCGAACGTTCTGTACCATCTTGCATCACAGTCACTGAGAATCAGACCAGTTATCAGTACGGGGTCTTAAACGATTTGGTACATTCTACTCAAGCAAACTTAAAATGACTTAAATTACTCATGGTAAATTTGTGAGTCTAACTTCTGTGCTGATAATGTAATATACTGTTTTTTAGTTTTAGTCATTGTACGTCTCTCTCAACCTGGGGAAAGGCATTTCATTTTCACATCAGTTATTGTCAAATTGTCATTGTGTTTTAGGATTAGCTTTTGTCATGATACTTTATCAAATTAATATGTTAAACAGATATTCTTGTACATTATATAGTGCAAGAAATATTAATATCAATGCAAATTTGTATAAGCTGCTATAGAGGGCATATTGAGAATCTGCTTTTACTTTGGCCACATATTTATTTCCGAGTCAGCCTTTAAAGATGACTGCAGTGTGTCATATATCTGTACATTGACAAAGGTATTCTCTGTTGATTGATGTCACTGACCAAAATGCCTCTGTGTCCCTTTATGCTAAAAGTTTAAAAACAATTCATCTCACATTAGCCATTGCTTGTATTTTGTCTGTTCTCTGTGGCACATTGTCCATAACGAGATAAAAGAATGATCGTGCATGTGTAAATGTGAACATACAGTTATACTGTAGTTTTTTCCCTAAGATGCTTGGAAACACTGTAAATATTACGTTAATTAATTTTACTGGCACTTAGTAGTGTTGGAATATTTCTTTGTCTACAAAGTAGATTATTATATACATTTGATAATCAAATTATTTATGTTAAAAAACAAAGCAAAAAAAAAAAAAGAAATATGTAAGTTGGTTTTAGATTTGTAGATGTATTGGTCAAGTTGTCTTTTTTGCACATTCTTTGAGTTTGTTTGATTTTTTTTTTTTTTTTTTCAGTTTTTAAAGACCAAGTTAAAATGTGTATGCAAAAATGCATTTTTAAACACTGAGAAGACCTTTTTATGGTTTACCTTATGTCTTAAGTGCTATTGATGCTAAATGAAGGAAGCATTTTCAACATTTGTTTTTTTATTCTATTCTATAGGCTGCTATACTTTAATGTTACTTTCTTTTATTGTTATATGTTATTGGTGTGTGTGCAGATCAGCCTAATAGCTTAAATGCCTACAGTTTGTAATTGTCTAACTCTTGCATCTAATTTACGTTGTCACATTCTTAACAAAGATTTTAATAAATGACTAAATAAAGGGATCAAATATGAATGTGTGTCTTTGTTTTTTTTGTAATGTTTGTCCATCCCTGTCGCCAGTAGCATTGCTATGGATAAGACAAACAGTGCCTACATTTTTTTTTTTCTTTTTGTGCAGAATAAAGTTCTGGTGTCTCAAAGAGCCTTTTCTAAAAATGTGTTAGAAAGTCAGGAGGCCTAAATAAACCTTTAACTTTGTAAATTTAAAATTGCTGGGTTTCAAATGATATTACAGCATTCTATAGGTCAATATTATTTAAGGGGCAGCTAAAATGTGTCTTGCTAAAATGTAGATTTTTGATGTAAAACAGTGATATCTCAGGTCTAGTCTGATGATTAAGTTAAATTACAAAGATAAATGATAAAGTCCAGCATTTTTGCATTTAACTTTAGATATTTCATGGTAAAGTACAATGTAATCAATAGGGAAATGTAGCTCTTGCCTCCAATCTGGGTGTGTGACTTTATCACTTTCTATAATCTGAAAACCTCCAACTGATATTTACAATCCAGGAATACTGCAATGTTTCAGTGTTTATGAAACCAAGAAGTACAATGAGGCAGATAAATACTGCTCCCTGGTGGTTGGGTGGGACTTGACAGCCAAAAAAAGCCGTTGCTAAGTGTTTGTAGCAGGTCACTGATTGGCTGTTCGTCCTCAGTTCTGCCAATGAGCTTCACTGTTACAGCGACGTCTCTCCTGGGCCACTGGCGTCTACAACAACACCTATCTGTCAGCCTGTTGAATGTGGTTTACTCTGGCGCTTGGAACACTTTCAACTAAAAAATCACAAACATTAGGAAGATTTTTATGGTACAAATATTTGGCCAAACCCGGAAGAAAACAGCACGTGGTCCGCAATGTTAAAATTTAGCTTCAGGAGGGACAGAGAGAAGGAATTTGTAAGTCTTATGCAACTTTCCATTCAACACAAGCTAGTTTAAACAAGATGAGCTTTGTCGCACCTACTTTAGAGAGGTTTGATTATCGTTGTATTTGTTGTTTTTATAATGTCATGCAGTTACCCTTTTACTAACTAATGTTAACCCATAGACACGTCCTTCAGTGACTTTCTCTCAAACCGCATAGACTGTATTCTCAACCCCAACATTAGCAATCTGTGTGAAGCTTCTGAGTAATAATGTCCTGTTCCATTGTCTCCTTATTTTGTTGTGCTTAGAAACACATCAGCCATGGTCTAGTCCCAGCCGCCGCCATCGCCCCCAAACCTGCAGTGCCCCGCACCCCTCCTCCACGCAGTCCTGCCCCCTCACCTGAGAGACCCAGGTACCACTGACACTATCCTGCAATGCATAGTGTGTCAGCCCTTTCTTTTCCTTTGTCACCAAATTAAAACGTTTATGAGCAACAGCAATATTATTTTTTATTTTTACAGGTCTGCATTGGCAGCAGCTATTCTGTCTTCTTCACTCACTGGGCAGACATGGGCACTCCCTCCCACACGTCCAAGGTCTTTCACAGAAAGTGATCCATCTGATTCTGTCAATTATGAACCAAACGGGACAGAACAATCTGAACGGTAAACCATCATCACACCATTAAATATTTTACTGATTGCAAATGAATACATCTTATATATTGCACTATTTAATGCATAATATGGCTTCTCAAAGTGCTACAAATACAAATTTCTCTTCCTCACTGGGTTGTGGTAAAAGTTCTTCTGTAGCAGCAGTAGAAGGGCAATGGGAATACTATTGTTTCTGGAGCACTTGCCCTGTGTGGCTTGAAACAAAAAAAGTAGTTAACTGAGTTCAGAATTCCTCAAAACCGAAACTATTGCAAAATCCAAAGAGCCAGGCGTGTTGAAACCAATATTATTTTTTCACCTCTTTTTTTCTAATTTGAGTCATTTGATGTTTTAGCAAGTGTTATCTTTTCAACAAATATTGTGCCGCCACTCAAAAAGATTGAAAGACAGTGGAGTGCGGCTTCCAGTGTGCATCTACTGTTCCTTGCCCCAACTTCACTAAGGCTTTGAGATATTCAGACAGGGTTTCAAGTCCAACAGCAGCAACAATCTGACGTTAAGTAATATTTAACATTTGCTCATGGTCTTCCTTAGAGAAAGATGGTCAGAAGATGTGCCTAGTCCAGAGCACTCTGAAGGGGAGCTGGATGACCAAGATGGGTTAAAAGGGATGAATGAAACTGAGGAACACATCTACCAAACTCTGGACACTGGGAGGCGATGTGAAATTGTTGAACCAGTGTATGCATTTCCTATCAAAGGCAAGGTGAGCTTATTAGTGTCATTTTAAATAAGCACAGTTGAATAAATGAATAAAAATTATGTTGCTGTAAATGCATTCATGCACAGTATCCCACATTTGACTATTTGAAAACCCATGCTATCTAAAAAATGTTATTCCAAATTTGTATGCACAAACCTTTACCACTGGGAGGCGCAGTTGGGTAATACATTTTAGGCTGTATCCTGTTAAATAGGTATACTGCTATAAAATGAGCATATTTTTGATTAGTTAAATATCCCATAGCATATGTTTTACTGACAGTGTTGCTCAAATATTAAACTATGCGGATTCATTTTACTGAATAATAACACAAGATAATAAAACCCCAGTAGCTGTAATAGAGTAGCCATATAATATCCAATTTAATACCACACTACTCCCCAAGAGGTTGCGCACTCACCTCTGGGATTTGATTCTCTCAATATTCTCCACTGGTATACTGCTGCATTGAGTTAATAGTCCCATTGGGGTCTATTTCCTCTGTCAGCTGCCTTTCCACACAATCACAGTGGGTAATCCTCTGCTGCTTTAGGCGTTTGTTCAAGTTAGCTATAAAAACTTTTCATCCACTCAGTACTGTTTCACACCAGCATTGAGTGTCAGTGTAACCTTATGGTTTTTCAGTAAATCACTTATATTTTTATTCCACTTTCTCCTTGCTTATGACATAAAAAACATGATCCACCAAAACTATTATATTTTAATTAAGCCATATTTCACATTATGCTACATCTAAATTGTTCTCACTACACAAACGCATACTTTACTTCACTTTTACTTTAATATCATGTATCTTCAGAACATTTTGACAAGTTGGTTTCTGCATTTCACACATTTCCCTCACCATCTGCTTGTCTTTTTGCCTCCAGGCAAGTGCACAGCAACTGACTGAAACATCTGGTGAAGCTCCTGCTTTCGGTATACACTTCTCATTTTATCAGCAACAACAAAAAAAGAAATGGAAACTCATTTTTAAGCCCATTTAGTGAAATATTTAATGGTAAAACTCGAGATATTGTATTTGACCAGTTTTTTTGCAAAACATTTTCATAATTTTACTAGACTATTGGTTCATTTTGATCCTGTTGTAGATTGTGTACTGTTTTACGCTCAAGGCTGCATTAAAAACACAAAGACAAATGGGCCAACTTTGTTTTTCAAATGAAGTAACAGTGTTCACAATCCAATGAATCCATGGTACACTAATTGTGTAATTTGTTTTTATACCCATTTGCTAGATTGTAATGAAGAAATCAATGTGCAGTCTCCTAAACACAGTCATAGATCCTTTAAGAAGAGCTCTAGGAAGAACAACAATGTGGGATGTAAGTCAAATAATGTTTCTTTTATAAAATATACAATATTAACAAAGACATAAGTTGAAAGTAAAAGTTTAAATGTATACAGTGTCAACAGATACAGTTCACCCACCAGAAATTTCCTGATTATTTCAATATTTTTTTTTTTCAATAATTAACAGTATTTCTTTAATAGTTTCTAATCAAATCTTTCTTTTCCAGCTGCACAAACAGGTCAAACATCTGACAGTCTCTCCCGACTCAGTGAAGACCTTCTTTCTAGACATTCCACGCATGTTTCGGTTGTTAGTAAGCCCCACATGGAAGGACAAACAAATGAAGATGAGAAGGGTCAAATGGACCCTGAACTAAGGCCACCAAAAATATCCTTACCAGAAATAATTGATCGTCAAAACTCTTTAAATCCTTTGGACAGAAGACAGAATTTAGTCTGTAAGACTCCATGCTACTCATTAGTGTGATTATTTAATATACACAGAATTGTGTAGTAATGCTTGTTTTCCATATTGAAGGCCAAGCTGAGCTGCGGGATTTAAGAAGGCACGCTCAGGAGCTGGTGGATGAGAACGATTCTCTCAAGATGACAGTGCATCGTCTCAATGTGGAGCTAAGCCGCTATCAAGTGCGCTTCAGGCCCCTTTCCAGAGAGGAGGTACAGGACCTGCATTTTACAGCATCACCCCTATTCCACATAATCCTTTGAAGAGCTGCTTTTATTTGCCATTTAAGTGCAATGAATTAGAATCATTTTAGTATTAACATGTTGTACTTGGGAGAATGAAAGCATACATTCTTTACATGTATTTGCATGCCCACTATTTGCAAGCAGTTGTTCTGTTTATTTCACATATTTTCTCATATCATATTTCTTGTCACATTCTATCCCATTCAATAGCTAATAACCCACTAGAGTGAGTTATTCAAAAAGTCACCCCCAGTGTTAGTGGCATTGGTTCTGAAGTCTTGTTTTATAATGGTTGGAGAGGCTATTAGATTGGTTTAGTGTGCAAATAATAAATGGACTAACAGACAATGTGAGCATGGATCAGCGAAGATTAGCGCTGGATAGCAACAGGCTAATGCTATAGCAACATGTACATGATGCTCTGCTGTGCTTTAGCATGGCTGAATCGACTCTCTAAAGTGCAGATGGCTTTTTCACACATGAGGTTAGCGAGGCGTCTGAGCATAAAGAGATGAATTTCAGATATTGCAGGTTAATTTTTTTTGACTCCATCAGTCACAATGTGTTTATTACATGGCTCAAGGTCTGCAGTGAGTCTCGAATGAGACATCATCTGTCATTTTCAGTCATTTTCACTGATGAATAGCCTTCTTCATGCTATCTAATCTTCTTTTATACTGACTTTATAGCCGTAAATCACATAAATGGTCTCCACTGATTTATAGCAAAACTGTTGTAGGAGCCCAGATAACATCCTTTTTATCCTTATCTTGGTGGAATAAAAAACATTGCCACTATCTGGCACTGCGACTTGTTGATATAAAGGATGTTTCTGATCCATCTGTCTGGCTTTGAGAGTTTTACATCGGAGCAGAAAGCAGCGGCTTTAATGATGGCTGCCCCATGCTGTGCCTTCACAGCAGGATCTGCTGCTCTCATTAGTAACAGTGTACTATCTGTGTAGCTGCATGTCTCTGCTGGTCCCTTTAATAAAATTGTGGCTACGCTGCTGAAAGGAAGAACTGTGGGTCACTACAGGAACTAGAGTTGGCTCCAGTAGTGTGAAGTATTTGTTCATTAAACATAACAATCTGTCCATAGTCACATAGTCACATCTTGTTCTTTGTATTGATTGACTAGTAGTAACAGTTTCGTTGTATTTTGTGTCTCAGAGTTCCAAAATCAGTGGACTGTCAATGACAGAGTCACCACCACCCTGGCTGGTAAGTTGCCCAGTCTTAATCTTGTTTTTTTATGCTTTTGTTTTCTGGGCAAAACAGTTTAATCAGAGGAAGATACAGTGTAGATTGGTATTTAGCAAAAACCAAAAAACAAACAATAAATTAAATAAATGGTTTTCCATTTAACTTATTGCCACATTTTACTGAGAGGCCATATACTGGAAACAAAAAGGTTTTGTTGTACAAGGATTCATCAGTTTTAAATGGGACTCTTGTGTATTCTCCCCTTGGGTTTTGCAAAATTAATGCTTTTTCTCTGCACACAATAGTAACTGCTATGTGAAAGCTGTGGGTTTATATACACAAGGTCCAGTTATGTTTTTTCAGCCCAAAATGAGTCATTAACCACCAAAAATAACCAAAACGCTCATTAAGGGCTTGTATGCTTCACTGGAGCAAAACAGATTAAACACACACTTTCAAAGATGTTTTGTTTTGTTTTAGCTCGACATGAAGTATTTATCTCCATTATTGCTCGCTTATGAGGACAGAATAAATGAAAAGGATGCTCTTCTGAAAACCACAGAGGTATGTTTTATTAATGGTGGCTTTTTTTTCACTGGTCAAACAACTAATTGCTTTTCCACCCTCCAATTTTATTTTTAAGAAACAAAATGTATTACAATGTCATCAGTGTTTTGTAGGAACTTTCACTTGATCGGACTGTATGCACTGGTTTGGGTTTAAATCTGTCACTACTCTGGGGTGTGTTGTGTGTGTGTGTGTGTGTGTGTGTGCGTGTGTGCGTGTGTGCGCGTGCGCGTGTGTGTGTGTGTGCGTGTGTGCGTGCGTGTGTGTGTGTGGAAATAAAACATCCAATTACTTATTGTCCACAACAGACAGGAAACATATAAAGCTACACCAACATGCATTTACTCAGTCCCCCTTTAACATAATATACCAAACACAATTAAACATTAATAATAAACTATGGTACATATAGCCTACACAACCACATGGAAACGAGAATTAGCTTAGCTCATGCTAGTTATGCAGACCACAGGCTAACAATAATAAAAGGTGAACCTAGAAACATATAAGACACACATACAACATCACTACAGGCATGCACTTGCTGTCATAAACACACACTTCTTAAAACAATGACAGTCTGCAGGTATGATTTAACAGGAAAACTTCAGCTGCAGGAACCACGTTTTTCTCCAGTCACTGCTTACATTTTCAAAGGATGAGGAAAAATTAGAAAAACTACAAATGCTCTAATAATATGTCTTCACACATATCAGGCACACAGGCTCCCCTCTGCAGTCTCCACCGTGCTACTCAGAGAGGGGGAGCTTACAATACTGGCCATGTTATTACCATATTACTCAGGGTTTACTCTCAATTATATATCGTGTATGAACAATAAAACTATTTTAAATTTACACTGGTTGCAGTGGAGTAATTATTCAGAGAGACAAATGCACAATTTGCAACTTTTACAGAAATAAAATAAAACAAAACATACCTGTGACAGACATATAAATACTCTATTAACATGTCTTCACACATATCAGGCACTGGCTCCCTGTATGAGAACAGCACCGTGAGATGGCTGCTCATTTTCACAGCATTTAGTACAATGTTATAATATCAAGCTAACTTAAAAATTATATAATCCAAATAAAATGTACAAAACTCAAAATTAGCGCACCACAATACATCCATTACATGTGGAAACGTTGTCTTATCAACATGTGTTCTTGTATATATGCTAAAAGTGAGTTATTTTTGTGAAATATATTCTTTTCAACCCAGACAAAACTTGCCCTCTGCAGTCTCCAACGTGCTACTGAGAGGGAAAGTTGAACAGTTGAGCAGCACACACTTCTGCTTTTCAAAATAAAATGTCAAAATGATAAAATTCACATATAAATTATAATGAAACCTAAAATACAACCAGGAAATAGTAATAAGTGCATTTTTAACTCCGTTACACAACAGTGCAAAAAACACAAATGTTTAATCCTATATCATTTAATATTGTCAACATAAAACATTTGTCACTTGTAAACTTAAGCCGGGCGTATACTGTGCGATCAAAAAGACTCAGGTGAGCCCGCCAAAGCTCAATTAGCTGAGCCTCCATTGCTTGTGTCCAAATCACTTGTTGGCCCACCATGATCCTCCTCCAACTTCTTATCCTTCTGTTTCGCTTCTGTGTCCGCGCATGCGTGCTCTGGCAGATTCTGCCAAATCAGCTTGTGGAACTACTTCAACAGTGTGAAACCCTCACGAGAGGCGACTGGATTTTAAACAGGTTTGATATTCTTGCGACCTACGATTGCAGATTGGGAGCTGATCGTGAGGTATTAATCGGTTCTTGTTACCCCATGTATACTACACAAAGCACGACACATGATTATGCCAAAAGTCGCCCCGATCCCAAAAACGGTCGCACGAGTGAAAAATCGGCTCAAAAAGGGTCAAAAATCATACAGCGTACGCCCGGCTTTACTCACCAAAGGAGTACTGTTACTTCACTAAAAGTAAATAAGTGAGTACTACACACCTCTAAGCGTGACAAACAAATGTTGTTTTTGTCAGTGTTGTTAATGAGTGGTGGCTGGTATTCATTTGCCACAGGAGGAAATGAAAAGATTACGAGTCCATGTCGAGGAGGTGATCAAAGAAAATGAGAAACTTCATGATGACATTGCAAAGATTGGAGGCGTTACACAGACAGACTGGTGATTTTCTGTTTTTGATCTAACACCATTCTTTGTTAAAAATTGCCATGTATTTCATATCCTGGAGAATAAGTTGACAGATTTGCATTATGCATGACTCTATTTAGTTTAAGTAACAGCCCCCAACAATGACAAAAAGTATAATCTTGAAATTCTGACTAATACTTTTAGAAGGTTTCTTCCATTTATATTTGCATTTATTATACACTCAGGCAACAGCTCCAAGAACAAGCATTAATGGTTTTGCAAGAGAACCAAGTACTGATTGAGCAGCTAGAGGCGGAAAATGTTAAATCTAAGGAATCCCAGAGCAAACATCATTCCGAAGGTAAAATCTCTGCATTTCTATTCTGGGTTGCATCGCAATCTCTTACATACCTTGATATTCTAAGCTTAACTGTCAATAAATCTTAAGCAGTGCTAGGGCTGTGGTGTTAGTATGATTATATACCATTGAGATTTAATTTTCTGTGCCTAGGTTTAGAGACATAATAAATGCATATGCACACTACACTGACTTTTTGATTTGCTTTCTCTGTAGTGTTCAAGTTGACCAAACAAGTGATGATTTGCGAAGCAGAAAAACAACGTTTGGAGGAGGAACTGGAGACCAGCAAGAGAGAGGCCCAGAAAAATAAGAGGAATGCACAAGCTCTGCAGGACCGCCTGAAAGATGGAGTCACATGGAACGAACACTGCAACATTACCGGAAAACTTCAGTGGTTTGTGTCTTTTTACACAGCTGTTAAAAATGCACTATGTAACTTTTCTTGTGAAAGTTCTGCTACATGCTTGTCTGGAATGTTCCACATATCTATCTTGTTTTTATTGCGCAAAAATACATGTAAAGGTCCTATATTACACAGACTGGACTCTTGTAAGCTTTAACCTGTGTTAGAATGTTGTGTTTTGTTTCATTCACACGTTTGAGTATTCCTTTATTAGTCCCCAAAGCTCAAAATGCTCTGTTCCACCTTGTGATGTCATGTAGTGGTAGTTTTCCAGTTAACTGCCACCTTTTACCTTTAGTTCAGTAAAGATGGGCACATTCCAGGGCTGAAATGATCCAAATGATTCTAGTAAAGATCAGCCAGGTAGATCATTGGTGCGCCACTCCTCTCCCTGCAAGACATTTACACCACCCGCCTCATATAAGCGAGCCTTTTGCACTATTTACCATTTATTATTTATCATTTATTACGAATGGGACAGTGAGAAACTTTGTATTTGATTCTTTGTATGATCTTTGTATGAAGAATTGACAGTAAACGTTGAACTTGAAACTTGAAGGTGTGCACTTCCAGTATTACCACATGACATCACAAGGTGGAATAGAGTGTTTTCAGTTTGAGAGAAGAACTCAGCCTAAATATGCAGGGTTTGTGTGTTTGAACATGTGTGAATGAAACAAAACCCAACTCCATGTGTTTGTGATGAGGAAACAGCATTACAACCTTTAAAAACATGAATACATAACTCCACAGATCAGACCTGTAACTTGTCCATGTGGCGTCACCTGCTTGTCTGCATGTAGGTAGAGAGGTTTAATGTTGAAATGAAATAGCATCTACATGGAGACAAGCTGGTGATGGACCATCCAACCAGAAAAGTTACATTGTGCATCTTTAAGGTAATGTTTTACCGGCCAATAGGTTGTTAATTTATGCAAAAGAATAATAACTGAAACTAATAAATGGATTCTTGTGGTGTTTTTGGTAAAGGTCAGCAATTATGTGTCCAGCTGCTCTGCAAAAAACATGGTCTTTTAAAAATAAACCATAGTCAAACATATTTAAAAGGACCACAAGGGACAAGTTAAAGTTAAATAAATAACGTTTTATAGAGTGCCTGTGGCTCAGTTGAAATTTGTACGCACCCTTGCTATTTTCCAAAGTTATTTGAAGTGCCTTTGTTCACCAAGTGTGCCTAACATTCAGACGTGAAAGGTTACATGTATTATTCTTATTGATGTTTTTTTTTTGTTTTTTTTTTGATAGAATCATGACCTTGCAATCATGGCCATTTTTCCACACACTGAAACAGATCTTCAGTTGAGATGATTATTTGAAGCAGATGAATAATACCTTGTTGAAATTGAACTACCTGTCTTTTTCTTTTTGTGGCAGGCACTTGGAGCAGCAGGAGAACAAGAATAAGAATAACACAGAGGAACTCCTCCTTAAAATGACCCGTCTGGAAGAGGACAACAGGAACCTGAATTTGGACAAGGAAAACCTGTCTGCTGCCATCAAGAGACTACAGATGGAGCTGGAGACATTCAAACAAGCTTATAGGTGCAGTTCTCACATAATATTAAGTGGCCTATATTATGCTATTTTCTGATCTATGTTACATTGTTTCCTTATCAAAAACATACCCAGAGTTGTGTTTTGTTTCCTTCGCACATGTTGAACACGGAGTTCTTATTCAAACAGAAAAGAACACTCTGTTCCACCTTGTGGTTATACAGTGATCCACTGCATTCTTAAACTCCATAAACCTTCACTTGAGTTATGTGGATAATTTCATTCCCGGAAAGGCCTATCTCTACTGAGCAAAAGGTAAAATGTAGCTGTTAACATGAAAACTACCACTACAACACATCACAAGGTGGAACAGAGCATTTTGAGCTTTGGAGATGTAGACAGATTTCAGGATTACTCAAACATGTGTGAATGAAACAAAACACAACTCTAGGTATGTGTTTTGATGAGGTAACAACATTGTAAAATGACTAAAAGCTCACAATAATCAATTTTGCTTAATATAGGACCTTTTAATAGGTTATAAATGGTAACTTTTATATAACTAATCAAACTTCAGTATTGAAACTGTAACTATGCTTAAAAGAATACAATAAAAGATGTGAGCTCCAGTGCTGTGAAAAGTTCAGAAATAGAATGACATGTCTCCCTAGTTGAAATAACCTTTCCCTACACTGTACGATATATATTTTCACCTAAACGCCAGAGGAGACACGCTGTAGTCCCGTGGAGTGGCTGGGACATGAAGGTTATCAGAAGGTGTTTGATTAAGATATTTTATTTTTATCAGTATCTTTTCTGGGCAGCCTCTTAGCCCCTCACATACATTCTTTCTTTTTTTCACAATCTGGATCTCTCTTATCATGTGCAGTAGTGGAACGCAACAAAGTAAAAGTAGTAAAGTATTGTACTTAAGTAAAAATTTTAGCAGCTAGAAAAAAAAACAATCAATTCAGTTGTTTCTGTTGAACAAAATTCAGCACAAATCTTTATCAGAATCACTATATTTGAGCTTTATAAAACCTTAACATCTGCATGAAATATCTTTACTTTTTAATCTTTAAGTACATTTTTAAACAGGTACTTTAATGCTTTTACTTAAGTAGATTTTTCACATGATACTTTTAGTTTTACTGTCTTTATGTGTCTCTGTTATGCAGAAAGGCAGAGGGGAGGTTGAGTTTGCTGAAGCACCAGAAGGCTGAATCTGTACTGAAAGAGGAAAAGACTCGACATTACCTTGGAGCTGTTGTCTCGGTGGCAGAGCACATTTCCCTGGAGAGAGACCAACTGTTGCACATGGTATTGCTCATGTTTTGGGGGAGTTTGTATTCAGTGCGCAGCAGCTACGCAAACTTTATCTCGACTACACTGCTCAGAAAAGGTTGCAGACAATGGAACAATTTGTTTAGGTCACTTGTGACATTTGTGGCCGCAAGCATTATCCCTAGAGCTTAAACTGAACTGAAGGCAGGATAATGAAGTTGGGTGATTTTCAAGTTGGCTAGGAAACTAAAAACAAACAAAATGAAACCATGCTTCTATCTTGTATAACAGATGACAAGTACTGTATTTTATAAGGCATTGTTAATTATGCTCCTTACTCACTGGACATCATGGGAAGTTAAAAGTCCTATTGTCACCATAATTGACTCTCGTGAGCTTTAAGCCATGTTATATGGCATAAAGCTCACGAGATCAAAAACATACCTGGAGTTGTGTTTTGTTTCATTGACACATTTCAGTAACTCTTTATTATTAATCTGTCTGTATCTCCAAACCTCAAAATGCTCTGTTCCACCTTGTGATGTCATGAAGCGGTAGTTTTAACAGCTACCTTTTACCTTTAGGTCAGTAGAGATTGGCAATTCCAGGTCTGGTGGAGCACTTCCTGTATTAGCTCATGACATCACAAGGTGGGGTGTGTTTTCTGTTTGAGAGAAGAACGCAGCCTAAATATGCAGGGTTTGTGTGTGTGAAACAAAACAAAATGCAACTGCAGGTATGTTTTTGATGAGGAAACAACATTTTAACATACACTATATGCCAAAAGTATTCGCTCACCTGCCTTGACTCACATATGAACTTAAGTTACATCCCATTCTTAATCCATAGGGTTTAATATGACGTTGGTCCACCCTTTGCAGCTATAACAGCTTAAATTCTTCTAGAAGGCTTTCCACAAGGTTTAGGAGTGTGTTTATGCGAATTTTTGACCACTCTTCCAGAAGCACATTTGTGAGGTCACACACTGATGTTAGACGAGAAGGTCTGGCTCTCAGTCTTCGCTCTAATTCATCCTAAAGGTGTTCTGTCGGATTGAGGTCAGGACTCTGTGCAGGCCAGACTCTGTGGAGGTCTGTAGCGATTGACTCTGCAGAAAGTTGGCGACCTCTGCGCACTATGCGCCTCAGCATCCGTTCACCCCGCCCCGTCAGTTTATGTGGCTGAGTTGCTGTTGTTCACAATCACTGCCACTTTGTTATAATCCCACTGACACTTGACTGTGGAATATTTAGGAGTGAGGAAATTTCACGACTGGACTTGTTGCACAGGTGGCATCCTATCACCGTACCACACTGGAATTCACTGAGCTCCTGAGAGCGACCCATTCTTTCACAAATGTTTGTCTGCAGGTCTGGGTGCTTTTTGATTTTATACACCTGAGGCCATGGAAGTAATTGGAACATCTGAGTTTGATTATTTGGATGAGTGAATACTTTTGGCAATATAGTGTAGATCAGAAAATAGCCTAATATAGGTCCTAAGTAATTAAATAAATGTTCCAAAAATATATATTTATAAAACTTATGTTGTATTCTGATTCAGTTACTTTTTCATTTGGTCGTATTCATAATATAGATCATTTTCTAAAATCAAAAGAATACATGGTGGTTCTTCATCATATAATTTAGGCTTTGAACAATTATTACGAGAAGAATAGAAGATATCGCTTTTGGACATGTGCAATTTTTCCTTCCCTAATTAGCAATAAATAAATGCATAACAGGTTGTGCAACAAACAAAGCTATGTCACATTTTTACACTCACACCTTGTAACGGAATACATTACAGAATACCTTACAAAATACATTTGAATGCAGGTATTCAGTACTCTCTAACTAAATACATCTTCAAAGTATTCAAAGTACAACACTGCTCGGTGATGTTTCTAGAGGTACTTCTAGGGGCACAGCTATGCCTATGCCAGTGCCGACTGAAAGAGATGTGACTGAAAATCTGACACCCATCAACCATTCACTCACATTGCATATTCACAAAAGCAACTTGAATGCAGTGCCTTTCCCAAAAAACAGTATAAAACTGGCTAGTAGTGGCTAGACATACATTTATTGTTTTTAGAACAATAAAAATAAGATGTGGACTATATTATTTTACAACAGTGGGCTACCTATTCCAGCACACCACACATTTAAGTGATTTTGATGGGATAGCTGCATCGCTGTGGTTTCTACATCAGTTGCCTAGAATTATCTGTCCCATTTGTCTGATTGGCTCCCACATGTGCGTCAGTGAAATTATGTAACGTCATTAGTCATTGCAGCTTGGGGTCTGTATTTGTGCATCGTTTTGTAGAATAATGATCTTTGTATTAAGTCTTATTGATTATTGTGCTCAAAACAGAATGCAAGTCAGCAATTAACAACCTCTCATTATGAAAACAATGGCAGCTCAGAACAGAACAATGGAAATGGACTAGTTAACATTTGACATGTTGCCAAAAAGTAGATAATTTTTGAAGCTATTTTAGAGAGAGCTGGGTGAAATGACCACAATAAGTATATTAAGTATATTAAATACAGCAGTACATTTGAAAAGACATGTATTACAATGTCATGTCTGTGATTGCTAATCTGTAGTTCATTGTCTATTATTCTAGAGGAATCTAATGAATAGAATTAACATTAACTCATTACATTAATGTATGTATGACCGCTGAGAATAGGACTGAACAAACAATAATATTTTGTGTTGTTTCGAATTAATGGAATTCATTAAACTCAAAGCTTAACATTTGTTTTTATTTTTCAAAGTATATAAGTGTATAATATTAAACTACTAAGAAAATATGAAGTTAGACCAGAAGACTATAATGTTTTTGCATAGCTCTTTATAGGCTCAGCATGTCTAAAACAAGCAAAGTTGCGTGAGCTGCTCCCTCTGTGCTCCCACACTGATAATGTCACAAATAGAACAGAATACACACACAAGCCAGTCGGTGGCTTGTGTGATAGACACTGTGGTTGATTCATATACTCTATTTGAATCATATTTTTTCATATTGTAACAAATGCAGTAACGTTGAACTAAAACACTAGTTAATAGTTTGCGATGTCCCCTAGCCTGTTGCTAAAAATATAACAATGTGAAGGACATTCTTGATGAAGAGCTTAATCATGGAATGATAATCAGAATAAAGCACTATTTGACACAATTTATCAGATGAGTCATCCACACATTCATTTAAGAGATGAAACCTCCTTAAGCTCTCTTTATGTCTGTAGCCTGATTCCAAATGATTACTTCATTTAGTGAGATAATACCTGCCAGATGCTTATGTGGTAAATAAATCATAAAGCATACATTTGTGAAGAAGCATTGTTACTCAGTTTAGACAAGATCTGAGCTTTGTTTTAACACAATCTATTAAAAAAAAAATGTTGATGGAACTACAACAGGTGCTCTGATTTGTGCTGTTAAACAAGTGTCTCACACATTATATTCAAAAACTAGCTGGAGAGAGAGAGAGAGAGAGAGATACTTTATTTATCCCCAGGGAAATTTAGTTTTGCTGCTACTGCTACTGTTGGGAGTTTTACTGCAACATTTACTCTGCTTTGACCCTTGTTTATGCTATACTTTACAGTACACAATTACCTATAAATATCACATCTGCTGCCCATCCAAGTAGAAAGTAATGTTAAAAAATATAGTTTGTGCTTTTGTTTTCTACCCCCTAAAATCTTCTCACTTCCACATTCCAGCTACCTGCTTGTTACCACCTTCTGTGTCAGATCCATAACGTCTGTCTTTACTCTTCTGTCACACCAGGCATCAGTCCTTGAGCAAGAAAAGCAAGGATTTATCTGCAGTCTTTTGAATGGCACTCTTCGCCTCGGAAAGCTACAAGAGCAGGTCAAGGTAAGATCTGTAATCAATTTAGAATATATTACTTCTCCTAAATCTCTCTGGCCTGACTTATTTGCTGGAAATTAGTCTTTGCGAAAGATGTTATGCATTCTCACTTAACCACTTGAGGTTGTATTTGAAGTCATTCATGCATGTTTATTCTTATGCATTCATAATGTAATTGATTGTAAAAGTTCTGCTTTCCACTACCCCCGTACACACCCAACACTCTTACTCTTAGTTTGTTTGTTGTAGTACTATAAAGTACTATACTATAAAGCAGCGATTTTCATTTTTTTCTGACTTGACAACTAGAACACAGCCAGCAACTCTGAGAAAACCGAGAAAACCCATAAATAACCTTCCTTGTTCCTCAGGTTATTGTTTACCTTTTAAGATTGGTTCGGATCATAGAATCATCCCAGAAATAACAATCTGTAGTCACCATGGCAACATTTGTACATTTACTGCCATGATGTACAGTCAGCGGTTAATGTGGATGGCAGCTGATTTTAATGGACCTTCCTAGTTTCAGTTAAACATTATTACCTTGCCATTGATCAGCTGCCCTACATGTCATGCACCTTGCCAGACGCTTATGTCAGTCAAGCCACTATAAGTGGAAAAAAAAGCACCTCCAATATTTCTCACAACTGTGTTAGTGTCTCTATAGCAACAGGCCAGAGAGAAAAAGGTATGGTTGTGTGCTTGCCAATCCAATCCACTTTATTTATATAGCACATTTTATAATTTTCCAAACTGCTGCATAAACAAATTAATACGATAAAGGACAGTAAATCATAAATAAAAACAATAAATAAAAAGTGTTAAAATGCATAAAGCTAAAAATTATTTAAAAAAATGAATTAAAAAATTAATACATAAAAAAAAAAAAAAATACAATTAAATAAAAGACACAGAGGACCACACAACTCACGTGGTATTAAAAGCCAGAGAGTAAAAGTGGGTCTTAAGACGGGACTTAAAACACTCCACTGTGAGGGCTGCTCGGACGTGGGGGGGCAGAACGTTCCAGAGCTTGGGGTAGAGCTGGGCGATGTAGCCAAAAAAAAATTCGATTTCCGATTTTAATCGATTTTTCTCTGCCCTACTCAAAAGCAAATAACAGATGACAAATAAATGGCTCAAAACAAGTTTTAACTTTATTCTTTTTTTTTTTTTACTTTAGGGTTAAAGTGCAATCTGACAAGCAAAAAACATACTTGTAAGTGAAATGGCAAACCAGGCCATTGTAAACACTTTTAGAAAGCTTTGATCATATTGCTGCCGCTGTCTGTTGTCATGCAGATGAGTCGGTCTTCTGCAAGTTTCCACAAAGTGAAAGCATCTTTCAATCCTTGCGCGATTAATCCCCCCTTGTGATCCTCGGGAAAATACACTGTTTGCAGACAAACACTTTGCATCGCCCAGCTACTATTAACAAAATGTACCGTTAAACTCAAGTAGGGCTGCATCGTTCGGCTGGACCACAGGTCAGTCGTAGCAGAAAAATACGACACCTCCTCCGCTCCGCTAACTTACCCGTGTAGAGCGCTGCAGCGCATTAGTTCCGCTTTCGACGCTCGCGTGTAAAAAATAATACTGATAATAAAAAAATCGATTTTCATAAAAACACATCGTTCTGAACTGTAAATTCGAATTAATCGATTTAATCGATACATCGCGCATGTCTAGCTTGGGGCCAACCACAGAGAAGGCCCTGTCCCCCCTGGTTTTTAGTCTTGTCTTAAGCACTATGAGTTGGAGCTGACCCTCGGACCTCAGAGCATAAATCTGGATAAGATCCGAGATGTTTTTTTTTTTTTTTTTTTTTGGTATGGTACTGGTGTGAACCGAGCACCCAGCCCTAATCGGCAGAATTTTATCTTGGGACTGAAGATTGTCATAGACATAGAAAATACCCCCTTAACATGACCTGAGCTGATAGTTACAGCTGATTGTTTCTTGTTGTTTTAATTCTCACTCAACTATCATTTTCTGTCTCTTGTATGACTGACACCTAATAACGTCCATAAGATGCTTTTTAAGATAATCATTTGTGGCTACAACATCCATAATGAATAGGAATATTTTCTATATGTTAAATTATTTGGAGAACAAGTGTAAACACAAAATTAGGCATTAATAAGTACTTCATGAATATGAACAGATCAAATTAACTACTAAATTGAGTTAAACAAAAGCATTACTGTAAAGCTCCTCAGTTTAAGACCAGATGTATACAAAAGTGTTCCCACACCTCATGCGTGTTCCATGAAATGTAAGCAAATATGCATGAGCTAAGACACAGATGTAAATGCATTATTTATGTGTAATGTGTGTGTATTTTCGTCAAACACCTGGATAGGATGAATACATAATTTTGCAAATAGACATAAATATAGCCAAGGTTAATCTAATTAAAGGGCCGCAGTTGCTTTTGTAAATACAAATATGATAAATGAAATGGCATAGGGTTTAGAAACTGAAACGGGTATATGCTTGTGAGTGAGTGTTGGTAGATATTTGTAATGTTTTGCAGAGTGAATTACTGACAGTTTGATTGTAAATGTTCTGAAAAAAATGAATACACACCTAGATAATTTGTATCCTATCCTATCCAATCCAACTTTATTTGTATAGGACATTTTGCCAACACAAAGCCAAAGTGCTGCACAGGGTATAGGCACAATATAAATTAACACATTAAATAAAATAAAGCATAAAATAAATAAATAAGAAAGTCGATTTAAAAAAAACACACAACCTAAATTAACAAATAGAAAAATAGCAAATAAAATCAATAAAAGACAGTCAGAGGACCATTTTTGGAACGATAAGTTGAGCAAAATGTATGCTGGGGCCAGTCGATGAAGTCCTAATAATAATAATAATAATTAAATAATATTATTTTTAAAATCACCTTTAAAATGAATGGGGAGCCAGTGTAATGAGGATAAAATAGGTGTGATGTGTTCTCTACAACGTGTGCCAGTTAAACGTGCTGCAGAATTTTGGACTAACTGTAGACGTGACAAGTGAGTTTAGCTGATATCAGTGTACAGGGCATCAAGATGTGTAGAGATAAAGCATGGATCACCCGCTCCAAATCACTAAAAGATAAAACCGATTTGAGTCTGGACAAAAGCTGCAGATGATAAAAACTGGATTTAACCACTGCATTTATCTGCTTGTCAAACTTAAAATCTTCCATCAATGATGACGCCAAGGTTGGTGGCTGTAGGTTTAGTGCATTGTTGAAAAGAGCCCATGTCAAACTGAAAATTAGTAGACATGCTTGGTTTAAAAACAACATTTTCCGTTACGGACTCATTCAAATAAAAAAAAATTCAACCAAGCCTTGATGTCATCTAAACATTTCAGCAGGGGTGCCAGGAAGCTGTTATTGATTTTCTTAAGCGGCAAATAGATTTGGGAATCATCAGCACAGAAGTGGTGTGATATCCCATGTTTTTTGAAAATTTTACTCAATGGCAGGAGGTACAATGAAAAGAGGTCTGGCCCAAGAATAGAGCCTTGGGGAACTCCAGAACAAAGGGGAGCCTGAGAGGAGAAGGAGTTCCCAAATTTGACAGTAAAGGACCTGTCTGCCAGATAGGACCTGAACCCCTCCAGTGCCGTTTCCCTCACACCCACACAGTGCTCCAAGCCAGATAAGAGAATTGTGTGGTCCACTGTGTCAAAAAGCAGCTGTGAGATCTAAAAGCAAAAGAACAGCTGCATTTCCAGCATCAGTAAATAAACATTAAAATCATTAAAAATCATTAAAAATCTTTAAAAGTGCAATCTCTGTGCTATGAAATGACTTGTATCCAGACTGAAAAACATCCATGATGTTACAGTATGTTTCTGTAAAAAAGACAACAGCTGAACAAAAAAAGGCAGCAGCTGAACATGTTTCTTGGCTTCTTTATTAAATGTAGAGTTGGTTGCCACCTCTGTTGAAGTGAAAAGTCAGTTATGACACTCCACATACTTAACTGAGTACAAATAGTCTTCACTTTAGAAGTGTTTGCAAAAAAAGTATTAGCTACTGGTTGAATTAATCATTAACTAATGGTGTTATTTAGACATTTCTTAATCATTATCACAAGCCTAAATAATGTGAAAATTCTATTATGATTACTCTGGATCTGGAATTTGGCCAGCCTTAACAAATACTTAATAAAGCATAATTAGTCTTCGCTTTAGAAAAGCTCTCAAAAAGACTTGACTAACAGATAATAGCTGCCTAAATGATCATTGCATTGCTGTATTAGTAAATCATTCTCTAATGGCTTACTAATCATTAATAAATGCTCAGATTTGTACTTAAATATGCATTTACAAATACACAAATGGTTAGTTCATGAGTAACTAAGTATGAAATAATTAAGTGTTACTATTTACAGCATAGGCTAATTAAGTGTTAATTAATGTAGTAATTAAATAGTTATTAAGCCTGAATGGCTTAAGTATTTGTTCATTATTAATTAAGTCTTTGTTCATGCTTTATTAAGGCTAAATAAGATGTAGTTATTATAAAGTGTTACAGAAACTCAAGATGATTTGTTAATTGTAAATGTACTTATTGGTGCTTAATGAGGAAATATGTTGTGTTCACAGTGTAGAATTTGATTATGTTTTTAAGATCCACAAATTTTGAACCTTATCATTATTTGTTAGGGATTAGCTCCACAAACTTGCCACATGAAATCTTTTACTGATTGTTCTTTTCAGAATAGCAACCTATAGCCTGCTAGTTTTTGCTTCTTTTTGACAACTTTACAATCCCATTGAAAAAAATATGCCACAGTAACTGAAATGTAAATATCAAAAATGTAATATATGTAAAATTCACCCAGCAAACTTCATTTTCCCTCACACCTCATTTTGTAAAAGGCATTTTGCAGCTCATTCTTTTCAAGAACATTGTTGTCTAATTCATTTTACTATGCTATATGAGCATCATAATATGCTTACTACAAGAAGACACATGTGGACAAACGGGGGACTGCAGGTAAAAGCCCAATATAACTACAGAAACAGCAATATAACTCTACAGAAAGCAACAAAAGTTCATCCCCTGCACCACCCTGGAGATAGAGGCCACTGCTCCCTGTCTGGGGCTGCGAGAGGACACTGGAAGCAGTTATGTGTTAAGTTTATCTTAGATAAAAAAACAAACAAACAAACAAACAAACAAACAAACAAACAAAAAAAGTTAACTTTGTTCAAAGACATAAATCACTTTGCACCCATCTGCACTTCAACACATTTTCCTTTCCTCTTCATCTCTGCAGATCATACAAACTGTGCCCTTCTAACCAAACAAAGTTGTGATAACATTTTCTGATAGGTTAAGAGATGATCAAATATAGTTAGAAAGAGAGTTTGCTTATAATGATTTAAACTTTGAATGGATGGTCCTCTGTCATTTGAGTAGCTAAAGGTCAAATACAAAGTGCCAAGTTGCAAAAACTCCACTCTGTTATGATGTGTAAGTTTGCAAGTCAAGTGGTTTAATTGCTGTGCCATTTTTAAGTCAGTTTGGGCATTTCCCACATGAACATAATCTAAAACAAGTAACTTACCACGAAGAGAAAACATGGATCCAAGTAATTCTGCAATAAAAGGCAGCAATCCTCCTATGTGTTTCTGCTTCGTATGTGTGCCTCCTTTGCACGTCCACTGCATGGTGGCCATGGTGGGTGGAAAAGAGTTAATCTCATGGCTTAAAGTCCTTTCAACCGACAACAATCACATCATTGGATAATGGCACCATGAAGCTACTGAAAAAAAAAAAACAAAAAAGCAAAAATGGATAAACAGCCAATTCCAACAAAGAATTTTAGAATGCTGTGATGTCATTTGACTTATTATTATAAAAGCCTTAGAAAAAAGTACAATAACACAATTGCTAAAAAAAAAGAAAAAAAAAAGAAAAAGGATGTCAAGGAAATGTTTTCTTCATATTGTTTGAATTGACTTGACTGAACCTACCTTAGCTAAGGAGTTAAAAATGTTTTACTTTGTGAAGATAATAGACAAGGAACTGGTCGATTCAATACAATGACTAGTCTTTTGACAGCTTATGAAAAGAATTCTACATAATACTATTTTCACACTTCTCATAGGGGGTTGACATTTTGGAAAATCCTTACAATAATTATTGTTTTTATTTTAATTTGATGTAGTTTTAGGTGCATGTTATGAGTGGGTGTGTGTGTCATGTCACTTGTAACCTCATCTATCATCAAAGTGACTGCAACCCTATCATTAGCCTGTTTCATCAAAATGGAAGCATTTAGAAAATCTATACACACCACTGCTGCATCCAGCTATCCCCAAAGGTGGGATTATCCAAAAGCACCCACTGTCATTGAACCTGCTTTGGCCTCTGCAGTTATAAATGCACTGTTATGCTATTATGATCAAATCACACAGAGCTAAGCCAACAAAATATACTCGCATAGATTTATGTGAACTTTAAATGTAACAACAATTTTTGGGTTATTTCCCCAGTTTGTATTACTTATGTTAATTTGCTTATTTCACATACACGTGACAACTGGAACACAATAAAATGTCACGTTGAGATCTGTGGACAACTGGATTGCAACATATAATCATTATTTTAATCAGTTGCGATGGTAGCCATTAGAATCATCTTCAAGTGTCATTCACCACATTGCCTTTTCTACTTCATATATGGCACAATATGACAAAACTCTGTTACTTACTAAGTGCTGTGCAGTATAGCATTCATGTATTTCTAGTGACCAGGCATTGTGCGGTGGTGCTAAGGCCTGCTCAGAAATAGAAACACTAGTGGACACCGAAGCCAACAGGACAGATGCTTGCCTGAAAGGCTATGTTTGCTCAAGCATAAAATAAAATGAGGCCTTCAGTCTGACTCACAGCCACTGTCTGTCATCCTCTTTTCCCCCCGTTGTTCTCATACAAAACAATCTTGCAACTTCATTACAGGAGTGTTCCTTGTGGTATTAATGGTATGGCATCACAGAATTAATTTTTCACTTCCTCCTTATATGCATGTGAAATCTAGTTTACCTAGGTGGTTCTACCAGGACCGTGCAAACGAATACATTATATTATAAACAAGTCTTTACGTATAGAAGCCCTGAGCAGCAGGCAAGAAAAAAAATAAAATAAAAAAATATTTGTTCGCACTGTCGCAGTGGCTTAGCCTTATTATCTGTTACATAAGAGTGAGTTGTTGTAAAACTGTATGGAGTATGGTATGAATGTAGTCCTGTATCTCTCACTGTTTGAGCGGAGCTGTAGGAGCCTGTTGTAGAATGAGCTTCTCTGTTCCTCTATAGTCTGGTGCAGTGGGTGAGTTATTGTACAGTTGTAGGGAGTATTATCTCCTCTGTCCCTCTATAGTCTGGTGCAGTGGGTGAGTTGTTGTACAGTTGTAGGGAGTATTATCTCCTCTGTCCCTCTGTAGTCTGATGCAGTGGGTGAGTTGTTGTACAGTTGTAGGGAGTATTATCTGTCCCTCTATAGTCTGGTGCAGTGGGTGAGCAGGAGTGTCCATGATGGAGAGCAGTTTGTCCAGTGTCCTCGTGTCCCTCACTGTGACAAATGTCTCCAGCTCACAGCCGATCATGTGACCAGCTTTACAAATCAGTTTGTCAATTCGCCCAATGTCCCTTTTTCTGGTGCCGCTCCCCCAGCAGACCACAGCGAAGTCCAGCCTGTTGTTCACATGGACGCCAAGGTACTTGTAGCAGTCCACTATTTCCACGTCATGGCCCTGGCTGGTAATGGGCTCCACTGGTGCCCTCTTTCTCCTGAAGTCAATCATCAGTCCCTTGGTCTTGTCAATGTTCAGGAGCAGATGGTTTGCCTGGTACCACTCCACAAAATTTGCAATCAGTGTCCTGTACTCCAGCTCCTGTCCATCACTGATACCTGGACCACATTGTCATCAGAGAACTTCTGCAGATATGCAGCTTCTCACTCATCAGAAAGGGCTGGATTGTATTAAAGGCACTGGAAAAAATTGAAGAACAGTATCCTCACAGAGTTCTTAACACTATCCAGGTGAGAGTGAGCCCGCTGCAGAAGATAGATTCAAGCATCATCTACACTAATGTGGGCCTGATAGGCAAACTGTAGAGGATCCACTGATGGTGCCACCAGGGGTCTGAGCTGAGCCAGAACAAGTCTCTCAAACACTTTCATGACATGAGATGTCAAAGCAACTGGGTTGGAAGTCATTAAGTCCAGATGGGATAGGCTTCTTGGGCACTGGCACAATGCCAGAGGTTTTCCATAGCACCGGTATCCTTTCAAGCTTCAAGCTCAGTCTGAAGAGAAAGTGCAGGATCCCAGTGAGCTGTGCTGCAACTGTCCTCAGCACGCGGGTGATGACTTGGTCCGGTCCAGGAGACTTGTTTTGGTGAACTTTCTCCAACTGCCTTCTTACCTGTGCAGGTGACACAGACACTGAGCTGGGTTCCTCTGTGTGGGTGGGAGTAGGTGTGGGAGCAGAGGTGATGGGCTGATGAATGGTCGTCTGAGTGGTCTGTGGTGAGGTGTGGATTGGGCGTCTGGGAGGTGTAGAGATGCGGGTGCCAGGGGATGAGAAACTATTAAAATTGCAAATTGAGTAGGTTTGATCTGTCTGGACTATTGTCCTGCTGCTTTGTTTTGGAGAGACCTGTGATGGCCTTCATTCCCTTCCACACATCTCTAGTGTTATTCTGTTGGAGTTTAACCTCCAATTTCCTTCCATAGGCCACTTGGCCCTGCCTTAGCTGGACCTTCAGCTGCCGTTGCACCTTCTTCACCTCATCCTTGTCACCATAGTTGAAAGCCCACTTCTTATTAAGTAGATCCTTTAGCTGGCTGGTGATCCAGGGCTTGTTGTTGGGGTAACAGCGGACAGTGCGTGTGGGGACGGCTGTATCCCCACAGAAGTTGATGTAATCTGTTATACAGTCCGTCATGCTGTCGATGTTGTCCCCATGCGACAGGCAGAGCACATCCTAGTCTGTGGCCCTAAAGCAGTCCTGGAGGGCATCGCTAGCTTCCTGACTCCACTTTCTTACATATACATATTCCATACTTATAAAAATATACTCAGTAAAATAACAAGCTTGAAATAAATAAATGTATTGAAAACGTATAGAAAATAACTTATTTATTCCATTGTCCAGTAGCATTCATGGGCAAGTATAGGGGCACAAAGCTCAGAGCTACAACCGTGAGACCATATGAAAAACTGAACAGTGGTTAAAGTATAGTAAATTACATCAACATAAAATGTCTGTGGTCATGTGGACATCACAAAACAACTTCTCTATTTAACATTGAGGACACAAAGCAGACATGTTACCATTTATCATTCAATGAACATTTTCCAAAAGTACACAGCAGCACAGTTAACAACATTGGGTTTTGCTTTTGTTAAACATAAAAAACAGGTTCAGAATGGCCTATGATTTCTTATTTAATGTTTCTTGCAGAGTCAGAATATGGCCACACTTATTGCTACACTTTGTATAAATTAATTACTATATTTTAGGAATGAGTGATCACAGTAGTGCAGCTACAGTAATCTTAGTACTGTTGTTAGCTGGTGTGAAAATCTGTTTTGACAACTGAATGTCACCAGCTTGACTCTTAACAAGCCAAACTGTGTATTTGAGGCGAACAGAGCGCTTGGATGCTGTTGTGGGCTGCAATTTACTGCTCACATTACCAGCCAGTTATTTGTTCCAATGTGGAGAACACACTACAGATAAGAGCATGTGCGCACTTAAAAAATACAGACGTATTACACAAGTTAGGCTGAACATTTGAATAGATAAAGTCCCTTGGATAAAAATGAAACCCATTTAAAAGAAGAGTACAGATGTAAATGGCACATACATTATCTCTATTTCATGATGTTGTATTCTGTCAACACACAAAAACACAACGAACGTAAATACACAAAAATCAGCTTATTTCTCAGCTCAGGTTTATGTGTTAGCTTAACTGCAGTTACAGTCCCACTGGTAGAAAAAAAAAACTAACTCTTAAAATGTAACCACAGTGTCATAAGGGTTGTCAGTGTCACAACATTTGAGTGAGTATGTATTGGATTTGTCGGTTCTGTCCGGCTGGCCAAACTTAACATGTACAGAGAGTCCCATCAGCAACACCAGGATTTTTCAGTGATTATTATTGACTTCTAGTGGAGCAATCACACATGCCTTGACATAGACACTGACAAAAACCATAGACTAGACAGACAGTAAGGCTTGAGGGCACCAGGCTCACGCACACGATGCCCAGTGTTACTCTCTGAATCACCAATAAATATATCCCTAATGGCAGTGATCCAAAATACAAGAACCCTAGCAGCCAGACGAGAATACGCGGTACATGATTACACAACTTCGACAATGCGTCCTGTTCGGCTGTCCCATTAGACCCAATTGAAAGCGAATCCAGACTTTGTTCGGCGTAAACCTCGGAACTTTCATTGTGACTTGGAGATCTGGAGTTTCTGGGCACCTCCATAATTGTGATGACCAGGCAGTTGGATGACTCTTGAGATGGACTGGAGGAGGAGAAGCTCTTTGGCGTCAGGACTACTTCCCTGTTGAGATCAGAGCTGGTGGATCTATCTCTACAGGCCAAGTGGGACATGATGTTAGTGTCGTCTGGAAGTGCTGACACCTCGTACTCTGTGATCTCGGTCTGGTGGCGGCAAAACGGGCAGGAGACCGAGCCCGCCGTGTCAGCATTGTCCAGGATTTTAACGAGACAGCGGCCACACACACGGTGTAGGCATTCCAAGATCTTAGGCTTGCGATTGTGGACATTGTAGCGCTGGTAACAGATCTTACACTCCAATTCTTCAGACGGCGGAGACTCTTTCTCTTCGAATTCCCCCGGAGGACAGCTCATCTTCAAGTCATGTTCTGTGGAAAGAAAGGAATACAGGTCATAGGAGGAGCCAAGGAATTAGTATTTAGAAGGTGTTCTCAAAGTGCAACATAAAGTGATTTGTATTTGTGGAGTGTTTGCCCACTTTGAAAGGTCAGGGCTCTGGCTTGCTCTCTGCGCTGTTCCTGGTGGTAATTAATAATGGATGTGTGTGGGGGTGTGGATTAGGGTGTCCTCCCGGGGATCTCTATGGCACAGAGAGTGCCTGAATAGTATTAGTCTTTGGGGTAGAGAAAGGGCAGCTGCTTCTCCTTTTTGTGGAGTATTTTTGGAAAGTTACAACTAGACCTGTATGGCACAGTGGGTCAATTTTTTTAACAATATGACAGTATATCTGGTTTACTGTTATGAATGAGGTCTTTGCATAGTAGAGGAATAGAGGGAATACGAGACTTCTTTGAATGCATGGACCAAATCCTTTGGAGTGATGTATATGCAGCACCTAATTAGTTCTTAGGCTAATTTGCTGTGTTGACTGTTTTGATCCTTTGGTAGACCGCTTTAAGCCCTCAGTCACATCAACATCAAACAGCCGTCCATAAAAGTCTCTTATTCCAAACCTGATGAGTAAAAGGCTGCCTCGTCTCGTCTCACCATTGTTGTCATTTTTACTTAGAGCAACATTTTGAACAGTGGAATAAAACGCCGTCAACTCAAATCACTGGGAGCAAGCAGACCAAACCATTTACGCTATTACATTAGATGCTGTGGAGTTCATGCTTATCTTATATCTAACCTAAAAGTGCATACAGTTTAGACTACTACTCTTTTCACTAAAACAGTTACCTAGTAGCCATCATAATGACAACAAGGGCTAAAACTTTAAATTACCCAATAGTTATGATTAGACTAATAAAGATAAATGACAGCACCTTTATTTTATTTTGTTAAAATAATATTCAAACAGAAAAAAAAAATCTGCCTTAGAACTTACTGAACTTATTTAAAAAACAACCCAAAACAAAGTAATAATTCATGAATAAATAAATTTAAAAAATCTGCACTTTAAAATCTCCATAGCTTTTATACCATTAACTGATCCCTTCTGACTGACTGTTATGACTCTTTCTTTTTTTATACCAACACAGTTAACAATTTGAATTCAGCCAATATCCCGTTGACAGATAAAACAAAATTTTGATACTATGAGGGACATTACATTTTCCATGACAGCATTTCTTCAAAGCGTTCTTGGGGAACACGTGTAAATGTGTAAACCTCTCTGCTACCTGAAATGATTTGCATTGTC
The DNA here is from genome assembly GCA_029959045.1 of Taenioides sp. WSHXM2023. NCBI lineage: Eukaryota > Metazoa > Chordata > Actinopteri > Gobiiformes > Gobiidae > Taenioides > Taenioides sp. WSHXM2023. The sequence goes on along the minus strand of CM057091.1, from coordinate 23,585,071 downwards.
ATCATTCACAGAGTAGTAAAAATATACAGGCAGTACGTGTCTCGTTCAAAAATGCCCACCACTTAATGTACTATATGTTCTATATCCTAGCCCCTGGAACGAGACTTTGTTCATGTATAAAAGAAAGCCTTTCATTCCTTCATTCATTTATGATCATGAAATATAGATTGAAAAGGTGAATGTTGCTTGCTGAAATCCCGCAAGGCTTTTATAACTACGCTGATATAAATATTTCATCTACCGAGCTGCTGCTAGAGAGAACTTTTTGAAAAATTGTCAGAAAGAAATGGCACCCACTACATCAATCCCAAACCCTAGCTTTTCCCCCAAAACTACTGGACAATTTCTTTGGAAATCTCTATGCCTATATGAAAGATCTTAATATGAAACATTAATTAGAGTAGGGTGAATTTTAATGGACCGTACAGCATTTCAATCTCATTACAGCACAGTTAATATTAAAAAATGTACAGTGCATTGACATTTCTGATCTGCTTAACTATGGACCATGATATTTCTATCTGTTTTTATTAATAATTTCTTGCATTTATACCACACAAAAGTAAACTGGGTAACAGGCATAATAAACATGATGTGCATTGTATATAAATGCATTCACACTCACCCACACTCATCCCCAGTCCAATGTGCACTTTTGATTTACATATTACCCATATTGCGTTATTTTCTGCTCTATGTTATAATGTTGTTTCCTCATCAAAAACCTGGAGTTGTGTTTTCTTTTGTTTCATTCACACATATTTAACACACAAATCCTGGATATTTGAGTTCTTCTCTCAAACAGAAAACACTTCATCTTGGGTTTGTGATGTTATGTGGTAATACAGGAAGTGTCCATTGTGTGTTTAAACTCCATACAACTCATTTTAGTCCTGGAATTTCCCGGTCTCTACTGAACAAACGGTAAAATGTAGCTGCTAACTTGAAAATTACCACTATAGGACATCACAAGGTAGAACAGAGCATTTTGACCTTTGGAGATCAGAACAGACTAACAAACTAAGACTAATAAACTAAACGGATTACTCAAACATATGTAAATGAAACAAAACACAACTCCAGGTATGTTTCTGAGGAGATAACAACATTATAGTGCTCTTATTTTCACTTTTGCATTATTCATATGACCCTTAAAATGACCTCTTCGACTTTTGCTTCACTATCATAGTTCTTTCTTCATTCCCCGAGCCAGGCATGTGCCAGTAGTAAAAAGCAATTTAAACGATTATGTAGATGCAAATGAAAAATTCTTCCTACAAAAATGACAGACAGATATAGCCTATAACCCTAAAGAGTTGAACCCTTCTAGTTTAATGAATTATTTGTGCATATAGTTCTAGCAGACCCAGCAGATCCATTTTCTTACAATAACCTTTTGTCAATAATATCTTATGATGAACTATCTGTGCCTTATTCTGTTTCCTTTGAATGCCAAAACCATTCATCAATCACGCATCTTCTATAATGTCTTATTGACCTGTGTTTGGCCTTTGTGCAATGATCTGTGACGGGGAACATCTCTCAAACCATAGCTCTTTAATTAGCAGTACCGTGCTATAAGTAATATTAGATGTGTGTGACCTTTGACCCTGACATATTGCTCTATCATCAGTTTTATAGATGTATGAATGTTCACAAGTACATCTATTCATTTTCTATTTCATTCTAACAATTCCCAATCCCCCACTGTTAGCCTGTATGATTCTGTTGACTCAAAATGCTTATTATGCAATGTTTTGTTTTACCTCCTTGCAATTGTAAGCTCTTTACATCTCCCTTTGGACCTGCTCATTCGATCGTCTATGCTTAAACTAATGCAGACACAACAAGACAGAGTAAAGGCTAATTTGCTGTTATTAGGCAGTCTTCTGAATATTTATTAGGATTTTGCTAAGAATGCAAGGAAAACTGTTATTAACCTTTCAAATCAATTACAAATTCATAAGATTCATTATTCACCAGAAGCTTGAAGGTTACACACCACTGTGCACACCGGGGTATGAGAGCTTAGCATGTTATAGTGACGTATATGGAGATCTATAGGCACATCATAGACTGCATGCACACGGCTGGCTCATTTGTTGCTGTAAAGGCGCATAGCAGTTAAACAGTGGAAATTTGACTAACTTACATGTGGCATTATGTACATTACTGCTATTTCTATTTTCAGTTGATTTGGATTTTCTATCAAACACTATATTATATTGCTATAAGGTAGTGCTGTTCTATTAATACAATTTTAAATCACATCAGAAATTTGTCAGTGATCAACTGTGGTCTATGTACTCTAATCTAATTTAATTAAATCCTTTGCCAGTCACTATCTTTATATGCACAAAGAACTGAGTGTACTAAATCACCAAATTCAGAACTCATCAAACCACTCTTGTCCCAGTCTACATGCAGGTCAAAGAACTGAATAGGTGTGAATGGGGGGCTATGAGACGTTCATAGGTGTATAGTAATTTAGAATTAGCACTAAAACTTTGCTTATAAAAATGAATATCATACATAACTACACTTTTGTCAAAAAATAGATAACCATCATCATCACACTTGCGTTAATCATTTAATAGACATTCCATAACATTGTCCATGTCATTGTTAAGTATTCCATAACAATGAAAATACATGTGCTAGTTCACGGTGGAGCGACTGTACCGAGTAAACGTAGTGAATAAAAACATGTGGTTCAGACTTTACAGGAAGAAACTGGATATTGGCACTGATTAAAAGCTTGCTTTGTTGTTGTCCATGAGATCAAAACTGAAAGACTTTTTCTGAAGGAAAAAAAAAAAGAGAGAATCCAATTGCAATTAATCAGTATGAGGAAAAAAAAGTGATTCTTATTTTTGCTATAGCTTCCAGCCCTGTCGTAACTTAGGTCATCTAGTTCTTCTGAGAGATCATACTTCACTATGATTGGTTATTTCCACCTGTCACTCACTTGGAGCCTGTAGGCTGACCAGTAGGAGTGGCTGGGGTAAAGTGTTTTCTGTGTGTGAGAATGCTTTAAGAAATACTCGCCTGATCACGATTTGACAATATCACCAAAACAGCACATCATTCATCACATGGATGAGACAACTAGTTCCACCTAAAAAAGCCAGAACCCTTCAGTTCCACTACATTAACTGTGTCCCAGGTTACCAACTTCAATAGCTGCTGCCTCATAAACTTGCTTTTGATTAATCTCTCTCCATTCATCTAAGCTTGTGACGAAATCGAAGAGAGTACACTGTGGCATTATATTTATAGATAGAAAATAGTTATTTTTCCCCTTTTGCTTTCTTGTAAGTGCATGTGGGTGTCTTTTAAGAACCATCAAGGACCTCTCTTGGCAGATTGCAGCAGTCTATCAGAGACACTTCAGACCATGGAGGCAAGCTGGTTGCTTTAATGATGGGAATGAGTTCTGGTTTTCAAGTGTCCTTCAGCGAAATGAGGAGATACAGATTTATTAAGCGCAGACATCCCTGTCTTTGAATATTCAGATGTATTATTCATTCTGTCTCTGTGAGTTTCTTTCAAATGTTGTCCATACATTCTGGCCTTGCTGTAGGTATTCTCTGCAGTTACAGCCTATGCTAGTGATCAAAGGATGAAAACCTGGCTCAGGGCATGTACTAGCACTTTAGTAAACAACAACGAGAGCATGTAGTAGTCGTTTTTGTTCTATCAGATACAGAGTGAAAAGCCAGGAGGGTGGATTCTGAGCTATTTTCTTTCTTAGACGAGTGTTGTGTTTTCTCCACAATTTGGGTATTAGGTAAACTTTATTCTGAGAGGAGGTATTTTGCATCTATGGGGTATTAACCGCTCACACATAACATACTTAGATCATCATGTTATCTGTTATTGTTTTGAAAACGCTATATTTGCTATTTGCGTATTAACATTTTTTATTAAGCTTAATTTTCATCACTCCCCGTTCAGAGCGCTATTACACCACAAATCAGCGCACATCCCACTAATGAAACTATTGCACATTGCATCAGGTTTGAAGATCTTGCAGTTTGTTACAGTTTTGTATCATGTTTTTGTCTATTTATGGAGAAGTGTCATGTGGCGTAGGCTTGTAGGCTGAGCACTGAATAGAATCTTACAGCTAACCATAAGGAGAGTTCCAATGGAGAAGAGATTATTTTGCATAATACCCTCTCTTAAAATATCCATGTATATATATGTGTATTTAAGCATTTAAGCATTTTTGATAGTTAAAAAAGTTAACAAAGCATTTACACAATGTTGTTTATTGTATTCTATCATAAAATTGCAAGTATATTGGTAATTTTGGGTGAGAATTACGTAACAGTCAGACAGATGTTCCATTTTGTCTATTTAGTCACGCTGTTGGATGAGAATTGAAATGAAGCAAATGCCTGACTGGGACTCCAATTGTTAACACAACTGGATGGAGCTAACAGTTATAGATAAATCATGCGCCTCACTCATGGTTCAAAATTGGTTGCAGGACATATAAAGTGTGTTAAAAGCAACAGCGCTCAAAATTGTTGGATTTGGATTTGAGTTGAAAGAACGTGTCTTTTGTAAGAAAAAATACTAAAAAGAAAGAGTTATTGGCTCAAGTCATTACAGAGTATGTTTTAAGGTGACTATGTAACTTTTTGGTTACACCTGTTTATTTCTATGGATATGTCATTGTTCTGCCTGGAATGTTGTGTAGTATGACTTTAAACAGCTCTGCCTTACATTTATTCACTTGCATGCAATTTTATTGTTCAAAAATACCTAGAAAAACAGGTGCTCCAACTGTGAGCGGGGTCGCCTCTCCACAGATCTGACCTGTAACTTGGTCTGGTTTGGTCTCCATGAAGATAGAAAGGTTTAATGCCATACTGTGAAGCATTCCAAACAGGTTAATAGACAGGATAATAGGCCAATAATATCTCAGTGGAGAAAAGCATTTGATGGACCTGCCACTAGAAAAGTTACACAATGCACCTTTAATATAGCTAAATAGATCCTCTGCCCTTGCTAAATCTTTTTTTTATATTTATATATATAATCTTTTTTAAAGCTTAGATGTGATGTGATTATTAGTAACCATGTGGTGCTGTAGGCATATGTATTGTGCATATGATACATGCATGCGTATGTTATTTTTCCTCCACACATCTAAAGCCAAGACTGGTAGATATAGTTTAAAAATAGACATTGAATAAAAAAAGTATTCTACTCTTTTGTAAATTGAGTTGACTGCATGATAGCAATTTATTTTTTGTGGCTATAGCTTTAGAGGCGAGACTAAGCACCTTCCACATGAGCAAAATCAATATGGCATCACATTGAATTACTCCACAGCATCTCTGCAGTATAATGTCTGGTATTTTAAAGGAGAAAAAGTAATGCCCCGTACTAGGCTTATACCACTTTGATCACTAAGGTAAAAAACACAAACAAGGCTGCACAGTGCATTCAGTGTCTCTGCCTTGACAGACACAATAACACAACTGTCAGTATTCTTCATAGGTCCCGGTAAGAACAAGACAAGCTAGATGGAAAAAACGTATCGACCTCAAGACAGTGCTACAATATGGAAAGAGTGTAGCGTTAAGACCGAAAAACAAAGACTTAATTAATCATGAACAAATAGTTTATTAAGAATGAGTCAGACTTAGTAACTACTTTATTCCCTTAAAGGTCCTATGTTACACAAAACTGACTATTGTGAGCTTTAAGCCATGTTAGAATGTTGTCACCTCATCAAAAACATACCTGGAGTTGTGTTTTGTTTCATTCATACTTTTGAGTAATCCTTTGTTATTAGTCTGTTTACATCTCCAAAGTTCAAAATGCTGTCCCACCTTCTTATGTCATGTAGTGGTAGTTTTCAAGTTAACAGCTACATTTTACCTTAAGTGCAGCAGAGATTAGCAGTTCCAGGGCTGAAATGATCCAAATGATTCTAGTGAAGGTGTATGGACAGTGGAGCACTTCCTGTACTACGACATGACATCTCAAGGTGGAACAGAGTGTCTTTAGTTTGAGAGAAGAACTAGGCCTAAATATGCAGGACAAAACAGAACTCCAAGTATGTTTGTGATGAGGAAACAACTTCATAACATAGATCAGAATAGCGTAATATAGGCCCTTGGGGGATTGAACGTCTTTTATGTTAGAGTCAAAATATCAACCCAAAATATATAAGCTCATGGCAGTGTATTAGAACAGGCTCATAAATCAAGTGTGTTCTTTAAAAGTTGTCAGCGGACATCTCAAAAATCCATCACTATGCACTACTGCTCATGCAAAATGTGTCCTGAACAACAAAGTGGAGACAATAGTTCTGCACTATAGATCTGGTAGTGATTGGGAAAGTCCGATACAATAGTTCAATAGTAGCTTAGTTAGTTAGTGGAGCAAATAAAAGCGCTTTAAGCAAAATTGAGGAAATTGTGGAGAGCCTTATTTGGTATTTGTCTGCTTGTTTTGCGATATAAATTTTTCTGGTAGACTGTCCACCACCAGCTTGTTTCCTTGGAGATGTTATTGCTTTGCCTCGGATGTTCCTCAGGATAGCATTTACCTTCATGGAAACAAGCAATCTCAGGCTAAGTAACAGTAAGAATGAATATTTTCAACATATTTTTGAACAGTTAAAAACACCTGTAATTGAATAAATATAAAATAGATTGATTTAAATCAGTACTGTGGGACATTCCATTAAAAGCAATAACATGTCCATGAAGACTTCAGGAGACTTTTTGGAGCTTTCTACTATATAATAATAATAATAATAATACAAAGTACTGTACAAGCAGCAAAGAACAATAAAAAAAGCATACAGAAAGCATACAAAATCAGACAATGAAGCAAACAATTAAATTAATTATGATAAATAAGTTAATAAAATAGAATAAAAATAAATAAGGAATAAGATCTAGCTAAAACCAAATAAAGGAAGGCCAACCAATAAAAATCAGTTTTAATAAGTGATTTAAAAGATGATACTGATGGTGCGAGCCTTATTTCCTCGGGCAGGTCATTCCAAAGCCGAGGCACCCGGACTGAAAAGGCTCGATCACCTTTCGTCCGGAGCCTAGACTTTAGAATAGCTAACATGCCTGAGGATCTAAGGCTGCGGAAGGGCTCATACGGGGTTAAAAGTTCTGAAATGCAAGATATATACCATGGTTCCCTCAAAAACATGCCTGAAGTGGTTTTATATGTCATCCATCCAAGTAATCTTGCGATCTCACTCATTCTGGCAGTACAAGTCTGTCCAAGACTCAATCTCCAAGCCTATCACCAGTGCTCACTACACTGCAATACATGTGATGTGCAGTAGTTTCATTAGCACAATTCATTCTGATTGTGTTGTTTTGGCACTTTGAAGGGGAATGACTTGGCGTGGGGAGCGAGGATTCAAAGTGTCAAAAACAAAACTGAATGTAACCTTTTAAAGCACTAGCAGGGCTATGTATGGTTCTGTATTATCATATACAGTTGCAATCAAAATGATTTAACCCCCACTGCAAATTAGGTTTATTGGTAAAATGTACAAACTAGCAGCCGTTTACAAAAAAGAAATCAAACTAGAACAATTTAAATAGCTCAATACCACTAATATTACAAGTGGTTTCTCCAAATTCAATACAAAATGCTACTTTTAATGACCACCGCAGTCTCAAAATTATTCAACCCCTTCATGACAAACGTCTTTAGTACTTAGTAGAGCACCCTTTTGCTGTCATGACCTGCTGCAAACGTGATGTATAGCCAGACACCAGCTTCGTTCGCAGCGTTCCTGAGAAATCTTAGCCCATTCCTCATGGGCAAAGGCCTCCAGTTCACTAATATTCTTGGGTTTGTGTGCTGCAACCACCTTTTTCAAACCCCACCAGAGATTTTCAATAGGGTTCAAGTCAGGCAACTGATGGCCACTCTAGTATCTTCCAGACCTTCTTCTGAAACTAAGCCTTAGTGGACTTTGAGGTATGCTTGGGATCATTGTCCTGTTGAAAGGTCCAATGACGCCCAAGTTTCCTCACAGATGGCATGATATTTTCTTCCAGGATTTCCTGATACTTGATTGAATCCATCTTGCCCTCCCCAAGCTGCAGGCTTCCAGCCCCAGAGCATCACTGAGCCGCCACCATTCTTCACTGTAGGCAAGTTGTTCTTTTCAGCGTATGCTTCATTCTTCCTCTTCCAGATGTCTGCATGGAACCCTTCAGCATTTAGTATGCGCCTTACTGTAGAAACTGAAACCTCAGTGCCTGCGGCCACCAAGTCTTGCTGCAGGTCTTTTGCAGTCAGTCGAGGGTTTCTTACTACCTGCCTCAGGACTCTGTTGGCAGCCATTGATAGTTTCCTCTTTCTGCCACGTCCAGGTAGTGTAGCCACTCTTCCTTTAACTTTAAACTTTCGAACTATGCTTCCAGCTGTATCTCTAGGAACATTCAGTGCCTTTGCTATATTTTTGTAGCCTTTTCCTTGTTTGTGCAAGGCAATCTCTTCTCTGAACTTTTTGGACAATTCTCTTGAAGCCATATTTCTAACATGCAATGAAATGTCACTGTCAACAGTCCAGATATTTGAGGGGTTCTATGTCAAGCACACCTGATGCAACCCTTGATTGGTTGCATCTGGTGTGGCTTGAGACCACACCTGATTTGCAAAAGTGTGCTCTTATGAGGAATTCTATACAGGGAGTTGAATAATTTTGAGACTGCAGTGGGCATTAAAAGTAGCATTTTGTGTTGAATTTGGAGAAACCACTTGTAATATTAGTTGTGTTGAGCTATTTAAATTGTTCTTGTTTGATTTCTTTTTTGTAAACAGCTGCTAGTTTGTAAATTTTACCAGTAAACCTAACTTGCAGTGGGGTTGAATAATTTTGATTGCAATTGTAATTATCCACATTGTATATCATATTCACAAACAAATAGTTCATACAGTCCAGTTGTCTGCATGAATTATGTGCATATTGACTAATAAGACAGACATGTGAAAAGACAATAGATGCATCTCTTATTAATAATGATAGTTAATAGTTAACATGTGATTCTGTTGCCTTTTCACATCACATCAGAAAACCTCAGGGCATGAGTATAATAATTTATTATATTCATGCCCTGAGGTTTTCTGCTCTTTGATCCATTGTTAGCTATAGGTCTGACCTCTGCTGTCTACTTACAGATGCGCCTCTGAATAATGCCATTGATCCACTCACTTAACACTATGTAAACACTGCGCTGTGTGCTAGACTGTTGGCCTTGTTGACAAGGAGATGCAAAAATTCCACTTGTTGAGCTTTAAACACTTAGTATTTCACACACCCCTCTGTGTGTCCTTAAACCAGAGTATAGTCTGCATATACTTTCAATTGTGTTTTGATATTGTATTTGATCTTGAGAGATAAGAAGTTGTTTATCATGTGCATCACTGCAAAGAATTCAGACAAAGTGAAAACATTCAAGGCTGAAATTGCAACAACAACAAATTTCAAATTAATAACCAATCAGCAGGAACGACAACACACGACAACACACGACTGGACACGAAATTATCTATTGCAAAAACTTCAAACTTATTAAGATATTTTATGCAATAAATATGTTATATTGTTTTTCCTGCATCAAATACACACCCAGAGTTGAATTTTGGTTTCTTTCATGCGGTTTTATTAAGGGTCAATGTTACTCTATTTTCTGATCTGTTAAAATATTGTTTCCTCATCACAAACATACCATACTGTGCTTTGTTTCATTCACACATGTTTAACACTCAAATCCTGCATATTTAGTTTTTCTCTTAAAAAAACACACTGTTCCACCTTTTGATGTCATGTGGTAATACAGGAAGTGCTCCACTGTGTTTTTAAAGTTCATACACCTTCACTAGAACACAATTTAGAAATGCCTAAACAACATTATAGCTAAAAAGTAAAGCAGGAGTGGTAACAAACTAAGGTCAGTGAAAACTTTTCACACTGACATGACATTGCAGTACTAGGAGTCAGAGTTTGTGTTGATCGATCTACAAGAGTTGTATTTTTAAATGCACAACTCATCCACATCATAATCAAAAGTTTGGACACCCTCTTATCGAGACATTTCTCAAGAAGTATTAACTCAAGACAAAACATGACCTTGAGCAATGCAACTGAACTGAAATTCTGAACTGAAACCTGAAATACAACTAGACAAAGAACAGTACAGTGCATGTCAGATCTAGACTAAATTTTCAATCAATCTAGACTAATACTGAACTAAAACAGGACTGAATGGGAATATTGTAAAAACATCCCCTCTTATTGTGAGCGTGTGTCTGCACTTCACAGATGTGACCTGTAACTTGCCCTGGTCATGTCACCTGCTTGTATCCATGGAGACAGAACCCGTTTTCACCACCTCCAGTACATGCCCACTGGTCTGTACTTACGTTGTTCTTCAATTTTATTTTCTTAAACAGTGATGTGAGTAGTACGCTGTTTGCTAGAGTGATCTGCAGCAATCCATCGACTTGCAGATTTTTTTTTTCAATGACGTTTACGGCAATGTCAGCTCCCCTTGGGCACTACACTTTTCTAACGTGGAAGTCAGAGGACTTGTTTCCTTTTATTAAGCCATTTTAGATGAATATTGCGATTCCAAATATGCAATTTATAACATAATGATTAATGGGTAGATTATAACTATATAGCAGCTTCAAGCGCAATACATCTTCTTTAATAAGTTATTAAGGCTGTGAAAGTGTAGTTAATATAAAGTCTTTCTAATCATGGGTTTAAGATCATGCCTTTAAGAACCCGCTTCAAAAAACAATAAATAATGTGACTAAATTCAAGGTCATTTTTGCTATTATACTTTTAAATATGAGGCTTTACAAAGTGGTAAACATGGGGTGACCTTGTGTTTCTCTCCCAAAATAGCCGCAAATTAAATATTTATCGACAGGTATTACACCGAATAAACAGTGAAATTAAATATATGCCTGTGTCATATTGCTAGTTTCAAACCCACTACAGCCCATCTCTATTCAAATAAATATGGCAGACTGGGTTGAAGGCTAGCACAGTGTTTCTACAAGAGAAAAAACAGCTTTGCTTAGAGTTTACCCCAGGGTAATTGCTACTCTTCAGATAAAAAGGAGCCAATTACTTCAACTGTGCCAAAAGCTTTATATTTTTATATGTTTTTCTTTTCTTTCATTCTTTCATTTGAACTAATTACTCAAAATTGTCTGTGTCGCAAATTGTAATTTACATAATTTAAGGAACAATGCTAAATACAATAAACATGCTTTGTAGAGAAATGATTGGATGAAGGTGAATGGACTAACACCCACCTCATGACACGGTGGAAGGTGGAGCATCGCGTTTTTACTTGTTTTGATACCTTAGTATACTAATAACCTTATACTCTTAACTTAAAAAATGCTTAAAACATGCTTTGTAGAGAAATGACTGGGTGAAGATGAATGGACTACCAAGACATCAGAAGGTGGAACGTGGCATTTTGAGCCACGTTGACATAATGACTGCAGATGTACAGAATTTAGAATTGAAGCAAACTACAGCTAGGTATGATTTTCATAAGAGAACAAAATCTATCCTCCAACGTGAAGTCTAATTAGCTATCCATGGGATTCAGAGTGATTAAAAATTAGCACCTTTGAATCAGAGACATTCATTCACTTGTCTAGCCCATGCTATCGGAGTTACAGTAAGTCAAACGTTTACATACAAATAAATGGTGACACCAATAGTTTATTTTGTGATATTTATGTCATTTATCTGGCCTCCTCACCTTTAATTAATATCTAAGATAAAACACCATAAGGTTTACACAGTTAAACCTTTTAACGGGGCTCTGTGTTGATGGGTTGATGTCAGCGGACCTTCTGGGTTATTCATAATTTTTGCAGACTAATTTTACCGGCTATATGTAAAAATACAGGGTACACGCTCCAGTGATCCAAACTCTACCCAGACTAGCTGAGCTGCTAAATGGATCATAGCATTAGCATCCAACACCTTGTCTATGTTTTGAAAGGAAGCTGAAATGAATAACCACATGCCAAATCTATCATTGTCAAAAAAAATATTCAGCCAGGGAAATGTATGTTTTGTAGAATAAATACATCTTATTTTTTAAAAAGGAAGGGAAGAATTGCTCCTGTTGTTGCCATTTCTAAACTCTATTAATTCTTATGTCTGATGACTCATTATTATTTTCATTGAATGCCGGTAATCAGCCTTTTATAGCAGTCGAGCTCACCTGTCACTTTAGTTCATATAAATTATACTGTGGAAGATATGCTGACCTACTTTAATGTGTCACTCATCTGAAAGCTCCCAAATAGAAAATCCATTTTAATATGTGAGTGCCTCTATCTGGAATTGCTTTGAACCAACGTTTAAAGAGATAAAGCCCAGCATAAATGCACATTGATATGGAAATATATGCATGTAGAGTTTGCGAGTTATGACACTAATAAATGCATATTTGATTCCACCATAGGCACTCTTAGCGGATTCATGCACAGTTAAAAAGGAGATAACACAGTAATGGTGTGTTTGACATTTAAGTGCTTGGATGCTGTGCAAAACATCCTCAAAAATATGGGGATTTGAATGCAACTGAAGGATTTCCAATGTGGTTTTTACTTTCAAATTGATTGTTTATCTTAATGTGAGATATGGGGACTTAGTGGTTCAAAGTGTGGATTTAGCTCTCCTAGCTGAGTTCAAACCTATCCAAGGCAGATCTTTTTATTTGTTAAAGAAGACATACTGTGCTTTTGTCTGTTATATAATGGATGTTAATGTTATATGTAAAATGTTATATTTTGGACATTTTAATTTGCAATATTGATCTTAAACAACTTAATAAAAGACAGCAAGTCTGACTTCCAGGTTGGAAGGGTTGGAAAACTGCAAAGCCCATTGGGAGACGATTCCGACGTGCCCTTATTGTGGAATGCCACTGTAATCGTCATCACAACAAAGTGCCACATGCTGTCTGCCTCCTGCAGATCACTCTAAATACAACTTTGAGTGAGTAAATGAGAGGGGGAAATAATTGTGACATGGTTAAAAACTGTCAAAGTCAATTTTGCATAATAGGTCTCTTTAGTAAAATGTTGAAGGTAAAACAATGAAAGGTTTGGGGAAAAATGTATTATTTAATGAGCCTTTTGAGAGAACCGTTATATTTGCCATAAATTATGAATTTTCTTTCTTTTTCATTTTTTTGTTTTATTGAAAATTGGTTATTTTCTAAATGCTGGCCTTATTATGCGTTCCAATGCAGGCCAATTATACAGAAAAATCTGCACCACTGCATGCTTCTAATTAGCAAATTCTTGAAAACATTCCCTGACACCGGTGAATTATATTAGCTGGGTGGGAAGAGCCAGGTCACAGTCTGCCTGCCCTGTGACGCTGCCTCATTACCTTGCCTGGCTTTTGTTTTGCTAATGGCGCAAGACAGCCAATTTCAGCCAAAAAGGTTAATCTGTTTACAGAGAGAAACTTAGTAAAGTCGTTGGAATGGAGTTATAGCTGGGGGTAATTTACTCTATTGTGTATGCATTAACACAATGAAAACAAATCTGTGTCTATATCAAGGTTGTGAAGAATAACTACAGAATTTATAAAGACAAAATGATTGAGAAGTGCAAATGAAATATTGCACATACTTAGCAGGAACTTCTTGCTTGTACACAGTTGCTTTCCTTTTGATTATAGTGTTACAAACAACACTTGTATTCCCACTAAGCAGCAGATGAAATGTGTGGCACAGGAGATTTCAGCATTGGAAACAACATGCAGCATTGCTATTGCAGGAGAGGCCAGCAGCTGTTGCGTGTACAGGGCAACAGATGACGTATAGAAAACATAACAGCCCGGTGAATGACAGGTTTAGACTACAGAGAGAGCATGGTAGATTGGAATATATAATGTTACCAGCTTATCTGGAAACTGACCTAAAATATCGTAAGCAAATTGTAATACAAATGATACGCAGAACTAACTCAAAGGAAAAGGGTTATGGTTAGGTCAGTGTTGATTTGCTAGAGCTAAAAGGTTACATTTTTGGTCAGTAAAAGTGAAAGAAAAGTCATTCTTTGGGCAAGAATGTGACCCAGTGAAAAATTAATAGATGGCAGAAAATTTACAGCTGAAGAAGACTGCAAACAGTTCAAATGATTAAGAATGATTCAGGCTTAGTAAACCTACTTAATTGAGAGGTTAGGGATAGACATTATGGCATTAATTAAAAGTATTTACTAAGCATGAATTGTTCTTAGTAAACTATTTGTTCATTTTTATTAAGGCATGTGTAGTTAAAGCAAGAATGTTACCCATAATTCTATTACTTTTTTTAATCAAATGGATGACTGGAAGTGCAACAAAAGTTATTCTGAGGTTTCCATCTGAATAGTATAATGTTTTGCTCTGGGAGATCATGTAACATGTAGTTCCAAGCTGCTCTATTGGTTTGGTATCCCTCAGCTCTAAATATGGTGGTAATGGGTGGTGGGGGTGTCAGCGCTTCAGGTGCCCGATTCTGACATCCCGCTGCCTCCCTGGGGGGTTGATGGAAATTCAGGCCAACCTCTGAAGACATTTTACTGCATGGATTGTGACTTATGACAGGCCCCTACTAGCCCATTCATTAACAGGACAACTACTAATTAGTGTATTGGTTGAGGTGGTAGCTGTAACCACTGGGGCTGGGGGTGTGCATAGGCAGGTTTTAGCTAATGAGAATAATCACACAGATAACTTGCTGTGGTCGGAGCTTCTTCATAGCGTTGTCATCTGTGCCATTTCCTCAGTGGGATAATGGTCCATAATCATTCCATAATACAGATTCAAAGAGCCATTTTGCAGACTGTAAAGCAATAGAAAATAGCCAACCTTTGTGGTTTTGCGTCAGCTCTAACAGCCCGCTAAAAATTACCTATGCAGCAACATAAAACGCACTGAGACAGAAGCGTACACAAGAACCACCACAGGTGCAACGATCGCACAAACAATCTTTTGATTCTTTTGTTGCTATTAAATATATATTGTCATTTGTCATATTAATATGTCCAGTAGCATTATTGTGGAACATTAATTTAGCAGGTCTACTCAGAAGACCTGAGCCATTACTCGTTTACGTGGTCTAATTATGCTGCACTCTAGCATAGTGCTTACATGTCAGGGTGTGCAACCCCAGCCTTATTTTGCATATTGCATGCCTTGCCAAAGTACTCTTTGCTGTGTTGCATTTTTATAGCAAGAGTAGGTGTCAGTGTGTGTGTGTGTGTGTGTGTGTGTGTGTGTGTGTGTGCGTGTGCGTGTGCGTGTGCGTGTGTGTGGGTGTGTGGGTGTCTATACATATATATATATATATATATATATATATATATATATATATATATATATATATATATATATATATATATATATATATATATATATATATATATATATATATATATATAAACAAAATGTAATCTTTTATTATTTCATTACTATTGCTTTTGCTTTAACAACTTGACACAGTTTTCTTTATCGTCTGCGTCCTTGTATCCTTCTTGACTTAATTGTGCTATTTTGAGCTCTTTGACTGACTGTGACCTAATCATGTGTCTTGGAAATGTCATAAAGCAGCAGCCGGCACACCCCTTCAGACTCCAGGGGACAAATTGGCTTCTATATTCCATTTGTTATTGGAGTGTTGCACCGTGGTTCCACACAGTCCAAATCACAAAGGGACAGATGTTTGATTTTATTATAGTGCACAGTGATGCATGTCAATGTGGCACCACTTAGCATAACACAAATTGAACATAGATTTGCTTATTTAAGAAGCACTACTTACTTTTATATATAGCTAAACATCCTTCATTGGCTACACATGATTCCCATTCCTTTCTGACATTTATTCTTCGACTTTGTTACTCTTGTACAAGTGTGTACACTTACTGAAATAAGTCTAAATCAATTCAGGTACAGTGCAGCCCACTTTTGGAGTGCAAAGGGGTCAAAACAACTTAAACTGCCAATTATCCACTCACTGGTTTTAGCTCTATTGCAAAGAAATAACCACTGCACACATCTGGCTTCACAATAGCTTCAAGTTTCTTCTCCTTCCATTATTATATCTCTCCTTAACACTCAACCCCCTGTTATCGACTGATACACATGCATGAACACACTTGTATGAGTAGTTAAGTAGGTACTTGAATGTGCCCTGGTGGTGTAACTGGTGGTTTCCATGATTGCGTTGTAACCTATCTTTTTTGCGCTATTGCTTACCTTGTCCCAGCAGCTGCGAGCCCCCCTCTCCCTCCTCCTCTCCAGATCTGTGCACCGCGCTGTCCTTCATGTAAATCCACCTCGCTCATAGCCACATTCGGCATGACATCCCTCTGTGCGTGTGTATGTGCATGCAGGTGTACCGCAGGCAAGCGTCGAGCAGGCTGGCCGTGCTGGAGAGGACTGCCGAGGGGAACGTGGCTTCTCACCGGAGGGAGATCCTTCACCTGCAGAGGCTGCTGGGAGAAAGACAAGAGGCAGAGGAGAGGCTGCTGCAGTCCAAGCGGTAGGAGGAGAGAGCTGGGAGGGGGTGGCAGGCAGGCAAGAAGTAGACATAAGACCAGAGAGGAGAGCACGAGAAGTGTGAATGAGAGTGCTGCAGACAGACTAGCTTTGTGTGGGTTGTCAAATTCAGGTGAGGTGGGGGAAATACAGACACTTCACAAGACAATTACTGAGGAGCAATAGAGATGTCTACCACAACAGCTCTGTCACTGCGCTCATAGCTGCTTTCTTTTCACCCCAAAACTCTGTTCACTATTCTACAGAAACAAGGAAACACTGATAAAAAATTATTAAAATTAAGTATGGCTACTACTTAAAGGTGCAGTATGTAACTTTGCATCGAAATGTCATTGATTTGCCTGGAATGTTCCACAGTATGAAATTACACCTACACTTCAGTCTTGCATTCATTTCAATTACTATTATTTTATATATCAGCAAATACCTTTCAAATTAGATGCAATGTTATTTTGAGCGGGATTGCCTCTCCATAGATCTGACTTGTAACTTGGCCTGATGGTGTCTCCTGCTTGCCTCTATGAAAATAGATTGCATACTGTCAAACAAAGGCAAAGCAGCATCTCCATGGAGACAACCAGGTGGCAGACCGTCTACCAGAAAAGTTACATAGTGCACACTTAAATAAAATAAGTTCCATTTTATTAATTTAATAAAGTTTGAATAGGTCTTCATTATCTTCATTAAGTAAAACTAGGATACTATTTTCTAGTGATCGTGAACTGAAATGCTCAATTTAAATGAGGACCAGCAAATTAAAGCCCTCTAAATGTCTTGGCATTCTCAGAGGAAAGTGTAAACAAAACAGACTGGGCCTCATGACATGTTTTCTCTGTTCTCCTTCTATGTAGGTAAATCAATATTTTTTGTATTTGTGCCCTGTGCAAAAACTTGGACCCACTGCCATATACGTTTGCTCAATATTTTTTCTTTATCAATGAATTTCAGAACATAAAATAGTGTCAGGAAACTACCCTCAGTGTTCAAGTATCTTCTCAAGGTTATGCTGAATTAAACAACTGAAAGATGTTGACTAGAATGTACCCATCTAATAAGACACCATTTCCACGCTGACTCCTTGGATCTAAGTCTTTTACAGATTCTCAATCCTCCGGGGTAATAAGCACCCTGACACCTGTCCTCGTTAGCGCTGGTTAATGTCATCATACACTCTCACATCCCATTCCCCAACTGCCCTACAATCATCAGTGAACGTCTTTTGAGCCTTATCTACAAGAGAAGGGTGCCAGCTATTTGTTCAGCAAAGTCAAATACTGTTGATCTGACCCAGTAGTCCATCCATCCATTTTCTTCCACTTATCCGGGGCTGAGTCGGGGGGGCAGCAGTCTAAGCAGGGACTCCCAGACTTCCTTCACCCCGGACACTTCTTCCAGCTCCTCCGGGGGACCCCAAGGCTTTCCCAGGCCAGCCGAAAGACATAGTCCCTCTAGTGTTTCCTGGGTCTTCGCCGGGGCCTCCTCCCGGTGGGACATGCCCGGAACACCTCCCAAGGGAGGCATCTGGAACAGATGCCAGAGCCACCTCAACTGGCTCCTCAACATGGAGGAGCAGTGGCTCTACTCCGAGCTCCTTCTGTGTGACTGATCTTTAAAGGAGCGCCCAGCCACTCTGCGGACGAAACTCATTTTGGCCGCTTGTATCTGAGATCTTGTCCTTTCACTCTTTACCCAAACCTCATGACCATAGGTGAGGGTAAGAACATAGACTGACCAGTAAATCGAGAGCTTTGCCTTTCGGCTCAGCTCCCTCTTCGACACTGCACCGATCCGCCTGTCAATCTCACGCTCCATCCTCCCCTCACTCGTGAACAAGACCCCGAGATACTTGAACTCCTCCACTTGAGGAAGGGACTCTCCACCCGGAGAGGGTAAGCCACCTTTTTCCAGTCAAGAACCATGGCCTCGGATTTGGAGGAGCTGGTCCTCATCCCAGCTGCTTCACACTCGGCTCCAAACTGGCCCAGTGCACACTGGAGGTCCTGGTCTGATGAAGCCATCAGGACAACATCATCTGCAAACAGCAGAGATGAGATCCTGTGGTCCCCAAACCGGACCCTTTCCGACCCGTGACTGCGCCTAGAAATTCTGACCATAAACACAATGAACAGAAACGGTGACAAAGGGCAACCCTGGCGGAGTCCAACATGCACCAGAAACAGGTCCGACTTACTGCTGGCAATGCGAACACAGCTCCTGCTCTGGTCATACAGGGACTGAGCAGCTCTTAGCAAAGGGCTCTGAACCCCATACTCCCAGAGCACTTCCCACAGGACCCCACGAGGGACACGGTCGAATGCCTTCTCCAGATCCACGAAACACATGTGGACTGGTTGGGCAAACTCCCATGAACCCTCGAGCACCCGAAGGAGAGTATAGAGCTGGTCTAGTGTTCCGTGGCTGGGACGAAAAACACACTGCTCCTTCTGAATCCAAGGTTCGACTATAGGTCGGATTCTCCTCTCCAGTACCCTGGAATAGACCCAGTAGTCAGCTTCCTGAATTTACTCAATGGATGCTTCAGTGCCACAGAGTAACACCTGGGAACATCCAAAGCTAGCAGTTGCTAAGAGCAGTTACGCAAGATGAATACTTGGTTATAAACCCAGAACAAAAGTGCATGTTAAGGTTCATGTTTTTCTAATAATTTCTTGGTTTGGTGGGATAGTACCTGAGGTGAATATTTATCATCAGTTAAATGGCAATTTGTGGGAAAAAGGTTGAGTAGAAAAGTGCAAAATTACTTTTTCAGAAGGCTCACCCATTACTGGTATAGGTTATACCTGGTTAGGCTTTCCGGTCATTTGGCAAACATGACATGTATGACATTGTTCAGTAACATTAGACTTTAGTCCAGGCCAGAAGAAATCTTTTAGTACTCGGTTGTAGGTCTTAGTGACACCCATGTGTCCAGAGCATGGGTGGTTATGGGCTAAGGACAACGCTTGGGCACGGTAAACATTGGGCACTACAAAGTGATATGTTCATCTTCAGTTCCGGTGGCCTCACTGCTCCATCGACCCATGAGCAGGTCATCGTCCATTATATTATTTGCCCTTTCTGGCCCCTTCCTGTTCAACAACAGAGAAACATTTTAACAATGTCATGTCACTGTTGTGTGTTGTGATGAAGTCCCCTCTTGTGGCTGGTAGTTTAACCGCACTCAGGGCAGCTGGTCAATTTTCCTCTGATGTATTGTCATGCTTTGTTCTCTGCAACCAAAAAACTGTCAGACCACAACATTGTTTCCTGCTTGAGAACTTGAGACAGCACATGCAGGGAACACATCGAGATGATCAGATTCTGTGCTTTGGTAGGGTTCTCCATCACCTCTGGAACAAGGGACATTTTACCTCCTGTGAGATCATTGCCCAATATGAAATCAACACCTTTAATAGGGAGGGCAGGGAGGACAGCCTTTTACTAGTGCAGAATTGACATAAATGTTGTGTAGAGGGGCAGGAATAAAACTCATCCCCACTCCCTGGACGATAGGACTAGTGTGACATGAAGTTTCAACTGAAAGGGGGAGTATTCCTTCTCTGATGATGGACTGAGAACCCCCTATGTCTCGCAGTACAGTCACTGGATATTGGTCATTATGGCTTTCTGTGACTGAGACATAACCCTCTGAAATGAATGGTTTGAAACAGGAGTATTTATTATGTGAAACTTCAGTGGCTGGGCTTATCAAACACATGACCTTTTTTGTGACAGTAATAGCACTCACGCTCCTCACGTGGAGAGGACTTTGAAGTTTTGGTCCTGTCCGATGAAGAACCAAAAGTTGCAGGATAGGCCACTCTGTCTGCTCGTGAAGAAGAGACAAACACCTTTTTTAAATGAGTACAAATTCATCTGTGAGTACAGCTGCTTTAGACAACGTGGTCACCTTCTATTCATTCAAAAACAGTAATTTTCTCAGGAAGTGCATCTTTGAAATCTTCCAGCAATATCAGTTGATGGAGAAACTCAAAATTGTTTTCTACATCATTAGCTGCACACCATTTGTCAAGTAACAGTCCTTTTTCTCTGAAAACTCAACAAATGTTTGACCACTGGCCTTCTTGTGATGCCTAAATTTCTGTCTGTAGATCTCTGGAACCAGTTCATATGCACGTAAAATGGACCCCTTTAATACATCATAAGATAAGATAAGATAAGATAAGATATGCCTTTATTAGCCCCACAGTGGGAAAATTCCATAGTTTACACTCTCATATAGGTAGAGAGAAGAGACAACTTCTCAACTAATTTATACTGCAAAAGTATAGGCCACATGTCTCTAGGCCATTCCAGAGCAGTAGCAATCCTCTCAAATGCACTGAAATATGCATCAACTTCAGTTTCTCTGAATGTGGGAACCAGTGCAATGTTTTAGTGACATCAAATTAATGTTTTGAAGGCCCCACTTCAGCTTGTAGTGAAATTTCAGATTTATGTGATTTCACACTTCCAGCTGACAGTCTCATAGCCTCCAAATCAAGCTGCTTTAACTTCAGCCTCATGCATTTTCTCCTTCTCCTCCACTTCCACCTGAAGACGAACCAGGCGAAGCTTCAGCTTTGCAGTAGAACTGGCTGTTACCTATGCTTTTCCAGTAGATATAGGTTCAGCATATACATCCTCATCTGGGGAGAAAGACTCAAAACGAGGAAGAATTGGTGGTGGGGGGGGGGTTTAGATTTTCCTCCCTCATCGTCACTGGAGTAGCCTCTGTAACTTCCTCAGCTTTAGCTTCAAGAACAATTTCATGTTCATTATCCATTTCACTCATACCATTACTGGCATGGTCACTTTGTGGGTTTACAGGGTCACATGGGCAAACAGGAGCAAGAACATTTAGCTCAATTAATTTCTCAATGACCCTAAGCTTGATCTCATTTTTAACATCCTGCCTTTGAACATAAAAAATTGGTGATCTGCAGTACACAACAAGATTTATCTTTGCCACATTTTTCAAGTATTTCATGACTTGGATTATCAAAGAAATCTTGTAACACAAAACCCATGACTTAGTTTTTAAACTTGTTTAGAGGGTCAAATTAGAGGTCAAAGAGCATAATAATAATAATAATAATATTAAAGATAGTAAAACATTAAAGCCACAAACGGCATCGAAAGGCCCTCACAGGCTGCACTTCGCACTTGGCCGACCTGTCACTCCGTTAAGATGGTGCTAACACGACACTTGTCTCTGTGTTATTTTATTTATTTATGTCTTATTTGGGCTGTATTTGTCACAAAACACAAAAAGTCAGCACACATTGGAGATGCTGTTGTGCTAACATAGACAGACATGGGTACTTTGGGACATCGCCATGGCAACACCATGCAAAATACGACTTTGGCCCCCAGACTGTTTGGATCAGGATGACCTGAAGAATCACTGTGCCAAATGTCACGTTCTTCAATGAAACTAATAAGTTGTTTTATCACTTTGAAATGTAAGAAAATGTAGAAATTTTGCTATTAGTATCACATGGACGCTGTCGCGCATCGCCATGGCAACCCAGTGAAATATACCATATGGTTGTCATTGGCTTTTTTGATCGAGATGACATGAAGAGTCATTGTTCCAAATTTCACAATATTACATGATAGTAATATTTTTTATCATGAATGGGAATTTTTGAGATCTCTCCCATTAGGATAACATTGGCACTTTCGCGCATCACCATGGCAGCAGGGTTAAAAATACCATATGGTTTACATAAACCTTTTTGACTGAAATGAGCCAAAGTAATTTTCTGCAAAATTTTGTACATTTTCAAAAAAGTAAAATTTTGACCCTCCATGAAAATTTGTAGAGGGCGCTTTTTGTTTGTGTCACAATTAGTAAGATTTGGGCAGAAAGTTTTACAAGTGATTCAAATTTGGGCCAAATCAGACTTTGTATGCGTAAACGGATCAAAATTTTGACATTTGAAAATGTCAAAAATTCAGAATGAAATTTGCGGCTTCGCCGCACGTCATGGCGTGGGTCCCTGGTCACTACGGACGAGTCATGTCATGTCATTTCACTTCCCGGCCACTAGGAGCATCACTTTGCAATACTAATAGGCCTTTCTGGCGCTCGGACCTAATAATCATTTCAGCCAAAACAATATATCTGTTAACATGGGAACAGCATATTATACGTTATTTGAAAGCTCTCGACATTCCCCATGTCACCGTGGTGTCATTGATGAATGACGAGCGCGTCTGCACCATCTCATCCGGGTCACCCTCTGACCTCCCATTGACTTGCATTCATTTTAGCAGTTATATAGTGCTTGCATGTAACAATCTACATCAGGACTACTCAATGTGTTTAAATTGCCTCAAGGATATAAATAAAGTTATGGATTAACTAACCTCTAAGTATGGCAAAAGGAGAAATTCAATTTGTCAACTGGACAAAAGTTTATTTGGTCGAATACGTTTCGCAGCTCATCCAAGCTGCTTCTTCAGTTCTGGTCAGACGCTGGTGGACACTGCCTTATATCTGCCTGAAGGGAGGAGCTAATTACAATGAAATTACTCTGAGACTACCACGCCTATTTGTTTACAGTTTTAATAGGCTGTTAGGTGGGCCTATTAAATATGCAGTGGGAGTGGAGTGTGGGGTCTTGTTAGCAAAACCATTCAGGGCCATAATGGGTGTTTTCACAGCTCTGGACCTAACCTGGCTAGCCCTATTGTTTTCTTTGTTTGTTTTGATTTAGGTTTGAGGATAGAGTTATAAATGGGAGACAGATGATGTCTGAGACCTCCATTTCGGTTCAAGGAAGGATTCTCTTTCTTGACAAAAATAGCCTCTTTAACTCCCCTCTCAAACCAGTTCTTTTCTCTGGCTAAGATCTGTACCTCACTATCCTTAAAGGAGTGGCCCGTGGCTTTTAGGTGGCAGACTGAGGTCCACTCTGGCTCTCTTGTCTGTGTTGGTAGATCCTCTTGTGAAGTGGCTGTTGAAGTGGCTTGTTTCTCCAATGTAGCCCTCACTGCAGTCTTCACTACACTGAATGGAGTAGACCACTGTAGTGACATAGTAGTGAGTAGTGAGCTAGTAGTGAGCTACTGTGTCCAAATAATTTCCCTTGTGGATCAATAATAATAATAATAATAATAATAATAATAATAATAATAATAATAATAATAATTTGTCTAAAGGCCAGCACACACTACAGGATTTTTTGGTCTTAAACAATTTTTAAACGTGCGACAAAAACAATCGACATGCAACATGAGGAGAACCTTATGAGACTTAAAATCTCAGATCGCAAAGACTGCAGCAGGATATGGCTGGATAAAATAGGCTATAAAAGTGTGAGCGCAGCTCTGCTGTTTCCTGTCTACACTAAAATGACTCGCTTTGAGACTCTTAAGCCGTGTGCACATACAAAGCATCAAATCATGCTTCCCGCAGCCAATGCAACGCTGAAACATTTGCTTGAAGCCGCTTCAAACGTGCAAATTAGACGCTTTGTTCACAAGGCGAACATTCGCCTTGGCCACCCCTTACATCATAAAAGGGAAGCGCGTCTGACTGAAGCCGTGGGCAGACAGTACGCAGCATGCCACCACGTGGCGAGCAGAGGGGAGACAGCGACGTGCGGTCAGGGAAGGCAGGTGCCTCACCTGTCCTTTTGGGAATAAAGAACTGCTCAGCGTCAATAAGAATAAATAAATAAATAAATAAATAAATGCATACATACTTGAAATATTTTATATATAACGTTATTTACCAACAAACAAGCTCTCCCTTACAATATATAGTTTAGCTCACTACCTTAAGTCACTCGTGTTTAGTTTGAACACTCCGGGTTTAAGACTGCGATTTGTCACTTACCTACAATATTTTGTTCTTTCTTCCTTTTGTGTGTAAATAAAATCATTTATTAAAACACAATGTTTTTATTGGTTAACGTGATTTTTATGTGTTTGTAAAGAACAGCGACTTAGAGCGCATCACCATTTCTGAGCGTACACTTTGCCTCACCAGTTGTAAACCTCACCGCACGTCACTTGGCCTAAAGCCAAACACAGATGAAAAGGAGCATCTGAGGTTTATTGAGGCTGCGGGAAAAGCCTCACTGCTTATGGCTCAGCAGGACTGTGGATTGCCCTGCCCGGCTTCTGTGTGCTCATTGCGGGAGAGCGGAGCTTTGGTAAAGGCTGGCTGCTCACCAGCTGGGCTGATGCTTTCGCCTTGTTGCAGTGAACTTCCACACTTTGACCAACGCACACATGATTGTATGGGATACTAGAGGATATTTTTACAGCGTATAGGACAAGATTACAAGCAGATGTACTGCTGGAGCTGCGTGTTTTAGCGTGTGGAGCTTCTCAGTGTAATCTTGAATGTATACCAGAGATGGGTCCATCACGGGACTATATGACTGTGGTGCTGATGCTCGGAGGTGTTTTTTTATTTGTGTACTCACACCATACTATGCCCCGATAGGAGCATGGTCTGGGGGCGGTTCTCTTTTTTTTTCTCCTCCCTGTACCCTCATGTTACGCTGCATTGTTTATTCCTATCTGCTACCTGTCTTCTGGTCCGGTCCATGTAGTCTTCCCCATGTCATATTGTTTTTTTGTATGTTGTAATGTACGGACAAGTCCAATTTCGATTGCTTTGTATGTCTTTGCACATGTGAAGGAATTGACAAATAAAGGCATTCATTCATTCATTCATGCGCACTATGCCACAGTGTCCAACATGGAGCTGTTTCAGCATGGGACTGCGCAGTGAGGTAGGTATAATGACCCTTCTTCCCCACAGCAGACACCCTGACTGCAAGGATAGTTCCTATTGCCTGACCATACATTGCTTGGTGTCAGGTGAATCAGTTATTTTTCTTCCTTTAACGATGACATTGGTAACTGCTGACAACACCGGATCATTTCTGGTGGCATTTTTCACCTGTTTTGCTGTGACTGGAGTATCTTCCACTTGGTGAAAGTAAAAGATGTCAGTGTGTCGGGTCACTAGTCTCACCACAGGGAGCGCGAGGTGGGACAGACCATCTGCATTGCCATGTAGTTCTGACTTGCGATACTTGATGTCATAGTCATGACCTGAACAGCAGGGCCCATCTCTGCATTCTGCTAGTGGCCAGTGGTGGAATGCCTGCGTGTGGTCCCAGTAAGGCTGTTAATGGTTTATGATCAGTTAAAAGCATAAATCTCCAGGGTTGTGGTTGGAGGTTGGAGTTGTGGTTGGAGGCTGATCATTGCCGCTTGAAGCTACATTTTTAATTTAATATTTCAACTGGAGATTGTTAGTTATAAACTGATTATAGAGAGTTTATAGATTATAGAATTTAATCATAGAGATTATATGTGAGAGTGTAGCTATTTGCAAGCGTGAGGGGTTTACTGCACGTTAAGAGAATTAAACTTTGTTTTCACTCTCTATCACATCAATTTGATGTAGTCACTATCTTCTAATCTAAAAACATTTAAGGTTGGTTGCAGTATTATAAGCAACAGACAGGTGTTATGTGTATGGTTATTTGCCATGGTCATGTCTTTTACCATGGATCCTACCTGGACGACTGAGGGATTACAGACATGATCATATCTGCATATTAGCAATTATGTTCAAGATGTAGCAAGTGGCTAAACTGACCAGCTGCATCCCTCTATCCCTTGCAGAAAGTTTAAGGCGCGCTATGTAGTCAAGCAGACTCTGCCACCTGCTTGACTGCTGTGGAGATGTTATTACTTTTTCTATAAATTTCCACAGTATGGCCTTTTGGTAAGACCTCCTTGGAGAGTAGCAGGTGAAGTGTGGTGGGAAAATCTTCCATTCCTTTTCACCTCGTTACCTTTCACCTAGTCTGGAATGTAGGATGCTCTTCTGTGGTGATGGTTTTGGTTTGCTAACTGGCTAAATGATGCCCGTGTATCTGAAGATATACAAAACACGTGCAATTGAATAAATGTTTTAAGATTTAAGTTTAATGCCATATTGTGGAACTTTCCATGCAAAGCAATCACATCTGCATGGAGACGAGCAAGGGGTGTGTACCAGTCACGAGAGACATTTCATAGTGGACCTTTAACTACTGAATATAAGGTATGGATTTTAATGTAAAGTTTTCTGTTTATTAATACATTTGTAGAAATAAGAAAAAGTATTGGAACTCTCAGGCAGTGTAACTTCCTCTGAGGAATACATAGAACTCAGCAGGCAAGCTGTAATCACAACTTATCAACATCTATGCAGAGGCAGAATACAAAGCAGCACATCAGAAGACGCTGGGCCCATGCAGAGACAGACTTCCACCCAATGTTGGAATTTAAAGTTTAGTTGCAACCCACTGGAGTCAAGTACTTGGGTGAACTGCTAATGCCCAAGATGAAAGGATAAGAGTGGTGTTTCACAGACTGGCAGGGTCGAAGAAGAAAACTATGCTGACAAAGTTTTAGAGGGCCAGAATAAAATGCACATAGCAAATAATATAAGGGATGCTGTCTTGTGCATTGGGAGAAGACAACTATGTTTTTCCCCATTTTATTAGTAAATGTACAGAAATGTGTTAGACAGGAAGCCCCTAAGTTATCATCACTGTTACATCCTCCACAAACACAAACTTCTGATTTGGGAAAACCTACTGAAACAGCATCATATTTGATTAGTGTATAAAAATCTGTATGGTTTAGCTATATATAGCATATATATGTATTTTATATATATAAAAAAAAAAAAAAAAAAATCACCTTCCACGGTGGTTGGTCTCTCTCACCCTCATCAGCTCGGGCCCTCTACCAGAGGCCTGGGAGCTTGAGAGTTCTGCGCAGTATCTTTGCTGTTCCTAGTACTGCACTTTTCTGGACTGAGATGTCTGATGTTTTTCCGGGTATCTGCTTGAGCCACTCCTCCAGTTTGGGGGTTACAGCCCCGAGTGCTCCGATCACCACGGGCACCACTGATGCCTTCACCTTCCAGGCCTTCTCCAGCTCTTCCTTGAGCCCCTGGTATTTCTCTAGTTTCTCGTGTTCCTTTTTCCTGATATTACCATCACTTGGTATTGCAATGTCCACCACCACGGCTCTGTTCTGTTGCTTATCCACCACCACTATGTCTGGTTGGTTCGCCATCACCATTCTGTCAGTCTGTATCTGGAAGTCCCACAGGACCTTGGCACGCTCATTCTCCACAACCTTTGGGGGAGTTCCCCACCTTGACCTTGGGGTCTCCAGCCCGTACTCTGCACAGATGTTTCTGTACACTATGCCCGCCACTTGGTTGTGTCGCTCCATGTATGCTTTCCCTGCCAGCATCTTACACCCTGCAGTTATGTGCTGGACTGTCTCAGGAGCCTCTTTGCACAACCTACACCTTGGGTCTTGTCTGGTGTGGTAGATCTGGGCCTCTATTGCTCGGGTGCTCAAGGCCTGCTCCTGTGCAGCCAGGATGAGGGCCTCTGTGCTGTCCTTCAGACCTGCCCTCTCCAGCCATTGGTAGGATTTCTTGATATCAGCCACTTCAGTTATGTTTCGGTGGTATGCCCCATGTAGGGGCTTGTCCTGCCATGATGGTCCCTCCAGCACCTCTTCCTCTGACCTCCACTGTCTGAGGCATTCCCTGAGCACATCATCTGTTTGGGCCTTATCCTTGATGTACTTATGGATTTTGACTGTTTCATCCTGGACAGTGGTTCCCACACTCACTAGTCCTCGGCCTCCTTCCTTCCGGCTCGCATACAGTCTCAGGGTGCTGGATTTGGGATGGAACCCTCCATGCATGGTCAGGAGCTTTCGTGTCTTAACGTCTGTGGTCTGTATCTCCTCCTTTGGCCAGCTTATGATTCCTGCAGGGTATCTGATCACTGGCAGGGCATAGCTGTTTATTGCCTGTGCCTTATTCTTGCCATTGAGCTGGCTTCCATGAGCTTCCATGTTGTGGAGACAGGTTATTGGCTGATAGTTGGATGGGACTGTACATCATTATATATATATATATATATATATATATATATATATATATATATATATATATATATATATATATATATATATATATATATATAAAATGCATTTCAGTAGACCACTATGCATATTTCTTTAGTCCAGCAAAGTAATCAATTAGAACCACTGTATAGCTCCCCCTTTTAATGTGACAGTAAACACAAAAACTACAACTAAACACTGTAGTAGTTAGAAAAAGTAAACTGTGAAAATTCATACCCACTTCCAAAAATGAGGCCCAGACCCTAACGGACCTTGTCTCTGAGGGATATCCTCTTTGGCCTGCTTGGCGACGAGGGCCCTCTACCATGGTCATTTCACTATTGTCTGCGACATTAATTAGTTCAAGTTCTGCATCCAAGTCTTTAAGCTCTTTTCAAAATATATCTACTCCGTACCTGTCCATTTTGCTTCATCAGATGCTACTCGCAGGTGCATCCCGCCTAAACGCCTGTAGCTTTTCCTTAAATCCCTGTTTGCGTTCTGATTACAAACTCAGGATCTGGCTGTAGGGTTGAAATTTGAATTGAGGATACCTGTGAAGACTCTTTCACAGAAAATAGTCACAGTGGCATGTCATTAATTTCCCCATAATAGCTGAGGACTGGGTGGTTTTCCAGACACAGATTTTAAGTATAATAATATTCATTTGGATGAAATTAAATCAAATGTGAACTAGAAAAGCACTCAGAGAGCGCAGATCTCCGCCAAGCAGCTCAGTTTTCAAAGTGATCCAGAATCCAGGATTTCTTCTGGATCATCACCAAAATTTAATCATCTGTTGGATTTACCAGGAACATTTCCTGAAAATTTCATCAAGATCCGTCCATAACTTTTTGAGTTATCTTGCTAACTAACAAACAAACAAACAAACAAACAGACAGACGCAGGCGAAAACATAACCTCCTTGGCGGAGGTAAAAATAGGCTGTGCAAAAATGTGGGCACCCTGTTATTTTGTTGCTTTGAATACCTGTAACTAATCAACACAGAGTAATTGGAAGACAAAATTGGTTTGATGAGCTCATTATGCCTTGAACTTCATAGACAGGTGCATCCAGTCATGACAAAAGGTATCGAAGGCGCCCAAATGCAAGTTGTTCTTCTTCTCTTTGACTCTCCTCTGAAGAGTGGCAACATGGGGGCCTCAAAACAACTCTCAAATGACCTGAAAACAAAGATTGTTCAGCATTATGGTTTAGGAGAAGAAAAAGCTATCTCAAAGATTTCAGCTATCAGTCTCCACTGTGAGGAACATAGTGAGGAAATGGAAGGCCACAGGCACAGTTTTTGTTAAGGTTAGAAGTGGCAGGCCAAGAAAACTATCAGAGAGGCAAAGACGAAGGATGATCAGAATGGTCAAAAACAACCCACAGGCCACCTCCAAAGACCTGCAAGGTCATCTTGCTGCAGATGGTGTCACTGTGCATAGGTCAACAATACAGCTCAATTTGCACAAGGAAAGGCTGTATGGGAGAGTGATGCGGAAGATCCTTTTCTTCGCAGATGCCACAAACTGAGTCGCTTGAGGTATGCAAAAGCACATTTGGACAAGCCAGCTTCATTTTGGAATAAGGTGCTGTGGACTGATGAAACAAAAATTGAGTTATTTGGTCATAACAAGAGGCAATATGCATGGTGGCAAAAAAACACAGCATTCCAAGAAAAACACTTGCTACCCCCCAGAATAATGTTCAACAATCTGTCACCAAGTTGAAGTTATGCTGGGGCTGGATGTTTCAACAAGACAACGACCCAAAACACTGCTCAAAACAAGTACAATGTTCTGGAATGGCCATCCCATTCCCCAGACTTGAATATCATTGAAAATCTGTGGGATGATTTGAAACAGGCTGTCCATGCTCGGCAACCATCAAACCTCACAGAACTTGAGATGTTTTGTAAGGAGGAATGGTCCAATATACCTTCATCCAGGATCCAGACGCTCATTAGTGCCTATAGGAAATGTCAAGAGGCTGTTATTTTTGCAAAAGGAGGCTCTACTAAATATTGATATGATTTTTCTTTTAAAGTGCCCAAATTTATGCACCGGTCTAATTTTGTTTTGATGCATATTGCTGTTAAACCTAAATAACAGCAATATGCAATTTCCCCATTGTGGGACAAATAAAGGATTATCTTATTTTATCTGTTAAACCTAATTTAACTACTTAAATATTACTGTGTCCATTAGTTATTTGACAGATCAAAATGACGTTGTGGACCCAAACACCCAATGATTTATAAATAAAAACTAGAAAAGCACTCAGAGAGCGCAGACCTCCGCCAAGCCCCATTTAACGCAATGCTAACGAAATTTTCAAAGTGATCCAGAATCCAGGATTTCTTCTGGCTCATCACCAAAATTTAATCATCTGTTAGATTTACCATTCGGAACATTTCCTGAAAATTTCATCAAGATCTGTCCATAACTTTTTGAGTTATCTTGCTAACTAACAAACAAACAAACAAACAAACAGGCGGAGGTAATAATGGCAATTGTCAAGGGTGCCCAAACTTTTTCATACAACTGTACCTCAGTCCCCGCCTCTACTTTCCCTTATCTGTCCTCTTTAGTTTACAGGTACTGCCCAAATTAGCAGGTTTATTTGAATGTGATTGTGGGCAGAGTTTCGGTGTTTAGTCCCACTTTAGGCTAGTAGCAGCATCTGTGATTGAATAGATTGACAATAGACTGCAGTTCATTACTGTCTGATTGTCTAATGCTAGGTTTGCGGTTGTTCCTAAGCCAGAGCAGCTCTACCAGTTAAGCCCCAAAGCTCAGAATAACACTGAATAATAGTGTCTACGCTGGTGGGAGAGTGCGAGGAGGGACCCGCTCTGTGGCAGACAGACTGAGACAATCCTTGCATTTTCATTGTGTGTGTGTGCGTGTGTGTGTGTGTGCTTTTCAGTGTTTGTAAGATATATCCCTTAATTACGAAGATTGCATATTATGTGTGCTGTAGCCATCATAGACTACAGAGTGTGAGTACAGTGAGTCCTTGCTAAGCACTTTTCTTTTATTGTCAAACAAATCGCATCATGTCACTTTCTGTTTTACTGCTATTTGCTATTTCCTGCCATGGTCCATTAAAGGGGCACCATGTAACTTTTCTGGTGGAAGGGCCATCACCTGCCTGCATATTCCTCAGTGTGGCATTAAACTGATCTATCTCTGTGGAGATGGCATCAGGTGAAGTCACATGTCAGAACTGTGGAAAGGCAAGCCCATTCACCGTAAGAATGTGTGTTTTCAAGGTATGCAGTAGAACATAATAACTTTTTTCATAGATTCTGTTAAATCTATAGCTCAGAGGTTTTCTCCCACCATTGTACAGTTTTTACAGCTTTTACTTTAAAGAGCATCTTTGAAACTCAGGTTTCACAAGTTATCTCATTGTTAAAACCATTTAGAACAAAAGATTGTGACATATGAAATATTGCCTTACTAATGCGCTCAAACCGTTAAAGTCCCTTTATAAGAAAGCTATAAACGTACTTGACTGAAAACCACAACAATACCACCACTGTGCAGTCCTATATAAATATAAACTTTTAAATTGGCATAGCATGATTAAATATATAAATTTGTGCTTAATGTTTAAAGTCCATGGTCTGTCCTCTCCTCCCCTCGAACAGTTTGTAAATGTAATCAGCTGCTGAAACACCTTAGGGGCAGTCAGAGGAGACAGTTTTGTCCCCCTGAGGAGAAGTGCGTTCTCAGTGAGAGGGGCACAGGAGTGGACCTCTGTACTTGTGATCATCAGGGTTGTGGCACATTTAAAGTGCACCTGATGAAGTGGCTTTTTAGTAACCAAACCTGTTCTCTAATGTATTTGAGATGCCATGTTTGCCCTGTTATTTATTTATTTATTTATTTTTTAAATGTTTTTTTTTACAATGGCTTTGTATTTCTGTATATATTGTATGTATTGCCTTTGGTTTTTGTTATAGAACTGTAAAAATATGTTATCAAAGTGTACTGAGCTACTGAGTTATATGTGCTTATGTGTGCAAAAGAAGTGCTTACGCGACTGAGACTTTGACCCAAGATTAACGTGTGTACAGGGAGTCTAAAGGTCGCAGCTTCCTGGCCACGTGTTATTGTCTGAAACTGAATAAAAGTTGCAGCAAGTGGATGTCCTTTGTGTCTCTGGAGACAAGAACAGAGGCTGTTGCTTGTCTCAGGGCTCCCTTGCAGTAGCAAGTAAAACTTAACACGTGTCTGATTTCTGTTTTGCCATTTACGTCACTGTAAATCGGCGGCAGTAAGTGATGATCTCCTCAGGAGCGCGGCGCTCCACTTTGACATTTCTATTTGGTCCTTCGAGACGGATTCCAATGCTGTGTCGAGAGGGTGACTGACGGGAAGCTGAAATCTGTGCACAGTCTGGAGGAAGAACGTCTCCAGAGATAAAGACCACTTTTCCACGTGGCCAGCGGACCTTCACCCATCCTTTCTTCACATCAGACGGAATCTGAGTGAATCACATTTGGGGAAATCGGATGGCAACTGAAACAGGTCAGACAGACGGGGAAGTGGCTTCCCAAGATTGCTAGCACGTGTGAATGTTTGTATGATTGGAGGAAGACCTCTGAATCTAAAATTCTCTGAATCTCTGGGAATAAACCCCAAGACCAGTACCGCAGGCAAACTAGGTTTCCTGTAGAAGCTTTGGTTGGAAGTATTGGTGGAGATGTATTGAAGCCCGGAGGAGGCATTTTCATGTTGGTTTACCTCATAACCCCATAGTAGTAAAACTAGAAAAGAAAAAAAAAAGGTCAATTGAATGTGAAAGATTGTAGTCTCTTAACTTAGAGAATTGCGGCTAAAGAGATAGAGATAGAGAGAGATAGAGAGAGATAGAGATAGAGAGAGAGAGAGAGAGAGAGAGAGAGAGAGAGAGAGAGAGAGAGAGAGAGAGAGAGAGAGAGAGAGAGAAAAGGTAGTGAAAAGACAAGGAAGTAAAGAAAAAAGGAAACAGTATGTATAGTAACATTAAAGGAGGTAGGTTAGAAGTAGTTTTTAAAGAAAATAGTGGACTGTGCGATGATGGTGATGAAAATGCACCATACAGACAACAATTGAAAAATGTTATTCTTAATAACTGTTGCCCAGAAATTAGGGGGCATCTCAAAAAGTACTTAGTCATGTTGTCTATGTCCACTCTTACTCAATTTATGACACATGCTAGGCATAACTAGTCTGGATGTAAATCAAGAGTATAAACAAAATTACTTCCACCAGCACCATGAACCATACGACCCTAACTCAGACAGTGAAACAATAACTGATTTATTTTTGACATTAGAAGATGTTGACCCGAGTAAAAGACCTGAAGTTACTTTGCTCGTAAATGGCCAACCAATGGTGTTTTTGTGTGACTCTGGTGCTGAATGAACGGTAATCAAGGGTGTAAGCAGCCCCATGTATCATTAACAACATTTAAACAACAACTATAGTGTGGGGAAGTCTGACTACAAAGGGGGCGAGACAGGATAGGTCTCGCCGTCTCAAGGCAACGGCCGTGTCAGTGAAGAAATAAGATCCCACCAGCATTAGTGGTCGCACAGAGACTTTGGTGTTTGCAGAAAAGGTGACGTAGCAGCGACTCCTCATCTCCAACATGTCTCAGTTGGGTTGTGTTTACTTTGGACCTAGAGTACGCATCACAGTTGTACTCTTGTTGATTCTGATGCTCCTTCCGTGGGTCACTTTAAAACTGTCAAAGCTCCACTTTGACAGTTTTAAAGTGACTTTTTAACAATTCTCCAGGGACAGTAGATAAAAAATAGCCATTTAGGCTAATTGTAGTACATTTACAGAAATGTTTATTAATGTACATCGTCACTGTTAAATGAACTAATAAATAAATATTAGACAAAGCACACTTCATAAGAGAAGTTATAAAGTGCATCTTTAGAGGTAGAGTTATACCTTTCTGGAGGTGACATAACAAATGCATGATATTTCGTGCAAATACAAAGTTAAAATCATACTTTGGAACATTCTCAATGGGGATAGATATGTTTTATGCCATATTGTGGAAGATTATAGCCAAAGGAACAACATTTCCATAGAAAGAAGCAGGTGGAGGCTCTCCTCCAGGCAAAATAAAAGTCAAGTTTGCGAAGATGCAATCCACTCACAGTAACGACGCATGTCTTTCTATGTTTTTCAAAGCAATGAACACAACCAAATTTTTTTATTTTTATTTTGGTATCTTTTTTTGGTTAAAAAGTTACATACTGTGGCTTTAAGAGCAGCCAGCTATACTCACAATTATGCACTTTTTACTGAAAGCTATGGGTCACCCTATTGGATGTCCCTATTTGTCCTTTACTTTGCTCCAAACACAGTGCTGATTGTAAAGAGTGACGCTGAGAGCAGATAAAGGAGTGCAGGATATTGTTGCATATCCACCAGGTAAGAACATTTTATGCCTGTGTTGACTGTTGTGATTGAATGCACTAACAGCAAGTATATTTATTGGTAAACAAGAAACAAATGGGAGCCATTCACTTCACATCTCAAATTAATGGATTAATGAATAGATTAGGGTAGATTTGAGCAGGTTGGTTGTAGTCTACTCAGATGCATTTACATGAGTAACTTTGTAACTTTTTTTGGGGCAAAATTGTACCTCTCAGAGTAGTTTGCAGACATCATAAATAAAATGCAATGATAATCATGCAAGGGTAATGATTTGTTTGTTGTTTATACAGATATTCTATCTATTATTGACTTTATTCCATATACTGCTTTGTCTTCAGGGAAGTTGAGGAGGAATTGGAGGTGGTGTGGCAGGCAGCCACCAGAGAAAACCAGCAAATAAGGGAGCTCCTCGCCAGCTCAAGGCTCTGCCTTGGACATAAATGGACTTCTGTAGCCACAGATGGGACTATTACATCCAGTCAACATCAACTCACATGAGCTTCACCAAGTTCTGTATCTCCATACAGAGAAGGCTTCAGACTTCACTGTGGCTAAAACAGTCATCTATGTTTCTACGTCTCACTTTTATTAGTATTATGTAAATGTGTTGAGGTATATTCTTATGCCTTGGACATTTAATCTGCTTCATCTGTAATCATTATTCTGGATTCCCAGGAATAAAATGCTAAATTGCTCATAGGTTTATTACTTCCCATTACTAGTTAGTTTGTATTTTGAGGTCATGGTTTAGTTTAGCAGCTTGGGGCTGCCTTGGCGTGGAACAGTTAGGAGGGGGTCACACCCAACCAGGGAGCATTTCCATTACAATGGGCCCAGGCCGCTTTGGGCGGGTTCAAGGCCCACGCACCCTCTTACTCATATTTTTAGAACCTGTTTATCATAGTCAATAAAGGACACCAAACAATTTATAGGCTTATGTGCAATAGTAAGCCTTCATTTACTTTATTCTGAAGCCAACGTATTTATTGCAGTAATGCCAGACACAAGTATGATTAGAGTTGGCATTGTTCTTGTCGAATCTGTAAATGAAACGGTACATCATATACAAATGATAAAACATCTTGGGGTGCCTGAGGGTGGTGCAAAAATGTGAACACCAGTGTACACGAATCACATCTTGACATGATCACATGGAGAACCGGAACACCGGTAAGTGCATTTGTACTGTTGTTAAGCCCAGATTTACCTCTCCACACACACTTCCTCCAGCTCTTTGGAGGGGATCCCGGGGCATTCCCAGACCAGCCGAAAGACAAAGTCCCTCCAGCGTGTTCTGGGTCTTCCCTAGGGCCTCCTCCCGGTGAGACATGCCCGGAACACCTCCCCAGGAAGGCGTCCAGGAGGCATCCGAAACAGATGCACGAGCCACCTCAGCTGGCTCCTCTCAACGTGGAGGAGCAGCGGCTCTCCTTTGAGTTCCTCCCATGTGAATGAGGGCTCACCCTGTCCCTAAGGGAGTGCCCAGCCACCCTGCGGAGCCAAAGCTCATGACCATAGGTGAGGGTAGGAATGTAGATTGACCAGTAAATCGAGAGCTTTGCCTTTTGACTCAGCTCCTTCTTAACCACAACAGTCCGATACAGCGACCACATCATGCTGCACCGAGCCGTCTGTCAATCTCATGCTCCATCCTCCTGTTACTCGTGAATAAGACCGCAAGATACTTGGATGACATCACACTTGCTTAGTCCACTTCTTTATACAGTCTGTGGTTGGAAAGCAGAGCTCCACTCGCCCGTACGTGTCCGGCTCCTTCTGACCCTGGTTCCAATTTTTTTTTAAAGATGGCCGCTGCCAGAACTCAGCATGCTCACTGAAGTTACACAGCGCTAAACTTCTTGCACTTATGCACTGATTTCAAAATATAAACTCTCCTCAAAACACAAACTAAGGCCAGAGCAAGAACTTGTCCAAACCTGGATTCAAAGACAAGATTCAAGACTCAACTGCTACCAGAACGGAGAAAGCCTGAGCATGGCAGAAAAACGAGCCAGAGAACTGGGAAAGGGCAAGTCACTCAAATTTGTTTTTACCGACCCCTCATCCCTCGACCAGGTAACGAGGTTCCATACTTATGCTCCTGCTGCTGGTACCACCACTGATGCAAACCACGTCCCTCTGGCCGAATCCGCTAACTCAACCCTTGAGACCAAAAAGGGCAAGATGGCGCTCAGCCCATGGAGCCGGAGCTAGAGCCCTTGGACCCCACCCAGGTCAGTCTCAGCATGATTCTGAGTGAAATAAAAGCTTGCCGCGGGGACATGCAAGCATGTACAGAGGACTTGGGAAACAAGACTGATGAAAATAAGGCTCCTATCATTGAACTGATAAAAAGCTCTGCATCTGACAGTTCTTCAACCAAAGTTGACACATTGGAAACCAGCATCAAACAACACGAATCCAATATCATGGCATATACCAAGGAGATGCACTGTCCCCACTGCTGTTCTGCATAGGTCTGAACCCCCTCAGCCAAATCATCGACCACACTGGCTACTGACTCAGAAACGGAGCCACCATCAGCCACCTCCTCTACATGGATGATATCAAGCTGTACGCTAAGAGCGAGCGAGACATCGACTCACTGATCCACACCACCAGGATCTACAGCACAGACACTGGAATGTCATTCGGGCTTGAGAAATGTAGTAGGATGGTGACAAAGAGAAGGAAGGTAGTCCACACAGAGGGGGTTTCACTCCCAGAGGGAACAATAGCAGACATTGAGGACAGTTACAAGTACCTTGGTATCCCACAAGCAAATGGCAACCTTGAAGAGGCAACAAGGAAAGCGGCTACGGCCAAATACCTGCAACGAGTAAGGCAAGTCCTAAGAAGCCAGCTCAATGGCAAGAACAAGGCACAGGCAATAAACAGCTACGCCCTGCCAGTGATCAGATACCCAGCAGGAATCAGAAGCTGGCCAAAGGAGGAGATACAGACCACAGATGTTAAGACATGAAAGCTCCTAAGCATGCATGGACGGTTCCATCCCAAATCCAGCATCCTGAGACTGTATGCGAGTCGGAAGGAAGGAGGCCGAGGACTAGTGAGTGTGGGAACCACTGTCCGGGATGAAACATCTAAAATCCATAAGTACATCAAGGACAAGGCCCCAACAGATGATGTGCTCAGGGAATGCCTCAGACAGTGGAGGTCAGAGGAAGAGGTGCCTTCATTGGAGGCGTACCACCATAACATAACTGAAGTGGCTGATATCAAGAAATCCTACCAATGGCTGGAGAGGGCTGGTCTGAAGCACAGCACAGAGGCCCTCATCCTGGCTGCACAGGAGAAGGCCTAGAGCATCCGAGCAATAGAGGCCCAGATCTACCACACCATACAAGAACCAAGGTGTAGGCTGTGCAAAGAGGGTCTTGAGACAGTCCAGCACATAACTGCAGGGTGGAAGGGAAAGCATACATGGAGTGACACAACTAAGTGGTGGGCATAATGTACAGAAACATCTGTGCAGAGTATGGGCTGGAGACCCCAAGGTCAAGGTGGGAAACACCTCCGAAGGTTGCAGAGAATGACTGAGCCAAGATCCTGTGGGACTTCCTGATACAGACTGACAGAATGGTGATGGCAAACCAACCAGACATAGTGGTGGTGGATAAGCAACAGAACAAAGCCGTGGTGGTGGACATTGCAATTCCAAGCAATGGTAATATCAGGAAAAAGGAACACGAGAAACTAGAGAAATACCAGGGGCTCATGGAAGAGCTGGAGAAGGCCTGGAAGGTGAAGGCATCAGTGGTGCCAGTGGTGATCGGAGGTTTTCTGACACACTTGATATTATTTCATGTATTCAGATTACCTATAGAAGAACACACTCAAACTCCTCATTCATATACTGATCAGTAGTTTTCCAAGGTGTATCAGTATTGTTGCAGTGCTGATGCTTTAGTTGCATCTGTGTTGGACTTGGCTGTACTTTTCTTCCAAGTGAAAAACACTACAACAACAAGATGATAAAAAACAGAGTTGTCAGAAGAAACTGATAAAATAGATGGACTTGTTGAGGATGTATTCTGTCTGTATTCTGCATGTTAGTGGTCTCAAGATGTGCTTAAGACAGTGTTTATTGTGCCAAACCTGTAGAGTTGATGAAGGGATTACTGCCACATTTAGGTACATACAGAGTGCTCCAGAGGACCATCCAGCTTTTTGCTTCAAAGGAAGAGGAAAATGAGTGTTAAGTGATCTCACAGCACACAAAACATATTATATGTACTAATGCTTTTTACCAAAAAAATTCTTAAAGGGCCCATATTACATTATTTTCAGATATATGTTATAATTATATTATGTTTTTTTCTCATCAAATACATGCCCGGAGTTGTGTTTTGTTTAATTAACGTAAGTTTAACACACCCTGCATATTTAGGCTGTACTCTTCTCACCCAGCAAACACTCTTTCACACCTTGTGATGTAATACAGAAACTGTATTCACCCCAGAGCCACAACATCAAATCAATAATTTTAGGACACTGACGCATATTAAATACTGATCCAGAATTGTCCCAGATATTTAGAGATTCACCTCTCTTTACTTATTGAAGAGGCAGAAACCTGTGAGACGCCTTGGTACATTCAGATTTCTCCCACGGCAGAAATACACCAAACACGCAAACTCTCCTTGTGCTTATTCCTAATGGCAATTATGCGGCAGTTGCCATAACACCACAAAGACTTCTCATTTCTGTCACCCTTCTACTGGAAAGAAGTTCCCAACAATTAAGAGGTCATTACATGCGCATCTAGTCAAGTAGTTTATCTGCTTGTGCTGCCTGTGCGGTCTTGCATATGCTGGAAAAACAACACGAAAACTCAAAAGTAAGTGAGCACAAAAGTGCAATAAGACCCTCTTATCCCAAAAGGCTTAAATGTTTAATTGTTGTTTAATGTAATGTTCTGATTTCAAAAAAGTATTGTAATGAAGAGCACATACGCCCTCCCTCTGAGCCACAAGCACTGATAAAAAAAAAAAGGTCTCTGGATTTGCTTAAAAAAATATGGAAATCGGTTGCATGCAATAAAATTATGTTTAGGCTTCGAAACTTATTCGATCACATATTTTTCTCAAAACATGAATGTAACTTTTTCATGTTGATGAAATGTGATCAAATAATGCTGAATACGCATAAATTTATCTTACGTTACCTTATCATGAAAATTTGCCTTTTTTATGGTTTATTTTTTTATATATTATTTAATTCTGTCGACATAATTACATTAATATGCAATGTCATATTACTTTAATATGCAATGTCAAATATCCTTAAAGGGTTTTAAAGTAAAAGAACACAAATCGTCTTAAACAGAATTAAATACAGAGAGAGCACAGGTACAGAGACACAGCCTGTTTTGAGTAGGACAGTGTGAGGAGTTATTCCAGTGAAGACACTCTGGTCTCTGCCTGTGGACACATGACTAACACATGATGAACACATTATGATGATATACTCTGTGTTGTACATGTTTAAATAGACTCACAGTTGCAGAATTACATTTAGAGCTGTTTAGGAGTGCCTCACACTGACTGAATGTAACAAAAACTGCATATCCCAGCACCCCACACTCTGCATTGCATCATACAATATTTTGGAGGGAAAATATTAATATTGGAGTGACTATCACATTCCAAAGTCAAACGACATGGCTGCCCTCTACTGACCACCCAGCTCTCGTTTCTGGATCAATTTTAATAATTGTGGAAGTAAGTATACAATCTGTAATATTTTTTTCTGAGCAAATAGAATAGATGGATAGGTGTGTGTGTGTGTGTGTGTGTGTGTGTGTGCGTGTGCGTGTGTGTGTGGGTGTGTGTAATTTACTTTTCAGGATGCCGTTGACAAAGAGAGGAAAGATATATTTAGTTACTGATGTTTTGGGAGCCATTTTAAATGAAAATGACAGTGATTTTGAAATAGAGTCAGAGAACAGTGATAGTGATGAAGAAGATACAGCACAGCATCCAGACATTTCAGTTGAGGAGGAAAGTGATGATGAAAATGAGACAGAAAATCAGACAGAAAGTCTCAGCAGTGACAGTGAGGATGTGCCTTGTACAACACAGTACAGGAAGAATTTAGAGGGCAGAGACCTTCACTGGCTTAAAAAAGAGTTTATAAACTCTAAAACAACTTTCACAGATTCTGATTTTGCAACTTCCTCCAACTGTGAACTGCATTACAATGTAATGGTCAAGAGCAATAAATAGCTTCCAGAAACACGGGACACTTGCTGACATATCTGTACAGGATTTAGAACAAGTGATAGGCATGTACTTGCACATGGGTTTAGTACAAGTGCCTGGTGTCAGGGTTTATTGGGAAACTGACACAGGTCACATCAACACTACCTACAGGGTGTATGCAGACAACTTTTTCACCTTTGTGCCTCTGCTTGTTAAACTGCTCGAGCGTGGCAAGTACACAACATCTTTGTGGTGAGGTGGTATAACAACCGGTCGGTCACACTCCTCTCCACTTTTTATGGTCCAAACCCAGTTGACAAGGTTGCACGGTGGAACAAATCCACCAAGTCCTTCACTGAACTGAGAAGGCCATCAATTGTGAAGACGTACAATAAATTCATGGGTGGGATCAACTTGCTGGATTGTTTCACAACCAAGTAAAAGTTGTACATGAGGTCCAAACATTTTGTATGTACATCTTTTGGCACACCATCATCATTGCCATGGCAAATGCTTGGCTGCAATACAAGTGCGACTGCAGGACCCTGCAGATCCCTGTGAAGGAAATGCTGAACAGGAGACGGTTCCAGGCACAGCTCTCTGCCTCTCTCATCCAAACTAACACCGTAAAGAGAGGTAGACCTTCAATGGATGAGGAAAGATCACCACTAAGTGTTAAAAAGATGGTGTACAACGCTGCCCGTCCTGATGTCCGAAAGGACCGCATTTGGACAGTTTCCTCATGACGATAAAAAAAGAGGCTGGTGCAGGTACTGCAAGAGTGGATACACATCCACCTCTTGCATGAAGTGCAACGTCCACTTGTGCTTCACAGATGACAAAAACTGCTTTCTTCAGTTTCATATTTGATGAGTGACATGATAAAGAGAAGAGTCCTGTAGAGTATGTGTTGCAGGACTCTTGTTCATATACAGGATTGTTGTATTACATAAATGTTTTGAGTTCAAAACAAAACATTAAGTTCAAAACATTCTCATGTTCACTTAGTACTTTTCTGTATATAAAAAAGTGAATTTTAATTAAATTAATTCATTTTAAAATATGTTTTGATTTTATTGAGTGAGCAATAACTAATACAAAGTTGTTTTTTATTCAATGTGAAGTTGTAATATTGGTAACCACTAAAGCCCACTGTTGTAATTTTGCAACATTTCCACAGATTACTCAAAAAAAA
Organism: Taenioides sp. WSHXM2023; assembly: GCA_029959045.1. Taxonomy (NCBI): domain Eukaryota; kingdom Metazoa; phylum Chordata; class Actinopteri; order Gobiiformes; family Gobiidae; genus Taenioides; species Taenioides sp. WSHXM2023. The sequence goes on along the minus strand of CM057091.1, from coordinate 23,542,626 downwards.
AAAAAAAAAAAAAGAAAAAAAAAAAGATAAAACAAATTATTTTCTGCATTAGAGGCTTAGTAAAAACATGTTAAAGAGGGTTACAAATGTTTTCAATTAATGCTTGGGTTTCAGAGGGTTAAAGTGCTTATTACTCTCTAATACAATAATGGACCAGAACAGAATCACGTGAACATTAGAACTGTACATGCAGAAACAATACTCACCATGTGCTGCTTTTCTTCCTCACAGTAACAGGTAGGGCATCTGGTACAAAGTCCTCCTACTGCCACTTCACCCTGCAGAAACACGATAACTGTTTCATGTTGAAAAAATATAATTCTGTTAAAATCATTTTAGTTGGTTTACTCACTTTGTTCATCTGTGATCTGTGTTTTGTTTGTTCTCAAACATCTTCCTTTGTTCTGAAAGATGCAGAGATTTTATTTTACTTTAGTCTTTTTATTTGAACTGTTAACCTCACTTTCAGAATGGGGCAAAAAATGACTAACATCAACTCTAACATTCATGAACTTACCCACAGCTACAGCAGTGCTCTGGATATCACTCTTGGACAGTCAAAAATAATTTGTTTCATGGAAACAGTCCTCACATTAACCCGAATTTCAAATAAAACAACACAAATGTTTTAACAATGAACTACATTCTAGGCCAGAGAAAGAGTCATCATTGAAAAGTCTTACCTGCAGATCAGCTCTCACAGTCCTCCTGCTCCACACTGTGTGTCCTCTGCTCCTGTAACTGTCCTGTGTCCTGAGTGTGTCCTCTGCTCCTGTAACTGTCCTGTGTCCTGAGTGTCTCCTCTGCTCCTGTAACTGTCCTGTGTCCTGAGCGTGTCCTCTGCTCCTGTAACTGTCCTGTGTCCTGAGTGTGTCCTCTGCTCCTGTACCTGTCCTGTGTCCTGAGTGTGTCCTCTGCTCCTGTACCTGTCCTGTGTCCTGAGCGTGTCCTCTGCTCCTGTACCTGTCCTGTGTCCTGAGCGTGTCCTCTGCTCCTGTAACTGTCCTGTGTCCTGAGCGTGTCCTCTGCTCCTGTAACTGTCCTGTGTCCTGAGTGTGTCCTCTGCTCCTGTAACTGTCCTGTGTCCTGAGTGTGTCCTCTGCTCCTGTAACTGTCCTGTGTCCTGAGCGTGTCCTCTGCTCCTGTAACTGTCCTGTGCCCTGAGCGTGTCCTCTGCTCCTGTACCTGTCCTGTGTCCTGAGTGTGTCCTCTGCTCCTGTAACTGTCCTGTGTCCTGAGCGTGTCCTCTGCTCCTGTACCTGTCCTGTGTCCTGAGTGTGTCCTCTGCTCCTGTACCTGTCCTGTGTCCTGAGTGTGTCCTCTGCTCCTGTAACTGTCCTGTGTCCTGAGTGTGTCCTCTGCTGCTGTACCTGTCCTGTGTCCTGAGCGTGTCCTCTGCTCCTGTAACTGAAATGTAATTGTTAACTTTTTAATGTTGATAATAATCTTGATATTTTTCTATCTATTAACCATGTATTTTAATTCATGAGATAAAATGTATGTATAATATTGGGGTCTAATTTTGAATGTACTGTTGTTTTTCACTGCTGTGATTGAATAATTACTCTTAAGGGGGCAGTCCCTTAATTTAATATAAGGGGAGTGGAAGGGGCTGTCCTCGTACCTGAGGAAGGTCAGAGGGACCAAAACATTATATTAATAGAAGAAAATCAAGACTGAGACAATGTACAGGAGTCCTCTTGAAAACGCTTTCAGCTAAGGGCCTCTCCTCCTGCGCACCTGTCACCCAGTCAGGTGTGCAGAGTCTACACAGAAACGGAGCTTTCATGATAGGCATGTTTTTGATAAGGTAAGGGTTTTTTTTTTTTTTTTATAATGCTTAAATGCAAGAAACTTTGCAAAAAGGAAGAAACTGTTCAATCACTTAACATTATGACAAAAATAGTCTTAAACATATGTTATTTGATGGTTGAGGTTGCTATTACTTAATCAGTAATTTTTCAGTTATATTTAGGTAAAAAAAAATAAAAAAATCAAATATTTGTTCCAAATAAGCAATTATTTTTTACTGTGTGACATTTTGTCCCACTTTATCAAGCTAGTTTGGATCATCTGGAATGGCATATTTGGGTAATGTGGGTCATTTTAGACCTTTAATTGGTCTGAATATACATTATGTGGAATCAAAATGTCACAAAATAATAATTAACAGTCAAAAACACTTTTACATAGATGAAAAAATGTCTGTTATATTTACTGATATAGGCACTATGCCTATATCATAGTGTCATTGTACTGTCATCCTTCAGGGTGTATCCTGCCCGTGCTGCTGTGACTGGGACCAGATTAACTATTCTTATACTGTAAAATGTGATAACTAACTGGCAACTAAGTTTATATGTTTAGATTTTTAGTCATCACAAATGATCTGAAAGATCTGTATGTTATCTACAGTGATGACACTCATGTCATTGTACGAAATGCACTCTATGCAGTAAAAAGACATGAAAACAAACAAACAAGCACAAATTAAGCAAATAACAGAAATATCAAGTAAAACCAATTAATAAAACAATCAAATAAAATGCTATTTACAGCAAATTTACACTTTAGAATGTGGTTTTAAACAAGTCTGTGATATTTATAATTTTCATTTTAAAGCTTATACTAAGTCTAATAATCCTTGTCAGGACACATAAAATAAGAGAAATGTACTCCATGTATTTATTTGTGTCCTTTTTTCTCTATTAATTGGAATGGTAAAATGTTATCTATTTAAGTGTCCCAGATTATCAAACGAGGTGTCCCACATTATCAAATATCCAAGAAAATTTTGTTTCAATAAAAAAAATCAAAAATCAATTGTTTTTGATCTAGTTTTTATCTAATAAAATGGTGTCAAAGTACAATTTTCAAAAAAAGTCCCATATTATACAAATTCACCCCTACTGTATATGACACATTTGATTTCACATTTCCTGTTGTTTTCTGCTCCCCTTCTGTGTGTCTGTTTTTGTCTTTTTCATTGTCTCTGAGGCTCTGATATTGTTATGTAACTATTTTACAAAATACTAAGAATATTTCTAGTTAAAAAATAACTCAGAACGACTTATCAAAAGAGCTTTTAAAGTTAGTGCCCTAAGGTTAACCCTAAGCCTAACAACATGTTAGCCATTATGTCACTCTGACTTTCAGCACAGATATGATACTGTCCCAGCATGTGCAACAAAACACCACCAAGTGCAACAAAACCATTCTTAAAATAAAATGAAAAAATTGTCAAAATGATTAAATACATTGCTTAAGAGCAATGTGGTCATACATTGAGAGCATACATTTCTTATTATTACTGTATAAAGTAATAACTCAACTTTTTAATAAAAAAATAAAAAACAAAAACAAATAAACAATTGAAGTAAAGACAATAAAATGGTTGCTGTGCAATGAAGTAAAAGTCCCCTCCATAAACTTTATACATACATAAAGATATGATTGTTTATTGAAAGTGCATAGTGACATGCTGTGACCTCAGTCCACACAAACCTTTGGCCTCTCATAACTCAAAGTTAGCCTGACATATGATAAGAGAGAGATTCAACCAGGAATCAAACTTCAGTTTCAGGGCTTGGACTATGATCAGTTAGTGCTTTTCAGTATTAAATAATGTAAGTATTGTTCTCTTTATCATGTAACCTTTCCATCTTCAATTTACTATTGTTTACACGATTGTTACATGTTACGATGATATTTAACAATGACTTTTTTTCCTTCAGTTGTATTCACGTGGGGCTCCTAAAAGAACAACACAATGAAGAAAGAGTATTCGGTAGAGAGGAGTAGAGTGAATGCAATGTTTCCGGTAAACTTACAATTTCAGTTTTTCTCGCTTGCTTTGGTGCATTTTATTATCAGAGCTGTTCTTTTCAAAGCTTTAAATGCATTCTAAAACAATTCATGCATACATCAAAACTCAGACTAAAATCTATTGCAAAATCAAATGACCTGCTCAAAATATTTAGTTTCTTTCACAAAATAAAGTATTTCTCTCAGTGAACACGTCAGCTTCACAGTGTTTTCAGATCATGCACAGACCAAATATATGAGGCTCATGTTGGAAATATGTATCATACATTGAACGGGATTTTTTTCTGGCAGCATTTTACTCTTTTCGCTCTCAACTCTTTTTATTTCTTCTGAATCAGATGATTAGTGCAAATGACACATCTCTCATGTCATCTTTCATTCTGAAACAAAAGCATATTCAAGATGTGTGATTATTTGTTTTTGTTGAAAATAGAGTAATTAGATTCCTCTAGTAACCTTTAGTTACTTTTTCCAAGCCAAAAATATAATCCATAGAACTGTGTCGTAAAACAAACAGTTAAACAGAATAACATGTTCCAGTGGTTAAGGATGTCCTGTTCCAGTGTTTGGTGCAGATCAGCTGCTAAAACAACATAAATACTTGTTTATGGAAGACTTGGATTTTACCCCTGCTTGAAATTAGGCAATATAAGAAATCTTGAGCCTTTTTTTCAAAGTAACTTACAGTTATCAGTAATCAAATTACTTTTGAAATAAAGTAATCAGAGTAGTAATTAGATTACTTTTAGAAAGACTAATCAGTAGTCAGTAAACTTTTGCAAAGTAATTTGACCAGCACTGTCTCAAAACTAGTCCATAGTGAAAGGTTAACAAAACTGAAACGAATGCTCCTTGATGGCCCAGCACTAGCCGTTTACAACCTTAAACTGCCAACAGTAATCATAACCGACTTCTTACCCAGTTCCCCCAGACAATATAAAAAACATGAGTGATGTGAGGTTCACAGTGGTGAGGTAACATGCAGTAGGCTCAAAAATGTTGATGGGCTGTTGATGATGCTTATATTTTCTTTACAAACACACAATAATCACCTTTACTAATAAAAGAATTAAGCTTTAATTATTTATTTGATTTACACACAAAAGGGGAAGAATGAAAAAAAAAAAAAATTCTGACACGACTCTTGAGCCCCGATTATCCACACTAAAGACGAGAGAATTAAGCTAAACTTCATTATGCCAGCGTTGAGTCGGTTGATTATACAGCTTTCTTGCAAATAATAAGTGAACAGAATCTCCACATCAGGACTATAGTTATTGTGTTTGCTAATGATTTCTTTAGTTGTAAAAAGGCTCAGTTAAACTGTGCAATGAAATTCGACACAGTTTAGTTTAAACTTATAGTCCATAGACCCCTTAAAAGTTTGTAAACATTGTGCAGTTTTCTCGTGGGTGGGGCTAACACCAAGGCAAAAGAGCCACTGTGTGCTAACAAGTGTAACAAGCACATTTTAGGATGGATTTTTTTGTTTTTAAACACAGAGAATTCGGAGGAAATTACAGATTTGGTTGAATTCAGTCTCTGAACTGTTGGTCTATACAATCACTGACTCTGTGGGGCTGTTATACCTACTTTGGTAAATGCTGATGGAGGCAGCCGGGGCTAACCCATATGCTGCAGGGGAGCGGCATGGAGTCCTGACGGGGTCTGAGGATCGAATGACCAAGTGTTAAACTGAGTAAAACAACAGGCATATAAATGAGTGGATTATAACCATAACTAAGAAATGGTCAAACAAAACTTTCTGGTTAAGTCTCTTTTAGTCCAGTAAATGTAAACATTTTGAAATATGGCTAATGGTATGAAAGAACTGAGAAGCAATGATCTGATAAGTCTGTAATTACAGTAGAATAAATATGTGTAGGCCTACATTTATGTGAATGTCCAGTGCAGAATGTATTAGTGAAATGTAAACACCCTCTTGCACTTTTAGTGCATGGTGAAATAAAAGTCTTCAACTTATTATCAACATTCTGTTGTTATTATTTATTCAAATAATAATCAAATGAACAATAGAGTGACAACAGTTTGGGCAGCAAAGTTTGGGGAAAAAGATACTGTAATTCTGGTGACCTTTGTTCAAAACTGGGATCTTTCCAAGATAAGAAAATGTTTATACTATATGTTACCCACCATGGCTTGGGGACTATTATGTCACAAAAGTATTTGATCTCTTGCTGATTTTGTAAGTTTGCACACTGACAAAGAAATGAACAGTCTATAATTTTAATGGTAGGCTTATTTTAACATTGAGAGATAGAATATAAAAAAGAAAATCCAGAAAATAACAAACACAGCTCACAATAAAGTTTACATGCTTATGCCTGATCTGTGGTGACAATGACTTTTAGCTCATCATGATCATACATCAATCATGTGTATGTGTTGTACAACACCCAGGCCCTTTTCTGTCTCATCTGTGTTGATATAAAAGTAGAAAGACGTGAGTGACACCCTGGGCGACAGGGTGTCATGTTTCAGCAAAACATATCATGTCCAATCAGCTGTCAGTGCACGTGTGTGACAACACTGCATTTTCTATCATACATTTGGGCTTTGTAGTCCATGAAGGCAAGTGAAGGCGGCTGCAATTGCTTTTTTTTGCCTTCACCTGCCTTGCAAGGTCCCTGCAGCCGCCTTGATCTTGCGATATTACTGGTGCCTACGTAGCGGTGTTGTAGAGCGGTTCACCTGCTGCTGGCTTCAGCCGCCTTCACCGCTTTACTCATCTTAAACACACCTATTGTGACAATCACCTATTGTCACTCCTACATTTCCTTAAAAGCTATATAATTCTTTAATTTTTATTCTTGTTTGTTTTCCTCCCTAAGTCACACAATGGAGAACTGTGGACTGTAAATCTGACAGAAGACGAATTGGTGGACTACGAGACTGTATCACGCCCAGCTGGATATAGAAAATACTACCAGAGCCTCCAGACCCTCAAACCCATCCGCTTTTCTTCACCTGAGTCAGTATCTTTTTGTTTTTACTTTTTTTTTTATTTGATGCTTTGACACACTTTTTTCAGACCAAGTTTTAATTTGTTTTCATACCTGATAGTTTCAGCTGCTCAGTGCTCACAAGTGGCTATTGAAAAAAAAAAAAAAAAAAAAATCACAGATTAAACAAAATTCACAAAGGGTTAATCCTGAAAACCAAAATGTGTGCGTGATACCTGAGAATTAAGAGTACTATAATAACTTTTCAATGAAAAAATATCCCACAACGTATTAATTTGGAAATCCAAAGGGTGTGTGTGATACCTGAGGACTACTATAATAATTTAGTTTGATGCTTTTTAGGTTACTTGTTACTTAAGAGTTTGTTTTTGTTTTTTTTTGTTTTTTTTCACAATTGCGTTTGATTTCAATATTATTATTATTATTATTATTATTATTATTATTATTATTATTATTATTATTATTATTTTAAGCAAACTCCATTCACTACAAGGGTAATTTATTGATGGTCCCTAAACTGCGTACGTAGCAGGAAGTCGGAATACAACTCACCGAGCAAGAGCAAGCGGACCACAGACAGTGGAAACTCCCGCTGTTGTTGCAGAGGCGAATCTCATGTCCAACGTGAAACTTCACCACGGTTCCAAACCAACTGTGCACAAAGACCAAACAGAGCAGCTTGTGGTGGGGCGGCATGCATCTGTGCCAGTGGAAAACCATGGACCATGAGCGCACGGGAACACGCAATTCAGTTGAAACAGGCCGTCCCTCCGGACCGGGGATAACGCATTGTCAGGGGCGTAGCTAGAATTTCTTTAACAGGTGGGGCCAGCAAGGGCCAGTTAAGTTTCTGTGGTGGCACTCAAACATCAATAAAATTTAAGTTGCCTGAGCAACCTGAGCAACGAATATATACCAGTGAATATATATTGAAAATGTAACTGAAAGCACTTTGCATCTTTAGCAATATTTAATCATTAGTAAAAAGATTTAACAATTACTGTAGTAGTCCTAGTTCTCAGGTATCATGCACACCTTTTTGTTTTCAGAATTAACCGTTTCATTTATTTTTTTCCCCCTTGAAAATCAGTGATTATTTTCATAAAAAATCTGCAATTTTTTTCAATAGCTTCTAGGGCAGTTGACCTGGCAACCCCAATCCAAGTTAATATAGTAGTACTAGTCCCCAGTAGAGTGTGGATCAGTCCGATTTTTTCTGTCCGTGACCGGCCCTCGTCCGACAGAGCAGTGATCGAATCCGAACCGAGCCCAGTAGGTATTAAGATATTTGTGTCCGAGCCCAACCAAACCCGACACAATTAAAATCACACTATTTTCACAGGCCTACTTCATTTATTTTTTTCTCTTGAAAATCAGTGATTTTTTTCAATAGCTTCTAAGGCAGGTGACCTACCAACCCCAGTCTAAGTTATTATAGTAGTACTACTCCTTGAGTATAATGCACACCTTTTGGTCTTCAGGATTAATGGGATTTATGGGATTTTTTAATTTTTTAATTTATATGTGATTATTTTCAATAGCTTTTATGGCAGGTGACCAAGTTATTATAGTAATCCTAGTCCTCAGGTATCATGCACACCTTTTGGATTTCCAAAATAACCCTTTATGGGATTTCTTGGAGTTATTTTCATTAAAAATCTGTAATTTTTTTTTTCAATAGCTTCTAGGGCAGGTGACCTGGTAACCCCAATCCAAGTTAATATAGTAGTACTAGTCCCCTGTGTGGATCGGGCTGATTTTTTCTGTCCACGACTGGCCCTCATCCAACGGAGCAGTGATCAAGTCTGAACCAAGCCTAATAGGTATTAAGATATTTGTGTCCAAGTCCAACCGAACCTGACAGACACACTTAAAATCACACTATTTTCATAGACCTACTAATGACACACGTGGGCTATTGTTTGTGTGGCCTCTAACAGACACAGAGATGCAAAATACAAACTTGGGATATAGCGAAAATAATGAGACTTTAGACTTTATTACTCACCTCTCCTAAAGTGGTAAATTTAAAGTGCAGCATCTCACCCATATTATCCATAGAAATTGTCCTCCGCAAATAATGACATCCAGTCCCCAAAACCACGCTTTTAATCCAGTTTGAGGCATTCTTTGAAAGTAAAAAGTAAATAGTTCCTCACATGTGCACGGATCGAGGTGCAGCTGCAGATTAGTGATAGTGACTCTACTTCCTTCCTTCTACTTTATTGCCAATCTTTTATGCTTTAAAAATCATGTATCTGAAGTATTGGACCACATTTCACAAATAATAATAACACAGTTTTGACTCGTATCTAAACTAGTGCAGTGCTTTAATCTTTTGAACACTTAAGAGTCTCAAAATGAGTGGTTTTACTGTAGACAGGAAACAGCTGATGCGATTGTGCTCACAGCTTTAGCCTGTGGTCTGCATATCACGCTGCAGCCATTAAGTCTCATAAGATTCTCCTTGTGTGTGCGCTCTCTGTGGTGTGCTTTTTGTTGCACGTTTAAAAATCATTTAAGACCAAAAAATCCTGTGTGTGGCGGCCTTAAGCTGTTTTTAATTTTACATTCCAAATGTCTTATCACACTGACGTGTCTGAGTCCGATCCGAGCCAAAATATAAGTTCTAAATATGTGTCAGAGTTCGATCAGTCCCCAGGTATAATGCGCACCTTTTGGTTTTCAGGATTAACCCTTTGTCAGATAAAAAAAACAAAAAACAAAAAAACAAGAATCTCTTGAAAGTCAGTGATTTTTTTCAATAGCTTCTTTAGACTTTTATTGTCCCCAAGGGGAAATAAATTTTCACGCACACAGAGCTCATTTGACATATAAAGCAACAACACAACACAACAAACACAGACATATTACAATCGACATTGCAGTTCACTCAGAGGGGCCTTTTGTGTAAAAATGTGATGGCCCAGGGGCCCAGTCCAATGGGCCTGATGTTAAGATCTGCAAGGTTGGGTGTGGGGAGTCCTTTGATTTTAGCAGCTGTGTTTAGAGCGGATTTTAACTTTTTTTTTCTAAGGCAGATAACCTAGCAACCCCACACCATGTTATTATAGTAGTACTAGTCCTCCAGTATCACGCACACGTTTTGGTTTTCAGGATTAACCCTTTGTGGGATTATTATTATTATTATTATTTATTTATTTATTTATTTTTTCCATTAAAAAATCAGATTTTTTAATAGCTTCTAATGCAGGTGACCTAGCAACCCCAACCCAAGTTATTATAGTAGTCGTAATTTCATGCACACCTTTTGGATTTCAGAATCCAATCCTTTGTGGGATTTTTTATTTCATAACAAAACATTTTGTTTCATCACTGATTCTTTATGAAACAAATTTTTTGTTTGGGGTTGCTAGGTCATCTGCCTTAGAAGCTATTGAAAAAAATCACTGATTTTCAAGGGAAAAACATCCTGAAAGTCCCACAAAGGGTTAATTCTAAAAACCAAAAGGTGTGCGTGATACCTGGGGACTAGTGCTACTATATTAACTTAGTTTAGGCTTGGCTTGGTTTCATCTTTTTCTTCTTGCTCCAAGATAGGTAATGAAATATTTTTGAAAAATGATTCCAACTGGCCTTTTTCTATTTTATGTTCTGACTGATAAAGTGATAGTTTTATGGCCTGTGACAACATTGACATCATTATCTTTTATTGCCCTAATTGTATTTTTTTGTTCAGCCTTTTTTAACTGGAAAGCCAGCATGTTTCCTGCCTTTTCACCACTTTCATAAGAGTCCTTTTTTAACTTAAACTGCATAAAAGCAAACTCCTCATGCATTGCTTTTTGTGTTTCGGCTCTTGTTAAAAACATCTCTTTTTTAACCTCTTCATTGGTGGGATCTGCCATATGTTTAATTTCTAATTCCTTCAGTTTTCTAAAATCTTCCCTCATTTCTTAGTTTCCTCTCCTTATTTTGTGGGAAGCATAACTAATTATCCAACCCCGACATGTTAAAAGTCTCTCAAATTATTTGAATTGAGATTTCTGGAGACATGTTAATGTTTTATCCTTTGAGTTATTAATTTGATAAAACTGTCCTCTGTTGCTAAGGAACTATTAAATCTCCAACATTTGTAACTCTCATTTGGTGAGGTTGGACAAAAAGTTAGAGAAACCGGGGCATGATCTGAGATTAAAATATTGTGTATATTCATGCTGATATTTTCTCTAATAGAATCTGCAATCAGAATATGATCAATTCTAGAAAATGAATTGTGCTTTTTAAAATAAAAGGAATATTGTCTAGAATCAGGATTCATTATTTGCCAAGCGTCCATCAACCCATGAGTATCCATGAGTATTACTTAAAAGCTTTAGAAGAGGTTTTATCTGAAGTTAGTGGATAACTTGAACGATCTAATGAAGCATAGCTAACGGCATTAAAATCTCCACCAGTGATGAGTGATGTGTTACTATACTTTGCCAGTAGTATGTTTTATGATGATAGGAAGTTAGCTTGTGCAGTATTTGGGGCATATATATTTACCAGGGTTGTTTTTTTATTCTGCAAATGACCAGACACAATAACCCATCTGTCTTGTTCATCTCTATTTACATCTACAGCATTAAATTGTAACTTTTTGGATATTACAAACAGCTTTAGATGCACTGGTACCTGCAGAATAAAACATCTGTCCAACCAATCTTTGTTTTAACTTTAATGATTCTTCTTTAGAGAGGTCGGTTTCTTGTAACATTGCTATGTCACATTCGAGTGATTTTAAGTGAGCCTGAACTTTAGAATGTTTACTTAAGTTATTGATTAATATTAATATTCCATGTAATTACTTTAGGTCCATTTTTTATTGATGAGTCTGATAAACAACATTGATTAGCTTATAGAATACTAAGTGTGCATACAGTATAACACTTAACAAGAAAACTGCAATAAAGCAGAATACATGAAATGACAAATAAGATGAGCTCTCTCATCCTCAAACCGTGTTAGTGGGTGTAGGCGATGTGTGACCTCAAACAAATCCACATTATACGTTAGTCGGTGTGATAAAATTAAATTGCTGCTGCCCAGTATGAGCCAGATATGAAAATAAAAGTTCTTATTTCTTTCTTTATCAATTTCTTATCAGTACTACCAAATTAGCATTGCCAAATGAATAGAGGGTAAAACCCAAAAGGCCATTATTATTATTATTATTATTATTTTTTTTTTTTTTTTTTACCTTTCTCTCTGAGAAACATATAGTCTCTGAGTCTTAATAAACCAAAAAGAAAATATAGAGGGAAAGGAAAGGTTATAGTTTATAGTTGAATGTCGTGTCACTTACCTCGGGGCGCCGCCATCGTTGATGGAGCTCTTGCCGGTCTGTGTCAGGTAATTGAGTCGGGAGTTGGCACATGCGAGGCCAGGTTTGGTCCAAGGGAGTTGGCGCACAGGTTTTTTTTGGAGCCGCTGTGGCAGCTCCCGTCTTGCTTCGTCAGGGGTGTTAAATATACGTCTCTTCCCTTTGATTGTGACAATCAGGCGAGCAGGGTACAGTACTCCAAACCATACCTTCTGCCTTTTCAGGTCTTTCAGCCCGTTGTCTCCGTACCTCCACTGACAAATCCTGGCAAATGTAGAAAGGCTGTCCTTCCCACAAAAGCGGTTTCATCTTCCCTGCCATCAGTAACTTTTGTTTATCTTTCCACCTTAAAAGTTGGACTATAATGGTGCGTGGCGGGTCCTCAGGGTTCGCCCGGGGGCGCGACACTCTGTGAGCCCGTTTCACCTCAGGGGGTGTTGCGCTCTCGTCCAGGTCCAGAATGTAGCGGAACATCCGATCCAGTCGTCCCATCAAGTTTTCTGACTCCCTTCCTTCTTTCAGGCCCATTATTCGTATGTTGTTCTTTCTGTTACGAGTCTCCAGATCATCTAGTTTGAGAGAAATTGCTGAAATTTGTTTGTGCAGCACTTGCACTGTGGATTTTTCTTTGTCCAAATCTTCCCCCCGCGCGCTTATGCGTTTCTCAGCGTCTGCAATGTGATCATTCACCTCCTTGACATCTTTGGATATAATCTGAATGGTCATGTCGATTTTTTTCCAACTTTGTACTCAAATTAAGGTGGTTTGAATCGATTGAGGTGAGCAAACGTATTGCCCACGGAGGAGTATCATCAGCTTCATCTGCGTCGGTGTCCAACACCTGCATGTTCGCAGCACTCATACAGTGGCGGTTCTAGGATTTTTCTGAAACAGGGGCCAATAAGGGGCCACATGTTACATTCTAGAACCGCCACTGCACTCATATCTAGGTTATGTTAAGTCTTCTTCATTTTTGAGGTTTGTGGCATTCAGGTAAACAACGTTATCCACTGCAACTGCCAAAAAACAAATCAAGATTGTCTGTATCTGGCTTTAGATATTTGCAGATTGTTAGTTCACGACTCACACTAGTTCGCCACCTTCACCTGCCCCGTACCACGTGACCGTTCAGTTCTATATTGAAAGTGATGGTGTTAGGAAAAACATCCTTTACTACTACTGTGAGAACGGACCTGCAGTATTGAAAAAAACAAAATGAATTCAGTGATCAGAACAAGTATGATTCTGAATGAGAGCTGTGGCAAGTGTTCTGAGAAAGAGACTGAGAACTGTGTGAAGATAAATGTTTCAATCAAATAATCAAACTAAACCAAACTTTTGTTGTGCTAAAACAATTGAAAAACTGTAGTAAAATATGTCATGTAATGTGACATATTTTTGCAGTTCATAGAAAATGTTGAAATATGTCCAGATGTCAGACAATTTTATTCTTATATTCATCACTTATAATGATATGCTTCTCATTTAAATTCCACTTACATTCCTGAAATTTTATGAACAATTTTAGTATTTAACAACATTCCTTAAAAATCCCTTCATGCTGTATGTATTCATTTTTCTTTAAAGCATCATTTCTTTATGTGTCATACAGGTCAACTCCACAAGACAATGCAGGCCTTCTATCCTTTTCAACATTCGCCTGGATGACCCCTATTTTGTGGTCTGTTTTCCGGAAAAAAATTGACTTAAATTCACTTCATATATCTCCATGTGATGCATCTGATATCAGCGCAGACAGGTCAGAATGAGAAATTATAATTTATATGAAGTGCCAGGAAAACTAATGCTCAAGTAGAAGTGATGTAGTTGTGACTGTACTATTTTGTACTATTTCATGTCTCTGTTGTAGACTCGGCAGATTATGGGAAGAGGAAGTGGCCAGAGTGGGACAAGACAAAGCATCTTTAGGTCGAGTGCTGTTGAGGTTTCAGAGAACCAGGCTCATCATGTCCTTTGTTGTTGGAACTATTGCAATGCTGGCAGCATTTTTAGGGCCAGTAAGTCACTACATATAATATAAGATCTATACTAGGTTTAGGGTACGTTATTTGTGAGTTGAAATTCAGTAATTCAGTAATTAAAAGCCAAATGTGAGTGTGTTTTTAAAAACCAAACATTCCCTCTCTTACTGGATGCACAGTATTATATAGGTACAGTATGTGTCAAAATATTCAATGAAAAATTTTGTTTTTCATTTACATTTTTGACACCTGTCCTTAAAAGGAGAGATAATAAAGCTGAGCAAGTACTTGTTCTGGAGACCATACAGTATTGGATTTAAAACAAGCAATTCCTAGTCGAGATAACCTAATTAAACCTATAAAGCTAAACTACAGCTAAAATACATTCTATGTAATGTTATGTAACATTGAGTTTTGTTGAAATCTTTCCATAGGCTGTAGTGGTTTATCAGATCCTTCAATACATTAATTATCCAGAGTCTGACAAATCAGGCAAAGGAGTAGGCCTGGCCTTGGCCTTGTTCATCACTGAATTCACCAAAGCTTTCTGCATATCTCTGTTCTGGGCCATCAACCTGCGCTCAGCTGTCAGACTGAAAGGGGCCTTCTCAGCTCTAGCTTTCCAGAAGATCCTCTCCCTTCGAGTCAACAGTGGCTTTCCTATGGGCGAGGTAAACATCAGTACAGGATTACTGTGTAATATTACTGTGTAATAACTTTACTTCCATGTTCCTCTTTCTCCAGTTGATTAATGTCTTAACCAGTGATGGACACCGGATCTTTGAAGCAGCCACATTTGGGAACTTTTTATTGGTCTCCCCAGTGCTTTTTATTGCATGTGTGGTATATGCCTGTTACGTTTTGGGTCCTACTGCCCTTGCTGGTGTCATCACCTACATACTCCTCATCCCTTTACAGGTGGGTACAAAATGTTTTACAGGATGAGAGAGGATATGAGCTCTCATAAAGAGAATCATCTTTGTTATTATTGTTATTATTCTTCTTATTATTATTACAATTATTCTGGGCAGATCTTTATGAGCAAAATGATTGAAAAATTCAAATTTCCTGCCCTTAAGTCAACTGATAGACGAATTCGCAAAATGAACGAGATTCTGAATAGCATCAAACTTATAAAGATGTATGCCTGGGAAGAAAGCTTTGAGAAGGAAATTGCAGGTATAATTTTATTTTTTTTTAATGTGTCATATTATTCTTATGTCTTGTATTCACTGATAAGCTATCGCACCTATTTATCATCATTATTTAAATTATTTTCATTATAATCCTTGATATCAATATAATGATAATAGAAACTACAGAAGTGATCCTGAGCAGAGTCACTCTGCTGAATTATTTCCCTGGGTACAGATTCTTTCCATTTGCAGTCATCATTGTTCTAAGTCAGCCCTGTACTTAAATGCAGTTCTTTGAAAAATGTAGATTTTGGGACTTTTAGACTTTAGACAGGAAGTCAATGGGCGTATTTCTATTACAAAGTACAACAGAGTAATTTAGATCCATATTGAAAATTACAATGAACAAAACAAAAAACAATGATCTGCTTATGTGATAGTTACTGAATACAAGACACAAGCAAATGTGTTGTTTTGAACTTAATAACCCTTTAAGTCATTGTTACGTGGAAAAATTGAGTGAGTCTTATCGTATACCAGATATCTTATATTTGTGTTGTAGGTATCAGGAAGGAAGAAAGGAGAAATATTAGAAATGCCAGTTATTTTGAGAATGCCAATATCAGCATCTCTACTATTTGCCCTCTCCTTGCTACAGTGATCACTTTTTTGGTGCACACTGCCTTTGGCTTATCACTGAATCCTGCAACTGTAAGTGACCCACTGTCTTTCCAAGACCTACAGTAGAGTTTGTACACTATACTACAAACACATATCCATAGCACTGCATAAGTATAATGCTGGCTTTAAATTTTTCATTTTTCTGGTTATAGCGTCAGGGTTGCAAAATTTTGGTAATTTTCAAAGTGAAAATTTACAGGAATGTATGGGAATTAACAGGAAATGTGTCCTTCCTCTCTTTAGAATGAGTGAGACACAGAAACATCACAACCTTAAGTTATGCAAATAAACACAATCACAGTCACAGAGAGTAACAGTTGCCAAGAAGTTTTCATTGCTAGATGTGACCAGGTTTGATGAGGAAGACATTTTAGACATCCAAGTTAACACATATGACATTAAAGTGTTAAACTTGCTCCACAGATTGTCTTATGTCACATAGTGTTATATTTGTCTTAATATTACAGTGGATTATATTTGTATCTCAGGTGCTGTTGTCTCAAACAGCCTGAAACTTTTTTTGGATCACACACCAAACAAATGACTTATCAAACATAATAAAGGAGCACTGTAGAACCAGCCTGACTAGACTGAAATACACTGCAAAACTTTAAAAGAATCTACAAAAGCACATGTTAAATTGTTCAACTAAGGTTTCTGGCTAATGTTCCCATGGGAAATGGGAAACTTTATGGGAAGAAAACATGTACTACATTGTAACAAAAATGTTTTTGTTCACCAGGCATTTACCACCAGTTCCATATTTAATGCAATGAGGTTCAGTCTTGCTGTACTACCTATGGCTATCCGATCTCTTGCTATTAGTAATGTTTCCATTGGACGCCTCCAGGTAATCTTTTCTGCCCTTATGAAAAGTTATTAATGGTGAAGTTGTATAATTCATAACTCCATTCAATCAACTGAGATCAAAACTGAATCTGTATGTTTTTGGCCATAACTGTGATGCTTGAACATAATGATTTCATCATGTTTTTGTCCTTCTGTATATTGATGCAAGAAGATCCCAGGTCGACTGTCTTATTGATACAGTGAATTGAATTTGCAAGTTTTCCTTGTGTCTGGGATACTGGGCACTTAAGTTTTCCCATCAACCTAGGTCTGGACCCAGAACTGAGAATTACAGACAAAGGACACATCACTAATCAGAGGATTTTGTTGTTTAGTTTGGTTTAGTTTTTACATGTACGGTAGTTTATCTGCTGGGTCACTTCTGACTCCACCTCGCAATCTGTAAATAGGGTAGGTATTGTGAGAAGTTAATAGATGATCTAGATTCCTTAAAGGTAGGAAGTTTATCAAATTTATATCATCAATTTGGTTGGCCAAGATTATCACACTCTTACCATTAAGAAAATACAAAATTGAAGAATTGCAGGTACTATTCTATTACAGAAAGTATTGCATGTCAAGAATCCAGAACCATACCTGATTAAAGGAAAGGACCCAGACTTGGCTATAGTCATGGAGAATGCTACACTCTCTTGGGTCAGACCAGATGAAGAGACAGAACCCAAGACTCAGACTGAAAACAAGGAGAGACCTTCAGAACCCCAGCTGGAATTCAAGCCCACTTTGAAGAGCATCTCCTTCACATTACCAAAGGTACACAGCTGTTTAAAAAGTCTTTCTTGTTTTTCTTTATCATATTTTTTCTTGAAACCAAAAGTTGCAGTGAGCTTGGAGTTGGACATTGTATGTAGAAAATTGTATATGTATATATATGTGTGTGTGTGTGTGTGTGTGTGTGTGTGTGTGTGTGTGTGTGTGTGTGTGTGTGTGTGTGTGTGTGTGTGTGTGTGTGTGTTCTTCGCCTTCCACGGTGGTTGGTCTGCAGTTCTGCTGTGGATACATGTACATACTCATAATAGTCTTTTAAATAGTTATGCTAATCACACTTTTCTCTCCTTTAGGGTAACCTGCTTGGAATTTGTGGGAACATTGGGAGTGGGAAAACATCCCTCATTGCAGCCCTTTTAGAGCAGGTATGATCTGTATGTAAAATATGACCTGCACATCTTCACAATCTAAACAATTTGGCCTGTTTTTGTTTTAGATGTATCTTCAGCAGGGCTCCGTTGTGGCCAATGGGACCTTTGCCTATGTTGCTCAACAAGCCTGGATATTCCATGGGACTGTCCAAGAAAACATCCTGATGGGTGAACCCTTTGATCAGAACAAGTACAAAATTATATATTTTAGATCTTTGTCAGGCCATGTTGCACTGGATAGTTTAGGTCCTATCAGAAATTTTGCCCCGAAATTGGAGATGGTTGGTTGGACCTGCTTAGATTTGTCTCATTACTTAAGTACAAGGCAAATATTTGTAGCCTATATTAAATATACAAAGTGTCAGTGTGGTGTCAGGTGGACATCACCATGATTTGAATAAAATAAATTATATATATAATTTATTATAATATATTATATAGTGCCCCCTTAAGGTACATGGCCACAAGAGGGCAGCCAAGATGGGGCCATAGCGGTAGAAAAGGAAAAGTGTGCAGATTTGACTGGCCAGGCTGAAATGCTGGCCCCTGCTCCAGTTTTTTTGTTGTTTACAGATATGAAAAAGTCCTGGATGTCTGTAGTCTCCGTGCTGACCTGAACATTCTCCCATATGGGGATCAAACTGAGGTATGTGTCCCATTCATAGGCCTCCACGGCTATCTTTCTCTCCTGTAGCCTAAAGCACTCCATTTGGAAGAAATCCACCAGTTGTCTACACTGGTAATGAAGAAAAGACACTGGTAACATATCACATTCTTTTCAATGATTTACTCAGGGCCTGTTAATCAATACATGGAATACACTGAGAATGACAAATCTTGTGACAGTCTCAAGGATGTGCAATTATATTGTACAAAACTTGACATAATTTGCAAACATTAGAAATAAAATAGTCACTATTTTATCAATATTTAGTTTATATTTGAATATGAAATCAAATGTACATTTCTGCTAACAGATAGGAGAGAGAGGTCTGAACTTGTCAGGAGGGCAGAAGCAGAGGATCAGTTTGGCCAGAGCGGTCTACTCCAACAGAGACATTGTTCTTCTGGATGATCCTCTGTCAGCTGTTGATGCCCATGTGGGGAAACACGTCTTTGAAGAATGCATCAAGAAGGAGCTCCACGGAAAGTCTGTCATACTGATTACACACCAACTACAGGTACTTCAAGGCTTCTCATAAAAAGAAATACTGATATGTACAACATCAACATGTTTGGCTTGTTCGTGTCACGCTCTGCTCTTCATTGATCAGTATCTGGAGTTTTGTGATAGCATTTTGTTGCTGGAGGATGGAGAGATTGTTGAAAGTGGACATCACCAGGAGCTGATGGGATTTAACAAGCGCTATGCTCAGCTCATTAGCAGCTACCAAACACAGCAGTCCAAAGTAAGACAATTTACAATGAACATACAAATAATCTGTAACACTATTTTATGCTAATTAGTAACTATTAGCTCATCAGTTAGGCTTAGTAGCTACCTTATTAATGCCTTAGATAGCCTAATAGTTTATTGTATTCAGCCTCACATTTTACTATGTGGAGATTTATGTATTTTAACATGTTAGTGTGTGTGTGTGTGTGTGTGTGTGTGTGTGTGTGTGTGTGTGTGTGTGTGTGTGTGTGTGTGTGCACATGTGTGCGTGTATGTATGTTACTGTTTGTGTTGTTTGGTTGTGTGGGGTCAGGCAGATGTGGGGGCTGGTTGGGTGGGTGGAAGGAAATGTGGGGTTATTTCAATGTAAAGCACTTTGTGTTACATTTTTTGTATGAAAAGCGCTTTATAAATAAAGTTTGACTGATTGATATTAATTAAGCCTGAATAATTCTTAATAAACTAATTAAGGCTAATTATTGTGTATAGTGTTATTATATGTCATAAAACATTTATCTTTTTATCACTTTTAGGAACAGAAAGATGAAAATGAGATATCCGTTCCAGACAGAATCCAGGAAGATTCCATTAGAAGAGCCCGAGCAGAAAGTGGAATAGATAACCCAGGTTGGTTAATGTTTCAATCTGAATCAGTCTGCAGTGCACATGAGAGATTAGATGTGAGTTAGTAGATTTCTCGTAAAAAGGGCAAGGGGAGTGGTGGAGTAACTGGTGTAATACAAATTTAAATGAACAAACAACACCACTGGTGGCACTCAGGTGCCACCTGGTGGCAGAAAGCAGCAGGCGTGCTACTACACTGAAAAAGTGTCTACTGAAGGCCATTTTGTAGGAGGCTGGTTGTTAACTACTACTGAAAATGGCACCAAAGAAGCCAGCGTCAATGAAAAAACACATGAGAGCGACATGTTAGCTGAGCTTGTTGCCACCCCCTCGACAGATACTCTGGCCATGCTCACTGCCATCAGGGAGAAGGACGATAGATTAGACTCTCTGGGTATGTTTTTGAAAGAAAATCAGGCCACCTTGAATGAGCATGGGAGGCATCTTTCTGCAGTGGAAGATGCAGTGTATGAGTAGTAACCATGATGGTAGGCCATGCTGGAGCAAAATGCTAAGCTGCTGGAGGTTGCTAATGAGGCCTTAAAGAATAAAGTCATTGTCACTGAGGCTTGCTCTCTTTGGTCAAGAACCTCAAGAAACCCATAGAAGTGGACCAGGCACACAGGCTAGGTAGCCAGCCAGCTAGCATTGCTTTATTCTGATTGCTAGGATCCAAAGCAACCTCACTAAGGAGCTTATAATGTGACTGGCAATGGAACACTCTCCTTTGATGTACCAGGGACAACATATCCACGATGTACTGCAGCTGTCTTACAGCTCGTTTGGAAATTCCAGTGAGCAGGCCGTTACAGTAGTCTCTCCAAGTCTGTTTAGACAGTATACCTTTGATTTTTGCTATGTTTTTAGATGGTAAAAGGCTGCAGAAGTTATTGATTTGATGTGGCTGTTAAAGTTTAAGTCTGAGTCCATTATTACCCCTAAATTTCTAGGCTGGAGGTGACTGCTGACACTGTCTCTGGCTCACAGAAAGCCAAATGACTATGACTTCTGTCTTGTCTGAGTTTAGCTGGAGAAAGTTGTTTTTCATCCACACACTGATCTGCTGGATGCAGTGGCAGAGTGAGTCCACCGGTCCATAGTCCCCTGCTGCCAGTGAGACATACTGTAGATCCAGTGTCGTGTGCAAAGATGTGGTAGGACACATTATTGCTGCATATTAACTGGCTTAACGGCAGCATGTAGAGACTGAAAAAATGGGGCCCAAGATTAACCCTTGTGGCAGCCCACAAGTCAGGAGATGTAATCTGAGACGCAGTTTCCAATTTCAACAAAGTACTTCCTGTCTTCTAGATAGGACTTGAACCAGTTTAGTGCAGTACCAGAGATACCCACCCAGTTCTCTCGGTAAGAGGATCTCATATGATCGATCTAACAGGATCTAACTTTGCCCGCATGTTCAGGCGGATGTCATTTGTCACCTTGATAAGAGCAGTCTCAGTGCTGTGGTGGGCTCACTGACTGTATAAAAGAAGTCAACTAAGCGAGTGTGACGTCACCCATAGCGTTCAGCTCCACTCAAATGAAGCTCCCGATGCTAACGGTTACAGGAGCGAATTTGGAGCCAGGCTCCATATTTGGAAATCCGACTGTGAGTATCATAGAAACCACAAGAGCCAATCATGATGTATTAGGTTATTAAATGTGCCCGCTCTTCTCACCGTAAAGTGGCAAATACTCTGCTCTGCACCGTTCTGCACGGACCGCAGTAGTTCGGTGTTTTTTTCTCATTTGAACACGGATGTGATAATTACATTGGGCTATTATACTACTACACGTCCGTACAGGTTATTTAACTAATAAATCAATTACCATCAGTTTATTTTATTTATTTTACTTACCAGAAAAACTGGACTTCAAATATATTAGCACAATTAAATGCTGAACAAGCCATGATGAACTGTAAATGAACCTATATCAATATATTTTAAGACTAATAGGACAAATTAAAAAATACAACAACTCGAAAAAAAAAGGTGTCTAACAAGGTAAAGTTGTTAGAGGCACTCCTTGATGAATAATCAACCAACACAGTTAAATCCACAAACAAAATGGCAGGGGTCCATTGATCGTTTTATTAAATGCCTTGATCCACTTGTTAAAAGCCCGGAAAAGTCGTGCTGTCATTGAATAAATGTAAATGTCAAAAAGGGGTGACCCCTCCGACGGTAGAAGGAGCGGGAAAGCGGAAAGGGGACTTAGCAACGAAACGCACTAGCTATCGATCAAACCTGTTGCTAACGCTAGCGGTAGTGACCTTGGAGAATGAAGGCATCTGATTGGTCCATTATTTATGTTCATAAATGTTTTGATTTAGGGACAAAATAGCAAAATGAAAAATTCAGGATCATGTAGAGCAGGTTAATACGAACATTTTAACACCAATATGACGAGGCTCACTGCAGGAGTTACAGAGAGACGGGGGTGGGACAAGATCCCAATATAAGTCGATGGGATCCAGGGTCAGGATCTATTTGGAATGCAGCAGCTAGAGTGTTAGCTATGTCCATTCATATATACGGTCTATGGGTGGGTTCGACAACCTGACTGGAAAACATTAAAGGAGTTGTTCATTTGGACAAAGTTAGTAAGCTGTTGGTAAACAGCTTTTGCAAAGACTTTGCCAAAAAACGGCAGATTTGAGATGAGTCGGAAATTGTTCAGTACTGTGGCATCAAGACTGCTATTCTTTAGGAGAAGCTTAATAACCAACAGTATATTTGGTTATATTAAGTGATATTTATTATAACTATTATTTGATTGATGGATAGAGTAACATTTGTTTCATATAATGTCCATGGTCTAAATAACCCAATTAAAAAAAACAAAAAAAAAAACAAAACTTAAATCAATATAAACAATTAAACAGCTCATTAGCATCGATTCAAGAAACTCATTTAAATGAAGAGGAACATAAAAAATTACAAAGGGATTGGATAAGTCAGGTATACTATTCATCATGTGGGAAAAGAGGGGGGTGGTAATAATAGTAAGAAAAGGAATACCTTTTGTAGCAGAAAAAGTCATACAAGATGCTAAGGGAAGGTACTGTATGTGCTGGTTGTTGGTCAAATAAGAGACAAAAGCATTTCAATACTAAATATATATGCACCAAATGAAGAGAACGAACTATTCTTTAAGACTCTTGCAAATTTAATTATACAAGAGGGGAAAGGAACGTTAGTATTGGGAGGTGACTTCAATACTGTACAACTTGGGAAATTGGATAGATTACCATCAGAAAAAGAACCACCAACAAATCGGTGTAAAATGTTAAATAATATAATAAAGGATCTTAGATTAATAGACTCATGGAGAAGTAATAATATAAGAGAAAAACAATTTACATTCTATTCTAATCTACACAATAGCTACTCAAGGATAGAGTTTTTCTTTCTTTCCCATCAAGATGTATATAAAGTAATAAGTAGTGGAATTGAACCAATAACAATAAGTGATCATGCACCTATTCATCTCACAGTAGAATTGGATAAGGACTCCTCCTTCAAGTATTGGAGACTTTGTGTATCCATTTTGGCAGATAAAACAGTGGTGCAAGAAATAAAACAAAGTATTACACAATATATCGACAACAATGGTAACAGAGAGGCCAATTTAACAACTTTATGGGAGTGCGGGAAAGCAGTAATAAGGGGAAAAATAATTGAATTAACCTCTAGAATAAAAAACAAAAAACAACAAAAACAATTGGAGAATGAAATAAAAAATTAGAAACTGAACATACCAAAATGTTTGAAAAGTCAATTATGTTAGAGTTAAAAGAAAAAAGATCAAAGTTAGACAAATTATTAACATTCAAGATAGAAAATGCCATAAGGTGTGAGTCAAATATACTATGAAAAGGGGAATAGAGCAAATAAGTTGTTAGCATTTCAACTCAAAAAGAAACAGACGGAACATTTAATAACAAAAAATCATCCTGTCTCCAAAGAAATGAAGATACAGATATTGCAAAAGCCTTTGTTGATTAGTGCAAAAATCTGTGTGATGATCAAAGTACTGAATCATTAGAAACTAAAATACATAAGTTTATGAATGTAATGATTTAAAGATATGAACAAGTATAATGGCAAAAAGAATTCAAAAATATATATCAAAATGAATTAAATCTGATCAAACAGATTTTATACCTGGAGGACAGGGCGCTAACAATATCAGACGAACACTAAATCTTATCTCAAGTGCTAAGACAAGTTCAAATATAAATATATTACTGAGTTTAGATGCACAAAAAGCATTTCACTGTGTAAAATTGAAATATTTATATCATGTGCTGTCAGTGTTTGGATTCCACCCAATGTTCATAAACTGGGTTAAACTTATTTATGATGATCCAAAATCTAGAACTAGAGTGAACGGATGTTGCTCCGACTTTTCCTCTTTGAAAAGAGGCGTCAGGCAGGGCGAATGCTTAAGTCCATTATTATTTGCTTTAAGTATAGAACCTCTAGCTGAATATATTGGACAAAATCCAAATATTAAGGGAATTCGGGACGAAGGGGGAATAGAATCAGAAATGTTATTGTTTGCTGATGATATTCTCATGTATTTAAGTGAACCGGCTATAAAACTACCAACATTGAATAACATTCTGATTGCATATGGGGAAATTTCCGGTTATGTAATTAATGAATCCAAGTCAGTAGCTATGAGAATATCAGGTACATGTTCCTCTGAAACAAAAGAGAAGCGAAACAAAAGAGAAGCTTAAACTCAAATGGACTGTTGAGGGCTTTAGATATTTGGGCATTAATATTACCAAGAATTCATCACATCTTTTTAAAGCTAATTATGATAAAGTTATAAAAGAAATAAGCACAGATTTGAAACAATGGGAAATCCTCCCTTTGACATTAATAAGTCGAATAGAAGTAATTAGAAAGAATGTTTGCCCAAATTGTTGTTTTTGTTCCAATCCCTACCCATCCTGCTCTCTAAAGACACCTTTAAAAAATACATAAACTCATATAAAAATTTTTATGGAGAAATCAAAAACCAAGAATTTGGTATAAGCTACTTCAGAGCTCGAAGGAAAAGGGTGGACTAAACTTACCCAGTATTAAAAAATACTATTTGGCATCACAACTAAGAGCCCTAAAAGTATGGACAAGGATGATGACACAGGATGGAGGGAAATGGAACCTAAGGTACCTCTAGAATCTTTTCCATTTCCTACAAAGAAACTACAAAATGATCTAAAAATTAAAAATGAATGGGTTAAAGGAACATTAAACATTTGGACTATAGTAAAAAGAAAATTAAATATGTCTGATTCAATCTGTAGGGCCACTAAAATAGGTTTAAATCCAGACTTTACACCATCAATGGAAGGGGGATTTTGTAAATGGAAAGAGAACGGACTGGTATATATTGGACATCTTTTTGAAGGTAAACACATGAAATCGTTTGAACAGTTAAAAAAGGAATTTGGTTTAATAGCACAAGACTTCTATAAGTTTTTACAAATCAGAAACTATCTCACGAAACATAAGGAATGGAAGTATATTTGTAATAAACCTAATTATCTAGAAGAATTATTAATGACTAGTACATGTAACACTAAAAAAATAATTTCAAAAATATATAAAGCCCTACAGGTTGAATCAGATGACAATAATCTGAGCATTAAAGACAAATGGGGAAAGGAAAGAAATATTACAATATTAGAGGAAAACTGGGAAGAACTGTTTAAAGATGGACATAAAAGGTTAAACAATATTTCATGGAGAGAGTTTGAATGGAAATCTAAGATGCAATATTTTATTGTTCCAACAAATGTAACAAAATACAGTGTAAAATCAGATAAATGCTGGAGGGGTTGTGTTCAGAAAGGAGATTACACACATATATTCTGGGACTGTCCCGTAATCAGAGACTATTGGGACAATGTAAAAAAGAAAATTGAAAGTGTGTGTAAGGACAAACTAAATGTAGATTTACTATTAGATTAACTATTTTTATTGAGTATCATACCAAAAACTATATCTCCAAAAAATAGGAAAATTATTCTAATATTATGTACAATAGCAAAAAAAATTATAACTGTATCCTGGCTAAAACCGCAACCTCCTACTAAAAGAAAATTGGTGGTAAAGGGTTAAAGATGTGATGGAAATGGAAAGAGTAACAGCAAGTCTGCGATTTAAAACTAAGAAATTTGAGTTGTGCGCACCTATAATAAAAGAGACAAAATGATATATATCCTACCTTTAATGTGTATGTGCATGTATGTATGTATGGGTGTGAGTGAATGTGTATTTTTATTAATTTATTAGTATTATTATTTAATTACTTTGGTGAGGGGTCACTAATAAATTCATTTTTAAATTATTGTTATATTTTGTTTCCTTTTTTTTGGTCAGTATGACTTATTCTTTGATTGTAACTTTTGTTAAATATTGCTGTTGTTTATATTTGTTTATTATTAAAAATAAATAAATAAACAAACTGGGACAAAAAAAAAAGTAAAAAAAAAAGTAAACTTGTCCTTGTCACTGTTTTTTTTTTTTTTTTTGTATAATGTTTTGTTTGAATTGAAAAAGTCAATAAATAAAGTGAAAAAAATTAATAACAATGAATTAATAAATAAAAACACATGAAACACTGATACAATTTGAAGATACAGTGTATCTCTCATAATGATTGCTGCACATTCACCTTCTGCTTAGACTGAAAATACACATTTAAAATACATAAACACTGCCTGCAAAAAATTGCAAAGATGTCCTCATTTGGTATGATTTCATTTTCTTTAGGAGAATATTTTTATGGATATTTTGTAGAAATGTGTTTTGAAATAAACAAATAACTTATTAACATGCTTCTCTTCTAGCCTTTGATATGTCAGATGAAAACGTTGGGCCAGTTTCCATGAAATGTAAGTGTTTTTTCTTTTGTAACAACAACAATAATCATTTTAAGGTTAGCTGGCTAGGATTTTAAACATTTGTCCCCTAATGTGAATAGTGAGCAACAGAAGATAAGAATGATGATTTCTTCTGTAACTGTAAACATGCTTTATTCTCCTGAAGCTTCTGTAGCCAAAGACCAGCTTGTTAAACAGGAAACTGAGGGCATCAAGAAATGGGGAGTCTACTACAGTTATATTAAGGCAGCAGGAGGTGATGCAGAAACTACTAATGCTAATGCAATTTCTCCACACATACTTCACATGCTTCTTCCCTGTATCTCTTTATCTCTACAGGATTATGTGTTGTATTTCCGATGTTGGTGATCTTTGTCTTCCAAGTTGGAGCCACAGTCTTTGGCAACTGGTGGCTCAGTTTCTGGCTTGAGCAGGGTAATGGGGTAAGTTTTTTCATGTTTCATTTTTCTAAATTCTTACCCACCTTTCAGGAAAGAGGCAGCCTTAGTGTTGGGGAATAAGTGGTGGAGACGCAGGGGTGAATGCTCCACCGATTTCAGATTTTAAATCAAATGCCACTGTATAACATTCCAGGCAAAGCATGTCTCCATGGAGATGAGCAGGTGGTGCACCCAGGAAAATCATAATTCACGATAATAATTACATGTGGAGATTCAGTTTACTAAGGGACAATTTATGCATTTCTCTTTATTTCTTAATCTATTTCCTCACTGGATTATTTTAAAAGACAATTAAAAGAAACATTGATTTCTAATGATATTTATATTTGAACTATTGAAAGTCAACTTGCCTGTTCATGACTGTGCTAAAATCATGTTTATAGGGGAAGTAGTCTTCAAAAAAGGTCTCCTCATTCTCTCCTACAGTCATTTTTGTTTCTCCCTGTTTGAAATGTCATTTTTACTATAAATAAAATAATAATATAAATTGCAAATAAAACATAAATCTATTTATTTATTTTAGAAAACATGTTCTTTTCTTTTTAGTCGAGGATATTTGAGAAATACGTTCTTTGTACCACACAGTACCCCATAACACCTTCAAACTCTTCACAATTAAAGTGAAGGAAAAAATGAATGGGGAATTTTAACTCAATGTGGGCAGGACTATTGAGATCCTAGCATAATCCTGTTTCTCTTCTTTTGACAGTCCACCAGCTCTGGCAGCATCATCGAAAACCCTGAGCTTCACTTTTATCAAATGATTTATGGTTTAATTGTCGTTGTCATACTAGGACTAGTCATTTTAAAATGCTTTGTCTACACATGCATAACAATTCATGCTGCGTGCAAGTATCATGACAAAATGTTCAGAAAAGTAAGTATTTTACAACTATAGTTAGGTAGTTTAGGTTGGTCGGTTGTAATCTTATTTTCCTGTCATAGGTCCTGTCTTGTCCCATGAGTTTCTTTGATACAACACCAACAGGACGTATTCTGAACCGCTTTGCCAAAGACCAAGAAGAAGTGGACACATTTCTTCCAACGCACATTGACCCTTTTATTCAGTACTGTCTTTTAGTCATCTTTACCTTCATTGTTCTTGCCTCCATCTTTCCATTGATGCTCGTTGGTATACTGGCTTTTGGAGTCTTGTTTGCAGCCATCCATATGTAAGTTCTGTTTTTAATGAATACAATTACTTGTTTCACTATGGGAAATGCTTTGGGTGTGATGAACTACATGTGCTCCAGTCTGTTACACTACCTGTGTACAGACAGTCTCCTCCCTAGACACCACGTAGACTCTACGCAGCACTACCATTAGGCAACAGTAGGCGGCTGCCCAGGGCCCCCGAACCTGGAGGGGCCCCCAACCAGTTACCCTCAGTGCCACTAATGGCCAAGGCCTTAGAGCAATTTGATTTTATCTCACTATGATATTAAATGAGAGTATTTTACTTTTAAAAAGGAAAACACCATCAAAATACTATCTGATTGTTAAATCAGTTTTAACTGTCAAAACACCCGCCTTTCACGTTAGAATGGACTAGTCCAAAAGAGCGCACTAAGTGGGCAGGGCCATGTTGCCACTGTGGTAGTTTCAAAGATGTTTAGAAAATGGACAGACATCAGACTATTGAATGGTTCCAGTTGGACTTATTCTTGCTCTTTGGAGTGGCATGAGGATGTCTGTGTGCTGAGGTAGGCCAAAGATCTTTGTTGACAGTACTTTTCTAGCTTTATTTTCACTTAAGACACAGCTACCCATCAAAGAGTCTGTTCACAGAATCAATATTCTGGTCCACTTTAAGACAAATGGGATAAGTGAACGAGCACTGAATGTGTATGAATTACATGCATATTAATTCTGTGTATTCACCTGTAGATTACCCGCCTCCAAAATATTATATTTGTGCTTATTAATTGTACTACCTACATAATAACTGGACCAGGAGGCAGGGAGGGGGCAAGCTGCCGAATCCTACGCACAGAAAAGTTGTCCCACATAAAAAATAAGTCTAGACTGAAACATCACTAAAGCCACTTAATATAATTAATACCTGGTAAAAGCTGTATACTTTTTCATCTTTAATCTGCCCTACCCCAGAATTTCAGCCCTCATACTGACTTGAGCTCATTCATGTGGATCTGCCCCTCTCTGTATTAGTGCCTCTTTTCCGGAGCAGCAGCCAACCTAACAACGTCCAGTGATGGTTTACCAGTAACGAGTAATCTATGGAATTACTCTTGTGTAACGCTGTTACACTGGAAACGCTGTTATATAAACGGGGCTCGTTATTTTACCATGAGTCTCAGCAGCGGTGACAGATCAGACTGGCTCTCTTGTCTCATTCCAATGTAGCGCTCACTGCAGTCTTCACTACACTGAATGGAGTAGACCACATTGCTTTGCTTGTGGCTTGTCCTTAGGATGGACCAGTTTTTGTCTTAAAGTGTTTGTGGGTTTGAAATAGACTGGGATTTCATGTTGTCTGAAGTGAGCGCTACATTGGAGAAACAAAACAGCCACTGAGAAAAAGAACTGGTTTGAGAGGGGAGTTAAAGAGGCTATTTTTGTCAAGAAAGAGAATCCTTCCTTGAACAGAAATGGAGGTCTCAGACATCATTTGTCTCCCATCTATAACTCTATCCTCAAACCTAAATCAAAACAAACTAGACTAGCCAGGACATGTCCAGAGGTGTGAAAACACCATCATGGCCCTGAATGGATATGCTAACTACACCCCCACTCCCACTCCATATTGAATAGACCCATCTAACTAACAGAAACTGTAAACAAATATGTGTTGTCTCAGAGTAATTTCATTGTAATTAGCTCCTCCTTTCAGGCAGATATAAAGCAGTGTCCACCAGCATCTGACCAGAACTGAGGAAGCAGCTTGGATGAGCTGCGAAACGTATTCGACCAAATAAACTCTGTCCAGTTGACAAATTAAATTTCTCCTTTTGCCATGGATTCTACCTGGACGACTGAGGGATTCTTCACACATCTATAAAAGTAGTTACTACAAAGATACTACGAAGATGATGTCTGAGACCTCCATTTCTGTTCAAGGAAGGATTCTCTTTCTTGACCAAAATAGCCTCTTTAATTCCCCTCTCAAACCAATTCTTTTCTCTGGCTCAGATCTGTACCTCACTATCCTCAAAGGAGTGGCCGGTGGCTTTTAGGTGGAGATGTACGGCAGACTGAGGTCTACTTTGGCTCTCTCGTCTGTGTTGGTACATCCTCTTGTGAAGTGGCTGTTTTGTTTCTCCAATGTAGCGCTCAATGCAGTCTTCACTACACTGCTGTCTTCACACTGAATGGAGTATCATCAAACCTAAATCAAAATAAACAAAGAAAACCAGAACCAGGGCATAGGGCAGCCAGGTAGCCAGCAGTACCTGAGAGGGATGCTCAGGCTTAGAATCAGCCGTCTCAATTATGACATTGAAAACTTAAAATTTGAAATAGCTTACTAAACAGGATCACTTTTTTAGTCCAAAAAGAAATGTTCCAAAGGATCAATGACTTTATAGCCACAGGTCAGTTGAGACAACACAACAAAATCAAAGAGCGGCACATAAGGAAGTTTACGCAACTCCAAAATCAATATCCAACTAACCCCAAGGATCAGAGTGACAAAAGGAAGGAGGATAAACGTAGCCAATCAGTGCACAAAGAACACTGGGTGAAAAATCTTTCCAATCACTCAGGCAGAGAAAGAAGTACTTTCCAAAGGACTGAATTTCTCTGTAACTTCTAATCACATCCCCACGGTGGATTACATCACAGCAGCAGAAACCGCCATCAGGAACAACAAACTCACGGAGACAGAAGCTGGAGACCTTAGACTGAAATTAACAGCTGCACTGCACAAATGTCTCCAGCACACAGCCGATCATGTAACCCACTTTACGGATCAGTTTGTCAATCCGCCCAATGTCTTTTTTACTGGTGTTGCTCCCCCAGCAGACCACAGCGAAGTACAGGACGCTGGCCACCATAGACTGGTAGAAGATCTCCAGTAACTTGCTGCAAACATTGAAAGACCTGAGCTTTCTCAGGAAGTAGAGTCTGCTCATGCTCTTCTTGTACATAGCATTACAGTTGTCCTTCCAGTCCAGTCTGTTGTTCACATGGACGCCAAGGTACTTGTAGCAGTCCACTATTTCCACGTCCTGGCCCTGGATGGTAATGGGCTCTACTGGTGTCTTCTTTCTCCTAAAGTCAGTCACCAGTTCCTTCAACGTTCAGCAACAGATGGTTTGCCTGGGACCACTCCACAAAGTTTGCAATCAGTGTCCTGTTCTCCAGCTCCTGTCCATCCCTGAGACACCCTACCACTGCAGAGTCATCAGAGAACTTCTGCAGATGGCAGGACCCAGAGCTGTACTGGAAATCAGAGGTGTACAGAGTGAACAGGAACGGAGACAGGACTGTACCCTGGGGGGATCGTACATTACTGCAGACTACTGCAGGATACCAAGCTAGAAGAGAGAACCAAACTTTCATCCGACCAAATCTGCCAACTGCTGGAAATTTGTTTAAATACCACCTATTTCCAGTTCAGAGGAAACTTCTACAGGCAAATCTACGGCTGTGCAATGGGCTCACCGGTCTCCCCTATAATCGCTAACTTATACATGGAACAATTTGAACAGAGTGCCTTGGCCTCATATCCAGGCACTCCACCCACACATTGGTATCGCTTTGTTGATGATAATTTTTCAAAAATTAAAATTCAAGATTTGGAACCCTTTACTGCACATATCAATTCTGTAGATCCGAACATCAAATTCACTCGTGAAGATGCCAAGGACAACACATTAGCCTTCTTAGATTGTGCAGTAACGATAGGAGAAGACCGGCGACTCCAGGTAGAGGTCTTCAGGAAGCCCACACACACCGACCAATATGTGCTTTTTGATTCACACCACCCACTGCAGCACAAACTTGGAGTCATTCGGACATTACAACACAGGGCCAAAGTGGTTCCTACAAGCGCAGAGGGAAAGGAGAAAGAAGAACAACATGTGGAGAAAACCACCTCTGTTTGTGGCTATCCTAAATGAGCTTTCAATAAAACTAAGAGAGCTAAGAAACAAGACAACAGAGAACCAGAACCCAGGAGAAAGGGTGTAACTATTCCTTACCTGGCTGGCGTTTCTGAAAAACTACCGAGGATCTTCAGACAACATGAAATCCCAGTCTATTTCAAACCCACAAACACTTTAAGACAGAAACTGGTCCACCCAAAGTACAAAACACAGAGCCACAAACAAAGCAATGTGGTCTACTCCATTCAGTGTAGTGAAGACTGTAGTGAGTTGGAGAAACAAAACAGCCACTTCACAAGAGGATGTACCAACACAGAAGAGAGAGCCGGAGTGGACCTCAGTCTGCCGTACATCTCCACCTAAAACCCATGGGCCACTCCTTTGAGGACAGTGAGGTACAGATCTTAGCCAGAGAAAAGAATTGGTTTGAAAGGGGAGTTAAAGAGGCTATTTTTGTCAAGAAAGAGCATCCTTCCTTGAACAGAAATGGACATCATTTGTCTCCCACATATAAATCCTCAAACCTAAATCAAAACAAACAAAGAAAACAACAGGGCTAGCCAGGTCAGGTGCAGAGGTGTGAAGAAGCAGCTTGGATGAGCTGCGAAATGTTTTCAACCAAATAAACTTTTGTCCAGTTGACAAATTGAATTTCTCCTTTTGCCAGTTTCTACTGCAGTTACTTTGGGGGAGAAGTAGGGCAAGCTAATTGTACCTAATTGCATTTTTTAAGGATCTTGCCCAGCACTGACAAAAGCACACCCAGTGAGTTTTATTTCATGTAGGAGG
Source organism: Taenioides sp. WSHXM2023 (assembly GCA_029959045.1). Classification (NCBI taxonomy): domain Eukaryota; kingdom Metazoa; phylum Chordata; class Actinopteri; order Gobiiformes; family Gobiidae; genus Taenioides; species Taenioides sp. WSHXM2023. Next base: position 23,509,443 of record CM057091.1, on the reverse strand, counting down.
GGAGTCCTCAAATATAGGTCGAAGGTTTCTTGTTTTATTTCTATTTCTGTTTTATTTCTTTTTTCTTTATTAAGTGTAAATTACTTGCATCAAATTGGTTTTGGTTTTGCCATCAGAATTTAGATCTCTCTCTTTCAGCTCTGGTTATCTAGTAAACTAACTAATAAGACAAGTTTCGAATCTACCCTAATTCAAAAAGAGATGTGTGTCTCAAGATCAATGGGGGAAAACATTTAAAAAAAAACAAAAAAAACCAAAACTTTCAGCCTGTTTAGGTGAATGCCCTAGGAGGAGTGTATAAAAGTACGAGGTTGACAAAAAATGCTAAGTCAAGTTTAATCGAATATGGCTGACCCCTGGTGGAGCGAATGGCATTGGCATAGTATTTTTTCCTTGTCTTGTCATGATCTACTTCTGTGTCAAATTTCAGGATTCTACGTGCAGATGTTTTTTGGCATCATCCCTATACCCTAATGCATTTTTGCGTTGTTCGGGGGTGCTGACGTGCCATTTTATTTATTTTCAGAAAATGGAAATAGCCAAAATTTAGAAAAGCCCGACTTTTAATGGTTAGCCAAGTTTCATGAGTTTTCGCCATTGTTCACTGGGTGAAAAAAGGGTGAGTTGGTTCTGATACCAGAACAATGTTCCACTTTTTTTTTTTTTTTAGCTAACAACCTATACATTTTCGGAAAGCTCTGGGGCATTCCTACGTCATGGTGAGGGTCCCTAGTCACTACGGGCAAGTTACTTCGCATCAGATCACTTCCCGCCCACTAGGAGCATCGCTTTGCAATACTAATAGGCCCCTCGCCAGCTTCTGGTGCACCATCCTAATAATAAGAAGAAAGAATAATATTCTGATACGAGAACAATGTTCCACTTTTTTTTTAGCTAACAACTTATTTTCTGAAAGCTCGTGCACGTTCCTACATTGTGGTGAGGGTCCCTGGTCACTACAGGCAACTCACTTCTCATCATTTCACTTTCTGGTCACTAGCATTGCTTTGCCATACTAATTGGCCCTTCGCCAACTTTTGGCGCTCAAGCCTAAAGAATAATATTTCAATATGAGAACAATGTTCCGCTTTTTTTTAGCTAACAAACTACATTTTCCGAAACATCTTGTGCATTCTACATCATGGCGAGGGTCCCTGGGCACTACGGGCAAGTCACGGCATGTCAGTTCACTTCCCAGCCACTAGTAGCATCGCTTTGCGGTACTAATAGGCCCTTCGCCAGCTACTGGTACTCGGACCTAAATATATAGGAAAGTAGGAACGCATGTCATGACAAAACACCACACATTCTCCAATGTTTATTTCTTTTCCAGTATATTCCGAGGAAGTATTCGACAGATGAAGGATATAGAGAATATAAGTCGCTCACCCTGTATTTCATTGACCACTTCAGCACTGCAAGGCCTGAGCACAATCCATGCCTACAACACTAAAGACAGCCAGTTAGAAATGTACAATTACAATTACAATACAGGCTTATTGTCCTGGCTTATTCTTGTTTCTAATTTTTGTACTTGTTTCTCTTGTTATAGGTTTAAGGTGCTTACAGATGTGAATTCAAACAACATGTATCTGTTTAATTCTGCATCAAGATGTCTGTCATTCTGTCTGGATTCTTTGTCCGCCACCATCACCTTATTAGTATCATTGTTTGTTATTTATAGTAGTAACAACATTATATCACCATCTCTTAAAGGACTGGCCATGTCATACACTATACAGGTACGCAATGTAACTGTAATATATATATATTTAAATACTTCCAGCTGCCAATATGTTTTTATATCTGTCTAGCTGACAACAATGATTCAATTTGTTGTGAGAATGTCAACGGAGGTGGAGGCGAGGTTCACCTCAGTGGAGCGTCTTCAAGAATACATTGAAGTATTCAACAGATTGTTGTTGTTTTTCTATGGACAACATTATTATGTTATAAACTCCTAATAAGTGTCCACATTTAAACAGGATAGTACATCTGAGTCTCCCAGACGAGTGCAAAATGCTCAAATTCCCCTAAAGTGGCCAATGAATGGGGGCATCACTTTCCAGAACTATAAGATGAGATACAGAGAAAACACGCCAATTGTCCTAAATGGGTTGGACATGTCCATCAAAGGTGGAGAGAAGCTTGGCATTGTGGGAAGAACAGGGTCAGGTTGGTCAAAATGTACAGTCTTTGTTCAGTGCTGTTGCCTCTGTGTTTAAACAAAATTTTAACATGGACAGGAAAGTCATCTTTGGTCATAGCTGTGTTCCGTCTGGTGGAGCCCATAGAAGGATCCATCATGATAGATGGAGTGGACATAGCCGCCATCGGTCTGCATGATCTGCGCAGCAAACTCTCTGTCATCCCTCAAGACCCAGTTCTCTTTATTGGCACCGTCAGGTATTAGACACACATTTACTTCATTTCAGTGTAATCCCTCAGTTGTCCAGGTAAGGTTCAATTACGTCAACTAATTGATTTGATTTTATGAGGAATATGTTTTTCCACTCATCCAAGTAGCTTCTTCAGTTCTGATGCAGCTCTGATAGGGACTGGCATAATGTAATTATGGATTGTGCAAGTCAAAGACAGGTTTAATGAGCAGCAGATCCACTGTCTCAGCACTCTCATATCCAAAAGCAGAGGCACTTAACAACAATCTTAAGATGGATGTAAATGCTGTCTGTTGACTTTTGACACAATCTTGGCACTGGTCTGGCAGAGATGCAGATTCTGCACCCTCTGTGGCTCAGATTGAAGAGTCACCCTAGTGTGGGGCACCAGGACTTCACCATTATTTGTTATTCCAGTGGGTGTACCCCAGGACAGATATTGTCTCCTTTACTCTCTGTCATATGCATGAATTTTCATGGATGTACATGCCTTCCATTTTCAGTTTTTCCTGTGAAATGTGCAGATGATCTCACACTGATTTATGGGGACATTTCTCCATCTCATGCAAAAGGCACTAAACTAGACTGTAGCTGAGTGGGGTCAGTGGGTCAAGAGTCTCCATGTTCAAACTTCTTGAACTAGAAAAGTCCTTTGATTTAACCTGGGATGCATGCATAAAATCTATGCTCTGCGTAACAAGCCCTCTGTGTGGGAGCTGTACTCCCATGTGAAGTCCTTAAACTGAGCTTTGTCAGACCTGTGTTGGAGTATACCAGTCCTGTGAGGGGCACGCTCACTGCTAAGAAGATGCTTTCTGATCATTGGCAACCCACCATCCTCCCTTCCCACCTTGAGTGCTACACCTTAAACAATTTCCTGAAGCACAGCTTCATAACTCAAGCGTCATCTAGTGGTTATGAGCTGAAACGCCAAAGTCTGTTTTAGGCAACAGAAAACATGGACTGTCTCATCTAATCTAACCTAAGGCCATGAACGATTATGTAAAATAATATGAAATATTTGTATTTAAAACCTGCATTTGCCCACAGATATAATTTGGACCCTTTTGACAGTTACAGCGATGATGAAATTTGGACAGCACTGGAGAAAACCTACATGAAAGAATCTGTACGTTGACTCATTTGAATCTTTTCTTTTTTTTTTATTAATTAATTATTAATTAATCACTGGATTTATATAGCACCTTACAAGACACCCAAAGCAATTTAAAGTGCATTATTCATTCACTCCACACTCAGTGGTAGCCACAGCTGCCCTGGGGCAGACAAATCCATTTTCATACCGAGAAATTGGGTGAAGTGTCTTGCCAGTGGACGCAACAACACTTTTTGCCACTGGCACCCCACTGCGGCACCTGGAATTCCCAACAGTCTCCCATCTAAGTACTAACTTGGCCTGGCCCTGCTTAGCTTCTGAGATTTGACAAGATCGTGCTTTGACAGAGAGGTTTGCCCCAAACTAGGTCTTAGTTCAGCTGAGCTTATTGCTTTCTATTCAAAAACACTCCTTTCTAAAGTCCATATTTACACAATACATACTCAAGACTCATTTTCCCACCTTTGTAGTTGTAGTGCTGAGAGAGGGTGGGTCTTCTCAGCTGTAAGTCTAGAAGAGGAGTGGATGGGCCTTTGTTAGTGTGGACACATTGTGAATGTGAATGTATCACATTTATATAGCACCAGTGAAAGACTTAACTAATTTCTGCACAGAGCAGGGAAATGGACTGATGTCTGACTAGTTTGAAATGACATTTGTGCCACTGCAGTGACCTTGTTTTTTCACAGATCTCACAGCTTGAGGAGAAGTTACTTGCTCCAGTTTTGGAAAATGGAGAGAACTTCTCAGTAGGAGAAAGACAACTGCTGTGTATGGCTCGAGCTCTACTGCGTAATTCAAAGGTTTGTCTTAAAAATGATTCAAACTGTATTTGTGTATCAGTAGCATGACCTATTTTAAAATAAATGATGAAATGTAGTGTTTTACACATAATTGTGCTGAACTATTATAGATTATTGTGCTGGATGAGGCAACAGCATCCATCGACGCAGAGACAGATGCTCTCATCCAGAATACAATCAAAGAAGCCTTCCAGGACTGTACTGTGTTGACCATTGCACACCGCATCAACACTGTTCTGACCTCTGACCGTATTCTGGTCATGGACCAGGGACAGGTAGCACCATATGAGTAGCACATACAGTGGAGGAAATAAGTATTTGATCCCTTGCTGATTTTGTAGGTTTGCCCACTGACAAAGAAATTAAGTCTATAATTTTAATGGTAGGTTTATTTTAACATTGAGAGATAGAATATCAAAAAGAAAATCACATTACAGAAAATATATTAATTGATTTACATTTCATTGTGTGAAATAAGTATTTGATCCCCTACCAACCATTAAGAGTTCTGGCTCCCACAGACCTGTTGGACACCCCGAATCAACCCGTCACCTGAATTAAAGACTCCTGTTTTAACGAGTCACCTGTATAAAAGACCCCTGTCCACAGAATCAGTCAATCAATCAGACTCCAAACTCTCCAACATGGGAAACACCAAAGAGCTGCCAAAGGATGTCAGGGACAAGACTGTAGACCTGCACAAGGCTGGAATGTGCTACAAAACCATAAGCAAGAAGCTGGTGTTAAGGAGACAACTGTTGGTGCAACTGTTCGAAAATTTAAGACATAAAACATGACCATCAATCGACCTCAGTCTGGGGCTCCACATAAGATCTCACCTCATGGGGTTTCAGTGATCATGAAAACGGTGAGAAATCAGCCTAGAACTACACAGGAGGAGCTAGTCAATGATCTCAAGGCAGCTGGGACCACAGTCACTAAGAAAACCATTGGTGACACTTTATGCCACAATGGATTCAAATCCTGCAGTGCTCGCAAGGTCCCCCTGCTTAAGAAGGCACATGTGCAGGTCCACCTGAAGTTTGCCAATGAACACTTGAATGATTTAGAGAGTGACTGGGAGGTGGAAGCTGCTGTGGTCAAATGAGACCAAAATCGAGCTCTTTGGCATTAAGTCAACTTGCTGTGTTTGAAGGAAGAGAAATGCTGCCTATGACCCCAAGAACACCATCCCCATCGTCAAGCATGGAAGTAGAAACATTATGCTTTGGGGGTGTTTTTCTGCCAAGGGCACAAGACAACTTCACCGCGTCAACAGGAGGACGGACGGAGCCATATACCGTTAAAATCCTGAGTGAAAATCTCCTTCCCTATACCAGGAAACTGAAAATGGTTCGTGGATGGGTCTTCCAACATGACAATGATCCAAAACAGATTAAGGTCATGGAGTGGCCCAGGCAGTCTCCGGACCTTAACCCTAAAGAAAACCTATGGAGGGAGCTGAAACTCCAAGTTGCCAAGTGTAAGCCATGAAACCTTAATGATTTAGAGATGATCTGCAAAGAAGAGTGGACCAAAATTCCTTCTGATATGTGTACAAACCTGGTCATCAACTACATGAAACATCTGACCTCTGTGCTGCAAACAAGGGTTTTAAGTCTTTTTTGGCTAGAGGGTTCAAATACTTATTTCACTCAATGAAATGCAAATCAGTTTATATATTTTCTTTCAAGTTATTTTCTGGATTTTCTTTTTGATATTTTATCTCTCAGTGTTAAAATAAACCTACCATTAAAATTATAGTTCATTTTAGGAGCCAGCTGAGGTGGCTTGGGCATCTGTTCTGGGTGCCTCCTGACGCCTCCCTTGGGAGGTGTTCCGGGCCCACCGGGAGGAAGCCCTGGGGAAGACCCAGGACAGGCTGGAGGGACTATGTCTCTAGGCTGGCCTGGGAATGCCTTGGGGTCCCCCCGGAGGAGCTGGAAGAAGTGTCCGGGGTGAAGGAAGTCTGGGAGACCTTGCTTAGACTGTTGCCCCCGTGACCCGGCCCTGGATAAGCGGAAGAAAATGGATGGACTGTTCATTTCTTTGTCAGTGGGCAAACCTACAACATCAGCAAGGGATCAAATACTTACTTCCTCCACTGTATATGGCCAGACACCCTTTTACAAACAGCAATTACCACAACATTCTTTGCTGTGTTGGGCAGGCGGCAGAACTGGACACACCAGATGTGTTACAGCAGAGACCAGACTCCATCTTCTCTTCCCTGGTGGAGGCTGCTAACACTTCAAGCTACTGAGGACATTTACCCTATTATCACTTGTGATGTTTTTGCCCATTTATTGTTAACAATTGTGTTTTTATGTTTACTTTGGCTTTGCAGGATCTGTGTATTGAATTCAGTTTATGTTGTTTGGGGGGGGGGGGAACACTGAACTTCATAGTTTGATACTGACAATATATTTAAAAGTTTTTACACCATTTTGAAAGACAAATAGGACAAATTAATAATCAAAGTAGTGCATTCCTTGTAGCCTACATACAGACCATGTATAACAGCATTCAGAGTTGTTTATGTCACACAGGGACAATTTTCTTTCTATCACGACACTGCTCTTATTTTTGACCACTGATAATGATGAATACTATAGCCTTGCACTAATACATTTTTCAGTTCATTTTAGCTTTACTTTAGTGCTGGTTCCATACTCAGGCTGTCAAAAATGTAATTGAACTTACTGTTGTCATTTTTTTGTACTTTTGATTTCATTTGGGTGAAGCTCAGTAAATTTCATTGCCCTGCTAAATAATCACCAGAACAATAAAACCTGCTGAAACAGATCATGTAATGTTGGATCCATGTTGGACTCAATATTTTGTTTTACCCGAGGGTCTAATTTACCCGGCTTCACTGTAGTTTTTATTCAACATGAAACAGCATCATTACCTACTGTCCAAATGTGTAGCATAAAAAAAATGAATGCTTGTATTTCCAGCTTTAGGTCAAAAGGTGCAAAGTGTATTGTATATCCAATTTGCATCAGCTTTTCACATTATCTTGAGACTTTCCCAGTTATTCAGAGATAAGTAAGATAAACTCAATTTGTTTTTGTATACTCCAATAGCCTGACAGGGAAAATGACAAAACAATGAAAGGTCAATCCTGGAAGAGGTGGTGGCTCCTCCTTAATGAATGAAAAACAGACTGTAACACATCTTTAAAAAATTACTTACTCTTAGCCAAAGAAAAGAACTGGTTTGAGAGGGGAGTTAAAGAGAGGCTATTTTTGTTAGGAAAGACGATCTATCCTTGAACAGAAATGGAGGTCTCAGACATCATCTGTCTTCCATCTACAACTCCATCCTCAGACCTAAAACAAAGAGAGCAATAGGGACAGCCAGATCAGGGCCAGAGGTGTGAAAGCACTCATTATGGGCCTGAATGATGCTGCTAATATGACCCCACACTCAGTGCAGTTGAATAGGCCTAGCTAACTAACAGAAACTGTAAACAAGTTTCTGTTTACAGTGTGTTAGTTTCAGAGTAGTTTCAGGGGTGTTAATTTCAGAGTAGTTTCATTGTAGTTAGCTCCTCCCTTCAGGCAGATATAAGACAGTGTCCACCAGCGTCTGACCAGAACTGAAGGAGCAGCTTGGATGAGATGTGAAACGTTTTTGACCTAAATAAACGTTTGTCCAGTTGACAATTTGAATTTCTCCTTTGCCATAATTAACTTATTTTTGAGTTAAATTAATTAATTAGTTAAAACACTGTGATTTCACATGTTCTCCAATTGTAATGCCATGGAAGGTATCCATTTCTGTTTTGTTTTTTTTTCCCCAGAAACCCATGACTTTATGAAATTACCAAAAAAATTGATCTTTTTTCATGATATTCTAATGATATTCTAATTTTTTGAGGTAGTACTAGTATATTGTGCATGATGCAACTTGCAAGATATACTAGGCCTAGTAAAAGGTGCATGATGCAACTTTTCTGGTGAGGAGTATGGCACCTGCTGGTCACTATGGAGATGTTAAAGATTTGCCAGTATGGCAAACTTAATGGAGACAAGCAGGTGATACATATGGCAAAGTTACAGGTCAGATCTGTGGAGAGATGACTGTATGAGTAATGCATGTTTGTAATTAACTTAATAAATGCAAGATAAAGTATGGAATATTCTAAGCAAAGCAATATCATCTCCATGGAAACAAGCTGGTAATTGGTCCTCAAGCCGAAAAGTTACATAGTGCATCTTTAAACCAGATCAGCACACATTTTCCTATTCAGTTTTTCCCTGTGGAAAATTTGAGTGTGTTAGTGCAAGATAGTGACTAACACACTCAAATCTGGTTTAGACGAGAATCAGTCCTGGATTAGTTCTGAGTTGTTCCTGGCCTGACAGTGGCTTTGACCTTCCCCTCTGATCCAGAGATCATAAAGAATGAACTAAGCTAAGTTACCATGCTTACTACATTATAACACATATTTTGATCACATTAGAATATGCACACATATAATAAGTGGCAGATTCACACTAGCATTACTTTTACAAGGGCAACGAGACAAAAACTGGAACATACCCGAGTTGGGATGGTTAAATAAAATTCTGAAAAGAGCACGCAACACTGTCCATTCTTGACTCAATTGTGGGTCAGTATTTACCCGAGGGACTTCTGTCAGTGCATTTTTTGCTTTATGATCATCTTCAAGCTTTTTTTTTGTATTATTGCCCCCTTTACTGTTGGTGGGTATCAGATTGCTTTAAAAATGTATATTGTAATTTAAAAAATAAATAAATAAATGACGCCTTTTTGTTTCTTCACTTATAATAGGTGCTGCCCTCCAAGAAATAGACAAGACTACCCAACTGCTCAACCTGAAGACCACACTAGTCATTATTTATTCACTGCTCACTCAGTGGTGGTAAATTACAGTTGCAGCCACAAACCATAGACTGTATAAATAAAGGCACATAGCTATCCTGCTAGCCTCCGCGCTCCAAATAGGAAGTGATCATGAGTGCTCTTCTGGCTCTATCAGCTCCAATTCACTTTCTGTTGAAAAAACGTCCCTCTCTTTGTAACTGCTGCTGTAAAGCTCCTCATTTTGGTCTTAAAATGTTTGTATTAATCCGCTCTACATGATCCTGGTGTTCTTATTTGGCTATTTTGTCTGTAAAATATGAACATTACTAACTGACAAATCAGGTACCTTCTTTCCCCGAGGCTACTCTCACTAGCATCAACAGGTTGGATTGGCAGCTGGTGGTATAATTTTCTGGGGGGTGCCTAGGTCAAAATTATAAATATATATTATAAAGATATGTATTATATATAGGCTATATAGTATTATAACAAATGCCAGAAAGAGTCATTTTGGTCACTATTGGCTGAACTATATCTGTCAGAGCACAACCACAGCCAAGGGCAAAGTTTACGCAGCAGCACAACCTGATCCACTGTTCACACCCAGCCCCAACAACACAACGTAACACACAATGTTGTTGGCGTCGTCCTTGCTAGTGAAGTGGAGTTAATATGATTAACTGAGATTCAGGAGCAGAACCACGCCTCAACCGCCTTCTCCTCACCAGCAAACCACAGCTCAACGCAACCACACCTCTAATTTTCCAGAAGCCATTTGTAGCTGCCTATCTCATCATCCCAGTTTGTCTCGGCTAACTCGACCCCTTCCTCCCAACCCCTATTTCGTTTGTCTTTCAGCTATAAGACATCTACGAAGGGGGGTCCTGTTCCAGCTGGGCCAATTGATGATTGAGACGGAGCCCCCACCCTGAGTCTCAATCCAGCCATCACTACCTCATTCGTCCAGACATCCATCGTTCATCCATTAATCTTCATCGCATTACGTTGTTGGCATGGTCCTTGCATGCCGTGAATTGCATATTAATTGTAGTATTCACGTATAGGTGACCCGCCTCCAAAATATCATATTTGTGCTTATTAATTGTTAATCGGACCGGGAGGCAAGGAGCTGAACCCTATGCACAGAAAAGTAGTCCCACACAAGTATTTTTTCATCTTTAATCTGCCCTACTCCAGAATTTCAGCCCTCATACTGACTTGAGCTCATTCATGTGGATCTGCCCCTCTCTGTATTAATGCCTCTTTTCCGGAGCAGCGGCCAACCTAACAACGTCCAGTGATGGTTTACCAGTAACGAGTAATCTTTGGAATTACTCTTTCCAGTGTAACGCTGTTATAGTTACTGTAACGGGGCTCGTTATTTTACCATGAGTCTCAGCAGCGGTGACAGATCAGACTGGCTCTCTCGTCTCATTCAGAGCACCTGCAAAGTTTTTTCCTTTATTTTGGGAAGTAAACAAGACCGAGGCGAAGGATTAGAGACATGATTAGGTAAAAAAAGAGATCGACTGTAAAGTTGACCAATCACAAGCAGCGTGAGGCGTCCGTAAAGGCTTTCCTAACGTTTCATTGGTTTAGCACGGACACACGCTCGAATACTCGCTGTTTTCAACACACATGAGGAAATATGCTAATTCTTGTGATTTTTATGGATATACATTGTTATTTGGCGACTCTTTATGATGGGACCACAAACAGACAACTGCAGCGGGAGTGACAAGTGCGTCTGGAGTTTGCTTGCCCTCTCCGGGTGGGTGGAGAGCCTTTGCCTCATGTGGAGAAGTTCAAGTATCTCGGGGTCTTGTTCACGAGTGAGGGGAGGATGGAGCGTGAGATTGATAAGCAGATCAGTGCAACGTCAGCAGTGATGTGGTCGCTGTATCAGACCGTTGTGGTGAAGAGGGAGCTAAGCTGAAAGGCAAAGCTCTCGATTTTCTAGTCAATCTATGTTCCTACCCTCACATATAGTCATGAGCTTAATGACCAAAAGGACAAGATCAATCGATACAAGCGGCCGAAATGAATTTCCTCTGCAGAGTGGCTGGGCGCTCCCTTAGAGATAGGGTGAGGAGCTCAGTCACAAGGGAGGAGCTCGGAGTAGAGCCGCTACTCCTCTATGCCAAGAGGAGCCAGCTGAGGTGGCTTGGGCATCTGTTCCGGATGCCTCCTGGACGCCTCATCGGGAGGTGTTCCGGGCATGTCCCACCGGGAGGAGGCCCCAGGGAAGACCCAGGACACGCTGGAGGGACTATGTCTCTTGGCTGGCCTGGGAAAGACTTGGGGTCCCCTCGGAGGAGTTGAAAGAAGTGTCTGCTATAGGCTATAGGCAAATTTTTTAAACTGGCTTCACTACTTTAAGTGCAATAACTTTAGGATATTATCCAAAGAAGAATGATTTCATAAATCTAGTCTAATTGGGATGCATGATGGTGCCCAGCACTAGTTGTAATCGTAAGGCCAGTATTAAAGGATTTCATAAAGTTCATAGAATGGTAAACCACTGCCTCTCAAGTTAATGAGATGTAACCGATCACAAACACTGGAGGTCAGTTTAACAGTTTATTTTTCCATCCAAACAATCCATGGTTTCTAAAAGGAATAACATAAATAGACAATAAGTAAATGTCTTCAAACTAAATACAATAAACAGAAACAGGCTTACTTAGGTCATGGACACATGGTTGTCAGGAGTGTGGATGGTTGTAGAGCTGGTGCTCAAATGCTCCCACTCAGCCTTTTATAGCTGTGTCAGCAGACCTGTTGTGGATTGGGAATTTAGGGGTTATGTAAAGCTGTCCTCTTTCATCTGTTCACCAGAGGCCGCCTTTTTCCATCTTCTGAGGGAATTTGCAACAGCCAGTATTGCAGTGAGTATTATACAGTCTAAGTTTCGCAAACTAATTGGCCTATAATTTGATGGATCTGTATTATACTCATCCTTCTTTGATATCAAATATATCTATGTTTCATTAAATGTGGGAGGTATTTGACCTCTCTCAAAAGTCTCTCTATACACTTTTTGTAAGAAAGGGGCAAGAATGTCTCTGTACATTTTATAGCACATTGCAGGGAGATTTCCCTGCTTTCATCAGAGAAACCCCCTTTCTGATTTCCACCTCAGTTACTGGACCCTCAAGCAACTCATCTTGTTTTTGGCTCTCATTTCCAGAAATTGTAGATGTGTATAATTTTTTCATTTTTTTTCTGTGACCAATGTGACCAAATTATGTCCCTGTTTAATAGCTGGGATAGTATTTGAAAAGTCCTGTTTCTTAACTTGCCTGGCTAATACTTTCCCAGTCTTTCTTCCTCCCTCATAAAATGTAGTTTTCAAGAGATACAATGAATATGCCATTTTTTTATTGTAAATTTCACTGAATTGGAATTTCAGTCCATAAATATCAGTAAAGTGACTCCTTTTCCAATTTACTGGCCAACCGATACATTGGTCTGTCTCTACTTTTGAGGCTTCCCAAACACTTACAATATACTTTGTACTGGCCATGTTTGTTTCAAAAAAGTATTTAAGGTCCTCACCAAGTGATGACTTAAAGGGCTTATCTTGCAGCAATGAGACATTCATTCTCCACGTAGAGCCTTTCCTATTTTCACATCCCAGTTTCAGACATAGTTCCACAGCCGCATGGTCAGTGTGTGCAATAGCTGTTAATAGAACAACTTGCCACACAGTGAAGTACAGAGTTTGAAACCAAAAACACATCCAATCTAGAATAAAGCTAATTAAAATGATCAAATGATTCTCTCAAAAGAGAGCATTCATTTGTTATTAAATTAGCTTGATAGATACTGAAATAAAACTGCAGTAATGTTGTAGCCTCAGTAGAAGGATAGACTTGTTTGTTCTCTAAACTTTCTGCGAACATTATTTTTTGGTTACAAACTAACCTTTAGAGAATCATAAGCTAATGTTCTTTGAAGGTTTGTGTGCAAACATCTGGGGAACGTAACATTTTTGGTTTCTCTAAACATTCTGGGAAGAATTTAGAGCAGCACTCTTTTTACTTGTTGATGTTGTTAATGTTGATCAAAAGTTAGATTTTGTTAGTAAACCTTTAGAAAACCAGAGGCTAACGTTATTTGAAGGTCTGAGTGCAAACCTCTGGGAACGTTAGATTATAACCTAACCTTTAAAGAACGTTTAGGGAATGTTAGTTTTTGGTTAGTTACAAACTTTTTGCTATTTCCTGGGATAAACCTCCATTTGAACTTCAGCTAAAGTGGCTTGTCATATACGGGGCTTTGACTTTGGCAAATTTCAGATGTTATTGATTTGATGTCAATATTAAAGTTCTACTTTGAATCCATTATTACAACTAGATTTCTAACCTGATTTGAAACAGAGAGAGACTGGAGGGGCAGTGGAGCGCTATAAGGAACTCTTAAAGGACTCCCACATTTCAGTTTTCAGTGTAGAACTATAGTGACCTTTAATGGTGCAATACTGAAAATCATTTCACAATTCCTTATATGTTATATAATTCCTTAATTTGTATTCTTGTTTGTATTCCTCCTTGACTCACACAATCGAGACCTGTGGACTGAAGACCCCAGGATGGACTGGGGCTGTACGCACAGCTGGATTTAGAAAATACTACAAGAGCTTCCAAACCCATCCGCATTTCTTCACCCAAGTGAGTATTTTTGTTTTTACCGTTTTTTCTGTCACCTTGACACACTTTCCTATTGAAAATTTACATTTGCAGAACAGCTCACACAGAATCCCCCTGTAAACTGTAACCCCAAACAGGGTTACAGTTGTACGCTGTTACATTGTCTGCACAAGTATCTGTTACATTCTGAGCACATGGTCTGCATTTTCTGGTCCTTTTTGCCGGGGCATATTTGACACCTCTTTCTTTTATTGCTCGTTTTTGGTCTGTTGCCCTCTTGCTCGTCCTCGTTGTCCTTTTCCTGGTCCTCCAAAGGCTCCCCTTCAGGCCTGTTTTTCTTGTGGCCTGATGCTTGTGTCATCGTTGTTGCCGCCGCCCCTGAGGCTCTGTCCCTGGCCACGTCCTCCCCTTGCTGCTGCTGCTGAATGCCTCAGACCACAGCCAGGGATGCCTCCGTGCGGGGCATACACCGTTACCTCTGGATGAGCGGCATCACAAGTTCTTTGCTGAGTTGCTCCAGAAACATCCTCCACTTATTGCGTCTTGCTGACACCCACGTGGGGTTGAGCTCCCGCCACAGCAGCAGTACACGACGACACGTCCAGGATGTTGTGAAAGATGGCTAGGGCCCAGCGGGCTGTCATCTGCCTACAGCTGTAGGTGCTAATAACCTTTTCCAAATTGTCAAGTCCACCCTTGTTGCGATTGTACTCCAGCACCACAGCAGGTTTCCTACCCCCCGCAGGGGCTGCAGCTACTGCTGCTGGCTGCAGAGGCTTGCACAGATGTCGTTGCTTTGTACTCAGTAATAGTATGTGATGGTTTTTCTTTGGCATGTACGAGACCAGGACCACAGGCAGCAGAGCAAAGAGGTAAGTGGACGAGCTGGGCTGTCTGATGCTACTACTACTACTAGTACTACTGCTGCGACCAACACTAGCAGCGCCACCACATTTGCGAAAGGTGCCGACCAAAGCCAGGTCCCTCTCAAGAAATAGCCTTTGAGCCAGGTCATAGGAGGTGAAAAAAATTGTCACAAGTTACAGTGCGTTCCCCACCAAGTCCCTCAGTCAGATCCAAGACTACCTGCATGGCCAGATTTGTGTTTCTATTGCTGTTGGTGTTTGTAGTCTGCTTTCTATTTCTTTGTCCCCTTGCAGTTGTTGTTGTTGTTGTTGTTGTTGTTGTTGTTGTTGTTGTTGTTGTTGCTGACAATGATGTTGCTGATGCTGATAATGATGCAAGACCACCATCACCAGCATCAGCACCAGTACGACCAGCACCACCACCATCTTTCCCGTTGTTTTGAAGCATGCTCTTTCCAGTGTAGATTTGCATTTTCCTTGTGTAGCTACTCACACACAACCCAAGTCTTGATGCCATACCTTGCTGGTTTGTTGGGCATGTATTGCCGAAAAAAAAAAAAAAAAAATCTTCTAAGCAGCAACACACAACACAAAAAAAGAAAAGAAATAAAAAAGAAATTATGGTACTACTAGGTACAACTACTGTAGACTATATCACAACACTACACAAAAACACTTATTACACACAATTTTACCTACCTTTGAAACAGACCAGTTACTCATCCACAATAACATTTGGTCCTGGATTATACAAGCATGGAAGTTGAGGATTATACAAGCATGGAAGTTGAGCCGCCCATATGTCCCAGACCTGGCTGCCAGTTTATCTGTGGAGCGGTGTGTGGCTCTGGTGGCGCGGTCATCAAAGCGGAGAAGATGCAAATACATATAAAAGGTTTTCAGGGACATGGCACGGAATATGACCCTGTCTGTTTTGGTGTCCCAAATGCTGGCTCCCCGTGTAATCTGAACACTCCCGCTAGGATAAGGAGTCCCCGGTCAGCACGCAGGTTGGTCTCATCCATGTTCTTCCACACATCAGAGCCAAACTTGTGCACATCCTCCCAATAGGTTTCGGCAATAATTATTTGCTCAATTTCCGGCGTCAGAAAAAGGCCAAACGTTGAGGAAATCTTGAAAGGATGAGGAGGAAGAGGAAGAGCAGCAGGGGCACCACCACTGTCACCACCACAACCACCTGTCGTGGTGGCCTCCTCCTCCTCCTCCTCCTCCTCCTGCACAGAGGCCATTGCCGCAATGGTATGTTCTGTGGGCCCAGGAGTTCGCATGGACGATGGGGAATGAGGATGACAAAGATGAGGATGACAACCATCATCATCGTCGTCATCATCATCATGACATGGGGAAGAGGATGGGGAGGATAATAATGACGTTGATGATGCTAATGAGGTCAAGCTACAATATGGCCAGGATTATATGATACAGAAGACCATCCTATTTGACCATCTTTAGAAGGATCGAAAGAAGCTGTAGCTGTTTGATGTCTGCAAGGGGCATCACTGTTGTCTTCGGCGGCAGCGTCCTTCTCCTTGTGTTTGTCGTAGTCATTCGCCTCCTCCTCATTACTGTGGTCCTTTTCTTCTAGGTCAATTGTACTAGAGCCTTCTTCCTCGCTTCTTTTATTCTCTTTATTCTCCTCTTCCTCTAGTTCAACTCTATTGTCAGTTGTCTCTGTGTCTATTGCCTCATCATCGCCGTAGTTGCTGTAGTCGCCATCACTGTCTGCTCCCTGCACCCTGCTTATGACAACTTTGGGGTCTTGTTCCTCATCAGAGTCATGTTGTTGTTTTACTTCATTATCTACTTCTTCTTCTTCTGATATCTCTTCATCTTCATTGTCCTCCTCTATCCACAGCCTCTTCTGAAAAGACGTGTGTAGAATCCCTCAGTCATCCAGGTAGAACACGTGGCAAAAGGAGAAATACCTTTCGCAACTCATCCAAGCTGCTTACTTCAGCTGCTTCTGCATATTTAATAGGCCCATCTAATTAACAGAAACTGTAAACAAATAGGTGTGGTAGTCTCAGAGTAATTTCATTGTAGTTAGTTCCTTCCTTCAGGCAGATATAAAGCAGTGTCCATCAGCGTCTGACCAGAACTGAAGAAGCAGCTTGGATGAGCTGCGAAACGTATTCGACCAAATAAACTTTTGTCCAGTTGACAAATTGAATTTCTCCTTTTGCCACGTCTTATGAAAAGAGTAACTTCTTGTACACCCAGTTGGGTGCATTATTCACAATGACACCTGCTACCCATTTGACTTGTTGTAGTCTGCTGCTGATGTGACGTGGGTGCAAAGAGGATGCCTGTATGTACAGGGATTGGGTTTGGAATGGTGGGGGTGTGGGGATGGATGGATTGGTTTGGTTTTGTTGGATTGCAGATGCAGGTGGTTGAGGGCCGAGAAAAGCACTTTAAAGCACTTTACTACGCAGGCAGTGTTTTAAATATAGCGTGCGCACACACACACATACAGAAACAAACCAAGAAGGTGTAGTGAAAGAATAGTAAATACACTGAAATAGAAGGGATGTGGGCTAGAGTGATGTAAATATTACCAGTCTATTATTAACACATGTTAATAACACATCTTTTGTTTTTTTACCTCCACATTGTCTTACCTGGTTTTGCTCTCTGTGTGTATGTGTGTGTGTGTGTGTGTGTGTGTGTGTGTGTGTGTGTGTGTGTGTGTCTCACATCCCTACAAAACAGCAGAAGTAGAAGCCACCTCTACTGCTTCTGCTTCTGCTTCTGCGTCTGCTACTGCTACTGTTACTATTACTGTTACTGAAACAGCAGCAGTTGCTACAGCGGTCAAAGCGAGGACACTCCCTAGGCGTGATGCCCTGCTAGAGACAGTGGTACTAGTGTGTAATACTCAGTCTCCTTTCACCTTAGTCACTGAATTCAAGCTATCACGTTACCACGAGACCATCCACTCTACCACCTCTGGAGGCCACGCGTATCTGAATGCAGTACTGTGTGACGTTAGGCTGTGCCCAGAGGAATACCCCACCTATTTTATTTTATTTTATTTTTTAAGGTTGTATAGAGGATTTTTGAAGGAACAATAAATGCAGTGACTGTTGTTGTCCTTTTTCAAAAATTGCGTATAAAACCACCCCCCCACCCCACAGCTCCCTAAGTAGAAACTTCTCTTCCCACCTCCTTCTTATGTTAGAAATCATGTTTGTTTACAGCCAGCATGTTCAGAATTGCTGTTGCTGCTGTAACTATACTGTATGTTTTCAAATGATGAGCAGAAGTTACCTGTCCAGAAGTAATTTAGTGACCAACGTGTCAGTCTTCAGACTCTCTGCTTCAGTGCATGACATCGGTGGAAGAAATCTCAGAGAATCACCTTAGTTTGGCTCCGCTCCTTATCCCCTTGTCTTCTTCTTTCAGCGACCTCAAAAAAGGTCTTTCTTTTGCAGCTAAGTGGTAGTGGATACTTGGCTGCCATTGCAACAAACTTTGTGCAAACTGTGAGGAAGCTACAGTTGGACAAAGCTGCTAAGAACCGCTGCGTTGGTTGAGTAAACAGCGTCTTGCGTCTGTGGAATGCATGAGAGGCGTACGTTAACCACGTAATCCCAATGTGCCGGCAATTCAGTTACGCTAGAAACGTAGGGTGTAGATAATGAGGTAGCCTCATTATCTATTGGCTATCTATAATTGATGGAGTTTCATTCTTTTTTTTTTTTTTTTTTGGTCATCATAATTACAAGACTGCTGCATCTCTATAATGCTATCATTGACAATTTGGAAAAAAAAAAAAAAAAATCCTCCATACAACCTTTAAGGAATGCCAGCAGGGCCTGCACAGATTATCTCAATGCAGTTGTGACCGCAGCACATGAAGAAGAAGAAAACAACAAAGAGACAAAACATGCAGCAGGGCTAGTGCCAGCTGCCACTGCCTGGGATGTGAGCAACCACTGCGATATAGTTGTCACCTTTCAGATGGCTCAAGATGGGAAGGAATACAGGAACATTTTCACCACTGATGCTTCCTAGGTATGAGAAATGCAGTACTTCTGGGGAATGTACACACACATCGAACAAATATGGAGACCTATAAAGACACACGTACGCTACTTATTCTGTCTTGCTTTTCTCCTCAGCATCGATTTAGAGTCCAACAGCATGAAACAATCTGAAAGTATGCATACAATAAAAATAAATAAAATAAAATTAAAAACAAAAACAAAACCACAACTGTCTCTGGGAGTGTTTTTTTTTTAATAATCATAATCATAATATTAATACTCCTCCCGCATGCGAAATGCGAAGTGTCTCTGGGGAATGTGGACTTTGACCTTGAAGAAATCTGGAAACCTTTAGAGTTACACATATACTTCTCACTTCTTTGTGTCGTAAGGGTTGTAGTAATATGAAATAGTTGTATTTAAAAACTGCATATCCCAGATATAATACTTTGACGCATTTGAATCTTTTCTTTTTTTAATTAATTGATTAATTATTAATTAATTATTGGATTTATATCACACCTTTAAAGACACCCAAAGCACTTTACAGTACACTCAGTGGTAAGGTACTATTTTAGCCACAGCTGCCCTGGGGCAGACTGACAGAAGCGAGGCAGCCAATCTGTGCCATTGATTTAGGTGAACATGTTGCTTTCTATTCAAAAACACTCCTTTCTAAAGTCCATATTTACACAATACATACTCAAGACTCATTTTCCCACCTTTGTAGTTGTAGTGCTGAGAGAGGGTGGGTCTTCTCAGCTGTAAGTCTAGAAGAGGAGTGGATGGGCCTTTGTTAGTGTGGACACATTGTGAATGTGAATGTATCACATTTATATAGCACCAGTGAAAGACTTAACTAATTTCTGCACAGAGCAGGGAAATGGACTGATGTCTGACTAGTTTGAAATGACATTTGTGCCACTGCAGTGACCTTGTTTTTTCACAGATCTCACAGCTTGAGGAGAAGTTACTTGCTCCAGTTTTGGAAAATGGAGAGAACTTCTCAGTAGGAGAAAGACAACTGTTGTGTATGGCTCGAGCTCTACTGCGTAATTCAAAGGTTTGTCTTAAAAATGATTCAAACTGTATTTGTGTATCAGTAGCATGACCTATTTTAAAATAAATGATGAAATGTAGTGTTTTACACATAATTGTGCTGAACTATTATAGATTATTGTGCTGGATGAGGCAACAGCATCCATCGACGCAGAGACAGATGCTCTCATCCAGAATACAATCAAAGAAGCCTTCCAGGACTGTACTGTGTTGACCATTGCACACCGCATCAACACCGTTCTGACCTCTGACCGTATTCTGGTCATGGACCAGGGACAGGTAGCACCATATGAGTAGCACATATATGGCCACATGCCCGTTTACAAACAGCAGTTACCATAGGTTTTGATGTAACACTCCTTGTTGTGTTGGGCAGGTGGCAGAACTGGACACTCCAGATGTGCTACAGCAGAGGCCAGACTCCATCTTCTCTTCTCTGGTGGAGGCTGGTAACACTTCGAGCAGCCGAGCACCACCAACACACATTTATTGTGATCTTCAGAATATTGTCAATATATACTGTTAATTACCGTAATTTATTATTTCAAAAGATTTATACAATTAAATAGCCCACTCTGTTTCCTAAATAGCAGTCACTTTTGTTATGCCGATTAAAATGCATTTTTACTGACCCTTTAATTTTTACATCATTTGGACACCATAGCCACGAAGAAATTAAATAAATGTTCATGTTATGCTGCTAGAATTTTGAACATATTTTATGAAATAGGCTGCATATCGGCTAACAACATTACAGCGATTTAATTTACAGTAAATAATAGCCTGTGTAATGCGTTGTAGGCTAGGTGGACTGACTGTAAAAGTTAAGAAATGTATCAGAAATAAATTTGATAAGGAGGCATAAGTTAAGTCAGTGAAAGGTGGACACAAAATAAAGTTGGTTATATAAATGGTTGTATTATTATAATGGTTCCTATATTAATAGGTAGGCAATAATAATACAAGCTGGTGTATTCTTAGCTCCATCACAGCTGACTCACAGTTGAAGTTGCCATTACAAAGGGAGGGGGTAAAAAAAAAACCTGAGCTGCACTAGGTCAAAGGAAAAAACCCAAATTAAAATGACATCATAAATTAGTTTACAGGTTATAAACAAAATAATTACAAATTACAATTAGAGTGAATTGCAGTAACATCTCAAAATATTATCAATAAATTGTTATGATTTTAATAACATTAATTCCATGTATCAGAACAAATCATAGTGCACCTTTAAGTTAACTAGCTTTAAATGTAGTCTTTTAAATGTATCAGAATGCATTGGTATTGTATAGCTGCGCAACAAAAAATAAAATATGTAGCTTCATTAATTGAAATAGATAGCAGTTCAAAATCATTATGGCCGTCAAAATAGTAACTTGAAATAACAAAAATAGACACAAAAACGGTTGTCCATTACATAAACTAGGGTGTCCTTCAATTGCTAAATATTTGGCCTTTAATTCGGTAGCGATAGAATTAGAATTATGTTCGTATTTAATCAAACAAAGTAGGTCTATGCGCAGTAAGCAGGAAACCTGGTCTGGATCAGATGTACAGAGCAGTTATTCCGCCGTCTGCCACAAGATGGCGCCGTGTTATTACTTCTTTTATTAATTTGCTGAGGCAGATTTCCCCGTCCGGGCAAAGCTCGAATTCTCAAACTAGTTGGTACACACATAGGCCATTATTCATATATACGGTCCATGTAGGGCACTGTTCAAGGCCTATGCAGTGTCTGTATGATAGATGGGCTTTTCTTGTGTTTAATGTTTTAAAGTTAAATGTTTTGTGTGGAAATCGACAAAAATACAATATTGGAGACTATGAATCATTATTATAGCGATTATTTTTAGTACACAGTCGTAAGGATGAAGAGCAGGGTAACACTGTCGTAGTAACTGAGGCTTGTGCTCCGGTGGGCGCGTTCTTGGAGCTGCGCAGCTCTGGAGGGAGGGGCAAACATACGTCGATACTCTGTCCGAGTTTGTCACTTTCCCAAACATAGCGGGGAACTGTCTTCTTCTTCTCTGGACAAGGCGTACGCGGCTTTATATCAGCGCATTGAAAAGAGCATTAGGTAAGTGCAGCCGCGCACCTCCTGCGCACGTCTACACGGTTAGTAATAGGCTGTCTTTTCTGCTACGGCTTCACTTGTCTGTACGGGTTATCTGGAGCAAAGCCACAGCCTACAAGATACTTGAAGTTAAATAGCCCACTGGACAATACTGTGTCCATCAGTAGACTATCTTCTGGTTTGTTGTGGACGCTGTAAAAGTCTAAAACGATAGCTTCCTATACACGTGAGAAAGAATAAAAAAAAGAGACAGGTTTACATGAGTTCTAATTGCGTAAACAAAGTAGACCTATAGGCTATTAGTTGCAGATTGTAGTGAAAATAAACAGTTGAAGTAGGCCTATACACTGTTCTATTGCACAACATTGAGCTCTTCAAATACAACACAGGGGGCCTACACCTTACATTTAATGTTATCAGGTTTTCACAGTTATTATTATTTTTTTTTTAGACAGGGCATAACCTTTGAGGACCGACTTAGACAAGTGACTTGTTTGAGTCCTTCTTTGTCCAAAACTTTGATTCCTTAGGCTCTGTTCTGTCAAATAGAAAAATAGCTATATATCCCAATTCACTCCGTGATCAATTTCACTAGCCACAACCTCAGACAAAGTTTTCATCCATTAGAGTACACAGGAGGATGCAGTGTTTCCATATTCCATAGCAGCTCTTGTGATGTAGCCTCACATTGAACTATCCTCTGTCCGTGGAGCAGCAGACTGTCTTCTGGCTTTTGTGATTACAGGCTTGAGGATACAGGTAATCAGGTCATGGTCATCGTGTCACCCTGTCATACTGCGGTGACCACAGGGAGCATATGGGAGGCTCTTTGACTATTGTTGTATAGAGTACTGTTACACATGTAGAGGTATCCTTAAGTGCACATAAATTCAAACATTGGTTCAGTTTTGATGATGCTTATAATGTAGCATCATTATTTCATATCACACAACATTTAATCTATTTCGTTAAATAAAAGGTTTGCTTGCAGTTTCAGTAGACTGTCACTGTACATGTATGACTATATTTTTCTTCATTTACTTGCCCACGTGGTTAACAGCATTTAACCTCCACCTCTTCACTGTGTCCATCCGTTTCTCCAGTGCTATTTCCTTCCCCTGCAAGTTTCCCTAATGGCTGAATATTTGGGGCCTTGTGGTCAGCAGAAATAGCAGCACTTGTGAAGCACAGACTTCTCTTTTTGCACCAAAGGGCCTGCTGTATGTGTGTGTGTACGTGTGTGTATGTATGTTTTATTTAAAGGCTGATTTGGAGTGTTTTTTTTTTTTTTTGGACAGTTACTGAACTTGTGTCAGCAGGACAATGCTAATGTATGAGCTAGAGCTAGGTGAATAACCCCATTTCAGTTTAGTCAATACTTCAAAAATGTTTAAGTTCATGTATGTAGTAAGGTGCATGTTTTTTGTTTTGACTTAGACCAGTTCTTCTACAAAGAAAAGGCAGTTTTTCATTAGATCTGTCACAATAATGACTATATGGATTTATCGTTCAATATATTATAGGAGGAACAATAATTTTTCAGAGCCAGTATTTATCATGAGTATTTTTTCTTTGCACTAGTGGCAAATCTTTGGTTATTTTTTGTCTGTATGATAAGATTTGAGACTATGTACTTTAATTCTGCTGTTTATTTATTCCAGCTCATGTTTTTTTTTAACCATAATGCAGCTTTAGAATAGTTTTTGTAGTTTAAATCTGCTCTCGGGGTATTGTGTCAAAGGTATAAATTAGTTTCAATGTTATTGTTTATCATCTATATTTATTTCAGCAATATAATGCAGTTATATGTGTATCATGCCAAGGCTTATTGTTCAGTCATGGTGTAAAATTATTAATTTCAAAATCATGATATTTCTTCTCACAGTAATCATCAAATGTTATATATTGTCATTTGTATTTAATGGATCCTCCTTTCCCCAAGAATTTTCAGTTATCTCGACTTGATGCATGTCATGGAAAATTGTTGCAACTCTCTGTAAATTACTTGATATCAAAATGGCAACAGGGATATAGAATCGTCACTTTGTCACATACTTCCCCATGCTCCTTACATAATACTGACTTGTTTTATCGGTAGCCTTTGTCAAACTCTAGTAGCCAGTAGCCGTAAGCCTTCCGTGTAACTTTGTCTCTCACTTTCAGATTCTCGACTGATAACGTCTCCAGCATTCCTACAGTTATCGACAGTTGTAGGTAAGCACGGAAGCAAATTCAATTCTGGAAGTGCTTTGGATCATACTAATAATAAATTGGTTCAAGGTGCTCAACGTTACTTCACAATTTCATGGTTTATTTATTCACTTCTCACATAGTCAGTGGTGAACTTAAGTAGCCACAGCTGCACAGGGCTAGACAGACAAACAATGTTGTCGATCTCCCTTGAAAATATATATTACAATATATACAGTGAAAACACATCTAGTTGGATTCACATCAGATACAAAATATTTCATTTATTCTGGCAAAGATGCTGTACCTGATTTTTATTGTTTTAAGATTTGATGAACATATCTAGTTTATTTTAATAGGTTTGCAATGGTCTAGAGCACATGTGTCAAACTCAAGGCCCGGGGGCCAGATGTGGCCCGCCATGTCATTTTATGTGGCCCGCGAGAGCTTAAAAGTTTTGAGTGTCTAAATTTTAGACACTCAAAACTTTTAGAGCAACAAGCAAACATATGTTTTCTATGCAACTGTAATTGTCATTTGAATAAGTTATAATAAATAATGAGTTATTTAACATTAAGAAGTAGTTACATTTATTTTACATTACATTCGATTACATTTAGTTACATTTATAAGTTACATCTGGCCCTTTAAGGATAGCCATTATGCTGATGTGGCCCTCGGTGAAAATGAGTTTGACACCCCTGGTCTAGAGTTAAACCACACTTACCTTCAGTTCAGAGTCCAGAGAGTTTTGCCATCACGGTAAAACGAACAACTAGCTTGCTAACTGTGAACTTTCTGATTATCGGACAATAATGCTTTACAATCTATCTGTACTGGGGAAAGACGAATTTTGAGAACAGACCCTTTAAAGCAAAACTGAATAATGTTATAAATTATCGTCCGTGTGCTGACTAACCAAGTGGATGGGAGTTGAAGAGTTGAAGTGTAATTTTACCCACAGTTTTTCCTCCCAGCTGTAGTACTCAGCTCTTATGGCACTGTCCTGGTCCGTCCAATAATCCATTTGTTCATATCAGCCAAACCTCTGGCTGCCTGCCGTCTCACCACCAGGCCACACGCCCATGTTTGATGCTAAAATTGCCAGAAAGAGAGTACGGAAATTACTCTTGGTAAATACAGAAATCAAATAAAACAATTTCCAAATATTAGTCTTGCAATCGACTTTCCTGTACTTGCATAAAACTCCCTTTGTTGGTGAGATTATATTGGATCCCTCCAACTGCCAACTCAAACACTTTGAGAGCCAATGGTGGCGTGGGGTGACTTAATTAAACTCACTGTTGATTTGCTGAGACGAGGTCCAGACCTGAAAGTGGTTTAGGTCTCTGCTGCTCCATGACCTCTTAATGCTACGAACATTTTTTTAGGTACTTTTAACATATTCACACCTAGGTTGAAATTCGTGAAATGTGTTGCTTTTTTATTCAACATAGCTGCAGAATTGATAAAAAAAAATGTCTAATAGTATAATTGTAGTAGCCACAAATAACAAAAGTAAAGTAAAACTCTAGTTCCAACTGTGAATACTACCAAGTAGCTTTTTGACAACAGCTATACAATGTACTACTGTATTATAAATGCTTAAAATGACTTTAAATAGACAGGCGATTCAAAATAATAGCCACTGGTACATTAAATACATTACTTATATTAAATGTAACTCATAACTGAAGATGTATAGTTAAAAGGTTAGGTCAAACTGACAGCCCCTGCCTTTATAAATTTGCATATGCTACTGTTAATAAATACTACTTATGTTCGTGCTTGAGTTAGCCACCCTCTTTGCTGTGTACATGCTTTACCACACATACAATCTGTTTATTGAGTGGTGGAAAGGCTTGCATTTCACAGGGTGGCCATGTGACCATGTGTGAGTCAATGTGAAATGGGTTGTGAGATTGCCTGCAGGACCCTCGGCGCAGGGCCTCAGATCTGCTTTTCACAACATAAAAAGGAAGATTCGACTGTGCTGAAAGAACAGAATTACGATGAGAGCAGGAGCAAACACAACCGTTAAAGGATTAATTAGAATATCATTTAGGAGATCAAAAGAGTGGCCCAGCTGCAGATGTGTGCTGAGACTGGTTGATCAACTTTTTATTGGCAAAACACAAATTAACCATACTTTTTTTTTTTGATCATTTTGTTTTCCTCTTCTCCACTAGGGCAGCCTTAGTCAGTGTTGGGTTTGAATTATATTGACATTTAATTTAGCTCGTATTAACCATGTATTAGAATGCTACAACGACAGATAGCAGATAGCATTGTTAGCATCCCTAGGAAAAGTTCTGGGGTGACACTTGCTCAGGGACAGAATTTATGATTAGAGATTGATAGTAGATTTTAGCAGTGAGTATTTATATCAGATTACCCATTAGGTTTATTGATGACTTTTGTGCTGTTACTATACTAGCCTGTACATTTTTATTATCTATATTACCACTCCTGTCATTTTTTTTGGGAGAGAGTAGTGTATCCATGGATCACTCATGCGGTCTTCCAAGTAGTGTCCTTATAAGTAATTGAATTCAGGGGTCCTTGGAATGAGCTGTGCACGGAGCAGCTGCAGATTTATAAATATCATATTAATTTAGTGTCCCGTGCAAATCTGCGCTCTGTCGTCGCTGTTAGGACGATAAGCCAACACATGCTCGCCGATTATACTTTGGAAACGCATCATGTCACTGTACCACCACACAGCATCTTCAACTCTAGCTGACAGCTGTGACATAAAGCAGTAGAACGATGTCAGAGCAACTTGACTTTCTTAATAAAAGGCATGGGGAGTGTGTGGACAAGAGCAGTTTACTAGAAGTGAACCTGCAGCTTGTGTTTCAATCTTGTAGCAGGCATGACATCACTGTCTCTGAGTTGAGACAGGAAAATCTTATCCGCTCTCTGCCACTGTTGTAAAAGCAACACAATAATGAAATGACATCACAGCGGGAAGATAATTAAATGAGCAGACAGCTATCCTACTGATTTTACTAGCACAGTAGTGAGTAACAAGGCAGATTTTCCTCATGAGTGTGAAGGCTACTAGACCATTGTCTCAAACTATGGTACGCGGACTGCCTCTGGTCGCCCTCAGAAGTTTGAGTATTTGTTGAATTTAGAGACAAATGTATAGATGTTTCGGTCTCCGTTGGGTCGATCATTATTTAGAACTACCTTATCCTTCGACTGTTTCAATCCAGAAGGTCTGAAAAGGGTGTCATAAAGGGTGTCAAATCACTGTCCAAACTTGGGATAGTCCAACCACACCACTAATTTGTATCACACCTCTTTCAAATTCTGAACATTTCTTCTCTCAGAAATTCTTGTTACATTCAGAACAAAATATAGAACTTATTTTACTTGAGATAAATAAGAGTTTAGTGCTTTGTTTGTTGATTCTGCAGAAGTCTGTGCTATGTCCCACTGTGTCTTTCACTATTTGTCACTACTTGTGTTACCTGTAAGCCACCATGTTTGTTTTGACACAAACTGAATGCATCTTTCTGATTGGTTATTTCACCTGTCAGTCATGCCTATTGAAATTGAGGAGACAAGGACTCACATCTTTGTAAAGTATGGTAAAAGTGTGTAGTTTTGGCTGCCGGGTAATCCTCATCCATAGTTTAGTCCATTTTAGACCGGGTTTAGCCCTGATTTAAGCCTGATTTTCCAGGTTTAGATCTTTATTAAGACTCAGAGAGAGATATTAGGTGGTCCTTGGTGTGAAAAGCTTGAAACCCACTGCACTATGAGACCAGTAGTAGTTATTTGAATCCACATATCTGTCCTCTGTCAGGCTAGTTCTTGTTTAGAACTAGTGTAATGAATGCTATTTTAGAACTGGTTTAGCCATAATTTAGACCTAAAATAGACCAGTTTTAGAGCTGATTTAGATCTGGTGGTGCTCGGAAGGCCAAATATTTTCATAGGTGGGACTTGGTGTGAACGGTTTGAGACCTGCACTAGACCACAGAGTTGTAATTCTTCTTTACAGATTCCTCAGGTCCTTATAGCTCAGCAGATCTTGGCTCACTTGATTGGGGTCTCATGTCGTGGCCACTGACAGTTTGAGCCATCTAATCTTTAGCGTTCTGCGTGGCATTAAACGTCAGTGCTGCTAGTGGGGAAGATGAGTTTAATTATGGCGTATGTGGCTAAAAGTCATTAGCTTAGTGACCTGAAAAGCACAGAGGCCAGTGTCAATACTGAGCAGCATGAATCCTGAGGCTACAGCTTGCCTGTCTGACTGTGTGAGGAATGAGCCCAGCGCGAGTCCCTGCTGGGCTGCCAGCTCACACCAGCCACACACTAGTTTCCTTGGTTTTTCTATGAAACCAATGTTCCTGTTGTAAAAGCACTCCAAACGTGGAACACTTGGTGGTTCAGTCCTCTGTCATTTGCAGGCAGACTGCAGCTGTTGTGGCTTGTGGCACATGAAGTAACTCTGGGTTCAGTTTTTCAAGATGTTTGGGGCATTGTTCAATTTGCTAAAATATGCTAATTTCATCTGAGCGCCTTTTAACTTTCTTCAACTCTTTATGTTTTTCCATACATTGTCACAGGCTTCCGTCACTTCAAAGATTCTGGTGGAGGGTTTGTGCTCAGTAAACAGAGAGGTGTAAAAAGACTAGAGCCAGTCAACAGGGCTGATCTCACCCCCTTCATGGAGCATCTACTGCCAAGTCTTTCTGTTTACCACACACACACACACACATACACACACACACACACACACACACACACACACACACACACACACACACACACACACACACACACACACACACACACACACACACACACACACACACACACACAGAACTTTATTAAATGTCTAACGTTTTACATTGGCCTGTAAAGTCATAAACTTGATCCATGGTCGCTCTGTGTGTTCAGTTTGGTGTCCCATTAATCCTGGGTCAGACAGTGAAACAGAGGTCATGCTGGGGTCAACACAATTAAAAGATAAAACCATTGTCATTAATGAGACAGACTGATAAAAAGATTCCTAGTTATGTTAGTACTAATCCTAACCTGTATTGTCTAGGCCCCTCATCATCTACCTTTAACATCTTTAATATGTATTTTCTCACAGTAACAGAAGACTATGGTAGGTATTGAAAATCAGATACTAATCGATAGTAATATCAGTATCAAAATTGAGTTTGAAATTTTAGTAACGTGACAACACTAGATTATGCCATTTAAGATGTTTTTGCCCTTGTATTTTCCACCAGAATCAGATTTAAAAGATCAGCTCACAGTGTGTTTGGCTAGCATTATTAGGAGAGAAAAAAGCATTTGTCTGCCTGTAAACTGGGGTAAACAAATCATGAGTTTATAATGATGATAGTGGTATACTATATGTGTGGTTTGTGGGAGAAAACTAGTGGCACAGGTCATAAAACAGGAAGTAGTGTGCAGAACACAACAGGAAGTATAGACCGTGTGAAGGAGGTGGCCTCTCCTTAATGCCTTAATGGACTAAAACATGTCTTTAAATGTATTAGCTGAGTGAGGCTATCAGAAAGGAGTATAAAATGTTGTTTGAATGATGTTTGTTGAATTTTTTTTGTTGCTTTTTTTTTTTTTAACAATAGAACTGAAATGTTACGTCTTTAAAACACCATTCACAACATTGTGTACTGACCTACTATAATTGTAAAAATGTGTTTCACACTAGAACAAAGCATGGTCCTGCATGTACAATAACGGGAATTGGATTTCATGGGTGAGATAGAGAGGTCCTGTGGTTTGCTCCTCGGATAAGGCTTCGTGTAAAGGAGACATGCACCCAAGTAAGGAAGAGAGGCAGGGTGAGCTCCTAAATCTTTCTGAACAAAATGTATTTGTTTTTCTTTAATTACTGAATAAATATTATAATTAAACTATGATTATCCAGCTTTATGCAGAGAGTAAAGAGTGTTGTTGTTGATTTGAGCTTTCCACCAAAGCAGGAGTCTTGACATGCTGGGATCACACACAGTAGGTCTTTGTGCTGTAAGTGTTGGCTGCTGTGAGCGTGTCCAGTGACTTTTATTGATTTTCACGTTGCCAGATCGGGTTTCTGCCATAGGGGCATATTACATCTGCATTGATCCGCTCAACTGAGGAAGTGTAGCAGCGATGAGGAGCCAATGTCACTGCAACATTCTGTACTTTATTTAATACAGCAAACTCACTTAACTGTTGAATAGCAAAGTAAAGGTTTTAACATTTTATTACTTTGTCAGCCTTGTAAAAGTAACCATTAAAGTTGCATGTATTTTATATTTTATCTTCAATTTAGATAGCTCTTTACTGGACAATATTTATGTATTGTCTGTGTGTTCATGGAACTTAAAATCCAATTATAATTGTTTTTATGTAATTAAATAGCCAATGCATAGTCTAGACAGAATTTATACTGTACTAATGAACAACCCATAGATAATAACCCCCATTATTCTTAGTGTTATAGACTTATTTTGAATTGTAAAATGGAGCGATTCAGAGATGAAGCTTACAAATTACTAACTAAACTCTCCCCCTAGAGAATTCTCATTGTCAGCCTGCACATGTTATACTGTAATCCAGGGAGGGTTAGAATAAAGCCTGGCCTCTCCTCCTCCTCACTCTGCCTCCTCCCAGATCAGATGAGATTAGGAGAGCGCTAAGGAGCTCGGGGTGAAGAGAAGAGGGCAGCGAAGAGACACAGGAGAGGCAGGTGGCCCATTCTGCAGCGCTACACAGTGAGAAAAGTTCAGCACTGGTACTGGGAGATACTGATGTGCTATCTTGGTAATCAAACAGTAGGTGGACTGCTTTCTCCATTGTTGCTGTATAGGGCATGTTTTGGTTTCTTTGAGTTCTTGCTTAAAATGAACAAACAGGATTGCTATTTACTTTGAATATTATTTCTTTCTGGGATTGCGTAATTGTTAATGAAATTACTATTAGCTTTTTATATAATTGTTCTAATTAGTTACAGAAATGAAATGGATTGGGCATTTGTTCAGATCCTCAAAACTACTTGTCTAATCTGTAATGAGTATTAGTATTGTTAACTTTTGATGGTACATACTTTTGTATTTTTCAATTCAATTTCTTCAATTCTTTGTTTCGTGCCTTTTTAATTTCAGCCAGTATTATGGATTGACGAGATAATGATTTCATATTTGCTGGATTCTTGTATGTTACCACTGAGAAAAGGTGCTGTGGCTATTGCTATGTAAAAGTAGCATACTGTTTCAAAATTTGAATCTAATTTGCTGTTATATGTTTTACAGCTATCGCAGTATCCCATCCAAAAGCATTGTTATTGTATGAGACATTCACCAACAGCTATAGGGCGGAAGCGTAAATTAAGTCCGTTAAGAATACAGTAAGATCACGTTGACCTTGTAGATTGTGTGAGATAAGTTCAAAGTGGTTTGCATACATACACTCTTTTTCCTGTTGGGGAAGTTGGTAAGAAGCAGCCTATGATGTGCGGTTTAGAGAGCAAGGCAGTGTCACAGAGCTGCCATTATCAAACCGCGATGAATGAAATATGCCTGAGTCTAATTCTAGCATCTTCTACACGAATTAATGTGCATGCAATTGTGTCTTCTTCTCTTTGTTTTTCAGGGAGCCATGTAGAGCTGGACTGACAACGCTCACAGCAAGACAATGCTTTTGGTATTTCTAGTCATCTGAAACTTCCTGGTTGGCAGATATTTATATATCATTTTCAGACTGTGCACAAGTTGTCATCGCAATGGGAAGAAAAAAGATCCAAATCACCCGGATACTCGATGAAAGAAATCGACAGGTAAGCACATTTTTATGGAAATGTTGCCGTTTTCTGCTTATCCAGTAGTCCGGTAGTACATACTTCTCCAATAGTTGTAGACGTGAGTTTGATCACCTGTTGTATTACTGTGAGTTCAAATGGGCCTGACAATCAGGAACATGCATGGTCCATTCGTATCAACACAAATGCTCACTAAGGGTGGGACGAGACACGTGATTTGGTCCACGAGAATGAGACAAGATGAGATTTTGACATTAATTTTAATAAAGAAATTGTGCGGTTCAGTTCACAATTTTTGACTCACATTTTATTTTATTTTTTTGTCACTACACCTTTTTGTCAAATCCAAATCTAAACAAATCGAAAAAAATAAAATAAATCTCACAAGAACATTTTTCTCATGGTGCACAATCTCGTGGCAATTTTGTATCGTAAGATTTTGTGGAATGACAAGAAAAAAGAAAGAAAAAAATATCATTAGGGACTGAAAAATATTCCATATTTTCTGCAGAATCAATGAGTGAAACACAAAAGTCTCTACATTTGAGGTGATATATGTTTGATTTTGGTTTGATTTTCTTCAAAATGGTAAGTGACCAACGAGCTCCTTCATTTCACATGGTCACTGAAATAAACAAATCTGATTGCACAGTTCTATCGGAATCTGACTCAAGGCGCCACAGAGGGAGTGGGGACCAGACTGATATCCCTCTGTATAAACCATAGAGAGAGATATCATTCTGGGCTTGCCAGGCAAGTTTTCTTCCGATTTCAGGAGTTGTTGTGATTGCCATGTTGGATTCCTCTGGATTGTGAGTGGTCATAGCTGGTGGCGAGGGCAGTAATTTGGGGTTAGCTCAGGCCGGACAGCACCCTGTGATTAGCTGGGTGGGTCAGGGTGAGGGACACAGAGCACCCTCTCTGCTTGGCGTCTCGTAGCGCCACCACTATGCCGGCCACTGGAATCTCTCCCTGTCTGCCTC
Organism: Taenioides sp. WSHXM2023; assembly: GCA_029959045.1. Taxonomy (NCBI): domain Eukaryota; kingdom Metazoa; phylum Chordata; class Actinopteri; order Gobiiformes; family Gobiidae; genus Taenioides; species Taenioides sp. WSHXM2023. Next base: position 23,476,656 of record CM057091.1, on the reverse strand, counting down.
CTCTATATATATCAGCCTCACAGCACAACAAATACCAGTCTGTCTGGAAGGAAGGGCTGGAAATAGGGATGTGGCTGGAAAATAAATATGCATTGGTTATGTTTGTATTTGATGTTTGGTTGCCTCAGACATTTTTAGATAGACACTAGTTTGCTGTTGGCCTATCAAATGTGCCCATTTTAAATTTAGATGTGCGTAAACTATATTGGGACGCACTACAACTTTATCTGCAGAGTGTCAAGTGTTGAGTCTGGCATCGCACAGTGCAACTATACATACCATTATTGCAACAGATTTTCAAGTCTTCAAGTCAATGATGCTGCAAAAATTAACATGATAAGTGATTTACAAAGAGAAACAATTTTGTTCAGAGAATTGCAACTGATTTTGTGTAATTCTGAATATTTTTAATTTAGTTCTTTGAAAGTTGAACGAGTGTTCCAAAAGGCTGTAACCCCATTGATTTCACTAAAATAACTCTTACATAATTGTTACATTCCCTGCTTCTAGGGTTCAGAGATATTGTTATATTGTGATTTCCCACATATTTGATCACAATTTTTATTTTCATCACGATTCATGAGCATGAAGTAGCTTTACACTGTCTAAGAGTCTTTGTGACAGTTCACACAGCACTGCGATTGGTTAAATCACTGTCACTCAGAGCTGGATAGTGTCACATTAAACAGAGAAGCCAAGTGACAATCTAACCAAAACAGCGTAATGTCATAGAGATCAGATCACAGTTTGAACTCCATATCGTCTATAGCCCTGTTATATAAGGTGTTCATTTACTGGTTGGGAAAGTAAAAATGATGATTGTTGTTGTTGTAACTTCTAAAGCCAGCCTGTGTGGACGTGCTAATATGAGTCAGGATCCCAGAAGATGAGAGCACATGAATCACTTAAAGGGTGTAAACTGCTCAGTGAAGAGGGCAATCACATGACCGGACTGTGATCTGTCCTCTCATGTCCTCTTTGTGTGTGTTGCAGGGCCTCTGTGCTAAAAACATGCACATGGGCATTCTCCACTGCCTTGTTCATGCCGGAGCAGTGGCTGTTAAAAGAGGCCCACGTAGAGTTAAACTGACAAGTATAATCTGTGGTAGTTGCACTAAAGTATTAGTGCAGTTACATGGCTAATAATGTTCTAAATTATGAGTACATGTACTGCTGCCAAATTGGTACTTATTTAACTGTTTAACGTATGTTTAGAGGCATTTTAGACCATGCTGATCAGTAAAATAGTCATTTATTTATGTGAATGCTGTATCTACGAATTTAGTTGTTTTAAACTGCAAGTGTTTCTAGCCAATCAGAGCAGGCTATGCAGTGCTGTAATGTGTATTTGTTGGTGTAGAAAGGAGAGACAACAGTGCACTGGGACCATAGACTCTATAATGTGACGTTGCCCACAGCATTCGGCTCCAGTCAAATGAAGTTACAGGGGCGACTTTGTAGCCGAGTTCCTTATTAGGAAAAGGAATTTGTTTACAGACAAAATAGGATAATGTAATGGAGCTGGTTAATATGAACATTTTAAGATCAAAATGATGAGGCTCATAGCAGCAGTTACAGAGAGAGGGGCAACAATTTTTCAATTGTAAAGTCAATTGGAAACAGTCGATGGAGCCAGAAGCGCTCTCATGTTCTCTTCTTATTTGGACCGCAGTGGCTAGTGGGTTAGCTATGCCCATTTATATATATACAGTCTATGACTTGGACAATTGGGACTCAGTCTCTTCTATGGTAGCTAGAAAAATATACAAGTACAAGTTAACCTTAAAGATTTTTACATTTACATAGTATATTCCATCCATGAATATAAGACTAATCTAAATCTGAAAAGTAATGCTAAAACTGTAGCAGTGTGGGAACTATACGAGTAGTTTATAGACTGTGGGTTAGAGGAGGAGATTCTGTGAGATCCACATTAATTTTGTAAAAGCTTGTGAGGTTTTACGGCTGCCATTTTGACACAGACAAGCCTTCTTTTTTTCATGCTGCTTTATTGCAAATACTATTTTGTCATATAAGGGATGGCAGTGGCTAAGCTCCCTTGACTTTCATCCTCCTCCTCAAATATCCATTTAGCTTTATGTCTTCGGCCCTGACATTTGATTCTACAAGCAAATAAACTGCTAAACAACGTTGACTATCTGGATTTTTTATGATGAGGTTCAGATTATGCACACTCAAATTCCAAATTAGATGTGGTATATGCATGTTGTGAGATATAGGTCAAAATATGTCATGTCATCTACTCATCCCACTGCGTGTTGGCCATAGTTGGAAGAAGCTGCAATCATTGATCCGTGCTTCTGCCTAGAGAGAATATATATATTTATCTGTTTAGTATGCAAAAGTAAAAATATGTTATTTCAATTTAATATTCCCATAATCCACATTTAAAGTTAGGTTTTTTTATTCAGAAATTGTTTGATTTTAATTGAATTACTGTAAAATTATCATGTTTCTTCTCATAACATTATGATGTTGTATGATTTCCATACATTTTGGGGACATTGATTTACATACATGTTTGGAGACTGGCAGGTTAAAGTTTACTCTGTTGAAATTTGTATTGCACTACTTTAACCTTAAGCCTAAATGTACCCTATTTTGAACCACATCTAAACTTTAAATATATAGATCTAATTATATATAGCTTGTCTTTATTTGTTTTTAATTTCCATGTATATTTCAGGTGACGTTTATGAAAAGAAAGTTCGGTCTGATGAAGAAAGCCTATGAGCTGAGCGTTCTCTGTGACTGTGAGATTGCCCTGATCATCTTCAACAGCTCCAACAAGCTCTTCCAGTACGCCAGCACAGACATGGACAAAGTTCTGCTCAAATACACCGAGTATAATGAGCCACACGAAAGCAGGACCAACTCAGATATTGTGGAGGTAAGCCACCAAAGCCTGTGTCAATGTTTACTATGAGCTAACTCCAATAGGATCATACTGAGATTAGCCAGTGGTAGCAGCTTGAAGTCTTTGTGTGAGATGGTTGGATCGCTATATCATCTTCAGAGCTGGAGTGAAAGTACATGCTGCTACTTTGAACAAAAAAACAACACCCTTTTGTTTCTCAAACCTCACCCTCCATTTTGAACCACTAACCTTTCTGCAGTGTAATCAGTGCTGTTGCATCATGGTCCCTTAGCAGCACGCTCCTCCTGTCTCGCACAGCACATACTCATCCCTGCTGCTGCTGCCATTAAAATTGAATGGTCATCGTGACTCACTTTGTGCCTGTTTATGTAAGCCTCTAATGTGTGTGTTCTACACAGTGCTGAAAAGACTGGCTCTCCATCACGACACGTACATTACATACAGTCTGAAGTAGTGCCAAGTGCAAAAAAAGAAATGCTTCCTTTCCATGAAATGGAGAGCAAATTTTGTTGAGAGAATCTTTGCTGAATTTCCCCATAACATACATTAACTGTCACGTGCAAGCCAAGGTATAAATCTTATTTATTCTATAATAAACACACCAAACAGTGGCAAGTATTAGGAATCTAGAAACAGACTGGAACTTGAAGATCTGTGGTTCAAAGAAAATATGACTTTTCCTCAACCTACCCTTTGTAGCCAGAGGTAGTATTATTTGGCAGTTGGACACTTACTGACTGGTGTGATAAGCTCCAGCCTTCCCTTCCACCACATAAGCATTAATGACTAAAAAACAAACACACACGGGAAGAGCTCCTCATGGTTGTTTTAGTTGTTTTCTTAGTTGAATGGCCTGATTTGATTCTCCCTCTTTCCCACAGAGACAGTCCATATTACGGCAAACAGCAGACTCGAGCTCCCCCTGCTAACCACAGGCAGACACCTGTGTCATCTCAGCACAACAAATGTCATTTGCCTAAGATCTTTGTTTGCTTGTTCTCACAATTGTCACGCAGTCTGACAAGCAGCTTAAAACAAAGCCTGCACTGGCAGAGGGCTTTTTACATGTTGGTCAATTTATTTGCAACATTAGTGCTGCACATTTGCCTATTTGTAAAGCAACACCTTGTTGATATTCACCGACTTTGCAAGCCAAAGATGTCAGACCGAAAGTTTCTACGTTCACGTTCTTTGTGATTGCATGATAGCAATATGTTGTGATTTCCTGATGCTTAAGATAAACCACACAATAAGTCTCTGTTTTATTCTCAGTTTAAACCTCCGAGGGTGTAGGTCCTTTTAGTTCAATGACCTGCAACAAATGTACTGCCATTTTTTGTCCTTATTTAGACAGACAGGATCATCACTCAGAGATGTACACTGACAAACATCACTGAACATGTGGGCTATGCATGAACTGTACAGAAGAGAACTTCTTCAGTCCTCAGGAGCATCTGGAAACTTTGTTTTATTTACTATACCGTGCACATAGAAAGGCCTGCTGGGGAAACAGCCTCACTGTAACTGGTCAGTCCTGCTCTGTTCTCCTGACAGATTGCTTTTGTCATAATAATGAGACGGGTTTGTGTGCAGCAGAGTTGAGTTTCAGTAACAACAGAGCAGCAGTCCAAGATATGCAGCGTTCTTCGTTTGCCGAGCACAAAGATGAATTACATTGTAACTAAAAGTGAAAACTTCACTTCAGACACAAAGCATCATTTGAATCTTTGGTTTAGTCTAGTTTAATTCCACACTGTAAAATGCTGAACAGATTTCACCTAAACTTGCCCAGTGGTCTACAGTCACTGCGAGGTGAAAATTGTATGGGTGTTTTTCAGATTCTAGTAAAATGTTTGTTGTTTACATTGTACTTTGCCTTGAAATATCCAAAAGGTAAATTCACAAACGTTGAACCTGATCATTTGTTTTAGTGACTAGACCCAAGAACTTGCTGCATTACAACAAAAATCTCAAACCCAGCCATTCTTTAAAATTTTCCAGTTCCAGTAACATACTTCATATCCATGTGTTGCCACGGATATTGTAGCAGTGGTGGCACACATCCAGATGCCCTAGCAGATCCAGTTAAGCCCACTTTGACATTTGAGCTGATAAGGAGACCCTCACTCTCTCAGCCCCTCACAGACACTTTAAGATAGCTGTGCACTGCCAGACATGATGTAGTGGTTAGAAACAGCATGTGTTGGGCCACAAATAGCCTGTGGAACTTGCATCAAATCCCTCTTGGCTGCATGTCCTCTACTGAACCCTGATAAAGAAAAAACATAAATAAATACTCTCCAAAGACAATGCGCTCTTATTTGATCTAGTCTATGTTACGTACAAATATATATAAGTCATTACATGTGATTAGCAGCAGCTGTCCTCCCTTTTGGTGATGGGTCAGGCAGAGTTTACATGTCAATAGGAGACTGTATACACTCACAATCTCCTGATGCTGAGACACACAAGTGTGTCGTCCTCTCCCCCGCGTGGCCCTCTCCGCCCATTTCCCCTGACGGCATTAAGAACCATGGCTGAGTCATTAAACTGCTCTGTGCTGCTATTTGCTTTGAAGTTTGTCGAGATTGAATATTTATGATGTGTTTTCCGAGCATAAATTGTCTACCCACCTCTCCTTTGTTGCAACACATTCCAGTTAGGATCATCAGGATTGTTCTGACATCTAAAAAAACATTGATATAGAGAGTCTGTATGAAATAGACACTACATCAAGTGAAGACACCAAATGATGTTCTTTAATAAGGTTCACAACTGTTTCAAGCTAAACAAATGTGGTTGATGTATGTGTCTAAATCTATATCTATCTATTTCTGATATTTCTTTGGAGGAGATGTACACAGACTAATGAAGGATTACGCAAACGTGTGAATGAAACAAAACTAAGGGTGTGTTTTTTGAGGAGATAACAACATTCTAACATGGCTTAAAGCTCACAAGAGTCAAGTTAATCTAGACCGTTAATCTAATGCTAATATTCAAGACATTATATATAACTTTTCCATAGGGATGAGTGATGTGTCGGTTCAGTATTGGCGATATCAAAGAGCTTTCCATAGATTTTGTGCGTGTTTGATGCAGAAAATTTGGCACTGGGATTTTTTCCAATGCATCAGATTTGACCCTCCCAAATTTTGTGCGTATTATTATTAAGGTTTTGATCATCAAAAAACCATTACAATAGGCAGTGAGTAGTTTGGTAGTTAGTCTAAAAGCCGCCGCATACTACAGGAGAATTTGCCCGATTTTGGCTGCGATTTGCTTCTCCCCGAGTTCTGGGAGGCGTGACCTGACATTGTGTCTTCGTATGTGGTTATGAAACCGCTGCGCTTCTCATGTGTGTGGTGTCAGCTGCTCTGTCAGATCATAACCGCCCAACATGAGCAACGCTAAGGCAACAGCAATAAAACGGAGTGTCAGGGGCAGACGGAGTAACGGACACAGAGGCGCAAGATACAAACTCAGTAAACAGCAAAAATAATTATTACTCACCTCTCGTAAAGTTGTAAATATAAACTGTAGCATCTCATCCACATTATCCATAGGATTTGTCCTCCGCAAATAATGACACCCAGTCCCCAAAACAGCGCTGTGAATCCAGTTTGAGGCGTTCTTTAAGAGCAAAAAGGCCAGAGTAGTTCCTCACGTGTGTCTGTTTACATCCACGCTGCGCACGGATTGCATTGCACCACTTTTCACAGTTAATAATAACACAGTTTTGACTTGTATCTAAACTAGAAGTGCAAAACTCAGATCTTTTGAACACTTAAGAGTCTCAAAGCGAGTGGTTTTACTCTCGACGGGAAACAGCTGACACGAGGTGCAGCCGTATCCCGCTGCAGTCTTTGCGATCAGAGATTTAAAATCTCATAAGATTCTCCTCAGGTCTGTGATGTGCGCTTTTTGTTTAAAAATTGTTTAAGACCGAAAAATCCTGTAGTGTGGGGCGGCCTGGGAGGACCATAGAGATAAGCATAAGTGTGTTCAAACTGTAGAAGGCTGTGCCCCAGGGCTGCAAGATTAATAAAATCAGTCAGTCAGAATCAAGTTGAAATTGCAATTTGAATGGACACAGTTAGCAAAGGCTGCAGTTTTTGAGCAACCCTTTTCCTCCACAAACATCAAAATATTCTGTCGTATTCTAACCCTGTAAATCTGTAAAAACATGTTCTGAATAAGCCTGTCGCAATAAATACTATATCGACTCATCGTTCAATATATGAAAGCTGGAACAATATATTTTGAGGCTTAATATTTATCGTGTATACATTTCAAAAGTTTGAATAACTAACTTCTATTTGTATTGCTAATTATTGACCTATAATACTTTCAAAATGTTCAAAAAGTAGTATGAAGAAGCAAAGTTTAGTTTAATCCTACCCCTACAATTTACAATATTTCATCTACATGTATACAGTGTCTCTTAGTATAAAGAGCTCATGTCTTTTAACAATACCGTCTATTCAAAAATGATTTACTGGGATTATCTTGCATTGTTGTTGTGTGTCACTGGCATAAAGTAGTTTCAATATTATCATTTATCTCAGTATATCTCTGTACCAATATATTGTGCTTAAAAATTTGTTATCATAACAAGCTTAGTTCTGAAATGTGATTCTTGTATTAGTCATTCCATGTTTCAGTCTTTTTTTCAATTCTCCTGGACGCGTTTAAAATGTGTCCTTTGACCAGAATCCTATTATTAAAAGATAAACCGCAAATCTTATCACAGTGCTTGCCAGAAAAATTACAACTTGGTATTATTTCCCGTATACTTCAGCTCTACTTGTGCACTGGCCTGACTGTCCATCTGGCTGTGTGGCTCTATGACGTGTAATGTAATGAGAAAAAGAGATGACATGATGGATACCAGAGGAGTGTTGTCAGAGGCCAGGCTCACATGACATTAGCATGATTTGATTTGTACAGCACCGGCCCCGCCAATCTTCAGGTGCCTTAAATCAACATCCATCCATCCAGGCTGTAGTATATTTTATAAACTATGTAATACTCAGCGTGACATTGCCAAATCCCTTTCTTGGCTCAAATCAAGTGAACATTTGAGAAACATTATAGAAGCTTTCAGTGCACATTTCATCTTTTCAGATTCCTGGTTCAAGATGTAATATGATGCATTATTAGTTAATACAGTTGTATATATTGTCTGTATTTTAGTTTGCCCATGCACTAAATTTCAGCACTGGACTGTGACAAGACAATAGCCTCTTTTTTTATTTTTAAATGGAAGTTAGAATGGATTCTTGTGAGGTTTAAGCCATGTTATATTGTTGCTGTCTACATCCCCAGTGCTAAAATGCTCTGTTCCACATTGCATGTCATATAATGGTAGTTTCAAGTTAACAGCTTTTTACCTTTAGTTTAATAGACATTGGCAATTCCAGGAGTGAAATCATCCAAATGATTCTAGTGAAGGTTTGTGGAGATTTAAAACACAGTTCACAAGGTGGAACAGAGTGTTTTCAGTTTGAGAGAAGAAGCTAGTCTAAATATGCAGGATTTGTGTGTTAAACATGCATGAATGAAACAAAACACAAGTCCGGGTATGTTTTTGATGAGGGAACAACATTATAACAGAGATCAGAAAATGGACCCTTTAAGTCATTGTTATTGTTTTTTTCCTGTCATGATGAAAAAATGTCACTTATTGTGTGATCTTGTTTTACTTGTGCATTTGAAAAATATACAGATTTCATGGGCAAAACATCAATTCCAGTATATCTCTGTAATTTATAGGCCCTGAACAAGAAGGAGCATCGCGGCTGTGACAGTCCGGATGCAGACTCCTCCTACGTCCTCACTCCGAGCACAGAGGAAAAGTACAAGAAGATAAATGAAGAGTTTGACCACATGATGAGGGCACACAAAATTGTAAGTTGCTTGATTGCTTGCGGTTTTGCAGAATGTATTTTAAAGAAGATAGATTGTGTTTTTTTTCTAGTACTCAGTCATAATTATAACACACATGACTGTAGCACTCAAGCCTTGAATGCAGGATAACACAGGATTACTCAAACATACTGTACATGAATCAATTGAATACAACTTTGAGTAAGCTAATGATGAGGGAACATTGTTAAAACTGTTAAAACATGATTAAAATCTCTTAAAAAGTTGATTTAGCACAGCATGGGTCATAGCAGTTCAGTTTGTAGAGTTGGTTGTCCTCTGATCCAAAGGTTAGCAGTTTGAATTCCACTCTGAACATAAACATAATTAGATTCACTGACACACAAGTTGACAGTGCGATTCCAGCTCTCACAGATACCGTTGTTGCGTCCTGTTGTTGTGTCCTTGGGCAAGACGTTTAACCCCCCCGGTGTGTGAATGGGTGAATGGTTCCTTCCTTGATGTAAAGTGCTTTGAGTGCCTTGAAGGTAACATGTCCCCTTTATTGAATCTATTATCTGTAGTCCGCAGGTCACGCTCCCCCAGTCTTCATGCACGGCATGCCCTACAGCAGCAGTGTGGGGGCAGCCTCAGCTCTGTCGGACAGCGGCCTCCTCACAGCCGCTCACAGCCATCTCCAGAGGAACAGCTCGCCCCAGAGACCTCCCAGCACTGGACCCACAGGTTGGCCTCTGCATTTTACTGGGAACTCTGCAAACCACTCAAACCACTGCTTTGAACTGACTGACTGTTCTCTACTGAATTTTAGGTGGTCACCAGGGAAGCTCAGACCTTACCTTGCATAATGGATCTGGTAACATTGGTGTGTATTTAAGAGAGTAGTGCCAACCATTTCCACCCCCCAAATACAATACAATCCTTTTCTTTTGAGGCCCTGCATTTACATTTCGATGGAAGATGGATGGAAACAGATGGAAACTGTATACGTTGTCCCTTCAAATAAAGACTGAACTAAACAAAAGCATTAAGTATTACAAATGTAGATAAAAAAGATGTAATGGTCCTATTACACAAAATTGATTCTTATGAGCTTTAAGCCATGACCATGTTGTTACCTCATCAAAAACAGACCTGGAGTTGTGTTTTGTTTCATTCACACATGTTTGAGTAACCCTTTATTATTAGTTTGTCTACATCCCCAAAGCTCAAAATGCTCTGTTCCACCTTTTGACATCATGATGTGGTATTTTTCATGTTAACAGCTCCTTTTACCTTTTGTTCAGAAGAGACTGGCAATTCTAGGGCTGAAATTATCCAAAATATTCTAGTGCAAATGTATGGAGTTTAAAAACCCAGTGGAGCACTCCCTGTATTGCAACATGACATCACAAGGTGGAGTGTTTTCTGTTTGAGGGAAAAACAAAATACAACTCTGTGTATGTTTTTGATGAGGAAACAACATTATAACATAGAAACAGTGTAATCTGGGCTCTTTAAGGTGACGTTTTGCTCAGCTGACCATAAGTACATTTGTCTTCTGCATTTGGCTCATCCTTCAACACCACAGCACCAACCTGTCAGGGACGGCATCGACAGTTTACGCACAGGGACCCTTGTCTTGATCTTTAGTTTAAACTAAATTAGCATACCCAGAAGTAGCCCACCCAGGCACAGGGGGAATATGTGTCTCAGATATGAACACTGCTGCTATGTAATGTCAAACGCAAGAGCATCAAATTTATTATTCATTCTCTTTTATTATATATAACCACTTTTTCCTTCTCTCAAACACTGCCAAAAGGGTCACTGCTATTTTTATTGTGCAGTTTCCTGTTGGTCCAAATAAAACGGAACTAAAATGTACATTTTTTTAGCTGCACTTATGCATAGTCCTATATTTTTTCATACAGATACTACAGTAAAAATGTATCCAGTCTAATCTTGTATTTCTTGATTTTTTCCTGTTAGTGAATGGTTTCGTAAGTCCATCCAGTGGCAGCAACATGGGGAAGATCATGGCGCCCAAATCTCCAACATCTACATCCAAAAGCAAGACAGACCTGAGAGTTGTCATCCCCCAGTCCAAAAACATGACGCAGGTAGAAAAAAAAAACACACATTAAACTTATTTTTTCTTTCCTTCTATTCTTATTGCAAAGATAAAACACTAGGGGTGCACAGTTTTAGGGAAAATAAAATGATACTGATTAGATTCCATTCATAGTGCACATTACAAACAAATCCAGGAGACTAATATGAACTTCTAAACGAATACAAGAACTACATGCATTTCAGAACATGATTGTAGAGGTCTGAAACATGTTATTCAGGCCCAATAAACACAAACATAAATTGTGGCTAACAGAAAGCTAACAGTTTATGCACATTAAATCAATATCAGTTGTTCAGACAGTTAGCATAACAGCAGTGAGGAAAATCATAGTCGTTGAGCGCGGCATTGTATTATCCAGAACTATTTGAAAACATGTTCTTGAACAGCACATAATGAACAGTCTGTGATGGAAAACGCATAATTAGTTTGTTTGGCAACTTTTTTATAATTAGTGTACGGCCATCTGCATCAGACTGTTGGTGGGCTTGCCAGTGTGATAGTGTGAGAGTTGTTAAATGGCGTTCAGTTTTCAGTTTGACTTGATAAATTTCACAAATCTACTAACAAACAATTATGAGAATTATAATATTTTGCACGTTCGGGTTCATACTAGCAAAGGTCAGTGTGTAAAAGCATTTAGGTGATGGGTTTGTGGGTTGTCTGTGGTCAGAGTGTAGTTGTTGTGTTCATTCTGAAACTGCACTTCCTCTTTTGTGCATATATGTGCATGTGTGTGTTTGTAGACAAGGGAGTACAATGGGGTGGGTCCTTTACAAAAACATACAAGACCCTTTCTCCTAAGAAGGTTTACAAGAATTGTACAGGATGAAGGGGGTAGTGCTGTTGAAAATAGAGGAGAAACATGACGGCGTTAGCTTAGTGATAGCTTAAAGGACATGTTTTGGCACACAAGCACGAGTTATTCCACAGAGTCTAGTGCTAATGATCTCATTCAGGGTGATGTCATTTCTGACTTGTCACACTAAAACACCAACTGCTAAAGAGGAACAAGACACTTGAAGCAGCTAACAATCTGTCTTTAACAAACACTGAACTCTAAGGCTTTTAAAAACAGTACATGTCTTATGTGAAGTATTCATTAATTACGCATTAATCAAACACTGGTTTTGATCCAAAGTGGGAAAATTCTCACTTCCTGACTGCTTTGGCACATTTGCCTTAAATGTGTCAGAACTTTTGCACAATTTGCTAAACTATTCAGTCGAGTCACCAAACACTTGAACACAATGAAAAATCACACTTTGTCTGGAAAACTTGAAACTGTTCTGTAAAAATGATATTTTGGTCTAAATATAAAACACCACCAAACGTGTATACTAAAACCTACATGTAGCATCCACAGGACACGTGAAACATGTGTTGAAACGTGTAGGCCTACAGCACTTTATTGAACCGATAAGGCTGGTATCAAGCTGTTTGCCTGAGACTATGGTTCATGCGACAAATGATTAGATTATATGTAACGCAGTATACATTGTGGTGAATATATCTCCTTTACAGTGAAGCTTTCCTTCAAAACAATTCCTGAATTCGAAACAACTACAACACAGCTGACACCATGTGGCTGAAATGTGCACTGCATTTATCACCCACAATAAACCAACTCCTGCTAACTTTCTTTCTTTTTCAGCAGGTATATATGTTTTAGAGTTTTCAAATATGCTTTTGATTGTTTTTATTTTGAAAACTCTGTGTAGTATTCATTTTGTTACAGAACAAAGTAGGCTATCTCCATATAATAAATAATGAAAATCAAATGAGATCTTTCCCTGATGTTGCAGAATAATCATAGACTGTCCAGTCAGCCACTGTCCACCCCTGTGGTCTCCATGACAACTCCTAGCCTGCACCAGAGCCTGGTCTACTCAGGGAGCAGCTCCGCCTATAACAATGGTAAATAGACGTAGGGCTGCTGTTGTTTTTATCAGTTTATGTGTTTCCAAATACAAATGAGCTGTTTGTTTGTGTTGCTGTGGCAGATTACCCTCAGTTGTCAGGCTTCACCTCCCCTTCAGGCCCTTCTCTGAGCTCCATGGCAACGTGGCAGCAACACCAGCTAAACTCTCTGAGGTAAATGCTGCAGAATCAGAGGTTTAGGCTAAGAATAGTAAAGACATAAACACGCACTGCAGTGAGGGTGGGGCACAAAGTTAAGACATTGTGCTCTTATTCACTCAGCCACTCTGACATGTTTTGCACACATATAAAATCGCTTCATTTACTAGTTACACTGTGAATACAGCTAATAGAATTTCATCCTGTGTATTTGTCTGTCTCTAGCTCAACAGGTTCCAGTTTGACCATCAACGCAAACCACAACATCAACATAAAAGCTGAGCCGCTGTCCCCACCTCGCGACCACCTGAACCAGTCCAGATACATGAGTGCGTCTCACAGAGTGGCCCCTCCCCCTCACTCCACTAGCTCCTCCACTGTTCAGGCAGAGGTGGGCAGGTCACCCACAGACAGCATTGGCTCCTCCTGCAGCTCCCAAGAGGGTGGTACCAGCGACCGCGACGAGCACCCACACAGAGCAGACTTCCACTCACTTCCTGTTGGACACATGAGCCGTGCAGAGGGCAGGGAGAGCCCCACTTTCAAGCGCATGCGGATGGACAGTTGGGTCACCTAATGGCCAGATCCATATCAAAGACATTTGCTGTTAAATTAAACTTGTTTTCAGATGTTGAACAATGACCAAGGCCAAGGTTAAACAACTTGAAACATACCAAAATAATCATACATTAAATCTTTGAGGAAATTGGCATCAAGTGAAGCTTGAAATCCAAGATTTAATAATTAAAACAAGGAAATGTTACAATGTACTTTTAAATTTCCCCAATAGATGGCACCAAGTGCTCAATTTGTTGCATATCTCAGGGCTTGGAACTTGGAATAAAAGCAATATTTCTTTAATTTTCTTACTCATCACAAGGTTATTTAATATCATGTCATCTGTGCTTTTTCTTTTCTTTTTTTTCGTATGAACATAGAAAATAATTTATAACTAATAGTAAACAATAGAACTATGTTGTTGTTGGTTTTAAACATAAGGCCATGCACTCTTTCTCTGTATTTGTATTTCAAATGTCCTTATTGGTTTATATAAAGTATCCTTAATATATATCACTTTTGATTTAACTCATGTGATGTTCTTTTCTGCTGTAGTCCCACATCAAATTGCCAATATTTTGATTGTTGCCTTATCCAATTTAAATATGAAAACAACCTGGACTACACAAAAGGGAAGTGAAACGCTGTACCATTATCGGTGGATATACAACACATTTCCCACTAAGAAGGGAACAGACTCGATAGGCGTACCTGAATGATGATTCGATATGGTGCATTTCAAAGTAAGAGCTTATCAATGCCACTAAAGAGAACATCTTCCAAAAGCTCTTTGAGCAAGTGCTCCAAATGTATAGTAATTTAAAGGTGTGATTAGTCTGATGCCCTCTGCTGGTGAGGGCAGTAAGAGGACCATGTGGAATAATGGTAAATGGTCACATCTTTATATAGCGCTTTCCACCTTCAAGGCACTCAAAGTGCTTTATAACAAGGAACCACTCACCCATTCACACACACATTCATACACCAGTGTACGCAGATACTGGGGGCAAGGTGGGTTAAGTGTCTTGCCCAAGGACACAACGACAGCATTCATCTGTGGGAGCTGGAATACTCCCCTGAAAATAATATTTTAAATATTAGCGAGACTTTCTTAGCTAAATAAAGAATTATGAAGGTGTGTGTGTAGAATCCCTCAGCTGTCCAGGTAGAATCCATGGTAAAAGGAGAAATTCAATTTGTCAACTGGACAAAAGTTTATTTGGTCAAATACGTTTCGCAGCTCATCCAAGCTGCTTCTTCAGTTCTGGTCAGACGTTGGTGGACACTGCCTTATATGTGGAAATTACTCCACTCTGGCTCTCTCGTCTGTGTTGGTACATCCTCTTGTGAAGTGGCTGTTTTGTTTTCTGTTTGTTTTCTTGTTTGTTTGCTGTTTTTTTGAAGACTGCAGTGAGCGCTACATTGTAGAAACAAAACAGCCACTTCACAAGAGAATGAACTGGTTTGAGAGGGGAGTTAAAGAGGCCATTTTTGTCAAGAAAGAAAATCCTTCCTTGAACAGAAATTGAGGTCTCAGACATCATCTGTCTCCCATCTATAACTCTATCCTCAAACCTGAATATAAACAAACAAAGAAAACAGTAGGACTAGCCAGGTCAGGTCCAGAGGTGTGAAAACACCCATTATGGCCCTGAATGGTTCTGCTAACAAGACCCCACACTTCACTCCCATTGCATATTGAATAGGCCCACCTAACTAACAGAAACTGTAAACAAATAGGTGTGGTAGTCTCAGAGTAATTTCAGTGTAGTTAGCTCCTTCCTTCAGGCAGATATAAGGCAGTGTCCACCAGCGTCTGACCAGAACTGAAGAAGCAGCTTGGATGAGCTGAGAAACGTATTCAACCAAATAAACTTTTGTCCAGTTGACAAATTGAATTTCTCCTTTTGCCATTTATGAAGGTATGTTTCTCAAAAATGGGCCTAGGAGGGGCCAAGATGAGACCATAGTACCATAGGCCTACCTCAGTCGATGAACACAGCACCAACTATTACTACTTTTATAGTTAAAATAAATAAATAATCTAACAAAAGAATGTCGCCTAAGAGTGTATATAAAATAATAACCTAGATGATGAAAACAAACACAACTGTGGCAAATTAATAAAAACAAAACACAAGTATAGAACATAATACAAAATCAAATTAGAAATGTATTAAGGCCTAACAATAAAAAATTAAATCCCAGTAAAATCAGAATCAGAACTGAACATTTTGTTTAAAAAATGTGGATTATACCTGTTATCTTATTAGGCTATTTCAGTTACACAGACCCAACTCTTGAATTAGTTCAGGAGGTTATCTAGGCCTACGTCATGGTTCAGGTTGTGCCTCGCTGTCCAGAATGATGGAGAGTTTTTGGATGCAAGGCCAATTCCTGACCCTTGGATACAACCTCATGGTCACCCAGATGTCCCCAAACCACACATTCAAGGTTATTAAAAAGTCTGGCTATTAATCAGTTTTTTCAATTTGGTTAATTAATCTAAAATAAATACAAGGTGCACTATGTAACTTTACTGGTGGAGGAGCTGCCAGCTGCTGGACTTGCTCCATGGAGATATTATTCCTGTAATATTACACAGAATTGCATCTTATCTAAATCGTGATTATTATTGATTTAAAAGCTTATTCGTCACCTAACCTGTCGTAACCAGTCACAGGTTTAATGCGTTAACGTTACTTTAATAGCGCCATGGTTTAATGCAGTAAAATTACACAGTAGTAGTAGCAGCTTTCGCTAAACGGAAACCGCTGCAGTGCTTTTATTTTGAAGAGACGTCATTTCCGGTCTCCACGTGTTGTCCGTTATAACAGGTGCAGCTTGATGACACCCGATGCCCCGTGTGAAAAAGAGGAGGAGGAAGTGTGCCCCAGTCTGCTCCCCTGACGGTGTCGTGTGCGTGGGACTGTTAAACAGACACGGTGATGGCGACGGGAGGCTGATAGCAGTTTAACATGTGGAACTTTATTCATCACTCCGAGGTAAATGACTTTTATTTGAGTTGAGTTGTGTTGCTCCCTTTATCGGACAGGCTCTCACCTTCCCCTAGTGGACAGGTAGGCTACGTGCCCTTCCCTGTTTTTGTGTGGTGGGAAAAGATCAGGCTATCATTCTTAACTTAACAAAAAATGTGAATTTAATAGACCGTAGTTCACATGTGTGCGTTAGATTACTGTGTACGTGACTCTATAAGATAAAGACGCTACTTTTAACAACGTTTTGCAGCAGACAATTATGTTAATAATGGGTGTAGGCGAGTGTACCTGCAACTGTGATGTGTGGCAACCTTCAACAAATAAAGCTAAAGCTAGAACTAGTTATAAATCCTTGTTTTCATTCACAGCCTATTTATGCAGTGACAGTGTAGTGTAATTCTACAGCTCAAACAAACTAAAGTTAGACTAATCAGTTAGTTATGCAGTCTGACTTATTACTTTTCCCATGTTGTGATAGTTCTGCACCTTCATCTATCAGAACTAACCACAAACCCCAGCTTTCAGGAAATGACTACTCATCTTTTGACATGACACGGTTGGAACATAGTTGCTCAACTTTCTTTTTGACCAAAAAGTACCAGTAAAGGTGAAGTAAACCCAACAGTCTGAGGCATTTTATTTTTTGCAATTGGTATTATTCGACCCCTAAACATAGTCACCATTATACCACCATGCCAATAATATTAGTTAGCACAATGCTTTTGTGGAAAGTCTAAGTCTAATGTTCATATGCTATGTGACTTTTCAGTTTAACATGTATCATTTTGGGAATTTGACTTTTCATGCAAGCTCCAGTCCTTCCTGGATGTTTGTTAATGTATTTTATGTAATAAAGTTGGCATAAACTGCTCCTCTTACATGTGCCAGCCTGTTGCAGCATTGTGGATTAATCAAACAAATGTTTGGAAAGAATGCTGCGATTGCATCAAAATATGAGGCTATCTGATCACTGAGCTGTATTGTAGAAATAGTATAATTAATGTGTTTTCCTGCATGTATAACTACTTTATTACTATTTCTACTGTGATGTTAGATAGCAAAAGAAAAGTTTAATTCTGTCAACTTTTTGAGTTCACAGACATATAATGTTAGATGTTAAATGATTTTGCAGTATTTGGACTATACTTGGACACTACTGTCATGATAATTACCATTACCATTATATTTGGCCTCAGTATATCTTGTCTGTTGCCTATATTTTATTTGCACTAATTGGGTACTTTTTCTAACTACTCTAATATTTATCCCACTAAAAACGTTTTGCTGTATTTTCAGGAGCAATTTATCGCACTTGAAAACTTTTTATTTTGACAGGCCTGACACTGTTTATTCTATGCGTCACACTGATGCCTGATGATCATAATAGATTTATAGTATGTACACAGTGCTGTTTGTTTTGCGTTCTAAACTTTGATCTGTGTCCCTCTGTTGTATTGCCATATCCCTTACAGACGAGCTCAGTGCACAAGGAGCAGATAAAAGAGTGAAACGTGACGCGGACCATGGCCTAGGGACCAGGGCCTCCGGACAGGGGTGTCAGCGGAGACGCAGACATCCTCGTGGGTTTCCTTGACCTGAGCAGCCTTCACTTCTACTCTGTTTATAACCCTTAGCATCCTCACTGCTCCAGACTACAGGTTAGCAGGTTCAAAGGAAGTTACTGGAACTGTTTTTGGCATTTTACATTACACTACAGCACAGTAATGGCGTAGTAACTGAGGGAAGAGGGTTGAATGTATTTTGCAGCTGTGTTTATTGCTAGTGTAGGAAGAGGTGAAACTTATGTAGATCTTATCCCTTTTTCAACTGTGATATCATTCAGTGAACAAAACAATACAACGTCTGTCATGAAAACAACTTTGTCTATTCCATTTACAGAATTATATAATGACCCATCAAATTACTTACCAAGTTTTACATTATACATTTATTTTCCCATTTGTTTTATTCAGAAGGTATGGAATTACTGTGAACTGCTCATTTTACACCAACAACAACAAAATTATACAAAATTAATTCTAGATTTAAAACTAGATTTAAAAAAAAAAAAAAAAAGTAGCCCATTCTTCTTTATCATACGTGCAGAAAATATATTTGTTAAATTTGTTAAACCTAAAAACTAAAAATAAATAAATAATAACCTTTTCCACAAAGTACAATATTAAATGTTTCATTGGGTGATTTTTGTATGTAATTAATTACCTAGTTATGACTATTTCTATCCTATTACCATGTTTTTACCAGTAAAATGTTACCAAAATATTTTGTTTGTAAAATACAACGGCAACAGTACAGGTTTCTGAATTTCTGCATCAATTATTTTTCACTGAAATGTATAGAAATATCCAAAGTGAATCTCTACAACGTCAAAGCTGAGTAGTAATATTACTTACTCATATCATGCTCTTTCATCTTCATTCATCCTGTCATCTCTATTAAACATTACAGGGCTATAAAACTGTCTGATAGTGTGTAAAAATCCAATGTCTTAGTCATTCATTTGAGATTTGATATTGCATTGGTACAGGCCATAACCCAAAATATTTCCAGATAAACAGCCCATTAAAGGTGTTGCCATGTTAGAGACCTGGTTAATGTGCTGATTAGAAGTTAATTATTAATGTCAATGGTCATTATTAGGTCACTGCTCAGTGTTCTTCAGCTTATACCGCAAATGTGCAGTTTACTATGAACAATGTCAGTAAAAATTACGTAGTAATTTAACACTCATCCTTCAGTTAGAAGTGTTACTTCATTTTTACACTCCTACCTCAAGCAGAATTTGAAGTTTCACACTCATTGACGGATGTATAAAAATACCCTGAATAAGTATACCACAATTTAAAAGATTTAAATGTCATACAGCGTGTAATTTTTATTGGACCATTTGATAAATTATATATTTAGACATACAATAAACGTGAATTAGTTTTAAATTCATTCATAAAACATAAACATTTATAAAAAGTCATTTTCATTCACAAAATAAGTGCTTTATCAAGAAAGCTCATATTTGTCCTGTTGATTTGACTTTTTTTGCTCGTGCTCAAATGAGTATCTCGTTTCGATACTAGTTTTAGTATTGATTTGTATCTGATTTTTGATACTTTTGTTAAATAAATAACATCAGCATAGAAACAGACACAGTTAAAATAATGTCCTTATCCTTTTTTAATACTGCTTGAGATTTATCACTCTCATCATTGTCTTACTGAATGACTGGCTACTTTTCTGGCTATTTTTTTTAATTACTATTATTTTCTTTGTTTCTGTGCACTCAGTCCCACTTGTTTATATCCCATTTCAGAGATCTACTATCTAATCCTTATATTTGGGTCAGCCCAGAGTATTCTGAATGTAAGCTGCAGATGTCTGAGGCATTAGATTTTCCCATGCTTTTTTCCTTCACATTATATAATAGACCCGGTAGTGTTTTCTAGGATCCTTTTGAACCTGCTGTGTGGAATTTTATTTACACACCCATCTCTCAACACCTCACATACCCTTGGAGTAAAAAGTAAAAACTTGATTGACCTGTTGCAATACCTTTACGCTTCATTTCTGTGACAGCGAGACATCTGGTGATTAGCACATGTATTAGTATTGTGTTTTGTAATTCATGTGAATGCCAGTTCAATCCATGCCATTATTGTTGTGCAATATTTTAGCCTCGCCCATGTCCACCCCAGCCTGACCAGTCACACTGCTCTGATGACCATAAATGTATGATGTCAGTAAGAGGCTTATGTTGCTGCTTGAATCTTAAAAGCAGGTTTTAGAATGCTGTTGTTGGTATTGTTGAGGTCACTGAACTACGGCAGCTTAAACTTGGAGCAGAAGATCACATTGATGCTTTGTTTTTTGTTGTTTTGCAGCTTTTACCCATAAGGTTATGTAACGGTCTGATACTAAAGACATGAAAAAAGTGTGAGGTGTATGAGGAGAGTAGTAGTTACCTCTGCATAAAGAAGCATGCTTTGTCTCTTGTTTCCTATCGGCAATGCAAGTTAATAATTGCATTCATGCAGTAGATGTTTACATTTCTTTTTTATCTTCCTCTCTTTCCCATGCCTTTTCTTTTGTTAGTTAAATTATTGGATATTAATAGATTCATTGTACTGTTGTTGTTATTTGAAGTAGCTGAATATTCTGTCCATGTGTCATATGAAGCGACTTACATTTTATTATAATAGACAGGAGGCACAAGTGGACCAACCAAGTGATTCATTCAGCTCATGAAACATTTTATCATTTAAGTTTATATCAAGATCAAGATTACTTTATTTGTCACCACTGCTACCACGAACACTACATCCATAACCAAACCATCACTGCTCTGCTTTATGGCCTTTATTTAGGAGCTTCATTGATGACTAATATAGGAAATGGAAAAAATGTGACTTGTTATATTTAGATTGTAATCATCAAGTATGAAGTAATTAAGTAAGTTTTGGTAAACAATACAGCCATTTTCAAACAACTGACTTTGACTTCTTTGACTTTGTTTCATCTTTGATTTTCAATTTGTTAAATGCAATGTATTCAAGAAAAAACATACTGGAAAGCACATGTGCAGATATTCTTTTGCATCATTTTCAACAACCTTATTTTTTTGTTTTATGCATGCATTTATTCATGGACACAGACAGTGAAATTATTGGCATACAAGATAAACACGATTTAAATAATTTAGTGTAAATATTGCATAATGGCTTTGTGGCAGCATTAATCCTACATATGCTGCTTCAGTACAACCACATGTTTTTATTGTTTTCCAGATGACCACAATGTGCAGCTCCTAAACTTGGACAGAAGCATTCTCTATCATGGACTCCAAAAAGCAAGGGGTGTTGAAGCACCTGCGTCAGAAGGTGCACCCACTGCTGCCTAACTTGCTGAAGAACAAGACAGCCTCAAAAAAGGGAGACCTGCAGTCTGGGCTGGCTCCAGACCACCGCATGAGCTCCTCTGTACCGGACATTAGACACAACTATGTCCCTCTCCCATCCACTGCACATATCCAAAAAAGGGACATGTCCAGCTATAGCAACCCCACAACACCCCTCAACAAAGCAGCTAGGAGGCAGGCAGCAGGCGGGAGTGGCCCGAGGATGGAAGCAGGGAGGAGTGAACAAGTCTTATGTATGCCAGCAGACTGCACAGACAGGAATTTCTCCAGAAACTCTGAGAGCTACCTCAGCCAGAAGCACCTGAGAGCTGCTGCAGACATGGAGCCAGAGGAGCTGAGCCTGCCTGAGGTCGTGGCCATCTACAGCCCAGAGCAGAGCACCAGGGAGACACAACAGGTACATGCTAATCCACAATGAGTGAAATAAAATTATTACATAATATATATTAACAGACACTGGTAGATTTCTACCACTAAACTACTAGAATATCTCAGAGATAATCATTTGTGGTGACTGACAGTTTGTACAAACGAGCCTTTTTTTTCTCAGTATAGCCAGATTTTTTTTTTTTTTTTCATTGTTTTAAATATGTTTGTATTTATTGTAACTACACATACTCCAGTTTAGTCAATGCATTTGCACTTTTACCAATGTGTCTTTTTCCTCTTTACATTAATATTCATGCAGAATCTAGACAACATAAAAAGAGCTAAATTTTGTTTATTAGAATCTGTGGCATCTTGTCAGAGTTCATTTTTGGAACAGGTTATCCAAACACAAGAGTGTCTCAAATGTCAGGTGTGTGGTATTTGCAAAGAGTGTTCAAACTTTACTTGCCGCTTCTTAATGCTACAGTCCTCCCAAAATCAATAGTTTACAAGAGGATTTAGATAAACTGTGTGTGTTTGCAGAGTCACAAGACACGTCCCTGCCACCTGCTCAGCCCCACAAGAAACAAGGATATGCACTAAACTAGAGAGTAAATATGGAACATGCAATGCACTTGCTGCTTGTGTGCAATAGTACAAGTTATTCTGTTATTTCAGTCTATTTTATCAGTTCACACTCTGGAGTGAATCAACAAAGATGGCTAACCTAAACAGAGATGGTCATTGCATAAGACAGCTGTATATCAGGTGCAAAGCTAAATTTTTCATGATGTCAAATAGATGTAAATCTATCGCCTCAACAGTTTTTTTCTGCACATAATGTACACTTCTTGTCAACAGGCGTTCATCATGTAACAAGCGGCAAATACACTATACCCAC
Source organism: Taenioides sp. WSHXM2023 (assembly GCA_029959045.1). NCBI lineage: Eukaryota > Metazoa > Chordata > Actinopteri > Gobiiformes > Gobiidae > Taenioides > Taenioides sp. WSHXM2023. Next base: position 23,453,922 of record CM057091.1, on the reverse strand, counting down.
GCTAATCTGCATCTGTCTACTTTTTTTTCTTATCAGATAATGTCAACTTTATTTGAAACAACTGTGAAGGTCAAAGTTGTTTTCATTTGCTGGGAAACAACATAGTGAATTTCTAAAGTACAGTATAAAATATAATAAATTACTTATAGTAGTACCTGTCCCAAGAAAAGGATCACCAGGGTCAGCAGGCGCTGCTCTGTGATCAGCCACTATGATCTTCACATGAAACATGAGCCTCGAATTCTCCTCATATGACATAAATTATTTGACCACATCAAATCTCTTACTCAGAATAAAAATTACATTTACATGTTTAATATTACTCATCATATTTTCACTTTTTTGTGATGGACACCTGGATGCATGAATATAAGTTAAGATGCTGCTGTTTAACATTAGACCAGTGGAATTCTGGAGACATTTTAGTACAAATTTGGCTGCTGTGGCTTGAACACTTTTTGAGTAGTATCCTGTTTGTGTGACTTGCTGACTGATGCCACAGTAAACACACCCCTGCTTTTACACAGATTGAAAATTAAGGACTTTTTTGTGTTTTCCAAAGCAGAAGTTGAACTATAATCCACCCAAACTTGTGTAAGGACCTGTGATTTGAGTGGGCCTTCTTGCACTAGGCTAAATTGTCTTTTGTTAAGACTGAAGTTGTGCACATGATTCCATATAGTGTGTAAAACAGTGTAGCAAAATGTTTATACTTACGGCTTAGTTACTACAGCAATGTTTTATATCTGAGTCATTTCCCAGGATACAGGACTTTCTAATAAATGCTCCAAGGATTTACCAGCATGCTACATTTTTAACACTGACTTCACAAGCAAACATAATTTTCTAAAATGTCTTTGTTTTTCTTCTTGCAGCAAAATGACAATCCTGAATTGAACAGTGACATGGTCATCAATGGAGACACACAAACTGTAAGTGCCTATATGGAATAATTAGGCAGAGTCTAAATTTTGTACGTGGCTTGGGTGCATTTAGCAATATATTCTTTAAATGCAAATGTAAAATGCTCTTCTACCACTAATTACTGCGTTCAGTGGCCTATTTAGTATTTTTGAGCTGCCCAGGTTTAGACCAGGGGAAATCCAGCCTGATTCTCTGTTCTCTAAAGCACATAATTTCACAAAAATAAGCTTTATAGAGATTAAAAATTTATTGCAAAATAAAACAAGGACTTGGGCAATGGCAGTATTCAAAAGTAAAGGGACTTTCTTCAGCAAAGAATATATTTTATTGCTTTTTATTCCCGATTCAGTAGTAATTCAAATTAATGATGCCCAGATAAGTAGACTACTGGTTTCATTATTATAAATGTATGGCTCTTGTATAAATTGAGAACTTTTACTCTTTCAACATTTAGAATTTGGAAACAGCTCCTGATTTGGCTTTTGTATGTCTGTTTAGATTGAGCTGGGCGGTGAGACTCTGGCTGGATCAGAGGTCACTGAGCCTGTAAAATCCTTTCTGGTGACCATCACACTGAAGGAAGGACGCAACCTCGTCGTCAGGGACCGATGTGGTAACAGCCTTATCTCACCCTGACACTACCACTTATCAGATAGACTTGAGATGATGGACAGGCTCAGGCACACCAGTACACTAGGCCGCAGAAACGGGGGAAAAACTAAAACCCAATAACCTGCCAACAATAGGGCAGTTTGGCCATGTGTTTATGTGCATGTGTATGCAAAAGGCTGTGGCGGAACAAAGCAAACATTACTAATTACCACTTATGTGGACATGGCTCTTACAACTAACACCGCACTTAGATGAATCTGTGGTGTAACATGAAACCTTAACCAGTGCCCAATTTCCCAATTTAAAGAAGTGTTGTTTGATGTGATGTTTTTAAAAATTAGTGTTACAATGGCACTTTAAAATTACATTTGACAAAACCAACCTTCAACAATATGAATTAGTGCTTGTGTTTCAAGGACATATGCATATTTTTTAAACCAGTTTATTTGCCTTTTATAATAAATAATGTCCTGAGTTCACTAAATCTTAAAAGTGTGATAGAATGTCTTGTGTGGGAAATGATAACTTATTCAGATGCTGTCAAAGATCCAGAATAATGCCAACAGAAAGCAGTTGAACTAACTGCATATCATGCCTCATCATAATGAGCATGGATCTTTTCATTTGGATACAAACTTAGATTTGTATTTAAGGTGCATTGTTTAACTTTTCTGATGGAGAGCCCGTAAAATGCTTTTCTCCATGGAGATGATATTGCTTTGTCTGGAATGTTTCACAGTATGGCATTATCAATTTCTATCTTCATGGAGACCAAACCAGACTAAGTTACAGGTCAGATCTGTGGCGAGGCGACCCCACTCACAGTCAGAATACCTGTTTTTCTAGGTATTTTTGAGCTGTAAAACAACCAGTAATTTAATAAATGTAAGACAGAGCTGTTCAATGTCATACTGTGGAACATTCCAGTCATAGCAATGAGATCTCCATAGAAACAAGCATGTGATGGACCAACCAAAATGTTACATAGTACACCTTTAAAGTAGAATTGGAAATTATAGAAACCTATAACTGGGTGCAATAATATTTCACTAGGAGTCTGTTTATATATAAACTAACCACTAACAACAGTGGTTTATATATATATATATTGTTGTGGTAATGAATATTAAATCGTATATCTACTTAGAACGGTCATGGCAGCTTTTCTGAGTTTAGCCTTTTGTACATGTGTGAATATCTGGTTCCAGCTCATGTTATTGACTCCCGGGACATGAGACAGCCGAGTGTCAGGTTAGCCGCTCAGCTCATTCGTAGCTGGAGCTGGATTCCAAACTGCAAATTAGAACCTGTCTGCACCACACCCACTATTCTTCACATGTCCATTCACTCAGTATTTGTTTGGATTACCTCTATGCCACATAGTTTTGTATATACACAGCTACATAATGCAGAGAAAAAAGAGGATCAGGGAGATTATGTTTTTCTGCAGTATAGTGAAGAGCATGTGGTTTGTTAAATTAAAACATGGAAAGCTTTTATGTGCTTGCAGACATCTGGTTTCTGAAAAAAGTAAAGCATAAATTGCATGGGCAGTGTGGAAGTGTAAGCCCTGGGTGGTTAAGAAAAGAATGTTGCAAATTGGTATGTCACAAGATTACCAAAGAACTTCACTTCACAAAGAATGACAAGTTATTGTCAGTTAGGAAGAAAAACCACATCCTACAAAGAACACATTAGGTAGTCTGCTATGCACTAAGATTGATAGTTTGCTTGGACAGACATGATATGAATAGTAAAATGGTCTAAACACATTTTTGTGTTCACAGGTACAAGTGATCCATATGTGAAATTTAAATTGGACGGAAAGACGTTCTACAAAAGCAAAGTTGTATATAAAAATCTAAATCCTTTATGGAATGAGACCTTCTCTATGCCAATCAAAGATCTGAACCAAAAGCTTTATATCAAGGTAAACCAGTTATAAGGTATCTACAAGTCTGGAATGATTTTATGTTATTTTTGCATTTACTTTACTACCTACTGCAAAAATAAATTACCTTACAAATGTGTGGTGTTCTGAAATACAGGTGTATGACCGTGATCTAACAACTGATGACTTTATGGGCTCTGCTAGTATCCTTCTGAGTGAACTAGTGATGGACAAGTAAGTACCTACAAAGTAAAAAGACAATCTCTTATACAAAATGTATATGTCTAATAATGCATGGACATGAATACTGCTATCTTAGCCAGTCACACTGAAGCAACCCACAAAGGAGTGCATTGGAGTGACAGACTGATGACACTGGTATTTTCTAGTTTTTTCCTAGTCAGTATTTCTTCAACCTAACTTTCTCAGACTGATGCACCCTTTAATTACACCTATTATTACCTGATTGGTAATATTAGGTACAGGCATATTGGGTACAGGCATGTATTTACATCCACAAAATAAATCTGATAATCAATACCTGGTGAAGTGTGTTAGTCAATCTTTAACATTTCCTCTTCCATCTTTGTCTTTTGTCACACCTTTATTTTATTTTCACACAGATTTCCTGCACAGTCTGATAATCGGATAACTCCAAAAATTAGATAATGATCAGATATTTGGAATGCATTTACACATACCCAATGTGTTGAGCGTTGAAGTTTCCGGGTCCCATACTTACAGTAACTAAACTTTATTAGACATCCAATCTCATGCCTCTCTTTAAAACTCTTGGGCTATTTCTATTTTCTTATTTTCTCCAACATGTACTAGTAGGCAGCATATTTCACAAAATAAAAAATTTGCTCTTAAAGGTCCTATATTACTCAAAATTGACTCGTGAGATTTTAGCTATGTTAGAAGGTTGTTACATCATCAAAAACATTCCCGGACTTGTGTTTTTTGTTTCATTTTCACCTTTTATTATTAGTCTATCTACATCTCCAAAGCTCAAAATCTCAAACTCTGTTCCACATTGTGCTACTTTTTTCTTTTTGTTTATTAGAGATTGGCAATGAGATTATCCAAATGATTATAGTGATGGTGTATGGAGTTTAAAAATAGAATGGAGCACTTCTTGTATTACCACATGACATCACAAGATGGAACAGTGTTTTTCTGTTTGAGAGAAGAGCTCAGTCTAAATATGCAGGGTGTGTGTGCTAAACATGCGTGAATGCAACAAAACATAAATCCAGGTATGTTTTTGATGAGGAAACAATAGCGTAAGATGAGCTCTTTAAAGTACTCGGCTTGCCACTTTATCAACTTCATTTTTCAACTATCTTCCTAGACTAACGCCAATGTCCCTACCGCTGAACGACCCCAACAGCCTGGAGGAGGACATGGGGCTACTGCTTATGGACATGACCCTGACAGTCAGAGATGGAGGCAGCAGGAAATTCAATGTATGCTCCCAAATACTCAAATAATAGCACGCATGATCCCCATAGCAACCAGCACTATGTATATGTGAAGCATGCTTTTCCAGTGTTTGTGCCCACGGCCTACTAACCTGTCTGTCATTCTGTATAACATGCATGCAACGGTTGCAGCGATGGTCCAGAAAACGCAGCAGTAGGGTAAGGCATAATAGACAAAATGTATTCATATCAAACTATTTATGTTGCTTATACAAAATGGCTCAGTAAATTAGAAAAGTAACTCACTTAATCCTGGAGTGTAGTCAGGGTCTAGGCTTAATCTGTCCACAAGAGGGCAGCAAATCTTTAGAATAACGGTTGAAATAGCAGTCAGAAAACACTAGTGTAGAATTTCTTTGCTGCTTGTGCTTTAGTAGTTTGTAGATGCATGCTTACTGCTGTACTGTTTTAAAGCTAGCAACTGTAGTTCCTGTTTTCTTTCTGTTTATATATTTATTTGTAAGTGTTAAGTAATTTCTTGAAATTCTTATGTATTGGTTACCATTTTAAAACCATAAGTCTTAAATTCTGTATAATATGCAGGGGTGGAAAGTACCTAATTACAAATACTCATGTTACTGCTACTGTTATTGTACTTTCTTGAGTACTCTTGAGTACTTGCATAGTATTTTTTTTAAACATGTACTTGTACTTGTAATAGAGGTAATTCTAGCAATGCAGTTGTAATTAGCTACTAGTATTTTTCATGCAACTTTATAAAGTTGGCAGCAGTACAGTCATTGTAACTGAGTACATTCTTAACCATATAAATGTACTTATACTTGAGTACACATTTTTCAGTACTTTTTCCATTACTGATATATTATACAGTAATGTATATATTTTACTGATGTAACGGCCACTTATTTGCTTAGCTCATTCCTCATGCTGGTAATTGAAAGTGTGTCTAGGCAATCGGCATGGGGAGTGTAACGTGTGAGAGTTCACCAGGGTGCGTTTGATGTGCTTTAATTGATTCAGGGTTAAACAGTCCTCCTTGCAGCAGTGTGTCAGAATAGAAGCTCATCTAATTATCCTCCTATAGATTATTAGGATTTTATATAAAGGATTACTGCAGGCTTTAGTCAGTCTAGGCCTACCAGTGATATGCGTTTTCTATTAAACATGGACAAAGCGTACAACCCATTAAAGACTATGTAGATTACAATAATAGGCGAAAAACTACTAACTGATCTTAACACTTGAAAAGGCTAATTAAAACATAATCAGAATCAGAAAAAGTTTTATTGTCAGTGTACAATAAAAGTTTTATGTTGCAGTATGGTGCAACATAAAACAATGAATAATAATATTAAATTTAAACTATGATTAGAAAAAAATAAGGACATGCATTCAAAATAAGGTAGATACAAATATACTTTGATATACAGTGTGGGCAGGACAACAGTGCAGTTATAAAGTGACAGCTGTTATAAAACCAATTAAAACTAAATAAATTGCAAATCCGCAAAAATCAGCCTGGTAAAATGCCATCTAATGTATCTGTAATGTATTTGTAACTTCCTGGTTTGTTAAAATCATATGAGTTTATGTTCTGTTTTTTGTGATTACTGTTTACATTTGGTCCTTCTCCTCTCATAGTCAGGAAACCCACAGCAGAATTTTCGCCTGTCAGACACGTTAAAGAAGAGCCAGCTGTGGACGTCTGTGGTGACAGTGACTCTGGTGGAGGGTCAAGACCTGCCCGCAGAGGCTTCAACTGGACACTATTTTGTCTCCTTCAGACTTGGAGAGCAGAGATTTAAAAGCAAGGTGCGTTTCCAGACCTTTTTTTGTTAAAGCTGCAATAATTTTGGGAAGACAAATTCAAGAGCACATTTTCAAAACAGCAATTAGATATATGCTTTCCAATCAGGATTCAATTGATGTTGCTCACTTAAAATACATTCAGGACATATCGAAATTTGAGAGAGAATAGAAATACAAAATTATTAACTAATACATGAATCCCATACATTCCAAAACATATTTGTAAAGGTCTAAGCTACAGGGTTAGTTCTTTTCTCTTACAACACAGAATTATTTGTCGTTTGCAGAGTACATTCTGTTACATAAATAATTCCAGCCTCTGTCATTGTGATCTCATATGAATTTGAAGTGCTGTTTTTTTCAATTTATGTTTTTTTCTGGTGAATTCTGCCAACTGAGCAAACGTTTTTAGGAGTGAATATATTCCGTCACTCATCCAAGCAGCATCTTCGGTTCTGACAGGATAGTACTTACCTGGACAACTGACGGATTACACGTTTAATAATATATAAACATTGTTTTTTAGAGTAAAAATAAAATGGCCAACCCACAGTGGAAGGAGAAGTTCACATTTAACCAGTTCATAGACAGTCCGGACATCATGGAGGTGGAAGTCTGGTCTAAGGAGGGACGCAAGACTGAGGAGTGTCTGGGAGTGTGAGTAAACCTATGCACACTGTTTCATGTTCTCGCACAAATAAACCTTTAAACTTTCACAGTGTATCAAATATGCAAATTCTGTGAAATGTTGTTAGTAAATGTAAATTGGACCTGTGCAAAGAAGCAGGTGTGCTGTTTCCTGAATCCGAGGTGTGTTTTTTGTTGTGAGCAGGTGTGAAGTGAACCTGTCCCAGATCTCTGTCAATCAAAGGAAGCTCTTCACGCACGTGCTGGAGCATGGGAGGGGCCGCGTGCTCTTCCTGGTGGAGCTGAGCGTGTGCAGTGGCGTCTCCCTGTCCGACCTGTGCGCCGCACCGCTTGACGAACCACGCGAAAGACAGAGCCAGCTGGAGAACTATGTCAGTACCCACACATCTGCACACTGCTACAACTTTGCATGACGGGTCCACACAGCTTGCAGATATCATAAATATGTCATTTCTCAAAAGTTACATTCCTGATACCTAGTTTTAGTCTGAATTTTAAAATTGTGTTGTAGACCTTATAAAATTTGAAATTGCTAGATTTTTTCCTTGTAGAGTCATTATTATTATTATTATTACTATAATTATTACTATCATTATTTATTTTATTTTTTTTTTTGAGTGCTTATAACTTAGGAGCAAACCAGCTTGAGAATATGACAAGCAATTACATCAATTTATTCACTTGCCATTCTTCAACAATATGCTATAAAGATTTGATTTTAGTCACTTCTTACATTTATTTTTAATTGTCCAATTGAAGCTTTATATTTTTGCCAGCTTGCCAAGTGGTGGCAGTATTTGACAGAAACTTTGTAACTTTTTTTGGCCTCCATATGGATGAATACCAACATGAATATTCTTTTAATATTTAAATAAAACGCGTAACGTTTTTGTTTTTTGTTTTTTTACTGTTGTTAAATAAAAGGCTGACATAAAGCATTTTTGCATGAATTTAGGCTTATTTCGTTCATTGTTCAAGTTAATTTACAATAGACATAATGTTTTTGAACTCATTTGATTTTTTTTGTCCTTCTTTCACCAGAGTTTGAAGAGCTCCTTCAAAAATTTGCATGATGTTGGTTTTCTCCAAGTGAAAATCCTGAAAGCTTCTGACTTGATCGCAGCTGATATAAATGGTTTGTAAAGTTAATGTTTCAGGAATTCATTTTGTCCGCTCTTGTTTGACACATCTAAACACAATGCTCTCTTTAGGGAAAAGTGATCCTTTCTGTGTGTTGGACTTGGGAAACGACAGGCTTCAGACACACACGGTCTACAAAACCCTGTACCCAGAGTGGAATAAAGTGATTACACTGTCAGTATGGGAGAAAAAACTGCAGACATGCTTTCATGTTTTATGCTGAATAATTGTAGTGATGTATTTGGCCTTCATGTCTGTCCACAGCCCTGTCAAAGACATTCACGATGTTCTGATGGTGACGGTCTTTGATGAGGACGGGGACAAGGCGCCAGACTTTTTGGGGAAAGTTGCCATTCCTCTGCTCTCGGTACAGTATCTCACATCATTGTCTCGGTAACATATTTACACCTTTGGCTTAAATGAAAGTGAAAAGTGGGCTTTCACGGCAGCAGGTTGGAGACTTGCTAAGATGTAATGTGCTGTGACTGCTGGTCAGGTTCATGGCTCTGTTCCTCACCTCGTGCCCTTTCTGTCCTGCAGATCCGGGGGGGCCAACAGATCACACTCCCACTGTTAAAACAGGACCTGAGCGGCCTGTCAAAGGGGAGCATCACTCTGGAGCTGGAGGTCATCTTTAACCCTGTAAGTGAACCCACAATATACTGGAGTGTACAGTAAGACTTTGGCCAGTAACAAAAATAATTGTACAATAAACTCTAAACAAGGTGATACATATCAAAACAGACTTCTTTTTTTTAATCAAATATGCTTTTAATAAATATACAACATCTTCATTAATTAAAACATAATTAGAAAATTTGAAAAACACAAATCTTCTGCCAAATATGACTAACCACTTCTTTTGTATTTTCAGATCAAAGCAAGTATAAGAACATTTCAACCAAAAGAGAGGCTTTTTATTGAAGATAATCCGAAATTTTCAAAAAAGGTTTGTACTTTTACATTTTACAAGTGGCTAAATACATGAGTAAAATAATATCAGATTTGGGCAAATTAATACACAATCGCATTACCATGAAGCAGCACTAAGGAGGTCAAAGGTGAAAGGTCACAGCAGTATTGGGTGGAATACCTAAGAACATCAAATAGATCCATGTTTTTATGTTTATTGCCAAATATGTTTTTGTGTGAACTGATTTTGAAACCACTTAAATTTGATTGTCCTAGAAGAGCCAAAAACACAGAAGCCAGGACTTAGATTGGTCAGAATGAGTGTGCTGGGGCTGTAATTGACCCCGGCTGTGACAGAGTTCCTGCTCGCTGTTCTGGTACATTAGTTTGATATACAGTGTGCAGGACAGGGCGCGAGACGGGGTGCCTGACTGTCTATCCACTGCACAAAGACTCTTTGTTAGGAGACAATACAATGCTTATTAATGCCAAAATTGGTTAACACACAGCAGAGACCAAGTTAGGATTTCCCTCCGATTTTAATCTTTCTTTGCCCACTGACTACTACGGCTCATCCAAAACACTACCTCATCAGATACGACTGGGCCATATTGACTTTTATTTCATTATTTTTTTTCATTATCTCAATAACAATATTCAGACACTATTTTAATAATTCCTGAATGGGCCAAAATGTACCTTTAAATGTCTCAGTTGAGGTTCAGGTATCTCACAAAATGTAAATGGATGATAAAATGAACCCCTGAAGTGCTGAAATATCACTTTATACCTTTGTTTGGGTGATTACACTAGACGTTTCTGTGTCTTTTTGAGGTGAGGTTTTTTAATGTTTTTATTATACACAATATACTCTCTAATTCTAATTTAGCACATCTCTAAAATATCAATTGCAATATTACCCATTTTTCAATATATCTTCCCCCACTTCTGGCAGATATACATTCACTACAAATGTACTGGCATATACCTATGTGCTTTTCATTTAACTGGAATTCAATCGAGCACCATTCAGTATATGCCTTGTAAAAATCTAATTTCAAACTCCTATATCTTTCAGGCCTTGGCTCGGAACGTGATGCGAGTTCAGACACTGTTGAGGGCTATCATGTCTGCACTGCAGTACATCAAAAGCTGCTTCCAGTGGGAGAATACTCAGAGGAGTCTGCTCGCCTTCCTGGTAAAGTGGCTTAACTACTTATCAACACACTATCTGCATTTCTCTGTGTCTCTCCTCCGAGCTGCAGAATACAAGTGCAGCTTGGCCAACTTCCACTTGAACCTTCCTTCTGAGAATCTTAATCGATGCTGCGTTGGGCTGAGTCGAAACTCCAGCCCTGGCCCCATCTCCATGTCGGAATGGCCGCTCTCGACGTTTGCGTGCCTGTGCGGAGGCCGAGTTAAGCCTCAGCTGGAGAGAGAGGAGTCCCGGTGGAGACGAGATGCAGTCTATTTTTATTCTACATCTCTGACAACTCATTAACCCTCGGTCCAGTCTGTGCTCAGTTTGATTTGGAGCCCATTACACAGACACAAGTCCAATTAAAAAGCTCTGTGGAGATAAGGCTGATTTCCCTTCTTACCATTGTCGCTTACAAGTGCTAAGCAGCTGCGAAGACTGAAATAGAGCGGCAGTCTTTCAGCACACCTTCTTAAAGTGGGTGCTGATCTCTCCGACATTATTTTCATCCACATCTAGGCTGATAAAGATGGCACACAGTGCGGTATGTATTAACTATGCAGGCAATCAAGGTCATCCAAAGTTCCTTTTGTTTTTACACCTGTCCGCCTATAGATGGCACTACGGCTTTGCTTGGCTTCTGAGGAATGTCTTGTGATGCTGATAAGCGGAAACTGTACTTCAGCCAATGGTACAGTTTGTTCAGGTGCTGCTGAAAATGGAGATGCAGCAGTAAGATGGATGTAGCCCCTGCACTGTCATCATTCAGGATTCTCACCTAAACTACAGTGGCCATTATAAGTTACAGTTTAGATTACACTAGTTACAGTCACAGTTACAGAGTTGCAAGATTAATCACAATTTAATCGAAATTGCAAATTGAAAAGTCACTACAATTGGCAAAGAACACAAACATTTATGTAAGAACTTGAAAAAAAGCAAATGAACAAATGTAGCTTTATACATCAAGAAAATGTTGTATTTTATAGCAATTTAAATAAATAAAATAAAACAATCAATCATTCAACATACTCATAGCTACATTTTTTGCATACACTCAGTAATACATAGCATGCGTTACTCTTGTGCTCTTGGATTACCCATTGTTAGGCTCCAGCCCTGAAAATCCCACCGCTGCCTGTGAACATACCACCCCTCTGTACAGTAGCTCTTTGGACATTATCTGCCCTTTCATTTTTTTATTTCCTCTGATCTCAATTGCATTTCCAGAACACCGCGTCGGCCCCTGCCTTCTGCCCCTTCATGCTTTTCAACCTTTACAATTATCAGCATCTTTACGGGTGGCGTATACAGTTCCACTAAAGCGTGACTCTGCTGTCTCTCCATTCCCTGTGCCCTCAGTCATTACAAAGTCCCCACTAATAACACATAACCCCTTCAGGGAGGAGGGGGCTTCAGCTCTGCTCCCAGACCCTGATTTTGGCCGCTGATAACACAGAGCAGAGCGTGCTTGGCTTTTTGCAGATTAAATCCACTGGTGGTAGTAGTAGCATTGGTAATGTTAGCAGTGGGTGGATGGGGCAGGAGCAGTACCAACCTTTAATGCCTCAAAGGAGAGTGATGTCTTGACCAGATGTGCATTTTTTTATTACCAAAAAAAAAAAAAAAGGAAAAAAAAAAAAAAAATCCACCCCCTGAATTTGGCCCTCTGCCACTTTGGCAAATGTGGCTCCTATGTCTGGATTATTTCATACTTTGATTCAGCCAATGGAGACATAATATCCTCTTATCCATTTATGCGCGCACATGTAGCAGCAGCGGCGCGAGGAATGTCACACAGAGACTCCATGTGGCTGCAACAAATGGCGCGGTCAGCTTTATTAATACAGCCACGATTATAGAGCCAGCAATTATGTTTATGATGCTCATGTCAGTCAGTGGGTACAGAGTGAGAGAATGTTAGGGTAGAATGAACGAGCAATGAATTAGATACAAGTATATTTATAGACAAGTATTTCAAACATGTAATTAGGAATGTTCAGATGATATGGTTACTTGATAATCGTGATTATCAAGGTAACACTATAATCAAACTGAACATTTAGATGCAAAAATTAAGCCATTTAAAGTCAATATATAATCAGAAAGAGTAAGCCGATATGTATGTTTATGTCACATTAACTTTATCATTCAGAAGGTTTGATTGCATAAAGCTGGTCACATACTAGAGGAATGCTGATCTATTAGACTGAAAGAAATGTTAATGCCGTGTTAGTAGTTGTAAAAAATAGTCAAATCGGAACATTTCTTTTCACTCTAAAGTTTCATATTATGACATCCCTACATGTATTTAAGATGAGTTATTATAAGGTTATGATAAACTTAAGTCTTTATTCCCCATGACATTAGACAGCACAATTAATGAAATGAAAAAATGAAATGAAACTTCAAAGTAATTATGCCTTAATAAATAATGTTAGCAAATGTTAACTGCATAATGTACTAAATCACATGTGTTTTTGTCTTTGCAGTTGTTTATTGTGGTGGTGTGGAACTGGGAGTTTTACATGCTGCCGCTCTTCCTGATCGGACTCATTTCATGGAAGTATATGAAAATTCGGTCTTCTCCGGCTAGTCAAGATCTGGTTTGTATTTTGTCTATTTTGCCTATTTATGTTGTTTAAAGAGAACTAATTACTTTTATACTTCAATTAACACCAAACGCAGAAACTGTTTTGAATCAATAAAAGGCAATAATGAATTACACATCCTTGAATTAAATTAATTATTATCTTAATAATAGAATTTTGAAAAAGCACTAAATCCTATTTTATGCTGGATATGTTTCCCCTTTCCAATGTGCAAAGCTTATAAAAATGAATTAAGATATTAAAATAAGTAAACAAAATACTATAGTCTGTTATAATTATAGTTGTTAAATTTTAACACTTTCAAGAAGGAGTGGCAACGCATGCACACATTAGTACAATATAGTAGTACAAATGCCAAAGGTGTGAAAAAGAACTATAAAATATTTAGAATTAGATCAGAGAATAGATCTGTGTTAATTTTTGAAGACCAATAAGAGTATTATTTAAAATTTAACATTTATTTACCCTCTCTTAGAATTACACTGTCCTACTACTTTACCAATTAAAATGGTCTTGCTGTATTGAAAGAGCCCTAATCACTCAAACGTGGCATTCTGTAGTACTTAAAAGAAGCACTTAGAAATACATAAATTACAAAATCCACTGCTACTTCTGACGCGCTGCAAATATACACACAGAAAAGAGCTGCTAATTGCTATTATTACCTCTGAGACTGCACATGTCAAATTTAATGAACTGTTTAGTAAGTGGAAATTATTTACCAAAAGACCACTTTTATGCTTGTATAATGGCCATGTGATGATAGTTTTATAGTGAATTTAAATGAATTATGTTAAGTTTAATTTCCCTTACCTCAAGATGTGTTCATGTTCCGTGGGAAAACTGTGTGCGCTGTGTCCACGAATGACAGCGAGAGACTATGCAGGCAGACCTCAGGGTCAGCCTCACACTAGCAATTGTAATAGCCGTTTCTTTAATTCACTATAGACTAGAAATGAAGTGTCTGTACTAAGTCATTTTATTTTCACTTTTGAAGGAAAATATGGATGTGGCCGATGAGGAGGACGAAGATGAAAAGGTATGTGTGTCTATGTGTATGCTGATCTAAGGTTCCCCTTGCTGTGAATTATAAGAATTTTCTAAAAACTGAGTAAAATGTCTGTAATCTAGGAAACCCAATTGTTATTTTTGAAATTTTAGCACTTGACAACTTCTTCTAATTTAGTAAACTTGCGGTTGTCAGACAGACATTGAGGCTTAATAAAGACCTCACAGACTGGCTTCCACATGTCACCACACATTCATATGGTAATAAAGGGGTGGGCCGAGGGGCTGTGCTGCATTTGGGAAAGTCCCTAAGCTTATACACCATATAATACCATCAATATGGAACTAATGACAGTACTTAGGCATGCTTTTAATGCCTGCTCAAGTGGAAAGTGTTACCACGCTTTTAGGCGGCGATATATTTCATCAGAATGACAGCAGTTTATTGTAGGTGTCGTGAATGGACTGTGCTGTCAGCACAGTTGAAACTGCTGCTCAGGGCTGGATATAGGCTGGAGTCATCCCCTCTAATATTACTTGGATATGCAGTTGTAGCAGACATAGTTGAAGGGATGGGACAAGGCTATTGGATGGACGGAAGTCAACTGACTCGAAAAAGTATGAGCATAATTCAACACAACACATTCCAAAAGCAGAATCAGTAATTTAAAATACATATGATTTTGTTCAAGAGGAAACTGGGATAATTAAACTAAACAACAGGTATGTTATATTGTATTCTGTAAGATGTAAACATTGTGTTCTAGCAGTAACGTGTGGCACATCATTTAAGATTCAATACATACAGGATACACAGAAAACATGTTTTTCTGTAGTGGCACAAACCATGATTCAGATCCATCAGTGATTCCTGTATTTTTTTATATACCACATACATATTTAAAATAATGATTTTGTTAGATCTCATTCAAGCAGGCGTTGTAAAGATCCTTGAGTCTGTCTTCCTCTATGCACTGTGCATTTGAAATAGTAATATTAAATGTTTTATGACATTTGGATACATTGCGGCTCATTCCCAAACACTAGTATCACTTTGAACTAGTTATAATTTGTCACATCACTGGCAGTTTCACTAAGTTGGGCCCATGACAAAGACCATGACTTTGGCTGATAAACAGTGCCCCCCCTCTGCATCCTGCTGACGCCGGCCCCTCTCCGGAGTCCTCACCCTGAGCAGTGAGTGTGTGTTTGATGTGGACACTGGCTCTCTCCACACATCCTCAGATCCGCACTGGTGTCTAGTCTGTTGTTTACTTTAAAGCCCCCCTTCCCCTCTGGGATCTGGATGAGCCTGAGAACGGAGCTTTATCGCTTTTATAATGTGCAGCCCAGTCCCACTCTCAAGAGCTACCACTTCAAAAAAGCCCTTTCAAAACTTGTTCACATAATATGCGCCTTTGTATTTGGGATTTATAGACATCCTACAGAGCAGCTTTGAGCGCTTTTATTAATACGGCTGTACTTGCACATTTGTCTTCTCACAGTTTTTATATGGAGTCTAAACTGTCAGTCACTCAAGATATTGTATGCAAAATATATGTATAAAATAAGGCGTGCATGCTTAGCGCTACCCCATTAAATAAATATTAGGATCAGGCTCAGTGACTCCTCAGTCTACATCGTGGACTGAATAGAGAGACGCTGGGGTTTGTAGCTCGGGCAAATTGTTTCCATGCTGTCTCCCAAAAATCATAATTTTATCATTATTATATTATACAAAATAAAACATCAAGTATCAATGTAATTTCTCTGTATGTTCATATTTCTATTATTATGTGTTTTTTTAAAGGAGTCAGAGAAGAAAGGTCTGTTAGACAAAATTCACATGGTCCAAGACACTGTAATTTTAGTTCAAAATATCCTCGACGAGATCGCCTGCTTTGGAGAGAGGATTAAAAAGTGAGTTATTTTATTAGCATTTCCTGAAGTATCTTATTTATTTTCAGTCACTATGCAGTTCAGTTTATTTTACTCACTTATTGTTATTGCTTATTATAGTGTCCTGTTATATTGTATTTATCTTTTGTGTTTGATTCCTTAGCACATTCAACTGGTCCGTGCCATTCCTGTCCTGCTTGGCTTTTATCATCTTTGTCATTGCCACAGTGCTCACATACTTCATCCCAATACGTTACATCATTTTACTCTGGGGTGAGTCTTACCAGTACCACCTGTGTGACGCTTGGTTTCAAACATATCTGCTGCTTATTTACATTCACTTTATATTTTACATGCTTATTTATTTACGAAGGCTCTGATAGTCTGCATAAAACCTGTTGTTCAAGTTAAGTGCATAATATAGTGTCTGGTGGTGGTTGGCGAAGTGAAAGTAAAAACAGTTAAAAGGCAAACGGCACTTGAGCAGGATTTGGTGGACAGCATGTGTCTCATGTGCAGAGATTTGTTTGTGTGGAAACAAAGAGCACAGCGGCGAGGGACTCCTGCTAATGATACGTTGGTGTGAATCTCTGTTTTAGGTATCAATAAATTCACCAAGAAATTACGGAACCCGTATAGCATCGACAACAACGAAGTGCTCGATTTCCTGTCCCGAGTGCCTTCAGATGTGCAGAAGGTAAGCCCCCGCGGATCAGGCATCCAGGAAGCCTCAAATCCCACCGCCCCGCAGCTTTGCACCATGCGAGAACAACTCCCAGGCATTCTTCACTCTTTTCTGTATAATTAGCCCAGCCTGTATAATTATGCAGCCGCGTATAATTTCTGTTGTGTTTTGGTCACGATACATCCCTGGTGGAGGTCTTTGCACAGCTGCCTGTTCCCATGCTTCTACAGGACATTCTGCTGTCTCACCACTGAACTCACCCAGAGACTGCTCTCCTCGCACTCTGAGGGGACAGAACTTAGCAGGATAAATGTAACCTCTTACTAACTACAGCATCAGTCAGAAACCCAGCCAGCATTTGGTGTATCTTGTTCGGATCTCCTTGTATTTTTTCCTCATGACTGATCTCGGTCCTGTTTGATCCCATATGTCTACCTCCTAGTCAGTGTGTGAGTCTGGAGTGTGTCTTAAAGTGCATATGACAGGTTAGAAGACTCATTTCATTAAAACATAGTTAACATCATTCTATTCAAGATTTTACTAAAAATCTAGTCCTAGATCCTAGATTTATTTTAGTTTTTTATTTTAGTTTTTATTTTAGTTTTTTATTTTGGGAAAGTTTATAATTTGACTTCCTGGTTGGACACAGACAGAGGTAATTCCATACCTCACCACGATTCTGTAAACAAGGGTCAAAGCTTGCCTCATTTTCAGTAGTTACGATTAGACTATTAAGACATAAATGACACTCTTAATTTGTTAAATGAAGGTTTAGACTGCCAGAATAAGTGGTCCCTGAATTTTGTATGGAATTTTTTCTGTCAATGACATAGATAGATGTATTCCTTTTTAGAACTCAGCTCTAATTCCTTTTATTTTATGTATTCCTTTTTTGTATCATAAAATATATATTATTCCACAGATCGATATTGTCATTTTATTAGTATTAAGTTCAAAGTAAAATATGTTTGAGAACTGGACTATTAATTTGTAGGCCTTGATATTGAATATATATATAATATTGCAAATACTGGTTATCAGTTTTGACTTTGGCTTTGAAATATGACAAAATGAATCATATTTTTCCCTTGTATTGATTGATCCTAATTTTAAATTTAATATAATTTCATTTAAAAAAAACATTAGACAAATTTCTTTGTCCAAAGCCTGAACTCTGCTCTGAACCACATGTTTTTACTGACAGAGGATTTGCTGAGAACCCCACAATATTCATATCTATAAAAAAAAAAAAAAGGCCTATTCACATGAAACAAAGACTGGAGGAAAGTTCAACGTCAACGCAAAATCAAACATCAAAGGCAAAAAGTGGTGGACTTGTAATATTAACTATGGGAAATTAACATGGGAAACAGATTAATATGGGAAACTCTGGGGACCCAATCACTCACATAAATGATAAAGTTGAAAATTGGTCAAATATGTGTTGGTATTTTATCTGAAACGATGACACAACCTATTCTCTGAAGCAGAAGGTTTAAAAATATCTGTCCAGTTACTTATTTACGCTGTTTATGTTTTGTCTTGTTCAGGTCCAGTATAGTATGACCAGAGGCACCAAGAGGAAGAGGACCTCGTAGTCTGTGAAAGAAACACAGCGCTGCTCTTTGCACAAGGAGGTGGATGGGCACTTTGTTCTGTGATGTGTGGTACATTTTCAAATGTAATTCTGCAATGAATGAAAAAATATATTTCAACCAAAGATGTAAAAATTCAGTTTCACCCTTATGTTGTATCGGTCACACTAATAATAATAACTACTTTAAATTGTCTTAATAAAGCATGAAAAAGATTTAATTTATAATAAACAAATAGTTTATTAAGAATGATTCAGGCTACTTAATTAATACCCTAATACTCCTATCCCTAACTTTTTACTTAAATAGTTTGTAAGCCTGAATCATTCTTAATAAAGTTGGTTTATTTTGAATTCAGTCTTTGCTCATTCTTCATTAAGGCTAATTAAGGTGTAGTTGTTATAAAGTGGTACCGCTGTATGTGTATGTATTTTATATTTACATTTCAGCTCTTATGACCTCATATAAGATTGTATTGTACAGTTTACTTGATCTTTTATTTGGTTTTCCTATTTTAATTGTATTTTATATTTCTGAATGTAACATATCGCTATAGTATATTTTCTGTATGAAGACTTACTATTGCAAAATTCAATGTGGGATCACCATATAAAGCATGATGGCGTGACAGATACACAGCAATGGGTATTATAACTGGAATGCCAGATTAAATTATATGTTCCACAAGCAAATCATACACCTGTCTTACTCAGGTTCATTTCAACATGCTTCAGTATTTAAGTCACTTTTATTATTTTGCTTTTGGTTGAACCTTTATCAAACTTGCATAGCACTCCTCTTGGTATTTTACCCTTTGCTCTTGAGCAGAACTCTGTAATACACTATTTATTAACAATTGTTCCGCTGAAATCTGTCTGCCTCTCATATCCATCAGCAATAAAAACTCAACCTCCTTTTGTCTGTGCGCCTGCCTCTGCTACAGGAATGTGTCTAATAGCCCCATGTACATCTGAGCTCGTCTCTTCATTAGGCTTTCATGAAGTGGTGCTAGGCTGCGCGGGACCTCTCCAGCACCCGGCCCCCTGCTGTTCGGAGGGCCCTTGGGCGTACCCACAAGCGCGTAGGACCTGGCTGACCCCCTCTCAGTTGCTGTGACGGGATGCCCGGAGCCAGCATCCTATCAGACAAACCTGGGATATGGGTCTGCGCAGAGGAGGAGGAGGTATGAGGATTTGAAATGCAGCCACAAGCAACAACACCACACCAATTTAGAGATTGTACAGCTGGAGCGGTTAAGATGGAGTAAGACGAAGGGATTTCTGGATTTATATTGTGAACACGTGGATGCTCAGGAGCGGTCTTAAAAAGAAATGACTTTAAATTACAGTAAATCTGCACTCAAATAAAATAAGGCATTATGCTGAACAATAGTATGCCACCTTTAACAATTAAATACCCCTTGTAGAACAAAAAAACAATTATGTGTTAGCAAAATTGAGAAAATTACCCCAAATTCACCCAATTTACAATTTGATTCTTGGCAGTTGAATATGTTACACAATGATGTATATTTGCTGAACTATTGTAAGAATGGGGGATGTGGGAGAAGTGGCAGTGGATGACCTGTGTTTCTCTTCATCTAGCTATAATGTTGACTTGGATATTCAATATTAATAACCTGCTGTCAAGGACACTGGAAGGACATCTCAATTTGACACTTATAGGCTGGCCATGAATATGTAAAAGCAGAGGAGAGCCTCGGAATTACAAAGTAAAATCATGGTTCACACGGGGGGACTAATGTGATGTGGCACTCGCATTCAGATGAGCCACAAACCCAGCAGCTGATCAGTCTCCACAGACTTGTTAGCACTCACATATTAGACCTGAGAATCTTCTGCTGCGTTCACCTAGATACTGAACCAGACGCACTGCCAACAAACTCTTTATTTTTAACTAAAGAAATTAATTATATAGACCTTTCGGTGAAAATTGAATAGTTCTACTTACTTTATTAGAATAATTCTGTTAAATAGCTGGCACACTAATAACCTAGTATAACCATCTGCTTACAGACATAATTGGCAAGTAGCAGGCAGATCAAAATTATAATATTAACTTCTGTTGTACTGCTGCCATATAAAAGGTCTTCACATGTGCTTATTTATATTCTGAAATAATCAATTAACATAGACATAAATAACAATAACAGTGTTTATTCTGAGGTGTTTTTTGTTGACAGTTGTGGGATCAGGGATTGGGGTGATGAAGTCCTGTTTGTTTATAGAGAAGGCCCTTCTTCTGTGGTGCATGATGGAGGAGGAGTGGTAGGGCGTGTTCAGGTTGTTGGTGTCTGATTTATGAGTTATAAGCCGTGGAAGTGTCCACATTGGCACAGTTGATCTGGATGTGTGCGTGGCAGTCACTCCTGGTCTGTTCAGCGCCTGTCTGGCTCCTTGTTTGCACAGAGCCGAGGTTCTACTGGCCTGGTTCTTGTTGCTGATGTTGCTGTTGCTGGTGGTTCTGGTCCTGATGAGGGACATGTGTAGCTGTGGAAGCCTGTAGGGCGGCACTGATCAGGTACTGCTGAACTTAGTGCTGACGCAGTAGAGAACTGAGACCAGACCCGAAAAGCCTTTGCTCCACATGCAGCTCTGGGACCAGCAGATCCGAGCAGTCCTGGTTTTGGGGAGGAACCAGTGCAGAGCCATTATTGGAGGTCAGGATTCTGGTACCGATGTCTTCAATGAGCAGCTCCTGTGTCTGCCTTTAGCCCTTCATATTTCATATAGCGGCTGGGCCTGAGAGACCATGTCCAGCTTCAGTCTGTAGAGCAGCAGCAGATGTGGACACACTCTTCAGCCCTATGTGACTGTGGAGTCTGTTTTACAGGTGTGTACTCTGAGGATTTTATCATTACACCAAAGCACTGTTGGAGCACTTCACCATACCACTAAAATCACAATCACTCTTCCGTCTCTCAGCTTATATTGGAGCTGTTAGGAGGAAGCTTGAGCATGTATTCGGGCTGAGTCATATGTGTCAGCTTTCTGAAGGTCATACACCAGAAATATCTCAATGCGCGTCAATGCCTTTGCTCAGCTGTTTTTCTGCTTACTGTATTGACTCCATCAAACCAGAGACATCTAAGTGAAATGTATCTGACCTATATATGGCTCTGTCCCTCTCTGATGACCTGTGTAATTAAAATCCCCTGTGTGCCTTTTATGACAAGCTGTTGAAATTGCGAGGGCTGCGTGTCCCTTTGTGAGAATGATGGACGGCCTATTGAAACTGCTGCATATGTAGGGGATGGTAATAGGCTCCTATGGGACGTGTTGCTGTGGCCACGCTCAAGACAGCTCCTCTAGTCACAAAATGAATACTAAATTGTCTCAAACAGAATGAGCCATTGTGCTAACCCTTCATGGAGCCTGCTGGTTACATCTATCTACTCCTCTGACAATTCTTTACACACGCTCATATTTTTCTTACATTTGCATCTACTGTCAGATTTTGATTAACTATATCCTGCCAATAGTGATTTAACTATATTGGTCACCACTTTAGAGAGTTTCATCATTGCCAAATCTATACACAAAAAGCATGCATTGACACCGGTGGCTTAGGCCAATTTGATCATACTTAACAGGCTGTTTACAAACACTTTTCTATGGAAGACGTCATCTTGAAAGCAAATTGGTCATGTCTTGCCATATACTTTAGTCATAAGCCAGTCATTTGTGGTCTGTAATGTGTGGATTAGACATGTAGCACGCAGTAGTCCAAGTCATCATTATGTCTGGAGAATCATGCAGTCTGATTAGTCCATTTAATTATCGAATGTAAACCTGCTACACCTCCCTTGAATCCTGGCCCGCAGTAAAGTGTAAAGATGAATTGTGAAAAGAATGCGTGTTTTCTCTCAACACCCCCCACCCCCTTCAATCTCATCAGCCACCGTGATTAAGGTTTGGCATTGGGGATTGTGCTGTCTTTTTGGAAGAGATATTTCAGCTGCATTTCTGACACTCTGAAAGAAGAGGGAGATAAAGGAGGCGTCGGGGGAAAAACTCCTTCCCGTTGTGCGAGCCCTGGAGAGGGCCTTGAACCCTGCCATTCACTCCTTTCTCTCCATCAGCTGAGTCTAATTGCCAGAGAGGACAGGAGACCCCGGGCCCGATCGCTCCTTATCCTCTTTGGAGCTTTCAGGCGGCGTGAAAGGCGAGCTTCTGCTTTTGATCTTTTCTGCGATTTGCTTTTTCTTCTCTGTCATCCTTACCATCCTCTCCTCGGGAGTGACACCAGCGCCTTTCACAGGCTGCCCCTGTCTCCATCTGCCCAAAATAATGACCGGGACCCGGGCTTTATTAAGCGGAGGTGCAGAAGGGAGGTCAGTGCTGTGGGATGGCCCCTCTTTTCCACATCTACTCCATAGCCTCTGTGTCCATCCCAGGATCTCTCTCCTGTAGCGGGACAGGGCACAGACAGTGAAGCCGGCTGTTCCCAAAGGCCATGCTACAAAGAGGAGCTGGGCTACTGGAGACAATGTGGCCTGTGTGATCTCTGTGCCGGGACAGGGCTGAGACGATGCCCTGCTCCTGTCCCGTAGGAGGACAGGCTCACTGGTCATTGTTGACAGCTAATGGACAGCATCTTTCCCCTCCCATGTCCCCCATGGACTGTGTCACTCAGGGTGGCTTAATAACAACACTCACACTGGTCTCATGGAGGAATCCTGTGTTGAACGCTGCAGTGTTTGCAGATGAAAATCATGGTCCTCACAAATCTGAAAAGCTAACACTGGGGGGGAAATGGGATGAATGAGAACGACCACCAAGGACAGCATTCAGACAGGAACATTCAATATAACATGAAAAGAGAAAACAGTCATAGCCTGAAAAGATTGAGAATCACTTCATCGAATCAGAACAAGTAGCACTGGTAACACTTTGTTATGGCCACTGCTCGGATGTGAAGCTTTTAATGTATTTTAAATATTTTACAGCAGGTAAATTAAGATACTATATCTATATCTATCTATCTATATCTATATATATATAATTTTTTTTTAGGGTTAGGGTTTTTTTACTTAACTAACATATTTTTAAACTTAAACAAATTGTGTGACAGTGATGCAATGCGACAGGTCAAGTGCATACTCACCGACTAGAGGGTTCTAACCTTGTTTGAGTGCTGTCATTGTGTCTCTGGGCAACACACTTCATTCATTACCCACTCCATAAGTGAGTCAGTAATGTGGCAGGTTGTGAAGTACAAAACATACAAATCTGTCTAACCATGGAACTTACTTCACTGCAGCAACATCTGATAAAAAGGGAGCAGACCAAAAGAAAAATAAATAACAACAACTAAACATATTATAGCACAACAAATCATTCCCTAATACAGTCCTACACCCACACAGGAAATGGAAACTTGCTTGTATTTTTGTTTACAAATGTTAAGTGAGCAAATCTGGAGCATGAAATATTTCTCTCCAAAATGTCTCTCCTTTCAAACATATGAGTTTTATTAAAGTGTCCACATATGAGTTTTATTAAAGTGTCCACAAAGTAGCGACTATCTGCCTGGTGCCTGTGGTGCCTGTGACCTACTGTTCACAGACAGTCTTTAATTTTAATGGTTGGTTTATTTTAACATTGAGAGATAGATTATCAAAAAGAAAATCCAGAAAATCACATTATAGAAAATATATTAATTGATTTGCATTTCATTGTGTGAAATAAGTATTTGATCCCCTACCAACTATTAAGAGTTTTGGCTCCCACAGACCTGTTGGACACTCCGAATCAACTCGTCACCTGAATTAGAGACTCCTGTTTTAACTAGTCACCTATATAAAAGACCCCTGTCCACAGAATCAGTCAATCAATCAGACTCCAAACTCTCCAACATGGGAAACACCAAAGAGCTGCCAAAGGATGTCAGGGACAAGACTGTAGACCTGCACAAGGCTGGAATGTGCTACAAAACCATAAGCAAGAAGCTGGTGTTAAGGAGACAACTGTTGGTGCAATTGTTCGAAAATTTAAGAAAGACAAAATGACCATCAATTGACCTCGGTCTGGGGCTCCACACAAGATCTCACCTCGTGAGGTTTCAAAGATCATGAGAACAGTGAGAAATCAGCCTAGAACTACACAGGAGGAGCTAGTCAATGATCTCAAGGCAGCTGGGACCACAGTCACTAAGAAAACCATTGGTAACACTTTACAGCGCAATGGATTAAAATCCTGCAGTGCTCGCAAGGTCCCCCCCTGCTTAAGAAGGCACATGTGCAGGTCCGCCTGAAGTTTGCCAATGAACACCTGAATGATTTAGAGAGTGATTGGGTCAGATGAGACCGAAATCGAGCTCTTTGACATTAAGTCAACTCGCCGTGTTTGGAGGAAGAGAAATGCTGCCTATGACCCCAAGAACACCATCCCCACCATCAAGCATGGAGGTGGAAACATTAGGCTTTGGGGGTGTTTTTCTGCCAAGGGCACAGGACAACTTCACCGCATCAAAAAAAAAAAAAAAAAAA